>CM060850.1:2985787-3654014 GCA_030737835.1 Acorus gramineus
TTGTTATTATATATCATATTGTGTATTTCTTATATATGTCTTATCTGATGCTGTTTATCATTTTTCGTTGTATAAAATCATAATATGTAATTTAAATATGTGCTGTATCTCAATGCAGCATATGATATTTTAGTATTTTAAATCTTTATTCACATTTTTTTTTGGTATTTACATATTTTTATAGCGTCATGAATGCATATCCATTTTTTTAAAGAAGTATTAACATTTAATGGAGTTCATCATCATAAACTGAAATTATATTGACATATATCTCACAAAATACACTTAATCATAAATAATTTAGAATAAAAAAAAATTCTACATGAGAATGTGTGAAATACATTAACAAAATAAAGAGGGTGAAATATTTTAACAAAGTTAAGAGGTATCGAATATGTTAAGGATCAAATTACATAAGGGTAGATTAGTCTTTTGTATTTCTAAAAGTGTGAAATGAGATTTTTTCTAGTATAATTATAGAAAGTGACTGATTTGAGTATTTTTAATTTGGATTTTTTTGCATATATACCATTCAAATATATGCTAATTATTTTTATACAATTGTAAATCACATATTTATTTGTATACCATCAAAATTTTATTTAATGTAAAAATATGCCATTTGATTCTCTATTATGATTAAAACCTAACTTAACTATACTTAACATACAATTAGTGAAAATAAAAGACAAAAAATAACCTTTAGCTTAATGTTTATAATAATATTCTAACACTTGTAATAATGTAACTAACTGATTGTTAATAAGTTAATTGATTAACTTTCCCTCTTTCCATATTTGTTTCAACTTAAAAGAATATATTGAGTTTTCTATAACTTTATTATTTTAGGGTTGTTATATGACAAGTATTTGAATGAAGTATTTTTTTACTTTTATTAAATTAATATAATCAAAATATAAAGAAAACTCTTTGATGATTAAAGTATATAATATTGTAAATCTTTGTCGATTATAAATCTTTTGTTTAAAACTTAAAAATCATATGTTTATATAATATTAACAAATATAGATTTTACATTATAAAAATAAATATTATAATGTGAGAATATATCAAAAAAAGAAAATAAGAGTACTTTAGTTTTCTCGCATGACTAAATGATGTAAATTAACGTATTTAGAAAGATAATACTGAGTGATAAATATGCAAAAGTTGTATACTTTTAAATGATATATATATTTAAAATAGAGTGTTTGTCTATATATATATATATATATATATATATATCATTTAAAATAGAGTGTTTGTCATGGTATACAATATCATATTTTGTAGGGGTAAATATCAAAAACCCCTTTTAATTTTTATGAGACTTTTTAAGACATTTTTTCTAAATATTAACTAATTAATACGATCAAAGTTTTACATCCAAACAAACACCCGTCATAAGATAATACCTAACCAACCCATGAATCACGGCCGTCCGATCCCACACGTGTCAGTCAATCTCCGCTAGACAGCCTGTCACTACCCCCCAACACACGTGAGTTACACGTTTCCCATCGAGTGAAGAATAATGAGAAGGGCGTGTCTATAACAGATCACCGTCTATAAATTGAGGCTCCCGAATAAACAATTTATCCGGGTTTTTAATTGATTCGGTTTTTAGTTTTTCCGAAAAAAAAAAAGTTTTTTTTAGGGTTCCGATTCCGATCGAAAGCGATGGCGTCCACGGAAGAGGCACCGGCGACGGCGACGAGGAAGGTGACGCTGAAGAGCTCGGACGGGGAGGTGTTCGAGGTGGAGGAGGTGGTGGCGCTGGAGTCGCAGACGATAAAGCACATGATCGAGGACGACTGCGCTGACAACGGGATCCCCCTCCCGAACGTGACGAGCAAGATCTTGTCTAAGGTGATCGAGTATTGCAAGAAACATGTGGATCTGGCGCCTAAGATCGGGGAAGACAGGGCTCTCGAAGAGGAGCTTAAGATGTGGGACGTCGAATTCGTCAAGGTGGACCAGACCACCCTCTTCGATCTCATTCTGGTATAACTCTACGTCTTGATCTCTCTTTAGGGTTTGTTTTGTTGATTTTTTTTAATGATGTTGGGGGGGGGGGGCGATTTGGGGGTTAGGGTTAGGGTTTTGGGTGATTTTGTTTGTTTTTGTTGTTTGATCCAGACGCTCTTATAAAAAGTGACTGTTTTATTTGTTTTGTTGTGCTTGTTCTGTGTTTATTATTATTTGTTTTCTGGGGTTTTCTTAGTTAGTGGTTGCTGTTGATAGATTTAGATGGGGTGAACTGCTTATGTTGTGAGTTGTTGATTTGTAGCTTTACATGGGATTAGGTGGATCAGGGTTTTGATAAATGCTGTGTGCCCAAATTAATGGTTCCAAGCTGTTTATCTGTATGCACGTGATACACAATTGATAGTTTCCCTTGGCATGTCTAAGGATCAGGGAGAAGGGTTGGAGAAATTTTTAGAGGTTTGGCGTTTAGTTATGATATAATTGCTCTTATTGACTGTTTTGTGATTGATCTTTAGATATAGTCTATTGTTATCTGCGTGGAATTTTATGTATTGAAAACATGATTATGATGTATTAGTTTTCATAATGAAAGTGCTTGTTCACAAATAAGAATGAGAGGTTATTTTTCAAGCGGCCAGTCATTGAACAGAACAGTTGTTTTGTCAATTTTTGTGGTTATCATGTTGGTCATATATGAAATGATTATGTAATGTATGTATGATATTGTTTATACAAATATTTTACTGGCAATTGATGATAAATATGCATTAATTTTTTTGCTCATATTTCTACGCTTTGAAATGCTTTTTCTATTTTACAACCTTTATTCTTGACATCAATCACGTGATGAGTTCTTTCTCTACCTCTTGATGAAGAATGTGTAGCATCACTGGATAATAGGATTTTAGTTCGTTGGGTTTATTTGATATAATATTTAGTTTGTTAGGATAATCTTTAATATAATGTTTGGTTTGATAAGGAGATATAATTAGATTTGGTTTGTTAAGAATACTTCATTAGACTTCCTTGTTAGGGGATTTGTTTAGATTTTAGTTTGTGAGGAGGTGATTTGTTTGATTACTTAAATCACCGTTTTACGGTGATAAGAATGTTCTTTCTCTTTCTTTCTTTCTTTCTTCATCTCTCCCTTCTATCTCTCTCTCTTCTTTGCCTATCTTGCATGATATGATAGAGAATAAGAAAGAGAAGAGGGAACAGTTTTGTCAAATTATTCAAAAATCAATGATTTAAATAACAAAATATATCACTCCTGACAAACGACATCTCAACGAACCAAATCTAATCAAATCTCCCTAACAGGCTAAATATATTATTATATCTATCAAATATCACTAGCAGAAAACCCTAAAAACTAGTGATGCTTCAAAACTCCTGAGCATATTTGCAATTGGCCGGAGGTTAATAGGTTGTCAACTAGTGCTCGGGAGATTCAAACATTTCAAACATTATAGAGCATAACTCACGGCTCAACCTCTGGAGAAAAGACTTTTTGCTTCAAACATTTCAACTATTTTTTTGATAATGCTTTTGCTTTGTTAATTTAGTGCCTGTGTAGCATATTATTATTTCTTCGAAGAAAGGTTAGGAGCAAACTTTATAAAAATGAGAAATAAAAGGTGAAGAAAGAGAGAGATTTCATAGGAAGCAGGAGCCCTCGATGATATGATATCCCAGATTGTTACCCCCCGAACCAAATTACCCATGATAGCGGGAGGAGTGTCCGCTTGACCCAATTGTTGGTCCAATCTCTAAGATTTGATCATATCATCTTGACCCAATCTCTAAGGTTGGGTCAATATATTCAAATCTTGAACCAACATATCATCTCGACCCAATCTTTAAGATTTGATGATATTACTGCCCGTGTGTTTTCCAAATAAGACCTCTTTCCGAATGATATATTCCAATATACCGTGTGAGATACTAACCATTGGAATCTAGCAAGCATACTATAATCACCTCTCTTGCACTTTAAATACTATTATAGATGACTGGAATTTTTCATTTTCATATCTATATTCTTTTGCTTTGTTAATTTAGACAACCCTTGTGCTGTTTCTTCATTTGTTTGAAGATTCATTTCTTCCGAATGGTATATTCCAATACCGTGTGATATTCCAATACCGTGTGAGATATTAACCATTGGACATTAGAGAACATACTATAATCACCTCTCTTGCACTTCAAATACTATTGTAGATGACTGGAAATTTTCATTTTCTTATCCAAATACTTTTGCTTTGTTAATTTAGACAACCCTTGTGCTGTTTCGTCATTTGTGTTGATAAAATCACTGCTGCGAGTATGATAAATTATTATTTGGAAATTTGTTAAGTTTGACTAATGTTAGGAAGATATCAAAGTGCCAACTTCTTCGGTCTTTTCTTACTCTCTGTTATAAATGTGGAACTCTTTGTTTATACATATCATTGTAATGTAACTTATGATAAAATCTGTATGTATTTTCAAGTTCATTACTTTGTGACAATTTACACATACATGCTTTTCTGCTGTTTATTCTTGACTGATGATTTTAAAAGACCTTTAAACATGCTATTGGTACCACTTATAGTTGTTTTTGTAGTTGATCTGCAGACTCAATGACTAATAGGTTAAGCATGATGCTGGAAATTGTGGAGGGGTTTCTAATATAGAACCACTGATTAGGTTTTTAATTCAATTGTTTCTTTCATAGGATCATTAAGTTTCAAACTCGTCTAGACCTTCATCTTTCTACCTAAAAGTAGAGCTGTTTGTAATTTTTATCCTTGAAATCAAGCTTTTCTGCAAGCTTGCACCTGAATTAAAGACTACAAACAGTTTATGCTGCGGGTTCTTGGTGTGTTAGTTTTCAATGAAAAGCTAGTGGGTCAATGTAAAATCAGTATCACTAGTACATTGATTTTTCCCTTGTCCTGGTACATTACTCACATGCTCAGCTAGATAATTTAAAGAAAAGACTGTTACTTATGGAAATACCCAAGAATCTCATTATCTGTTGAAGTATTTTATCTGAGTTTGTTTGCTCGTAGCAGAGATATTCTTGATTAAGCATATGTGGAGATAGAGTAGACATCAACCTTATGATTTTGTGATTATTTCTGAAGCTAATAAATGTTTTCTTTTTAATTTTTTCTGGAGGTAATAATTGTTAAGAGTCATGACTTTCAGAGAACAAACATTGATGACTTTGATTTGGTGATGATATTTTGATTTCTGTTTTTCTTACAACATAGTTAATCTGTCACTGGTCCCTAAGATAGGTGTATATTTCCTAAAAAAAATAAAGTGTGAATGTCAAGGCCACATTGTATAGATTCAGACATATAAAGGACATGTGGTGACACATCCAAGCAAAAACACTAGACAAACCTTATGCCCACATATACAAATAATAAGATTTACTTATTTGTAAATTTTCTGTCTCTATTTGTGCGTAAATCCTTTTGGCCCCAGAACATGTCTCCCTTGTGCAAGATGAGTTCTCCAAGTGTTTTCAGCATAGCATAGTTTTCATTGGGAAAGCTTCAGTTGTTAACAAAGTACTGTAGTGTATGTGATGTCAATAATTTAGATGGACCTCTGCTTGCTTCTGTCCTGTATCTTGTTAAATCTCCCCTTAGTTATATATAGCTGACATGTTACTCTGAAGCTTATTTGTCTGTTATTCACTTTATTGATTGGGCAGTAGTTAACAGTTTTTCTTTGTTGGACCCCGAGAATTGACTTTAACAAGTTAACAAATATTTCAACTCCCATTTAAGAAAGCCAAAAAAAAATAAAAAAAATCCATAGTTAATAGACCATTATTATAATCTTTGAGGAATATCTTTTTTAGAGCACATATTAGGATGCAGTGGTGTCTTTTATCCTCCGAGCTTATGTGGGTTAGCAGTGTTTCTAACTTCTTTTCAATTTGATCTGCAAGGTTATTATAAGCAAGCATATGCATCACATAATTAGCCTGTTCCCTTTCTATATAGGAGTAGAGAAGCACAACTCTTTATTCAGAGGGATGGGGTTGAATCGTAATTGAGATTTGTAGACATTGATTAGTGTTGGAAATGTTTGGATTTATTTACCTGCTACATTTCTTTTCTTGTTGTAATAGCATGCAGGTGTCTCCATGGTATGATCTGTTTTTTGTTGTTGTTGTTGTTGGGGTGTGTGTGTGTGTGTTTTCTGTTTGAGAAATTGGATACCTTCTGTTGATATTACTTTCTTTATGACTCCCATTATTTGACTAAAAAATTCATATACTATGTTGTTTGTTGTTGTAGGCTGCGAACTACCTGAACATAAAGAGCCTGTTGGACCTGACGTGCCAGACGGTCGCTGACATGATAAAGGGAAAGACACCAGAGGAGATAAGGAAAACGTTCAACATCAAGAACGACTTCACTCCAGAGGAGGAAGAGGAGGTTCGAAGGGAGAACCAGTGGGCTTTTGAGTAATCATGTCCTGACCTCACTGGTGATATGGCGGCATTGAACACTATTCTTAGTAAGTAGGGTGTCTTATGTTGTGGAGTTGTAAATAGGGATGTTTTTTTTTGGTTGCCCGGTGGCAGTGACACTATGCACCATTTGCTGTTCTAGAACCCCCCCTCTTTAATCATCTGTGTTATCGAATGATTGCTGCTTTATCTTTATTTTGTTTCTCTCTACTTAAAACATGCTTCTGCCCGTTTTTTTTGCTGTGTTATTTTCATATTTATTGCTAGATGAGATCGTGTTCTTGTAATTAGGACCCTTCTGTGCTTGATTGACGATATACTGTATGGGTCTATCACTTCCTATAGTCATAATAGTTCGGTTGAATAATAATCATACCATATTCAGGTTCTAATAAATCTAGGGGCAAAAGTATTCTATTACATTGACACTGGAATTTAATTATTTATGAGGTTTTAGCTAAGGCATTTGTTTTTCTAAAAATCTTAAAATAAAGAAAGGTATACAAATGCATTTCATTTTTCTTACCATTGTGATCTCATTTATCTGTAGTGATGGTCTAATTATTCCTTTAGTTACTTCATTTACTGAAGTTTTATGAAAGCTTGCATTGATCAATTTTTACTGTAGTATTCTTCCTGTCCGTGGTGATATTTAACAAGAGTTTGAGTAGTTCTAGAGAGATTCCCAAGGTTCATTTTAAAACAGCTTTTTAAAAATCTGCAACTACCAACTCAACCCTTTCATAGAAGCAGGTTTTCACATTGTGTTTTCAAATCAAATGTGTGTCAATCTAATGTTTTATTTGGCCCCTTTGAAGAGTGGAACCATAGCAACCTGAACTCATAAAAAAGTGTTTTAAGTATTCATGTGCTCATAATGCTCTCATTTTTTAAAGTGATAAGCCATAATTCTATATGAACATCTGAAAAATTGTCATCGACTGGATAAAAAAAAACTGTGGCCCTCATAGTGCCAGTGCTGGGGATGATCAAGTGGATGGTTTAAGCTTATTACAAGTGATGTAATTTTGTATATTTTAATACTATTAAGCCTTTTTTTCTTTGTTTCTTTTTTCATTTGTTTTTGCTCTTTTACTGGTAGAAGCTTTTTCTACCTTATTTTTTTGAAGTTTATCCATTAATATATAATGATAATCTTCCATCTTCTCCTAAAAGCAAATGCCATTATTTTAATTGATATCCATTTGAAATGAAAAACTATGCATGCTCATGGTTTCTTTTTGTCATCTGACAGAAAATCTTTATGTCTTTATAAGGATAAAATCTATGAATTCTATATATTCTTTATGTAAAAAAAAATAAAAAATGAAACATATGCATAATTAACAGGGTTGCGTATAAGAATTACATGTAAATCACAAAACAAAAAGAAAATAATACTAATATGATAATTCTGACCGAAACAAAAATTTCCTATTTCCCATAAAATCAGTTTTAATAGATCAGTAAAAAGAAAATTTTTGTCCAAGATCTTTAAAAATGAACACAAAACAGGGGAACACATTCTGGGATATCGTATATAAAATGAGAATAAGTTTGCTTTTGTGGTTTGGGTTGCTAAAATCTCAACCTTGCATCCAATGATCTCTCAATGCTGCTCTTTGATATTTGCATGCATAGATCTCTCTCTCTCTCCTCTATAGATAGTGATATCATATCAATTCAATCAAGAATAACCATAATCTTATAAAACCCCACTTAATCGATATCTCTAAGAATCATATTGGGTTCGAAACTGGATTTTCTCTTCGTTTTTTATTTCATTTCAAAAGAGCTTCTCAAGCACTGCAAATCATCTCTCTCTCTCTCTCTCTCTCTCTCAAAATCAATCTATACAAACCCCCCTCCCCTGAAATCCTCAAATGGGTACTCCTCAAATCCCCCAAACAAGCTATAAAGCCAAAGATCGGATGACACTTACCTGTTTTTGATATTGGGTTTCTATTACTTCTTCTTCATCTACTCTGCTTTTGCTTTCTTTCTTTCTTGCTCTGCTTTTCGACCTCCTCTGTTTCTTCTTCTTCTTCTTCTTCCAATGGAGGAAGAAATGCTGATCTCATCCGCTGAAGCCCACTCTTCCGAGGCCTCCTCTCTCGTCCCCGACGACACCCCGCCTCGAATACCGCGACCCTTCTCCGCCCCCGCCTCGGAAACCGCGTACGGGCTGAGGGAGAACCCCAAGAAGACGCGCAGGGTGTCTCCGACGCCCACTCCTCCCCGCACCAAGCGCCGCCCGAAGCCCTTCGCGCTTCCGCCGACGAAGAAGAAGAGGCGCGGGTCGCGCAAACCGAGGCAGAGCTTCGTCTTCGCGCATTCCGAGGCGGAGGAGGTCGCGGACGCCGCGATGTCCCTCCTCATGATCTCCCGCGACCAGTGGATACGGGTCGTCGCGAATCCTGAGACGAGCGCGGAATCCGAGGCGAGCCCACTCGAGGAGGAGCGCAAGAAGAAGAAGAAGAAGAGGCGGTACGTGTGCGTGACGTGCAAGAAGAGCTTCGGCTCCTTCCAGGCCCTCGGCGGGCACCGCGCGAACCACACCCGGTGGGATCGGAGCCACGGCTCGATCTGCGCGGAAGCACCGATGATCATCGAAGGCCGCCATGAATGCAACGTGTGTCAGAAGGTCTTCAAGTCTGGGCAGGCTTTGGGAGGCCACAAGAGGTCCCACTGTGAAGCTCTATCGGCGGAGAAGAAGAAGAAGCCATGTCAACTGCCCACTGTGACAGAAACAGAGTAGATTCTATCAGTGCTTATACATTGTTAGTTCTTTTAGTAATCTTTTGATGAGTCTGATGAGAATCATCAGTACTACTGTTTGTTTTTTGCTTTTTAGTTGCTAACATTGTTTGTTTTTTCTGGGTTTTGGTCTCACTCACTTGAAGTTGCTTGTGTTCAAAGCATTCTTTAAAGGTCTCTCTGCTTCTGCTTGTAAAGTGTTTTTTTGTTGTGTTTATGCAGTGGTGTGTGATGTTGTTGGTCTGGCTTTTCTTTCATCTGAAACATTCAGTAGAGTAGTAGGACTTTTTTTTTATCATCTGTTATTGAATTTTAAAGTTTGGGATAGATGGGTTAAAATGATTCTAGTTAATTTTTTTTGAATTAAGAGCAGATGAAGAAAAAAAGATCGAGACGATTTCTACAAACAGTTCTAGTCATGTAAAAGGTACTGTGGAATACTAGATGAATTAGAACTCCTGGAATTTTTTAAAGCAATTAGAACTGCTGAATGTTATCTATTCTATCTTTCTTGAAATGCTTAATAAATGATGATATAATACAAGAGAATTTCAATGGTGATCGGAGAAAAAAAAAACTATTTTTAAGTTTATTTTCATTAAATTATAAATACCCAATATCAAATAACTGCACAAAGGACTAATGGGTTTGTCCATGTATTGTGTCATACGAGATTTTTTTTTTCATTAAATTATAAAAAGTTTTTTTTTTTTTTTTTTCACCTGGTCGCAAGTAAGCATGTTAATTATGTGACAAAAATGGTAAGTATGTGACAAAGGGTTGTTAATTCCCGTTATGTAAAATCATTTTTAAAATCATCAGTTTTAAAAACCAAAAAAAAAAATCCTAATAGTCCAAATCAAAGGGACACAAAGTTGAACGGTCCTGATTAAGCTTGACAATGTACTTGTGAAAAAAAAAAAAAAAACCCAAAATCTTCTAGAAGAATCTCCCCAACATGACGTCAGCATCCGACACAGGCCTCACCCAATCACAACCGTTGGTGGTAAACATCACCTATAAAAAAATACACTCCCCACTCTCAACAAATTCTTCATATATTTATTGATCATCAACAAATACAATGGCATCTTAACTTCTCCATCTTCAACACTACCCATCATGATTGAAGAACGTGGCCCTGAGGACCTCAGAAGATAGAGCTCTCTATTTCTTTCATGTTAAAGAGTATAATTATTATATTTTTCTAAGTTTGATATTTTTTTATTATTTTAAATGCAGTTAACTTTTGACTCTTCTGATATAATGAAAATTTTTTCCCTTTATTTTAATGCTATATGTATTTTTTGTTCACTGTGAGTCTTATTTTTATGAAGGAATGCTTGAATGGTTAATCTATTTTTTCCAGAGTTTGAATGCTTTGAATGATATATATGTATAAAATGGTAGTATTTATTTTCTTGATTACCACTTAGTATTGGTTATAATGGTTCAAGATAATATAATATTAGGGTTTTTGTTTTCCAAGAATGGATCGAGGGTCTTTATTTTATGAAAGAATGCTTCAACGGTTAATCAATTTTTATCAAGCTTGAATGTGTATAATGATGGTGTATGTACAAAATGGTAGTAATTATTTCTTGATTTCCACTTGGTATAGGATAATGGTTTTAGATATTTAATATAATATCAAGGCTTTTTTTTTCAAACTAAAATGGATCAAGGATTTACTATTCTTGTGGATTTTTTTGTTTAATTTTACTTTTTATTTAGAATATAATTTTTTGCCATTTTTTTCCTGATTGATTTTGGTTTGCTTGAGCTCAAGAGTATGAATTCAATTTTTTTAGTTGAATGATTTTAAATATATAATTATTTGGTTTATTGCATCAGCCATCAAGTACATAGCTATCCATGCTGAAGATGTGTAAAAAAACCAACACAAATACATGGTTTAATTGTTTGTTCATCAATGGTCAGTATGAAATGTGAACATACTCTATCATGTCAACCATTTCTATAAAAATTTGAGTGCTCAAAAACCTAGTAATCTTTACACAATTGTAGATTGAGGGCATTTGCTACTGGTTTTGATATTCAATTATTATTATTTACAAATATATGCATATGTGAACACATGTTATGCACATGCAATATGCAACTTAAGATACTGTTAATTGTTACTGTTTATTATGGAAGTTCATACATCAGTTTTGCAGCCCCTAATGCATCCAGTATATATAAAATCGCCTAAAGCAAGATATACTCCATTATGATGATATATTAATTATACTCTATAATGAAAAAAAATGTAAAATATAATCGTTCAATTCATACGATTGTGCGTTTTTATTTTTGTAAACAGTGCATTTCTATAGTCAAGTATATTCTCAAGTTTTCGTCAAAAAAAAGAGAGTATATTCTTAAGTTAATCATAACATTGCGGACCGTAAAAAGACTGAGCGTAAGTCTGTTTATTATGAATGGCTCTCTTCTTAATAGTGCATCATGTTGTGCAGCATCATTCATGGAAAAACATTACAAGTTTCAATGGGGAAGTACTTGTAGATCAAATTTTGCTCTGTCGATGCTGCAAATCATATACAGTTCCCATTCAAAATCAAAACAAAATGACAGTGAAGAAACGACTACGAGAAACTAAAAAAAAAAAGAATCATGCATGTCTCTATATCTCGAATTTCCACAGATCAATCCGATCATGACATTTTACTTCTTGTAGTTTTCTCATTCCTAAATTGCGTGCGTGTGAGCGATAATTGTGTTGTTACTGTTAAGGAAGTTCATCCGCTCTTGTTCATTGTTCTTTATGTGTAGTCAATATTTCCCATACTTGATTGTGTGTATCCAGCCATGTATGCTCATAGTATATCCCCCATTTGTTTCTCCATCTTTTTTCACTCTCCCTCCTTGCTACACTTTTGCGGGAGTTCGGGCTATGTAGCTAAAATTATGTTATATAAACTGCCTTTCCCTCAAATTTTTTTTCCCATACTTGCAAAATCAATTTTCTTTTTCGCTTCGATACATCAGAGTTAGATAGGAGACTCTTATACTAGTTGTTACCTAAATTGCTGATATGATTATCTGATACAAATACTCTAACAGCAATATCTAACTCGAGCATTGATTTCCTTATGATGGCCTACCATCAGTAGAGTTACTATATGTCATGCTTACTATTATATGGTTATTGTTTTATGTATACAAGCTTGGCTAAATATGGTAGAAGCTTTTCCTCCCCTCTTATTTGCTTTGTGTTTATTGTTCAGGCTGCCAATTACCTCAATTTGGAGAGCTTGGTAAACTGAGGATGCAAGAAGGTGGCCAGCAAGACGAGTGGAAATTCGACCAGTGAGATTAGGCAAGTATTGAATATCACTAATGACTATACCAAGGAAGAACTTGAAGAGGTTCGCTGTGAAAATTATTGGGCGTTTGATTGAATTGGAGAGTGTGAGAAGCAATAAGAGTTGTTGTGTATTCATGAGGCTAGCCAAATTAGATACGCAACTTATGATTAGTGTACACATTTCATCGAAGAGAAAATTATTAATAACAATTCCCATATATATAGTTTGTTAAGCATACATTTTGCCCTTCATGGGATAATATAAGAATTATTTCAATGATGAACAATTGTTGGTGACAACAAAAGATACTCCCATATCTTTAATTAAGCTTTACCAATGTGCTTGTTTAGAATGCTTACCTACACATAAAGAAACTTTTATTACAGATTTAATACATTGCATCAGGCACCTTTTAGGCTGGTTGCGAATCTTACATGGATACACATTCACGGGCGCCATTTCTTGCAGGATCACAGTTTAAAGATAATCATAATTGCGCGTATCTGTATAGATATTTGTAATAAATCCATTTAAAAGCACAATCTTTTCTCCTTTGCTTATATAAAGGCTGCAGTGTTTTCCATTCCAATATGACTAGAGGAAGACAACCCTTTGATGCAGAGATTGCAAGTGTGTTTTTCATCAGCCTTTGTTTTTTTTGACCATATTGTGTGCTTTTGGATGAATACTGCTAGCAACTGAATTACTGGTGTTTCATTTTCTTTAATCAACAGAATTACTTCTAACAAGTTTGATGATGGCAACACTAAGATCTTTAGCAGAGGAGCTTCCAAATCATGTCTGTAACACCATCAAGACCACAGTCTTATTGAGGTCACTGGTCCGATCCCAACCCACCTCATATGGGGCACAGGTAAAAGTTCCAGATTTATATCACATGGTTCTACCCTTTGAAATAGTAATGCAGCTTCAATATATTATATTCTTTCAGATGATCACCAATTTTTGCCATCTTTTTTTGGATGATACCAGGTAGAGTGGCATAACAATTGCAATCCGAATCCAGACGAGAAGATCAGTGGAGCTGATTCTTTGATCAAATCCACATGGTTGAAGATGCCATTGTGAAGAAGCAAAGGGCTTCATTAGGTGAGTGCTTTAGCTGGTGCGTGTGCGGGTTGTTATTTGTTGATGTTAGTATTAGTGTTAGTATTTAACATTGGGTGTTCCAAAAATGCCACCATATGTCCCTCAGTTCTAGTTGCAGCAACATTTCTGTTTCTTGATTGTGTTGATATGAAAAGCATGTACAAAATTTAGCAGTTATAATAGCAGCAACTAATATATATGTGAAAACTTGTTTTTAAGTGCCTTTTTTTAGAGCAATGGTTTTAAAACAAAACTGTTGACGTTAAATGTGCCCCATAATTGAACAAGGTCTTTCAGGGTAATATGTAGTAAACTACAACAAAATTTCTCTGATGCAACTAAATAAAAATTTGTCTATCCTGCATAGATCGTTATCTATCACGGTATACCCATCTTGGATGAAATGTAGTATGGCCGGTTCCCAAATGGGGCCTCAAGTATAGTTTATTTGATGACCAGTATCATTTACTGGAAATGGCCAGAACAGTTGTTGCTAAACTCACCCTGAACGCTAAACTATTTTTATCATATTTCTTTTAGAAGTTCAAAGTGAGCTATTTTGGTACCCTTAGTGCTAACCACATCAAAAAAATCACTCATTTGAGTCTCAAAATGGAAACTGAATAAGCCTTGTTATCTCTTTATATAAAGCACTAAAGCAATGTTGAATCCTTTTCTTCTACTATTGAGTCTAACAACCATTCGAACACAATGAGCAGGTATACCTTTAGTAACATTTTTTTTACATTACATTTGTTATTTTCACAATTCCTCTCAATCTGACAGCGCAAGGGGGGGGAGGTGAGGAGGCCTTGAATGAGATATTCGAAGCACCACTCACTGCAGAAACACATGATGAGCCAAAAAGAGTTCCTAATTTGGGTTATCGAGGCAGCTGCAACGGGAGAGATTGAGAAGTTGAAGCCAAAGATCGAGATGCAAGAGAAGGAAAAAGTGTCTGATCTGAGGGAGTTGAATAAGATGCTAAAGATCAAGCAGAGGAAGGTTGGGGAGCGGCTCAAGCTAAATAGATACCCGGATCTTGAAAGTAGTAAAGCACAAATCGATGATCATGCATTTGTTTAACCAGTAGATATTGAAAAAAAAAGGACATCATTCTTGCTAAAACTTTTAAAGCGCCAACATGTATTGAATTTTTTGAAAGATGTATATTTGTTTAATGAATTATATGCCCACACAAAAAATAAAGTACATATATGAATGAATTGAATGCAAACTCTTGCATTTCCCGAGTATACTCAATTAATTTTTTAAAAAACTCAGTTAGTATTACAGGAATGACTGATTGCACCAGTGCCTCCTCGAATGCTTGTTAGTGCAATCATACATACAAGTGGGAATGGGAAAACAGAAAAATAAAGAAACCATAAAGAAAAATAACAAGCAAAAAATGGTAGGAATGGGAAGTCAAAATATTACCCCTGGACAATATCACAGCTGCTAAATCAAATGTTCAAAATCTCATACAGTTTGAACTTTCACTTAATATTGTTTCTAAATCATAACCACCATTGGGAGTTTACAATACAAGATCATTTAGTCTGCTTTGTTCGCTTTGGAGGATTGTCAGCAGTTGTATTTTCATTGTCAGAGGAGCTCTCGTCCTCCATAGCTTCATCAGGAACATCATTTGGGACGTTGTGTTTGGTAATAAAGCTCTTTAGTATGCTCATACTCTCTTCTTTCATCGCAATAAGCTGTTCCGAAAGAATGCCTGTTGATGCATTGACAGTGTACGTTTCTGAGCCAAGTCGCAGTGAGGCTTTGACTCTCGACTTTGGTTGGGGAGCATCAGGAATTTGTTCTTCCATTATATAGCAAAAAAACTGCATAAAATAAGAAAAGGATATAATTGAAATGATATGACTCAATCAGAGATATAGAATCCGTTAGTCATAGCTTCTTCAAAGAACAAAAAGAAGAATTTGTTAGTCATAGAAACATTGCAATCTCAACACAGAACAGACGGTTAAGGTTTACCGGGGTTTGATTGGTGTTCTTCATTATAAGTATAACCACCACAGATGAAATTCATGTCACTTAAATTATGATGAATCACGTTAACGTCTATGCTCAAAATACTGAACAAGTCTGTGTTTGACAAGGTGTAGTCATGATAAGGCATGGTTGATAAGTTCATATAATGAGTCTCTAATTAGAATGAAGCAACAGTCTGCTTTCCTCTTTCGAACATATGGAAAATATATGCCACTGTAAGAATGTAAGTTTACCATCTCCAAGTTCAAAATTACCTGATCTGTAACCAGCCAAACAAAGCATCACAGTTCAATAAAATTTAAAATTTGTGTCCCTCATAAAGATCGATTAAAGAAAATTATTTCATTACATGAAATCATTAGTCTATTAACCTATGGCCTTGAATCATATTACAACATTAATCATATTCTTAACTTCATGGAACTCTTCAAACTTTTCCTCTTCTTCTGCCTATGCTTAATAAGCTCAGAGGTTCAAAATCAAACAACAATAATCTAAACCACCAGAAGTGGGAAAGAAGAGAAGTCAGGAGAGGTAGATATATGCAATGAACCCCTGCACATTCTTGGTGAACATAGAATATTGAACAGCCACTTTTATCATTGTAACAGAGAGTTCGGGTCACAGTGAGATTGATGAATTCATTAAGCACTTAGTAAGATGAAACATAAAGGAAAGCAAACACAAAAATCCAGCGATCCTCTTGAGAGTTCCATATAAAAGAAGAACAGCTTTAACCAAACATGGCTGTCCATATAGATTAAAGAAAGAAAAAACATTATGTGCCATCAATAGGCATCAGACATAATACCACTTGACCTGATTCTCAGACTTTATCATCCCACCGGTTGTTAAGAGAAATATCCTGATGCCTGTAATCTCACGGAGATGGAGGATGCATGCAAAGTTGGTCGGTCAAGACCCATATCAAATTCATTATAGGTGGACAAAATGAGACCACTAAAACTCAATAGATCACTATGTTGTATCAGTTGAAAACTCAGAAAGATTGCAATTATGAAGATTCCAAAATTTCAATACAATTTCGGTTCTCTGTAAGAAATTAAGAAAAACAACGTATCTGCGGTTGGAATAGTGTACCTTTTGAAAGTGCAAAAATATGAAGAGGGTACAAAAATTACAAAATAAAAATCAAAATTACTGATACATGGTAATGGTACTGCATACACAGTGGCTTCACCAGTATAACTAGAATGAACAAATATGCCTCCGTACTAATATCACAGATGGTATGGCACTGCAGAGGACAGGTTAACAATTTTTCCCCCCGTTATAACATCAATTTAGATGTAGAAAAAAACCAATAACGGAATCTTTTAAGAGCAACAAACATCTAGTCATCCACTTCGACTTTCTTTGTGAAAGTGTTTTGTTTTATTTTCTAAAATCAAATCTATCAATAGTCACAAGACTCGACCCAGGACTCTTTACTGAAGAGGGATACCTCTGCCAACCTGTCAAGAGCAAAGTCACAATGTTCGTGTACGGTAAATATACTACAAGTGCTCCATTTAGTATGGTATGTGTACATTTGTAGGTCATATGGCATAAGTACATTAACATTGCAAAGATAATTAAATTATTTTCTAGATGCATACTATCATTAGTAAGAAAAAAACATGTAAAAACTTTTATGTTGGATGTAAAAGTGGTGAGACAATTAGGAATAGTTTTTTTTGAATTACGAATAACTCATCCAAACCAGATGGATACCTGAATTCTGAATGTTCTAAACGCACAAATGGAGAGCAGAAGGGTGTTCAACTGATAGGTAAAAGAGGCATCCAATTGGAGTACTTCTTCGCGCATTCAGACAGAGTACTTTGTGACTATTGTCAAGAGGTGGCTTGATTCAACTCATTGGGTTTGTTGTAATGGGTTTAATGACTAATATCGCAAATAAATAAATAAATAAACACTATGTTTTCCTATGTTCCAGGGAAAAAAAGGGCCAGTCAGTAATGAATGAATCCAAAGAAGAAGGGTTCATAATTAACTGATGTTTCTATTCGAATAATCCATAGAAGATATTTTTTTTTTTTTTTTTTTTTGAAGAAGTGGTAGACTGTTTATAACATAATAGTAATGTTACAATCCATCCATAGAAGATTTGTTGTAGAAACTTCCCAACATATATTTGAAAGCTATATGGCCTTGTAATTCCTTGTCCATCTTACCATCTAGTCTTAGTTTTCCGAAACACCAATAAAAACAAATATCAGAAGATCATAGAGTGAACAAATAACAGAAATTTATGAAGAACAAAATCGAATAAAAAAGATGGAGAGCTCACCAGACTTCACAATGAGGGGGAGCAGAATAGTAAACCCTAGTTCCTCTTGTTTTTTTTTTTATTTCTTTCGGGATTTCGGCTTTTCCATTTCGCGTCGGGTAAAAAATTATTATTTGGATTGGTAAGGATCCGAAACCACACTCACCCGTGTAGTGATGAGGGTAGATGTAATCTAAAAAATATGAAAAAATATATATGTATTCAATCCAAATTTAAAAAATAAAAAAATATTTAATATATGAAAAATCTGTATTCGTTTTTCAAAAATTTGCTTACCAGATACGGATATACATATATCCTATCCAAAAATATTATTATTATTATATTATTTATTTAATTATAAATTTATATTTTTTGGATTAGTATGATTTTTTATTTTTATTTTTATTTTAAAGCATGAAATGTTATATATATATATTTATAATTTTATGTTTTATACTAGGTCATTAATAGATTTTTTTTACATATTTCAAATATTAGATATATGATTTTTATTTTTAAATATTGGATTTTGGTTATTTCAATAATTTCATATTCATTTTGAATTTTTAAATAATTATCCGTATTTGAATCTGAATTTTCTGATTGAATATGGATACTTACTTTTAATATCCGTAAGATATCGGATACGGATATTTTTTCAGATATCCAATCCGGATATGGATATGGGCTTGTTTGATATAGTATCCGTCTGATTGACAGACTTAGGTAGATACTTGACCAGTCTAATTGCACCCCTCCATCTACCCCGCACACCCCGTGTCTTTCCACCCCCCACTCAAACAAGTTAAGTTCTTTAAACACCCACATTACTTAAATAGATTTGGGTTTTTCAAGATGAGTGTTGTTACACAGTTTTTTTTCTAACCCCAATTCTAGTCCCACATGTGACGCTAGAAAATCATCAAAACATATAGTCATCTTAACGAGACATATGTTTCGATAGAAATTTTTTATATTTTCTATAAATGCATCAATGCAATTCATTAGAATATATGCTTTATTTTTTTTTATAAAAACATGTATCTCATTTGATAATATATATTATTTTTAAAAATTCAAAACACTTGTAGACTAAAATTAAGATTGAAAAATGGACTAAATCTAATATTATCCTTTCAAGATTTTAACTGGCCCTGTGAGGTGATGATTGAGATTAGTGTCCACAAGATGATTTAGTTATACATCACCTAGTGAAGGATGATGTGCTGTACTTACATGCGAGTACAATTTTACACACCAAGATGTATTATGTAAATGGACATTGTCTATTTGTGTAAGCCATAGATATTGGTGTTTCTTCTCTTCACATGCCAAGTGAAACCATGTGTGTGATAACACGTATAAATACTTAAATATGATGAAACAGAAACAAAAAGACCAAGAAATAGGAATTTTTTTTTATTGGCCTAGAGATTTTTTGTTGTGAGATATTATGTATAGATACATGCATCTTCTTTCTCTCTCTATGTATAACTTTAGTTGAACAATAAATTGATGATTTATCAAAATATCAGATTAACTATATGTAACATGCCATGATTATTGAAGGGGGATATATGATAAATCTATAGCAGAAATGATTGTAATATCGTTTATTGGACAATTGAGAGGATCAGAGGATGGTGGGAACAAAAGACAGTATATGATTTTTTACAGCCCTTGAAAAAAACCATGAAGGAAGGCTCTTAGAAAGTAATTCAGATATAATTTATAAGCTGGTCTAAAACAATTTTCAAACACGCGCATTTTAATTCTAGAAAATTTGCATGGATATAATTCATGGCCTGTTTTATACTATGTTGTGAGGTTATTTATTGGCTTGATATTTTTATTTTTTTTGGCAGCAAATCATCAATTATTTCACACAAAAAGCTGTAAGATCTGTTCTTTACCAGCTCTATGAGATGAATCCACCACCATTCTATACACATGGTTTTACAAGTAAGTGAACTTTCAAATAGACCAAACTCTCTCCCACTCTCTCAATATATGACTTTTGAGGCTAAGGATCAGTTTAACATTAATTGTTATTCTCCTACTGAAACACCTAGAAAAATTGTGTTTAGATTCTCAATTATTGTGTGTATTACTGGACATCCTAGACAAATATCCACCAGAACTGAATTCTAAGGAATGAAAGATTTTCTTTTTGAGCTAGAGTACTAAACTGACCCTAATTAATTTTTCATTCTCTGATTCTACAACCATATTGCACAAAATAATGCTACAGATGGAAACCGTTTCATTCATCGTCTTGCGAAGATAATGTGAGAAGCCCTTCAATTTGTTCATTCATTTAATAAGTGAATTATTGAATAGTAATATGTGTATTGTTAATAAACATGAACTAAACCTTTTAATGAAAGTGTGCTTGTAATGCTCGAATTAATCAACAATTCGAAGCATTACATATCAATTGTACCGATGACTTAAAAATTTTGTTTTTGTTTGATGATTATTATGCAGGAGAGACAGGAGTTGGCCGGATGAGTGATGATAACGTGACTACACTTGTATAGTAAATGGATCAAGGTAAATTTACTTAAGGGTCCTGTATTAATAAAAAATAATAATAAATGCTGCTACAGTTGATGAACATATATAAATTGGATCATGCGAAAATGAACAAAAGGATTTAGGGCTTTTAGTTTTTAGTCCTTATAAACATACATATTTAAGGTTGCATCCTTTAAATCTGGGACTAAAATCAAAATATGAAGAATTGATGGACCGACCACTAAATCCCATGATTTATGGGGACTTATGTTGAAAACCTTACAATAATGTTTGAACGGCTCATAGAGACTGTTATATTATATGGCAATCTGATGACTCAAAACACACAGAAGATTGGTTGATCATCGTAATTCCGTGGTCTTTTATTTGATGAGATATGTATTGTAACTCACAATTGATAGTTTATTTTCTAGGAATTTGTCATGTATATTATTGTTTTTCCCTCGCTTTAATAAGCAGCCTTTTGGTTTAATTCATATTGGGCAAGTCTGTGCTTGTGCAAAGATATTGTTGACATTTTTTTTTGTTAACCTGGATATATAATGCCTCTTTCACAGTCATGGAGTGAATGTTCCGTTTGAGTTTGTATAAGTTGTATATAAGCTCAATTCAACTTGAGCCTTAATATATAAAATTTGATTGAAGACTACTGACACAGTGTTTAATTGCACGTTTTGACTGATTCTGTGATTCAGAACTTACTTTACAAAACCAAATTTAATATTTGTAAAGTAAAAAAAAAAAAAATGAAAACTGAGGAAAGTATGTATGCTTTTTAAAAGTTGAATTTTGAAACGCAACTTTTAATTTGTCTAAAGATTTAAAAAAAGTTTTAATTCTACTGTTGATATATGAAATTTCTAATTAAGTATGCACTCAAATTAGAAAAAATGTAAAAGGATATATGTTCAATTGAGTATATATATTTGTACTCTTTTTTAAAAAAAATCAACTGTTAAGACCACAATCAATAAAAGCAATTGAAGGAATAATTGTTCCTAACATATTCATAAAAGAAGACACATCAATGTTAATGCGTTTTAACAATTGGATTTTATAAATCTAAAACCCACGTATATAATGCATCTTCTTCCACAGTAATAAAAGATTTCATTACATGAAATTTTCAATCGAGTATATATTTAGTTAAATGAGTATACACTCTATTAAGGAAAAAAAGATTTAAAAAGAAAAAAGAAAAAGAAAATTCAAGATAGTAAAAGGGACTACAAAAATTTAAAAGGAAATGCGTTTTGATCAATTAGATTTTCATTACAAGCCAGTAACCCACACATATCCAGTATCTTCTTTAGTTGTGATAGAGCTATTCATACTGATGTGGATCCAGGGCCACAACATGAGACATCATCGCCGGAGCCGGGGCCAATGTAGAATTCACCCTTCTGAGACCAGTCGATGTTGTTGAAGACCGTTCTGGCCTTCCCTTTATTGTTGTGGTACTCCAGGTGAATGTCTTCCAGCACCACGGCACGACACGGCACACTCGCGCTACAATCGAAGTCCACCACCATGTCCGTCGCACTCGTCCCCCTAATGTTATTGTACAACACTTCGCTCACTTCCACCGCGGAGGTCTTGCGTACAGTTAACATAAGAGTGCGTTTGAAAACATGTTAGGAAAATGATTTTTCATTCAAAATAACTTTTTTTTTATAAAGCTATGTTTTTATGATTAAAAGCTAAGGAAATGGGTTTGAAATAAATATTATTAGTACTTGAGAACAATTTTCAAATGCCTGCATGATTGCATGTGATGACTCTAAAAAAAGAAAATGATGCAAATATCACCTCATCATGACAGGAGTGGTTGGAGTCACAGTAGTTCTGGTCTATGATTATAGAGTTCTTGGTGTTATTCATAAAAATGTTTTGGAATACTATGTTCTTTGCGTATCCTTGACCGCCCTGTTTCATGAAACATATGTTAATGGTTGATTTATGGTGGACTTATCTAAATGTCTAACATGATAAGCATGTGAAGTATTTTTATTGAATTGAACAAAATCAGTAAAAAAAACTGAACAACCTACAAATTAAACAGAAAACCTCATAAATTGAACTAAGAGGAAGACAAAATAATTTTTTATATGATCAAATTGAATTAAACAATTCATATATCAAATAAAAAAAACTCATAAATAGAACTAGACTATTTTTGTGAATCAAATTGAATAATTATATAAATCAAACAACAACTTATTAATTGAATGAAATAAGATGACAATGCAATATTTTTTTGTAATATTTAATTGAACTAGGCAATTTTTATATTGAATTGAAAATGACATTAAAGTGCATTGAACAATTCTTGAATGAAAATCAACAATTCATGATCATGGCTTATATTTCTCAAAAAATCTCAAGCCTAACATGTGAGATGTTGAGGTGCCAAATCCCTAGAGATCTACTGGATGCACTCGTGATCAGATATGAACTATACATGCACATGAAGTTTCATTGGAACCAGTGGGATTCAATCCTATCAAATCCCCTCAATCCTAATAAAAAACTAACATGTGTCACTTCATGTGTCTAGCAAACGAGACATGAGATCTGATAGAAATTCCATCTCAAAGAATTCATAAACCCAACCCACGTGGATTCATAGCAATATATTTTACCACACAAACTAATCATAAGGGACTTGATATTTATGTGAATTAATTAATTATACCTGCCAAGTTTTGATGCGAACTCCATTCATGGTTTCAGTGAATGTGACATTCTCAACTATTACATTCAAAACTTTATCTTCAGAGTTGCCCTCACCAAGGCTTCCAATACTGTTGGTTAAGAAAATGAAAAGAAAGAAAAGAATGCCACAATAAATATTCAAGAAGGTTTATTAGTTCATGTTCCCAAGCCTTAGAAAAAAAAAATAGATAAATTTAATTTTTTTTTTTGGCTCACCTAAGTCTAAACTAATTAGCATTTTCTTAATTTAACAATATGGTCTTTGACCAGGTCAACTATTGACACAATACTACCACATTATGGCCTAGTCACATGTTATGTTTATGGAAAATGATACACGTATGCAGTCCCAATTATTTTTATTTTTTTCTAAAATATATACTCATACACGTTTGCAGTCACATGCTATTATGAAAAATAAAGTATATACCTAAAAAATCAATACATTTGTAAAATATAAAAAATTTAAATTTTTATACATTGTATTGCAGTAAACAATATTATTTGAAAATCCATAACAGAAGAACTTATTCCTGAATCAACTTATGTGAGTCATGTCTTCAATGTTTTTTAAATTGTAGTGTATGCCTTCCATGCTTACTTAAAATGTAATATCAACTCTTTTATAATAGAAAAAAATGTCTCAAGCAATTTGTTTAAAAACTAAAATAAGTAAAATCGTGATTAAAGTTCTTCATTTTTTAATTTTTTAAAGTAACAGATTTAGTGATTTAAAATGAGATCAGACTGGGATTGCGATAAAATTAAGATATATTATTTTAGTAATATTCAAAATCATATAAGATTAGTTTCAGATATTTATTTTGTGGATTGTTTTGAATGGGTAAAATTAAACCATGATTTTTGCATTGACAATTTAAAATTAAAACAAATAATGGCAGTTAAAGATGCTAATTAGTTCTGTGTTAGAGTCAAAAATAAAAAATAAAAAATAAAAAAATGGAACAAGAGATATCAGACCTGATTCCATGGCCTGGGCCACATGTTATGTTTCCTGCCCAAACATTCTCAGATCCGCTCACTATAGAAATGCAGTCATCACCTTCAATCAACACAACCAACAACATCACTAAATAATTATCTTAAAAAAAAATAAAATAATTAACCAAACAATAATTTTGATCAAGATGTCTTTTCGAGATCCTATGTTTTTTCTTTATCTGGAATGTTTTGATATTGGATTAACAAAAATTATGCACATGGTTGGTCATGAGATCAACTGAAAGAGATGGTGTCCTAAGAGAACTCTTATAATGGGACGCACATGTTTTCATATTGATCCTAATTAAAAAAAACCTCAATAAAACGGAGAAAATAACAAAAAGCGTAAAAATAATAAATGTATTTGGAAAACAAAAAACAAACAGTAAATAAAATAGAAAAAAATAAAATATAAAAAATAGCACAGATTCTAGAGAAATTAAAAAAGAAGTGAATAAGTTTTAAAAAATAAAATGAAATATTTTGAAACAACAAAAAAAAAAAGACCCAACAAGATCGACCAATCCACTCAATTGAACTTAATCAAGTTAATAAGTTGATCCCTATGAGTTGGATCCCATAAATTTTTTAAATATATATGATCAAAACATCAATGTTAAAAATTCATTCAATCAAATTAACCTGTTTGGATGGTGGAGTTGGATATTTTGATGTTTGTGGTGCCTGTGACATGTATACCATCTGTGTTGGGGCTGTTTTCGGGGGCCGATATGAATAGATGTGATGCATTGACAGAGTCACAGTTCAAGAAGACAATGTGCATTTGTGGGCTGTTGATCATGTTTATGTTCTTCACATTCAAGCTGTTGCACTCTTCGAATTTCAAGGCCTGTTTGTAAGTTGCAACATCACACATAGTTAGACTATGAGATGACTTAACCATAGAAGAAAATAACCCCTTTAAAAAACATAAAATTAGCTTTTGGTCTAACTGGCCTTAGGGCCAACATGTATGAAATTACATGTGGAATCTTCCACTCCTGTATTAATTATTGAACATTTTAAGTCAAATTTTTTCTTTCCACGAAATCATCCAGAATTGAATTCTGAAAAATTCTTTTTTTGGGCCAAAGTTATCAAAGTGACCCTTAGTGTAGATATAAGTTCAATATAAATCTTTACAATTGACTTCTTCTTTTTTTTTTGTAAAAGATGTGAAGACATGAGTTCAACTTGCACAAGATGTTTTTGAGAAAACACGATCTTTAGTCAGATCATTATGTGGCTATGCTGCTTCAGAAATTGATCTAGTTAAGAGTCATTTTTGTTGGATTAGTTTCTAAAAATCATGTCAAAAGTATTGAATCATTATGAATGCTATTTTCAAAAATTACCTCAGAAAGCCTATTAAAGATGTGCATATACATGATCACGTACCGTTGGTGCTCGGGTGCATAGCTGCGATTCGAATATGAAACCAGGATTTGATGAAGAAAACATAATCAGTTACTATTAATCCAAAATTAGAAAAAACTACATGTAACATTAAGTATTAATTTAGGTCTAGAAATGCATGCATTCTCACAAGAGATTTGTTGAGCTTGCATGAGCTGCTCCACCAGATGTCGCCATTGCCTTCGAAGGTCCCATCACCATCCAATGTCAAGTTCTGCACCCCCTTGAAATGGATCCAGTGGTCCCTCTCCGATCCCCAGATCGATATTTCTGCTGGTGCTATGATCGTTCCAGATATCTAAAATCACACATTGTCTGAACAATCAGTATGATCTAGTCAGTGTTGGATCCTATCAGGTCTTATCATTTTAATCAGAAGATTGGCATGTGATTGGGTATGTCAGTCCCCTGATGGAATTGATGTCCTGATTGGATCTCATCTAGTTATGATTTCTTTTTAGTGGTTTTCATGTAGTACTAACCAATGCTGTAACATTTGATTTGCAAGGCCCAGAGAACGTCATAGGTTTGAGTAAGTATGTGTTGTTATGAGGGATCATAAGAGAAACTGGAGAAGATGATAAGCATGCCTCACTCCAAGCTTTTGAGAATGCCTAACACAAAATGGCATTAATAAGGACACTGAAGAACATAATTAATGAACATGTATGGTTTTTCAATTACAAGAACTAGAGGCATATAGAACAGAAAGGATCCAATCAATACTAAATCATACAAGGATCAGTCAGTGTTCTATAGAAGAGCCAACTTCATCATCCTACATGCATGTAATCAAATAGTGTATTGTTATAACATGTTAGTCGGAATGATCAAATTTGATGGAATCCAAACTAATGTTGCTACTACATAAATTTTATCCCCACCATGAAAAAAAGGGATTACCTGTGTGTCATCAGTTGATCCATCACCCTTAGCACCAAAGTCTGTCACATCCACAAATGTAAGTTGAGAGAATGCGCCAATACTGGGGTCACTGTAGGCTCCCTTAATTTGAACAAGTAATGAAATGCCTATAAAGATCACTTCATAAAATAATGTAGAGAGATAATATGTTCAACCCCATTTATAAACTTGCAGTAACGCCCACATATATTTTGATTTTTTTCTAAAGCATATAGTTAGCTAAGCATATACATTCTTTTATAAAAATGACGTAGATACTCATTAGAATTGAATGTTTATTTATTTATTTATTTTACATTTTTCACAATGGATTGTATAAGAAATGGTGTGATATATATTACACTAGATACTAGATGATTCTATACACAGCATTGGTGATATGAGGACGGTAAATGAGATTGCAAAAAAAATTGAGTGTATCAACACCCTAAGATAAATCATTTACCATGTGATCTGCATGCATAGCTTAAAAAAAGGGCAATTTGCATAAATGATCCCAATTTTTTAAAATTAGCAAAATTTATATTGTCCAATGAATATTAGCAAAAATTAAACTTTGATTCAGTCAATGTTGTCATGTCACCCCTGACCGGGTTTTTTTATTATTTTTCTAAAATGAAGGTACTGTATATATATACCATGCCTATACCTTCATTTGGGCATGCTCAAGTACAATTTTTTCAAAATTTTTACCGCGGAGGTGTGATTCATTTATTATGTCTAGTGTAAATTTTTATATTTACAAACTATATTTTTTTTGTTAAATGCTATTATTTTTCTAAAAAAAATTCATTTATTCAATCATGCTTCGATAAAGGAGGTTTGGTAATAATACCATGTCTCTTTTGTAAAGTTTTATTAAAAACCGCACATGGACACATCCATTTCATGTGTTTTAAGTGTGGTGGAGGCGATTTTATTTTGGAAAAAAAAAAAAAACAATTACCGCTGACATAAAAGTGCTGATTGGATCAAAGATTAATTTTTTCTAATATTCGTGGAGCACCATGTGATGAAAAATATAGATACTAGCCTCCTCACTAGTCCTTTAGTAAGGTGATCTACAATGTTATTAACTGATCTAACAAATTCAAGTGAGATCATTCCATGTAAGACATAATCCCTTACATTCTAATACCTAAGTCTCATGAATCGACTTGAAACCTGGTTTGGTACTTATGCTATGCTGTGTGGCTAATTGAAATCTGAACAAAAGGGTCTAGTTCAAGACCTAGTTCACTATGTCCCTTCATATGGAAGTTAGTTAACACTAAGTGGAGGTTCAAAGCCCTAAGCTACCTCTACCAAATGCATCGTAAAACATCGCCATATTTTATTTTCTTTAAAACTTTGAATCTTGAGGGGGATTGTTAGAAACTTTGTTAAAGTTTTGGGTCCCCCCCCCCCCCCCCCCCCCCCATTTTGTTTTCAAAATGTTTCAAATAAGTTTTAAAATGTTTTGAAGGGAAAGTGTGTTTCCTCTATTTGTTTTTCTTGGTTTGGGACTCCTTAACATAGTCTCATATTGGTTATTTGTAAACTTTATCCTCCTTATAAGGAAGAAAGTTGATATTTGAAAAGGGTCCTAAGGGGGGCAAAGTCTTTGGGCTCTGGGCGTTTCTTCAAAATATGAAATTAAAGGTGAAGTTCAAAAATATAATTGTAGAACCGTTTATCAAAAATTGATTTTGCAAAATCCAGTTCAGTTTGGTTTAACCAGTTGAACATGATTTTTAAAACACTAAAGAAACCTAAATTCAAAATAAAAGCTGTCAATTTTCTTGAAACCAATTTCACGTCTGGTTCTAATGAGAATTTGTGACAAGAAACTGAAATCCATGCATCAGATAACGATTAATTCCAAACATTATCATTAAGATATTCCAAAGCAAGATCCAATCAGTTCATATATATTTTTTAAAGCTCCCTAAAAATCTTCCAAGTGAAAATATCCCTTCATTTGGAGTTTTTTGAAACGCCCATCATTAAAAATCACCATCATGGAATATAACACACTCAAAAACTAAATAATAACACTATTCAGAACGTTTGGTAAGGTCAGGCTGAACAAAGCAGCAATTGTAGAATGTCATTTCAATATCATGGTTGCACTAAATAAAATAGAATGGTCTATGTTACAGTCACATGCTTTTAATTAAAAAAAAAAATGTCGGTGTCATATGAGACCAACTTTATGCCCTCAGACTTCAGTAACAGAGGCTCTTCATGTAACAAGATTTCATTAGAGTTTAAGTAATGCATATTGTTAGTGGCATAGCAATCCAATCAGATCAAAGATTTATCCTTCTATCTAAAAATTTATTAAGATTCTACATTGAACACAAATGATCCTAATGTGGGTCATAAGTGACAAAACTCCATAACTAACAATCATAGATCCTATGAAAAAAATTTCAATGAAACTCCAATAGTATATTGACCTACAAAATGATTTTTAACAGTTGGACAGGCCCAACCTGGGAGCCCGCCCAAATGGGCCCGAGTCCAACCCCCACCTTCACGGGCTCCACTGAAATCAATTAATTCATGCATCAGATGTCCATTAATCTTAAATGTGTTTAATGAAGATATTCCAAATCAAGATCCAATGAATACATTTTTTTTTTAAAGCTCCCTAAAAATCTTTCAAAGTGAAAATATCTCTTCATTTGGAGTTTTCTAAAACACCCATCATGCAAAATCATCATCATGGATTATAACACACATGAAAACCATAATCAGAAATAATAGCATTACTCACAACATTTGGTAAAGCCAGGCTGAAACAAAGTAGCAATTGTAGAATGCCTTTCAACATCATGATTGCCCTAAATAAAATAGAATGGTTTGTATTAAAATCACATGCTTTTAAATAAATAAATAAAAACATGTTGATGTGATTTGGGGACCTACTTTATGCCCTCAAACATCTGGTGATGGAGGCTCTTCATGTAACAAGATTTTATTAGGGTTTAAGTACTGCGTATTGTTAATGGTAGCTATCCAATCCTATCAAAGATTTATCCCTATCTTATATCTAATAATCATATATCTTAGGAAAAGATTTTCAATGAAAATCCAATAGAATTTTTAAAATCCAATAGAATTTTATGTTTTTAAAATTCTATAAAAAAAATTTGTTTTATTTTTAATCCTCATAAAACAAAACTCCATAAAACTAATTGTAATTAAAATCAACATTTAAGTATAAAAAAAAATATATTAACGATTTATTTAAATCTAATTTGAAATCTTAAATTTTGAATAAATAAGATATAAGTAATTACTAAATATGTGGGAGGGTAAAAATGAAAATGAAAAAGTTGGGTCACTTTTCCTTCACTAAATAAGTAATAATATAGATAAAATAAAAAATAACAGATGAATCAAATTAATATCTGATTGCCTTGTTTAGATAAGGAAAAAAGAAAATCTCATCCAAATACTATTTAAATCTTGTGTATAATTGAATAATTTTAAAATTTAAATAAATTTATATATATATATATATATTATTAATTAATCAATTATTTAAAGGGATAAAAAAAATATGAAAAAGCTGTGTCACAATAATTTTAATAAGTAATATATATAATTGTTCTTCAAAAGGAATCTTGTAACAACTATTAGTTTAATACTTTATTGATGATTTAAATTTATATATAATATTTAATAACAATAACAATAAAATGAAATTAGCATAGTTTCGTTACATTGGATGTGATTATTATAAATCAGATCGAATCCATTATACTAACAAATCTGACCGAAAAAAACACTTCATCTTATCAACACAAGAAATACATGATCAACAATAACTATCAACAGTTGATTTTTAAATTTGAGAAAAATCTAAATAACTCTATGATTTTTCATATAACCCTAGCTGAAACACAGTATATCAAAAATCCCTACAATCAATGTGTTAAAAATACAGAAAATCTTCTATAACTGAAGATTTTATCTCTTTGAATAGATTATAAAATTCTATCTGGAGGGATAAAATCATCATTTATACATAATTTTTTGCATTTTTATCACATTTTATAGAGTTTTTAGTAAACTATGTTTTTAGACAGGGTTAACCAAACAAAATATTCACATAATATTCCTCATCTGTTAACAAAAGTTTAACTCAGGAGTTATTTGAATTTATACAGGTGTTTTCAGGTATTATATAAATTTATTGAAAAGGTGGGGTTATATGGATTGCAAAAAGTTGACAGGGGCTTATATGGATTTTCTCTTTAAATTTTTGTTACAATCAAAGCCCAGAAAAGAGTCGGATATATCCTATCTGTCCATTTTCTATTGGACCAAAAAAATTATTAAATTCCCTCCACCGCGTCAATAATAAATAAATAGGTCGTTCAGCCAACTTGTGAAAAGTTAGTTGCAAGTGTTCCATTCAATATGGTATACATTTATAAATCATACTGCATAAATATGATATAAAAATATAGAGAGATTAAATTAACTTTTAGATGCATTTTTGTTATTTGTATGAAAAAAAATAGAAATTCTCTTAAATTTGATGTAAAAGTGGTGAGACAATTAGGAATAATTTTTTAAAATAATGAAGGATCCGAGTATTGTTTTCGGGCTTCTCAAACATGAAAAAAAAAATGCATGCGAACTATATCTCAAACATGACTCAATGTCAAGCCAAAGATTGAAGGGTTCAGAATTTATTGATATTTTTATTCAAACAATATGTCCCTGTTTAGGTAGTAGAATAAAAGTGGAATAGGTTGGAATATAGATAAATAAGCCTAAAAGTATGTTTAGATAAAATGAATATGTGTGTTTAGCTACGTGAGAATTAAGGAGGTCTCAATTTTTTAACAAAAATAACCAAAAAAATTAAACAAAATAATATTTATTCTTTCTCTATAATATAATAATTATCTATCCTGAAATAACTAAGATATATTGATGAAAACTTCATAGCATTGAATGTTTGAAATCTATATAGCCTTGTATTTCCTTATTCATCTTAAATAGTCTTGGTCTTTGAGTTTATAAGTTGAAGATTATATTTTTTAGCTTAAAATAAGTCGTTGTTGCTTTAAATTTATTGAAACTTATTTAATCTAAAAACAATTTTAAAAAGTCATAATTTGGAAGCTAAGAAAGGAATGTTTTTGACATTATAGCATATAAAATATATGCATTAAATTTTTTTATTTTGGAGACTTATGCCCTTAATTTTCTTTTATTAATAATATATGTATCTATTTTTTAGTATTACATCATAAATCACTAAATCACATTTCATCTTCTTAATTTTTTTACCATTACAAATAATACATTATCAATTTTTTTTTATAATTCCGTTTGTCACTCAATTTATCAAAATTGTAGAATATAATATTTAAAAAATTATATAGTGATTTTGAAATATTATTTATGTTAATTTGATTTTCTTTCAAATATTTATAAAATTAATTTTAAACATAAAAATTAATTTATTTTTATCAAACATAAATAAATTTTTTACTTTTACAGTTTAGGGGTTAGGGGTATTTTTTACAATTGTACATCAAAAAACTATTTTACAATTTATTAAACAAGCATCCACTGTTGGCTTTTAAACAGTTACAATAAACATGTCTACAACTTATCAGAAAAGTTATAGGGTGCGTTTGGAATTTTGGATGTGAGGTTGAAACACTGAGATTTTTAAAATATTATGTTTCAAACTCAGATTTTGAAAAGCTATGTTTTAATAAATTTTCAACTGCAAGATTTTTTGGTCTAAAAATGAATATTGTGGTTTGAAAAGCTAAATGCTAAAAATGTGCTTGGATATAAGTTTGAGAATTTTTAGCTTTTTAAACGCAGAATCTACCTAAATTCATATCCAAACGAACCCATAATCTATGATGTATTTATTATCTATAGATTATAATTTATAATCTATAAATTTAATATGCAATAAACATGACCATCGTCACCCACATAATACTATTGAAATTGTAATTACCATTTTTATCTTTAACCAATTTTATATGTTTATAATATCTTAAAAAGAATTCTAATAATGTGATTCAATTTGACCAATTTGTTTTACTTAAGGTGCGTTTGGATGTGAGGTTAAAACATTGAGATTCTTAAAATCTTATGTTTCAAACTCAGCTTTTGAAAAGCTATATTTTATTAAATTTTCAACCACAAGATTTTTTGGCATAAAAATAAACATTATGGTTTGAAAAACTAATCGCTGAAAATGTGTTTGGATATGAGTTTGAGAATTTTTAGCTTTTCAAACGCAGAATTCACCTAAACTCACATCCAAACGCATTGTTAAACACATTTAAATCCAATGATAAATGAACAAGTTATCCATTAAGTAGAAATAAAGAGAGAGAGAGAGAGAGAGAGAGAGAACAAAAATTGTAGAATTAATATACCTATGGTTTTTTTTTTTAGGGCAAATGACCAAAAAAATATCTTAAAAGTTAAAAATACCCAAATCATTCACTTTTTAAAATTATACCTAAAAAAATCTCATTTAACAATTTTGAAAACACAAAAGATTAATCTACCCTTATATAATTAGATTCTTAACTTCCTCCTCTAACCCTTGTTAAGTTATTCCACACCAAAAATATATATTTCCTACAAAAATAACAATCTCTCTCTATATAACCCAAATCAATCCTCTTAGAGGTTATGTTATTGTATATCATATTGTGTGTTTCTTATACATATCTTACATAATGTTGTTTATTATTTTTCATTATGTATAATCATAAGATGTAATTTAAATTTGTGTTGTGTCCCAATGCAGCAGATGATATTTTAATATTCCAAATCCTTATTACATTTTTTTTTTGCTTAGCTATTCACATATTTTAAGGGCGTCATTAGTACATATCTATTTTTTTAAAGAAGCATAAACATTTAATGAAATTCATCATAAAAAATTCAAATTATATTACACATATCTCACAAAATTCATATAATCACAAAGAATCTAGAATAAAAAAAAATTACATGAGAATATGTGAAATACATAACAAAATTAAGAAGATGAAATATTTGGAATGTGTTAAAGATCTAATTACGTAAAGGTAAATTAGTCTTTTATGTTTCGAAAATCGTGAAGTGAGACTTTTTTATGTATAATAAATAATAATTTAAAAAATGGCTGATTAGAGTATTTGTAACTTTGGAGAGATTTTTTTAATCATTTTCCCTTTTTTTAAATGATTTGTATAATACACACAAATCCATATTGTTCTTCCAAGAAAGTTAAAGATTGTTACAATAACTATCAGTCTCATATATTATTGATTAATTAATTAAATATGGGAAAAATGAGCAAAAAAAGATTTCTTAAAAGTTAGAAATACCCGTATCAGTCACTTTTTAAAATTATACCTAAAAAAATCTCATTTCACCATTTTAGAAATACAAAAGACTAATCTACCCTTAACATCCCTCTAACCCTCTTAGGTTATTCAACACCAAAAATATATTTTTCATATAAAACAAAAATCTCTCTATACATGACCAAAATCAATTCTCTTAGAGGTTTTATTATTATATATCATATTGTGTGTTTCTTATATATATATTACATTATCTTATTTATCATTGTGTATAATCATAATATATAATCTAAATATGTGTTGTGCTTCAATGCAATAGACAATATTTCAATATTCTAAATCTTTATTTACACTTTTTTTTTTTTGTTATTCACAAATTTTTTGTGACATCATTAATATAATATATTTTTAAAAAGAAGCATCAACATTTATTAGAGTTCATCATCAAAAACTTAAATTATATTGATATATATTTCACAAAATCTACCTAACCACCAAAAATTTAGAGTAATATGAAAATGTGTGAAATACATTAACAAAATTAAGAGGGTGAAATATTTTAATAAAATTAAGAAGGCATGGAATATATTAAGGATCTAATTGCATAAGGCTATATTGGTGTTTTGTGTTTCTAAAATTGTAAAATAAGACTTTTTTAAGTATATTTTTAAAAAGTTGTTAATATGGATATTTCTAATAGATTTTTTTTTTTTTTTTGTCATTTTTCCATAAATATTTATATATATTACATAATATTTAATAACAACAAAAATAAATGAAATTAACATAATATCGTTACATTGGATGTCGTATCATCAATCAGATCGAAATCGAATCCATTACACTAAAAAAAAAATCTAACCGAAAAAATATAATTAACAATATAAAAAACATAACAGTTAATTATAAATATTTATTTCAATCAAGCCGAAATAATTGGGGCCCATTACATCGGACCTTCGCAGCTGGAGCGAAAGAGTCGTGTTCGTGAAGCAAAACCTACGTGTCAAGTTTCTATTGGACCAAATTTTATTAAATCCAGTACAATAACCCTTCACGTCCGCCCTACCGCGATCGTCTATAAATAGGACCCCATTCCTTACAAGTTTCGCCTTCCTCTTCCGTCCCCTTTCGAAACCCTAACCCTAGTTGTTTCGAATTTCCCTCTCGAAGAAGCGAAAGCAGTACGATCGATCGATCCAGGGTTTTTAGGTTTCGCTGATTCGTTCGATTGAGTGTTTGATTCGGACATCGGGATGTCTAGGTGCTTCTCGTATCCCCCACCGGGGTATGTAAAGGAAGAGACGAAGATCGAGTTGCCTGAGGTTTGTTGAGCATTTGTTGCTTAACGTGACCACTGCTTCTGCCCTTTTCGATGTTTCTATAATGATTGGATGATTTGGAATCCTTAAATTGTATAGATGGACCTTTGCATGTATATGTACAATGATGTGATGAAAAAAAACAAATCAATGAATTGAATGATCTGTCCATGGTGATGTTGTGATGGGTTTTTTTTATTTCGGGTAATTGTAGCTTGTTGAATGACAGTGTAGGGTTTCGTTTTCCACAAGTTGATGTTTTGTTGGGTTAAAAAAAAAAAAAAAATTAGGGGGGCGGGGGGTAATGAACAGTACGAATGGTTGAATAGAATTTGTCCTTGTTGGATGGTGGTTTTGATTCGGTTTTCCATCTGAATTAGGAGTTGCCAGTGAATTTCGGCTGAAAATTACATCAATTGGTATTTGGGGATGTTGCAGTAATGTCATCCAGGACATTGTTCTGGACTTGGAGATAGTTTATAGGGTTTATGCAATTTGGGTAAGGTGTGAGCGTGAATTTATACTATATCTATATTTAATGTTTTATAAGATTTTTGGGTTTAGATTAATAAAATATATAGATATTGGGGTAAGAAAGGGATACGGAGGCTGTTGAATCATAGGGATCTTTAAATCTGATACTTCCACTGCCCCATGTGTTTATGGACCTAAGAATAATCAGGGGCATGATATGGTATTTGTTGATTAGGATTCTTGGGCAACCTGTTTGACGTACAAATTTTTTTACTGCTTATCATTTTTGGAGATCACTTTTGTGATATATTCATCGTATGTTACATGGATTTAGGTGGTGTCCTTCATGTTCTTTCTATGGCTTTGATTCTTAGAAATAGTGTTGACAGGAATATGGGCATTTGGCATGTATTTCGTTGTTGTTTTTTTTTCCCTGGATGAGTTTCCAGCACCAATTTGAGTCTGGTTCTAAAGTCATTTTCCCAATCTCTCAAAATCTTGTATAGATTTGCATATGGTAGGGTAGAAGTATGCGAGTGCTCAATAAACCTTAGGTGATTGTGAATTCTTCTTATTTTTAACATATGATGCATCTTGCATGAGTATAGAATTGTGATGTATCATGAATTATAGTACTGTACAATCAGGCAATTTTGTCCTCCTATTGGATTCAGATTGCTATTTCCTGGTTGTGTGGATTCTACCGAATTGGTCTAAGGTGCCAGATTAAGGTTATGGTCCTGAAGGGTGTGGGTTCAAATCCCACTCTCAACAAATAAACTGGGAACTATATATCAATGCATTATTCCATCTGAATGATTTAAAGGTGACGGTCTTCTTGTAGCATGTCTGGACCATTTTCATGTATCTATGATCATGCATTTAGCATCTATTGGCAATTTGATATGCCTGTTCCTACTTCCTAGAAAACTAAAGTAGGGAGGTTATTGTTCATGGAAAGAAAACTGAGGTGTGGAGTTCATCTTTCTTGGAAAGAAAACTGAGGTAGGGAGGTTGTCTTTCATTGAAAGAAAACTAAGGTAGGTAGGTTATTGCCACTTCTGTCCATGTTTCCACGGGAAAGAGTCTTTAAAGAATAATACCAAATGCCTGTGTATATTTTCTGTTGAAATAAAGATATGTGTGGTTGTTAATAAGTGAGAATATTTTTTATTAGTGAATGAGTAGCCATTAGTGCTTTAAATGCATATATAACTGATTTCATATCGAGATTGTTGTGGAGCATAATTTTTTCCGAGTGAACCTGTTATGTTCAAACCTTTTGCTTTGTTGTTTACTAGAAAATCATGAAGGGATAAATGTTAGAAACTGTCCGTGTTGGTTTCATTGAACATGGTTGGAATGCAGAAGGTCATGCTCTTGGAATTGAGTCTGCTTCTGGTCTACATCTCAGTTTTTTGGCAGGTCCTCGGGAACTTATTAGTTCATGGTATATATATCTGTGGGATTGGTTTGTATAAGTAGTGCGTCTGTGATGTTAAATTAGAATACTTGTGTGTTGTATAAGTAGTGCGTCTGTGATAGCCCATGTGTTTCCCTCCTGGTTGCTCTTTTCCTTTCTCTACTCTGCAATGGAAATGATCATTGTTCCGACTGTTCGATTCTCCAGAAGGAGAAGGAACAAACTAAGGAGAGGAGAGAAAAGAAGCGGGAGAAAAAAGATAAAAAAGAGAAATCCAGGGAGCACCAGAGCATGGACAAGAAAAAAAGAAAGCGCGAGAAGAGGCACATCGATCAGAGGAGCCAAGGAGAGAATGCAAAGAAGAGGGACAGCGACTCTGAGAATGTGGAGAAGAGCGGCCTCACCGAGGAGCAGGGATTGCCCAACTACGACCAGAATTCTCCGGACACCGACAGCACCCAGAAGATCGCAAAGATCATTCACCTCTCTGCCACTGAAACTGGTACCTTCCATATCATCAAAAGCTATCCGGTTGGATTGCCTGTGTTCCCTTTTAACACAGTGAAATGTCATATGCTGTGTGTTATGTAGCTCCTAAGGAAAAAACAGGGAGCCTCATCATCCGGTTGCCATCAATCAAGCGGAAGCACGCTGAGCCACCCTGCGATGATGGGCCTTCCACATCTGGGAGGCCGTCTGAAGCTATTCCAACCACTTCTTCCAGGGCTGAGGCCACTCTCCAGACAAAGAAGGAAGGCTCCCCGAGCTACCTTGACAGGATTGAGTCGCATTACAATGACTTGATAGTCAACTGGAGACCACCTCCGTTGCAGTTTGAATGCTCGGAACCGGAAGACCTGGGGTGGCTCTTTGGCTCTAAGCAGCAGCGCAATGATCAGGTCCTGAAGCGGTGCAGTGGGAGTGAGCTGAGTTCTAATGATAAAGTCATTGCCCCTAGCTGGCCACCCCGTGCCACTTATTTGCCGGAGGCGAGCATATATGCATTGCCTTATACGGTTCCGTTCTGAACTGTGCCCTTTTTTTTATGCATGGTGAGAGCGCGATGGGGAGGGCAGCCATGTCTTTCCTTCTTTTTTCTTTGGTAACTTTGGGATGTTGTGGGTTGTGGTTGGTGGGGGCATGCTCTTTGTGATTTTTTGCTTATGTTGTGGGATTCGGTTGAGTTTGCTGAGAGGGTAGAGATGGTGTATGCTGCAAACAATTCACATTCATTATATTAATATAAACAAATCAAATTTTCTGCTGAATTTGTGGTGGTCCATGTATTTAATTTTGTTCTGTGACTACTAACTGATGAATTGATTTTTGTCACGCCCAGGTTTTTGATGAATCTATATCAGTTGTGAGTGAAATTTGATGATATTCAAACAAACGTATGTTATTTGATTACTTCCAAATTCTAATGCGCCAGAGACTCAATTCCTGTTATTCTAAGCATTAGTTTGAAATCTTGATTCTGGGATATAAAATTAGGTTTAAATAGGTAGTTATGTTGGAAGCTGGATTATTTTTTCTAAAAGCAGATGAGAACTACCAGATGTGGATAATTGATGCTATTCAAATTGGCCTTGACTGCATGCATTCACTTGAGAAATCTGAAACAATGGTTTTCTTTATGCCTTATCTTTTGAACATCAGCATTTTTCATGTGGTCTTCCATTTGAAAATCAAGTGGCAAAAATAAATAAATAAATAAATAAAAGACAGGTGCTCCCCAATCTCCATCATAAGTTGTTTATTTTGGACTCTCAAACAATCACTTTCATATGTGCTGTTTCATCTGTTCTAGGTTTTTATTTCCATCTCTTCTTTCTGCGGGCTTGTCGCTCCCTTTTCTTTCTATGCTATCCTTTCGGACCTTAAGTAACTACTCCACTAAGTTATAAAATGTCTATATTTTCCCTTTAAAAAAAAATAGAACACTCAAGCCATCACCATGAAGCTTTGAACAACCTCTAATTGAAAAGGTACATGAACAAAAAAATAGTACATTGATTTACAAAAGAAAAGAAAGGAATAGAAAAAAGATCGAGGACGAACAACTGAACACTGTCCATCTCTTTTAACTAACATCAAACAACACCATCATATGCTGAATCTTCCTCACAATGGGTGCATTGTTACACCAAAAATGCAACCTGATTCAATTCATTTGTACAGTTTATGAAACCGCTTCTTCATGTCCTGTGTGAGCCAATTTGGTGCATATAAATTTTCTCCAGATATCAGTGAAACTTAAAGCTAATCGAAGCTTGAAGAGCGGCTCCAACGCCCTTTCAAGTATTCCTCAATTGAATTATGGTAACCCTGTTCCATGCTACTGAATGACGCATCATCTTCTATGTCAAGAAATGCGAGACCAAGATGCGATTGCACGTCCGAAGCTGGATACGCCTCTTCATCCTGATTTTCTAGCTCCTTCGGAGAGCTGGCTTGAGATTCGGCCAATGCACTGAAATCTTCTTCCCCTTTCAGAAGATTTAGTACCTGAGAACATCATTACATATATATAAAACTCTTACTATTATCTTGTAACATAAGTTTGCTTAAAATTCACTTGCATGAGACATTGAAGCATTACTTGGCTCATATGAGGGCGGAGTCGGGCTGCCCTTGTGATGCATAGTGAAGCGGCTAAAACCATTCTCTGCATCTGAGCCTCATCATATTTTCCATCCAGATTTGGATCAAGCATACCTGCTGCATCTCCTCTCTCCAGCATTGGAGTTGCCTTTACATGAACATGATGATGATGAGTTCAGTTTGACCATCAACAATAGAGTTGTGGAATCACAGGCAAGTATTTCCAAAAATACAAGGACTTACCCACATAACCAAGCTCTCTTGGCCTTTAGGACTCTCGCCGTCTATGGGCTTTCTCCCTGTGAGTAGTTCAAGTAGTACTACTCCGAATGAGTACACATCGATCTTCTCACTGACCTTACCATACATGAAATACTCAGGTGCCAGGTACCTATATGTTCATCAATCAAATGTGCTTAAAATCTAATCTTTAGAACATATGATATAAATTTAGTTACAAAACAACAATTACATACCCAAAAGTCCCAACGACGTCATTGTGTGTTGCATATGATGTTGTGGGTGCCCAGATAGCCAAATCAAAATCAGTTAACTGTCAAATATGAATTGATCAACCTCAACATCTGGACTCGAATAAATCTAATTCTACTATGAAACATTATGAATAAATATACCTCTGGCTCAAATTCATCCGAGAGAAGGATATTTGAAGACTTGACATCTCTATGGATCACGGGTTGAGAACTGCCACTGTGTAGATAATTTAGAGCATCTGCAACTCCAATAGCCACCTTAAACCTCACATCCCAGGGTAGTGGTGGTTTAGTACCTGTTCAAATAAAAATTAATGCTGTGATAAGTGGATAAAAAAAAAATAGCTTTCCCTGAGAGCTTGGTCATCTTTGTATAACTAACCATGAAGGTTTTCCTCTAGACTCCCGTTTGATAGATAACCATAGACCGAGATGAGATCATCATCTTCGATACACACTCCTGTTAGAGGCACGATGTTGTCATGTTTCAAATTAGTAATTATGCTGACTTCCAAAAGGAAATCCTTCCATGCTTCCTTTGATGATTTGGATACTTTTATTGCCACTGGCTTGCCATCACAAAGGGATCCCTTGTATACGGAGCTCGATCCCCCCTTCCCGATCATGTTATCTGTTCAAAGCAGTATAAAAAACAGTTTTAAGTTATACATGGACTAAAAAGATTAGACATGTTTGAAATTTGAAAATGTTGTTGGTAGCTAGAGAAAGGACCTTGAGAGAATTGATCGGCCGAGTCCTGAAGCTCTTTGCGACTGAACCGCCTGATATTTGATGCGTTGGAGTTCATATGGATCTCCAAATTCTTGGGCACCACGACTGATGTATATGGTTCTTGTTTGAATGTATTTTCAGTTATATTAATCTCAGTCAGAGACTGTGGAGTCGATGGTAGAGACCTACTCGGCAAGCTCATCACCCACTGTACCACAGACATTTTCCTAGCATCATCGTCCCCCGAAATTTCTGGAATGTCTGAAATTGATCTTCTAAGAAGTGGCCAACCAGGCTTTTCATGTGGTGATATTCTTGGCGTAGGAGAAACTAAAGCTGGAACAGTTTCTTCTGATTGTTCACAAACAGGATAAGCTTCTGTCTCACTTATTTTGGAATTCGTTAAGTCATTCTGCACAGAAACTTGCGAACTCTGTTGCAGCATATCCATTTTCACATCTAGTCCAGATTTTTCTGTAGAAGATGAATTTGAAGTTCCAATCTCAGGTTTTACTTTGGAACTGGGCATGAGAACCTTCTTTTCTGTACCAGCCTTCTTTAGTCGTCTCGAACAACCCCCTTTTGGCTTTGCATCAGCTTTAACTCCTAAACATCAAATCCCAACCACAAATGTTAAGATTTATACAAGGAAAAACCAATAACAAATTCAAGAAATTCAGGAACTTATTGGATTAAGGCCCCATTGCATACCAATTTTTAAAACAGCATTTTTCATAAAAGCAGAATCAGTTTGACAATTGATTCCAAACAAGGCCAACTTGTAACACATATACTAAACAACTTTAGAGATTATAATGGGTGAGAAAAAGAAATAGAACCTGATGTTGGTGCAACAGCAACCCTCTCAAAGATGAGCTTCCCATCATGAACAGCGATCACAGTAGTAGTTGTTGGAGACAACTTATTTGCACAGAATTTAGCCAGCGATAGCGAGCCTCTGAAAAACATCGCTGTTCGCAAACGATCAGAGGTAAAACTATGCAAACATAGAAATTGTTCTAATAATGGCTAACAGACACTCACCCAAAGGCACTAGCCTTGCATATTCCCACAACAACAGTCGTCGCAGAGCAAATCTCGGCCTCCCTAACCAAAATTTTCCTAATAGAGTTTCCACGAGAGACCCGACCAACTAAAGCTACCTACGGGTACAAGGTTCAATGGATTACTTTCCTAATTAGAATAATGAGAGATGATGAAGTTAGTTCATACCTTTTTCAAGTTACACAAAGCTTCATATTCTTGCAAACAAGCATCTAGTGAGTTTACCAAGCTCAAAGTGGAGGTGTTTCGAAGATCTGAAATTGCGAAACATGTAAAGTCAAACTAACATCTTTGAATCGAGGCGTTTCGTAGAATCAAAAGAGGAGCAATTCAAAACCTGAGTCCCTATAAACATGAATGGCGATGACACGGTCGTCTGGCTCTGCGACTTTGGCGAGCGCCCAATTGAGCAAATCCCGGCCATTGCCATCGATTCTGATCCCCACAAGTATGCACCTTCCCTCATTCTTCTTCCCATCCCCTGCACCTCCCTCTGCCTTCATTGGAGTAGAAACTTTTGAAGATCTCAATATTCAACTTCACTCAGCTTCATTTGATGAAATCAAGTAGTCCCATATCAATTAAAACTGATTTGGCTTCCCATCTGTCAAAAAATCAGATAAATCAGCATTAGAAGAGTTGTTTAACTTCATGGAATAAAAACAAAGAATAGAATTCAAAAACACCAAGCTTGGTATTAGAAAGTACACAGTCACAAACCCAACAAGGGATAATTAAAATCAGAATTAAAATTAAAAAAAAAAACTATCTGACTTGAGATATTTGAAGCAGACCCATATAAAAATTCTCCTCAAAAAACACCAACACAGTCACAGAACTCAAAATTTCAAAAACCAAACAAAACCCACCTCCAATAACCAAAGACCAATCACTCCCAAAAACAAAAAAAATTAAAAATGCAACTCAAATAAGAGACCCACTCGAAGAACACCCGCCATATTTGAACAGGAGATGAATACAGACCCAGCAACAAATACCCACCTAAAAATATTAAAAAAAAAATACGGTTCATTTGTATTCATATTAAACAAACACCCGCCAAAGCTCCCTCACCTGCTCCAACAAATGTTTGTTTTGAGTTTCTTAAACAACTCTCTTTTTTTAAAATCCAAAGCCCCCACTTTTAAACATGCATTGCAAAGAAGAAGAAAAGCAGATCTCTATTTGTTTATTATAATATATATATATATACACACACACACACACAATACAGAGGTGACCGGGGACATTTCGCGGGAAACCCGTCATAAACGGTCACCAACCGATCGAAATTTATGGTTCTTGGGATTGATTACCGGCCATTCCGGGTTTATATTGTATAAAATATTATATATGAAGATGCAGATGCACATGAGAGAGCCGTCATTGATTTCCACCTCTGTTTGTTAGTTTTTATTGAGGTGGTCCTTTGCGTGGGGACTTCATCACGCGAGGCTCTGTTCATGACTCTTTCGGCGATTCATTGAAGGCCGTTGTTACACACATAGTTCTTTTAATAATCTTTGATCAAATTTCATGTATTTTGTTACTAGTGAAATATATATTTTATTAAAAATAAATTTATTCAATTTAAAATGAGGTGATTTATGTTTTTCATTAAAACATTTACATCTTTAGACGTGGTTTACTATTTTAAAAAAATTACAACATGTGTGGATTGTCTATAAGATTGTATTTGAGATTATGTCTAACATTATCATTTAATTAGTATAACATTATTACACACGGTTATATTATAATTTTACTTATAGTTTCATATATTTTGATAGTTGTCCAACGAAATATATATTTTGTTAAGTAAGATATGTTATTTTTAAAATGAATTCGTGCAATTAGTATGTATATTTTATTTCTTTTTTTATAATAATACATATTTTATTAGATGGTGTATATTATTTTATAATATAATTCAAATGAAATATACCTCGTGTTTTGATTTTTAAATATATAAATTTTAAATTATTCATACTGTTGATTAATGTTTTATAAATGATATGATGTATATTATAATATTAGGTATGCCAAACGTGGCGAAGGAATGGAAGGTACTTTAGTTTGACATATAACAAAGAACATTTGACACATAAACTATAGACAAAGTTGAGTTCAACTTTGGTGGTTGATTTTCCCCTCCTGAGAATTCGAGGTCAAGAAATTAGTCTCTAAATGGATATCATTAGAAGGTTTGTTATGGAGATGGCTTTCTTAAGGATCTCGCCTTGGCTATTTTTTATGTAACATAAAAGATGTTCAAGGACACAAACATTGAATATAGGTGGATTAGATAGTAAGGAAAAAAAAAAAAAACTCTGACAACAAAGAATCTTATCTAATCTAATAGAATAAAAGAATTAGCTAATGTGACATGTCATTTTGAGTGTAGGAAACTCTCATATGACAACTACATATACCCCTTTTTAAGTTTTTATACTAACTAAAGCAAATCCATTTCAATGAAATTAGAAAATAATTCACGTATTTAGTCTAAACATAGCCTCTAAGACATCCTAGGGTAGTTGGTTATTTTTTTTTTTGGATCACAATATAAGAGAGATGATTTCAGACAAATTTGTAACTGTTTTTTTTTGTTAAGTTATAAAAGGTCTATAATTAAAATATATATATATAAGGGTGATGATTGTACTCTTTTATGTCTTTATCCATTATTCATAAAATGAAATGTGTAGCAGCAGAAATGAGAGAAATGATTGATGTTGTTTTTTTTTTATTGATATTATATATGAAGGCTTTTAATGGAAAAAAAAAATAGCATAAATCATATTCCATCTTTAATGGTTGGCAAACTGGCAAAGAGTTCGAGGAGGAATTATGGGAGGTAGCGAAAGCGATGTCAAGAGACAATGTCAAAAGTTGAGAAAAATGTAATCATTTTCTATTTTCATAATAAGAAAGAACATAACTGAGTGAGATAAGAAGAATAGAAAGATAAGAAAATAAAACAATAACAAAAGGAAAATACACGCATTCATGGTGTCAAGAAATGCAACCCGTATAACCCAATTGTACCCGCAGAGGGTAGGTAGAAAAGACTTCGACCCTTCCCCGTAGGACCAAACTACTTAGTGATATAGAATGCAGTTTCATCTATGTGAATGCTCTAGACCTCACACATGCAAGTGCCCCAGTCTCTGATGCTTTGAATCATCGTCTCCCACAAGTTCTCGAAATAGAAGGCCCTTTCCTTGAAGATAACAGCATTTCTCGAACTCCATATCGCCCATGCTCCCGCCGAAATAACCGAGAGCCACACCCGCCCCTCTTTGCTCCGGTCGTTCTTCTTTCTCATGCAACGCGCTGCCTCCCATAGTTTCTCGAGTGAACTAAATCGCAATGGTTTGCCAGAGGCATCGGCAAGCAAAGCCCAAAGTCTGGATGCCACTGGGCAATGGCAAAACAAATGCTCAATGATCTCCTCCTCCCCGCGGCAAAGTGCACAATCAGTCGCCTCCATGGGCCGCCAGCGCGCCCCAAACGCCTTGGTTACAAGACGATTCTATAACGAGAACCAGGAGAAGCATTTCACCTTTAATGGTATTTTCACCCTCCATATTACCACAGTCCACGCTGCAACAATGCTATCTGTTGCTTTCCCTCGATTCCACCATGCATATCCGAGCTTGACGGAGAAATTATGATTTGGCTTTCCCGCCCACGTTACCACATCGTCCAACCCTTCGACCGATCTGACCGCCTGAAGCAGTCCCAGGAGCTCCGCGAACTGAGAGATCTCCTCCTCTTGTAAGCCTCGGTGCATTCGTGTATCCCACTCCCCCGCTTCTGCGTCAATAAACTAGAAGTCACACACTTTTCCCTGTGTCCTAACGGCTTTATCGGCTCCCACACCATCTATCATCCCAGATAGGAATGCCGATCCCTCCCCTAGCTGCCACACGAACTCCTCCATAATTGTCGATTAAACATTGAAAAAACTTCTGCATAATGGTGACCTCCACCGAGCTGAGGACAAAAGTTGGGAAGCAAAGATTAATCGGTCATCAGGAATTTGGACGATATGGCTAATTCAAAACTTAGTCATATTTTACGGGCAACGATATTACTTTTGAGAACCTGTGGGAGGCAGCAAAATGTTTCATCAAAAAGTAGGGTTAGCGCATAGCAGGCGCTAGGCAAGTCGTCATAGGCGGGGACTCCATTTGCATTGAGCTTTAAGGAGTTGTGCGGGCAGACATCATGTAACTCTTTTACACGATTGCACTACCCGATAGATCACCATAATATAAATTTCTCCAATTTTTTTGTACTCTAATCAATGTCCTTCTAATCTCTCCCCTTTTGAACAATTGTAACTTCAATTTTTCGTGATATAAAATTAGATAGTAATGATCTATCGTTGTCTCTATAAAAAAATATATATATATCATTTATATGGATTTGTTAAACTATTGTTTGTGGATAAAACAAAAAAATTATGTTATCAAATAGTATGAAAATACGTTTTTGGTTTTATACGCAGATTATATCAGCCAGTATACCACTAGCCTAACAGTTCAATATTGAATCAATCATTATTCCCCCGCCCCCACCACCCCCCCCCCCCCCCCCCAACAACAAAATTTGTGTACATACAAAAATATATGAAACAATATAATTATCCAGTGTAAAAGAAATAAAAAAGGAAGTTGAATTATCAATTTTTGGCTAATATTATGGGATTAAAAATGTGGAGCTTCTCTGTCGGTGCACATTGATTCCCATCACCATCAAATCCATGCATCTTATAGTACACAAAATAATCGAATCGACAGATTCCGAACAAAAAATGCTGATATAACATGTGTTAAGCATGAAATGATACATGTTTTTTTCATACACAAAATTAAATTGTTTTATACATGTATTCCAATTATTAGTACTAGCTAGAAGGATATGGAGGTTATAATGATAATTAGGGTTATTTTGCAAGCTAAATTGATCCCTGGATTCTGACTAGATCTTGTCAAAAGTAAAATAAAAATACAATATATGCATGTAAAATTTCAATTATAATTATAAATATATATATACACTGTACGTAGAACTAATACCATGTGATATATAGTTTATAAAATAAGTAGAAAAAATAATTTGGATCACTGCATATATATGTTGTAAAATACACCATAAATATTTCTCTTAATTAGATAAATAAATTTTGCATTTCATTGGTGACTATAGGAAATGTGAGCCCCATGAAATGATGACATGAAGTAAAGGTACATGTATAAAATTCATTGAGGTGGGGATAGAGATGGCCAAGTAATAATGCCCCATTATACAGGTTCGGATCTCATGTGGAAAAGCCACAGAGATCTCCTGTGTGAACTAGTTAAATCTGAACACGTAGGGTCAAGTTCCATGTGAGATCGCGTGATGTTAACGGAGGGTTTGTGAGATTTGTCATCCGTTAGGTTATGTAGGTCTTTCCAAAATACACTTTACCTTACCAATACATCTCAAACCCTATTTTAACTGAAATGTGAGCCCTTGTTTTCCCTCTCAAATTTTCTCAAAAATGTAGATCTACCCAATCTTCTCCTCTCTAAAACTTCTGCGATCCAGAACTCTTGCCTAATCATATCTTCTTCGATAATACCTTTGACGATCTCCACGACGTAGCCATTGATCTACACATCGAGGGTCTCTTTTCATATCCATTGGTATCTCTCTCTCTCTCTCTCGATGTGTGGATCAATGGCTGCGTTGTGGAGATCGAATGTGTTACCGAAGAAGATATGATTAGGCAAGAGTTCTGGATCGCAGAAGTTTTAGAGAGGAGAAGATTGGGTAGATCTACATTTTTGAGAAAATTTGAGAGGAAAACCAGATGCTCACATTTCAGTTAAAATAGGGTTTAAAATAGGATCCGAAACCCCATTATACCCCCCCTCCCCCACGTATTTAAAACATTAGTCACAATAGTAAACGCCTCCCACCTATATTTTATGAGTTCATCTCTTTTTGATTATTTATTTCATTTCCTCCACCAAACAAACATTACTTTATGACTTCAATATTTAAATAACCATCCACATCATAGCAACGTCCATGGTGCATGTATAACCCAACCCCCCCCCCCCTAAAAAAAAAAAAAGCAAATTAAAGTCTATGGTGCACGAGCCACTAATATATTTCCAGGTTATTAAAAAATGGAAATAATAAATAAAAACTTTTGCATGAAAGACGTCTTTGAAATACATTTCAAGAATGTTCAATGAAACTCACATTCATGCCACACGAGCTTTAATTTTTCTTTTCGATATAAAATTAGAATCTGATATACAAATCTATGGTAGATTCCCCCCCCCCCCCCCCCAACATTTAATCCGGTTTATCTTAAAACAAATTTTTGAAGAGAATAACTCATTGTCCCAAAAAAATAAACTAGGCATTTGTTTCACTTTTTGTTTGAATGATATTTTTCTAATTTAGGATAAAAATGGATAAATTATTTGTTCTAACTATTTATCTCTTGGTATAAAATGAATGCATCCCTTGATTACTATATAAATAAATATATATGATTTTAGAACAACAAATAAGACTAAAAAGTAGGGCTGACTGTACTAGTGCATCACCTTTATTTTTTTATTTTTTTAAAATACATGTAATTTAGAATTGAGACTGAAAATGAAGCTAGGCGTAACATTATCATTTTTTTCTAATTTGCATCTTCTGTTGTAGCATTATGTATTCAAAGATTAAAAGGACGACAACGCAATTGAGAGTTGCACATTATTGGTACCAGATGTCCTTTGCTTTGATTTGAGGGAATAAGTGCATGTGCAACTACATTATGACTATAAATAGTGGAATAGTAATTCTCTCACTCACAAAATGCACATGCCCCATCCCCACCCAGTCATACAGTTATATGCATCTGTTCACTCAGTAAAACAGGTCATCAATCCAAAACAGTCTCTCATTCAACAAGGTGCTGAAAGAAAAAGATACTCAATATGGACCTAACCCTTGATTTTTTTTTTCCCCCCATAGAGAGACTGTTCCCAAGACACGCACATATATTAACAAAAATAATATAAAAAAAAAGATTATATACAAGCTCAAAATTTTGTGTGCATGAGAAATGAGTGATTTTCTTTGTGACTTTATTTGAAGCAGGATCTACACCTAGAAAAAGTTCTCAAATATATATATATATACATATCATATATGCTCGTCATTTTTCGTGTGAATATATATATGGCCTACATGGATGGGCTGTAGGAGTCTTGTGATTAAGAGATTTGGTTAATGAATCTTTTGTAAACCAGATTAATGTGTGTTCATGTATGAGGCGGACAAACTCTTCTTGTGGAAGTCATCCATTTTACTCTTGATATTTTCTAATTTAGTACATCTAAAATCCAAGTATTCGTTTAATTCAAATGACCTATCATATTTTTGACAAATTAAAAAAAAAAAAAATTGTCATCATCACATCTCTCTTTTACACTCAATATCAAATTTTTGCGCATATCTTTTATTCGTATTTTTATCATAATAAATTCGCATCATCCACAAATGTATAGACATTATACCAAATCTTTGTTCATGTCATTTTATCATTGGGGCTTCACATTTCCAAACAAAAAGAAAACATGTCCACATTCTTGATTCCTTTGATGTTAGATTTTCAACCCAAGGTAACAAACAAATAAACACAAGAAAACACCAACCCACCCATAAAGGCCTACATCCAAGCAGGATCCACATGGAATGTACCATGTTTCTTGGGTGCTAATGCTTGTTGTCAACTCTGATGGCTTGTGCACATATTTTCCAGCAAAAATAAAAGAGGCATGTCACATCTAGTTATTAAATATGGTAATGCTGGTTGGTGTAATCATACGATTCAACATTCACACTTGATAATAACAAGGAAAATATTACACCCCATCTATTTTATAGTCCACAACCCAATTCATCCATGTTTTCATTTTTGTAAAAAAAAAAATCCCTCATTTAATATAGAATTTGCTTTTATAAAAAGTGAAAAACATAGTCTGATGAATTATTATATATCTCGTTACAGTGAATGGAAAGAACTCACGAGAAATATGAGATCGCATTTCGGACTGTAAAAAGAACTAAAAGTGTAACAACACTCTAATACACCAAAGCTGATCACCCAAAGCTTAAAAATATCTTATACAAATACTGATATACATATATATGCAAAGATTAACGCTGAATATATTAACCACCGCACATAAAAATGACATTAGAAGGTGTTTAACACAAATTTATTGAAAGATAATATAATAAGATAGCAAAAAAAAGAAGTTGAGTGGTTGATGGGCCTGGGCTTGTGGGCTTGGTCAACCCATGGCATATTTCTGGGTCCAGTTACGGGCCGTGGACTCGTATTTGAATCGGTCATTCTTGCACATGTGGGCTATCTCGGGCACTAACGGGTCATCCGGATTCGGATCCGTGAACATATGGACAACAATACCTTTGTAAAAAAAATACTGGGCGCTGTTACACTCTTTTTTTTTTTTTTACAGTCATATATACTTTGTTAAAAATATAGTGAAGCATATACCTTATTAAATATTTTCTTACACTTATTAAAAATGGATTTATTCAACTCGAAATAAAGGGATATAAACTTTTTATCAAAGCATATATATTATTACACGATGTTTACTATTTTTAAAAAAATAAAAACATGTGTAGTCTAAGTTTTTAGTTGGTGAAATTGACTGAGTCTAACATTTTTCAATGAAAAATGTTATTCCTTCCTTTTTGCATATTTTACATGTTTTGAATTTTTTTTAAATATGCTTGTCTAATTTTTACAAAAAATTAAAGTATACTTATTGAATTGGATGCAAACCTTTTTAAATGTACACAATATTAGAAATTTTACATATCAAAGTAGGACTACTTGTATGTGACTTCGCATGTTACATAAAAATATTTTTAAATTTTTTAAAAAATAAATTTGAAAGTAATGTTTTTATGAAGATTTATTACTTGGGATGTGATGCCATCATGATTACCTAACTTTTAATTAGAACACTTGATAATATAAATTTATGATACCTTTGATATGGTGAGAGCTGGGCTCCATTGCTCTTTAAGTATGTCCAAGCAGATGTTCCCATTGCTGTTGATGTTTGGGTGGAAGACTTTGGTCCTAAAAGCAACCTGTTTGAAGACAACAATCTCTTAAAGGCATTGTTACAACCAGATCTTATATGCAATTCCGTTTTCGCTAACAAATTATACACTTTGTTAGATAAAACATGTGATTTTTCGTTATGTAATTCATCATTTAAAAAAAAATAAATTGATTCATTATTTATAGTATACACTTTCACAAAATTCGAAGGTTGCTTGCCAATGGAACATGTCATCTGCCACTGGACCTAAAAGAAATTCCAACAACAAACCAATATCACTCTTTCAGGAGAGAAACACAGTATTCATTCAAAGCTTTTTAGTTATCATTGTTGTTGGTGACTTTACCTGCACTGCAGGAAGTAGGAGGGTCTCTCTGCAGATCTTTAAGTTCTTTGATGATTCTCTTCGACGCCATCCTCGCAATCTTGGAAGCTCTTTTTTTGGGATCTCTAAAACTGAGTTGGCTTGAAATTCAGCTGTCATGGTGTCCATGCTAAAGCTGAAGTTCAGCTTATATAGGAGGGTGGTGAGGAAAAAGAGAGACTATAATTGATGGATTAGCTGAAGGTGGTGGTGGGAGTGAGGCTGTTTAGTGTAGCCGTGTAGGTGGTATAGATGCTCCAAATTAAAAGTGGGAGAGTCAAGAATCAACTATCTCAGTCTTAAAGTTCCAATTGTCTCATTCATTCATGTACCCTTTTTTTTTTTGTGCTTCTGCACACCATTCTTTGCATTGTAGAATTTTTAACTATTGTTTTCAACACCAATGATTTGCACATGATACCCAATGAGAATTTTTTTTGTTGACCAACAATTCAATAGTTCAGTATGAGTCCTAACACCCAAGGCGTGGAATACTTATGTTTCTGACCATGCAATTTTACCATTTTTTTGGTAATTGAGACCTGTCAGTGGCACAAATATGAATCTGATGCATTGACTAAACAATTTTTTTTTTTCAAATTGGGAATAATCAGTCTGCTCTCATCAAGCAAATGAGACATCATGCCTTCCTATGTGCATAAAAAGAACTTTTGGAGTGAATATTTTGCCTTTAATGAAAAGAGAGGCTGGAAAAAGATTTAAGAATCAATGGACTCATCCATTCAATTTCATAGTACCCAAATAAAAACAACAAAAGCAAGATATCATTCGCGCTTACCCCAAACAATCCCTTTCAGAAAGTTGAGACAGGAATCTGAATCAAATTTTTCAAAGACATTGAGTCCATCAGTGCAACTTTAATTAAAACATATCCCAAAAGAAGAAATATAGCATCCACCACATTCCACAAACCAGCTGGCCATGACATCCTTATCAGACCCATCACAAGTCTTTACAGTGCAAAAAAATTCATGCAATGCAACATAAACAGAGATCTAATTAGAGAAAACATGCAAATACATGGATCCCATCATCCAGACTTTGACAACTGATGATTAATCAAGGGAGCACACACAAAAGTCTCAAGTGGCTGTTTTTAAAACTTACACAAGCAAGAAAAAAAGCCAAGCTGTTTTTGCTGCTGTCTTTAAATATAACATACAAATAAGAATAATAACATGTCCAAGCAGGAAAAGCATTTCAACCGGGATCCCCCTCCAGAGAGAGAGAGAGACCATATATCCAGAGTGATGTGCATGTCTACAACAGAGAATGGTTACAGACCACCACAAGACGGGATAAAGCGAGGAAATAAATCACCTGATGCCTCCAAAGCTCTAGTGATGTTAGTTGAGACTATATATACCAAATGCTTGCTTCCTCTAAAAGAAATTGAGGCGGGAGAAAGAGAAAATACAACATGGATGGCTGGTGGGTAGGTCATTTCTTTTTCTTCCTTTCCTCCTATTTTTCGTTGATTACAAAATGGAGCAGGCCTTCTGTGACTTTCTCTTCTTCTTCTTCTTTTGCTTGGGTGGTTGAAGCACCACCTTGATGGCCGCGTCAAATACTGCCTTGACATTCTGCATGGAATGAGATAATATTATGATCACAGTGTGAATTTATAACAATGCTGTTATGGTGAATGAGGAGTACCTGCTGTGTTTTTGAACTGCATTCAATGTAGGCAGGAGCTCCTATTAGTTTCTTCAGTTCCTCTCCCTGTAGAATAAATCATCAAATTGAGTTAAACTGTCTTGATATTATGGAAGCAGCATAGATGATTCTTACCTGAGCAGTGGTGATAGGCACTGCACCAGGATGATCTATAAAGAACTGCTTGTCATCTCGAAGATCTGCATGTAAATAACATATTATAACAAGGACTTGGAAGAAGAATTGCACACATATTATTTGAATAATTATAATAAATACATAGGATTGATAGATATACAGCATGTCTAGATTGACAAGGAACAAATTAAAAAAATTCTCTACCTAGCATATAATTGTGCATTTACTCATGCATGTACATACATGTTTAGCCAAACCAGCAAAATACATAAATGACTTTGGTGAATAGTTTCAAATTAATAGGGAGAAGAAACAAATAGGATTGATGGACCTTGAAACCTTAGAAGAGAAGACAACCCATAAACTTAGCTAGTTGTGTGAGAGAATATAAACCTTATGAACTCAGATGATCATATTGAACAGTAAGTGATATGCCATAATAATAACAGTAGTGGATGGAGAGATGATAGCCAGAAAAAAAGGTGAGATCATGGGAGAGAGGACTATGGAAGGGTTAAAAATCATTCAGTAAAGCCAAAAAAAAAAAGGAGTGCTATAACAGGAAACACCGATGTTAATGAAAGGCATATGCCAGATTTATCCATGCATTTTTGTGTTATTGTAAGACAAATCTGCTATCTGGAATAAAGATTCTACAGACATACAAGCAATGCGATGATAGCATTTGAAGTAGCAGATTCATTCAACAGCTTGCTAAAAAGTATATGATTAATTAATTGTTAAACAAAATTTAATACCTCATCAATTACACATCCGCGCATCGAAAAACACGACTTCACGATTAACAAGAAACTACAGCAGCTCACCACACTTCCATGTCCTAGTGCAACCAAGGCCATGTATCCCTAGTGGAGAATATAAGCACATCGAAAAACACGACTTCACGATTAACAAGAAACTACAGCAGCTCACCACACTTCTATGTCCTAGTGCAACTATGGCCATGTATCCCTAGTGGAGAATATAAGCAACCTATAGAAATCTTATGCAGCAAACTAAAAGAACAGATAGTTGGGCAACAAAAGCAAAACAGAGGCTGAGTAATCAGCAAAGCAAGATTGGTGGGACCAGCAGAAACAGTAAAGGGTGTCATTACCACAGGTTATACCTGATGGCACTCTAACAAGCTGGTGAAAATATTTTTTGTGGTCCGCATCATAGTGTTGAGAAGGAGTGGATCCTTAATACAAGTAACATTTCCAATCATAATAAGGAATGAGAGGCGTTATTAATGCCCTTGAAGGTGGATGTCATTGGTTATGATCATGGACATCAAGACTGCAAAATTGTGTCCTGTTGCTAGTCATGCCAATGATTATGTGACTTTTGAATAAACAATGTTGGTTCGTTCAATTCTTCAACACAGGCACTATGTGACCAACAAACAAATTCCAACGAGGTCACATGGTTTTCCACTATATACACAATCAATTAACATATCATGAACGCTCATACAGTTCAAACAAAACAATAAAGAATTAGGGTGCAGCCAGACATTGATCATCAGCTAATAATCCCCATCAGTTCAAACTCTGTTTCTCATATATGCATGAAAGAAAGAGATTAACAACAACAAAGAGGAATATGGATCATTTTTTTTTGAGAGGAGGAATATGCATCATGACAATGGAAAAGAAGACCTAAAATTATTTTATTTTTTTAAAATGCTATCAGCATGCCCTAAACTTCCCAGACAAAAGGCACCATTTTTGTTTTTTTTTTTATATCGGAGGAACTCCCCGTGGCTGACCTTATAGCCAAGCTGGGAAAGCTATATTCGCGTCTTTGTCCCTCGTCCCACAAAAAAAAAAATTGAATTTCGCCTAACAAATAGGAAGCATGACACAACGCTAAGACTCGAACCCAAGACCTACCCTTCACACAGGTAAGCCCTGAACCGTTGTGCTATGACCACTGGGGACAACAAAAGGCACCATTAACTATGAAAAAAAATCACAATTACGTTGAATAAGGGAAGCATTATTGTGAAAGATAAATATACAATTTTATTCAGAAAGCTAAATGGCTATACCAATCATTGTCTTGCTGAAACTAATACATTTTCTGAAGCTACAAGGCATTTTCCTGACCCAAATCACCAATAAAAACCAAGTATGGGTGGGAACAAAGGATGCACTTTTTACAAAGAGAGTAGTGTAGAAGTTACTATTTGACATGAGATACTTTATTTACTCATGTCCAACCATATTTTACTCATCATGCATCATAAAGGAAATTGCCTCACTGGACAATCTATCTGCAAATGAGGTCTTGGGTTTTCTAGCATGGCTGGTCTACAACATAAAAAATAGTTTAATACAGTTGTTCTGCAAATATTATTGATCAAACAGAAATCTGATATGATTTGCAGATGACAAATGGAACTCAAAATTTGGGGATTGAACATGATTAAGAAATGCATGACATACGGGGAATAACCTGCAGGTGGAAAGCAATTCATAAGCAGTTTTATGGTTAAAAGGCACACATACTACAAGAATGAAAACTACATGGCAAATCAAACCAGATTCTACGGTCCATGCATAGGAAACTATCCAATAAGGAAATATTTAATGATCACTTGTTTACTTTTTCAGACACAAGTGTCTGGAAAAAAACTCTTCCTTTTCTTGGGGCTGCACCTTTCTCCTCCATCCAAAGGATGCCGCTTCTCCCATAAGCACAACAGGAAGCAGGACAAGGGTTGAAAAGCAAAGTTAATCCATTTGATTCCACTGGCATCTGTTGGAGGATCTAGCTCACTGGGTTCTTCTAAAGCATCTCAAATTGGGATGGGAATTTTGTGATGGGACAGTCCATGTGTAATTTTGTAGCTAAGAAGACTTCTCTTCTCCTTAGCTTTTCTCCTTTTTCTTTTTATCATGGGTGGTTTACCACATTAATACAATATTGGTGGGCATCCCACACATTTCCAGGTGCCCTTTTGTATCCAAGAAGATTTCTCATCTTCTTGGCTTTTCTCCTTTTTCTTTATCATGGGTGACTTACTACACCAATACAATATAGTGGACATTACACCAAGGCTATTATTTGGAGGAAAAAAAGTTCAGTTGAAAAAGAGTTACATTCTGGAATCTTGTTCAGGAAAAAGAAACTACAACCAGAATTTAATACTTTTGACTACCGAATTTTTAACTTTTTTTTTTTTTTTGGGGGGGGGGGGGGTGTTATCTAGTATATTTGCATATCTCCAGTCACACATGGTGGTAATATTAGATTTTGCTCTCCAGTGAGATAACAACGACAATGTAAGGTACATAAAAATGCAAACCAATAAATGTCACACATAAATCTAGGATCTCTGAAAACTTAGTGAATTATATAATAAAAGATAGGCAAAAAATAAGTATCCAAGGCATGAATTATATTATGGACTTGGTGCTAGACAATTGGTCAGAAACTTATCAAATATTTTCAACGAGCAACCAAATTATATTCAACATATAGGACAGCAGGCAGTGCACAATGCAACAAGAGTAGGTAAAATTTAATGCCAAAATAATATACAAAAACATTCAATTTTTAGAATCCAAAGAAGACACACAGATCAATAAGTGAAAAATGAAATACCAAGAATTACAATAATCAAAAGATATATCACTAAGTGTCCATGTCAAGTAAAATCATCATGGACACAATTCACAATCATTTACTATCAGCCTGGAAAATAAATGAATAGCGTTCCTGTTTCATATTTTTCACTTCTGTCAACACCAAGTCTTCAACATCTGATATTTGGAAGCATTTCTTACTACCTAACATAAAAATGCTAATTCCTCTACCAATTGAGTAATCAATTTGATAAATTTGATCTTACTAAAAAAAATCATTTCATGTATGTGTCATTATGAATACAGTGATGAGGGTGCATCAAGAATCAACCATTATGAAAGAGACAAGATTTAAAGCATAATTGTCTAGGCGGCCAGGCGAGCCTAGGCAGTGGCCATGCGCCTAGCCGCCTAGGTGTGCGGTGCTTAATAGTATATGTAGTTGTGAAGATTGCATGTGTTTTATTAATGTTAATTCGCTAACCATTCATGCATTGTATTCCTATAGAAGTGAATTTGAAATGAGAATGCTATATTTATAAATGAAAGTATAGCGTTAGAATGCAATGTGTATTGGAGGGAAGGGGACAGACCTACCATTGAGCTACTTATAACATTGATGTTACTTCCTCTATTTTTTGTGGCTTGTTGGACATCAGAAAAATTGAGAAAATTAATACCCTATTGGTCATGACTCATATTGCTATTTAAATCGTTTGATTAATACACGACACTCGGGTGTGCATAGAGACCCAGGCACTCGCTTAATGTACAAGCACACTAGGAGGATGAACGTCTAGGCCCAGATGGAACGCCTAGGCGTCACACAGATAACTATGATTGAAATAAACATAATGTTATATTGATAACTAAAATTCTCACCAAGAAAAACCACCTTGCTCTTACCCTCTATTTTTTATAAGGGTGGTGCCCATCAACTTGTATCAGAACCGGTGAGCTCCATGAAGGGGTTATAAAATGCAATGTAAAAGAAAGGAAATGAGAGGACATAAGAAATGTTCTCATCCAAAAACTCAAAGCCAAAGACCGGCCCTCCTCACTCAAACAAAAATCCACCCTCTCACCCTCCTAGCAATACATACTTTCGCAGTCTTCACAATGTGTATTTAAGACTTAAAATAGATAGATCTGAGACGCCATCCAAAAAAAATCATGCTTTAATGGCTTAATGCTAAACTGCTGAGTTGAAACATATAGTAAAGACAGGTGTAAAAGGATGCATGTAAAAGCAATCATGTTAAAAAATTGAAAGAAACAGCAAAGAGAGAGAGACGGGTGGAAAATTGGAATACCGAGTTTTGTTCCAACAAGAATTATTGGAACACCAGGAGCATAATGCCTCAGCTCAGGAATCCACTACATGAGAAAAAATAATAATGGTAAGATTCATGTCAAAAACAGATTTATATGTATACCATGAATGAATCCAAAGGAAGAAACAACAAGTAGACAAATAAATATCACTTGCTTACCTTTTTAGCCACATTCTCATAGCTGGCCTTGCTGATCAGAGAAAACGCTAGCAGAAAGACATCAGCTCCACGATAGCTCAAAGGTCTTAATCTATTGTAGTCTTCCTGGCCTGTCCAATATTAAAGCAAACAAACATTGAACTTGAATTCCAGAAAACAAGGTATTCATACTACGAAAGTATAAAACAATATGCAACAGAGAAAAGTTTACCAGCCGTATCCCATAATCCTAGGTTAACAGTGCTACCATCAACCACAACATTTGCACTGAAGTTGTCAAATACAGTCGGCACATAATCCTGTTGACATATTAAGGTCAATAACCAAAACAACTAGGCCATTTCCAAACAAACAAGCAACACCTTAAAAACAAATATAAAGTAATTGTTATTCAATTCCTAACAAAGAACATCCTGAAAATGGAAAAAAAACAGCACTCGTTCAACAAAAGTACCCCCTCCCCCAACTGCATGTTATGCAGATCCATGATAATCTATTCTGACAAAACTCTGCAAATTGAAGATGATAGATTTCCCACAAAATTAACCATTTGCACATAAATGCAAAGACCAAAGATCGTCAAGATGAATTTATTTTTAAATAGCCAAATCCAAAATCCACAATATAGCTCACAAAAATAGGTATCAGTTTTTCAAAGAAAACAAGAAACCAAATAGCATAGGTCAAAAGAACAGGTGAAACTTTCCCCAAAAAACACAACCAACAACCCCGAAAACAACAACTGCAGCGAAAAACTGAAACCCTAAACTACCGAATTCTCACCAACATAAATTTCCCCAAATTTCCAACCCCTGCATTGCCAGCAACCAGTGCACCATAAAAAAAGCCGAAAATCATTTTTTTTTTCCTCCAACATTTGACAGAGAGATGAACACAATCATAAAGAAAGCACAACAAAACCCCCAAATTCAAAAATCCAGACAAAGCCAACACCAATCTGATCAACCACCGAATTCAACAAAAAGATTAGATCTTTCACCGTGGGGAAGGTATTGCTGGTGTAGGATATGAGCATGCAAGTCTTCCCGACCGCCCCGTCCCCGACCGTCACGCACTTTATGAACCTCGACGCGCTCATCTCTCCCTCCGCCGCCGCGGATCACCACCCAAACTTTTAAAAAAAAAAACAAAAAAAAAACCCTCTCACCCAATCAATTAAGCCTCCGGAGACGCCAAATCGAACCGCATTGCGACGAAAACCCACATCCGCAACACCGAGAACCCTGTCAGTACGGTCAAAGGAAGAATGGGGGGTCAAAGAAGGAGAACCAGAAACCCTAGAAATCCAAAGAAGAACCAGAAAAGAAGATCTCCGTCTCTTTCTCTCTCTCTCTCTCTCCTCTCTCTCGATTTTTGTTGTTGTTGTTGTTGTTGGGGGAAGAGAGAGAAAGAGAAGGGGAAGGAGAGAAAGGAGAGACCTTGGGGTTTGGGGAGAGGCCGGAAATCGTTGCGGTTGAAGCGGTCTCTTCTTCGTCGTCTCTCTCTCTCTCTCTCTCTCTCTGCACAACTAATTATATCACACGCGCACACTCTCTCTCTCTCTCTATGTATATCGTTATCACCGCTACCAAACAGGCTTCTGCATTAAGATATGATACGGTTGAACAAAACAAAAGAACATTCAATGGGGTGGATCGTGCATGAGAGGTATGTTCTGTGTATGTATATATATATATATAATTATTACAATATAGTTTTAAAAAAAATATTGGTTTTAGGTGTGTTTGGCAACCCGTTTGTGACAACTTTTGCTTTGGTCAGTTAAAAGCTTCAAACAGATTGTCAAACACAACGATTAATTGAAAATCAATAAGTAGATTCGGATCAATTCATATCACAAAATCTGTATTTTTTAAAGTGTATGATTTTCTGATTTTAAATGTGTAAAAATAATTTATATTATTAACAACAAATGTGATTCCTGAATTAAATAAAAGCATTCTTTATGTTATCTGTTGATTTTCTAAAATACACTCATTGACAGCTTAACACTATCACAACGCTTGGAGCTTGGTTGCACAATTACATAACTAAACTGTTTCTGCAATCATACAACCAAACAGTTTTACAAATTATGATTTTTAAAAACTAAAGAAATAGCTTCTTGTAAAATCAATTCTAAAAATAATAATGATAGCAGAAAATCAATTTTTGTAATCCAATTATCAAAGTATTCTAATATATGCAAATAAAAAAATTGTATTCCATAAGTTAAATATACACATAAACCAATGATACTATTTTGTCACAGGACACGTGTGGATTATATCTTGAAATATTCAGCATGCCATTTATGGGTTGGTTCAATGTTAAAATTTAAAATAAGGGTTAAAGACATCTAAGTCCCTATAAACATGGGAAAACCCATATAAATCCCTACTAAAATTGGAACAGACGTACGAGTCCCTGAAAACTCAGAAAAACCCAATTATCATCCCTGAGTTAAATTTCCATCCAAACTTAATGGAATATTCCCAGAATATTCTGTCACATATAATTGTATAGACATTAAAATCCTTATAAACAGTCATAAAGACAAATCAGTCCCTGCAAAAGATAAAATTGCCCCTCAAAGACTTTTACATTAAATTGTGTACACATTGTAGTCTCTATAAACAATTATAAAGACAAATTAGTCCTTGCAAAAGACAAAATTGCCCCTGAAAGATTTTTACATTTAATTGGATAGACATTACAGTTCTTATAAATAATCGTAAAGACAAATTGGTACATGTAAAAGACAAAAATGCCCCTGAAGAATTTTTACATTTAATTGTGTAGAAATTGCATTTTTTAGAGGGTATTTAATTTTTAAATTGCAATGTCTGCACAATTAAATGTAAAAATACTTCAAGGGTATTTTTGTCTTTTAGAGGAACAAATTTGTCTTTACGATTATTTATAAGGACTGTAATGTCTATCCAATTAAATGTAAAAATCTTTCAGGGGCAATTTTATCTTTTGCAATGACTAATTTGTCTTTATAATTGTTTATAGGGACTACAATGTGTACACAATTTAATGTAAAAGTCTTTGAGGGGCAATTTTGTCTTTTGCAGAGACTGATTTGTCTTTATGACTGTTTATAAGGACTTCAATGTCTACACAATTATATGTGATGGAATATTCTATGAATATTCCGTTAAATTTGGATAGAAATTTAACTCAGGGATGATAATTGGGTTTTTCTGAGTTTTCAGGGACTCGTACGTCTGTCCCAATTTTAGTAGGGACTTATATGGGTTTTCCCATGTTTGTAGGGACTTAAATGTCTTTAACCCTTAAAATAAATCATGCCCACCACACCCACGTAATATAAAGCAAAGTTTTTTATTAGCATCTAATTTAATTGTAATACGACAAAAATGCCGTTGGACTTTACACTACACTTGTTTTTTATTATTGGTTGGAAACCAGAGGTTAAGATTTCTATTCGCACACCCATCTATTATGTCATCCACCCATTTCCGACCTCCTACGCAGATCTGACACGTAATTGTGGCGTGATCCATACGCAAACGGGAGACCGAAATATCAACCGACTCGGTAATGGCCCAACCCAATAAGCTGAGTAGCCTGTTCCGCGGAGCACCAGGACCGAAGATACGGGGATCGAACGGCCATATGGAAGTGTCACAGTGGATATAAAATATTGTTATAAAATCGAAATTCGCGTCTTTATTCAAAGTTGAGCATGTTATATAGCCAGCTTTTACGGTAACGCAACTAAATAATTTTACAATTAAATTTATTAAACCTAACGTATATAGAAAATTAATTTTATAATTCTACTACCAAGTGCTACCTAAATAAGACATGACAATCTGATTTTTATTCCCCGTATTATTAAAATTTAAGTTGCATATTTTAGTTTAAAATAAACAGTCGTTGCATGTTTGTTTAAATTTATTTATTAACACTTACTGAAGCTAAAAACAATTTTAAAAAGTTAGAATCTCTAAACTGAGCAAATGGTATTTTTCAGATAATAACTTATAGATTGTTTTTAAAAAAAATCTTTTAGATAATAACTTCTTCATTTCTCCTTTCAAAACTCCGATTATACACTTTAAATCCCTTCGTTTTGTTAAAGGTACCTTCTCTTCATCGGGGTTTGAATCCTTTACTTATTTTTTTGTACTTGTTTTGTGTTTTAATCAATCAGACGGTCATAAATTCATTAAATAAAATGGATCCATTTATTCATTCATGATTTGATATATTTATAATCGTTTGATTTTAAATGTGATGATGTTGCAATCCCACAATAAAAGTCAAGTAAGATACAAGCAGAGAAAAACAAACAGAGGATCCAAACCCTCTTCACTAAGGGGTCATGAGTTCAAGTCTTACTCCTGTTGATAGGAAAAAAATTTGATTAAAAATAATAAAATAAAATAAAAATAAAAAGTTTAGCAAGAAAAAAAATAAAATCCCCTTATTTTGATGCCAGCATTCTTTAGATGATATGCATCTTCCATTTGTGTATTCACAAATTGGATAATAGTTATTGGTTTAAAATATGTTTTTTTGAGGAAATTTGGGAATGCCATGGTTCAATCCTTGATGATGTCAAGGTGAACAAAAAATATTCACACCCTGTTGGGTTGGTTTATTGTGGGCTTGACCCACATGTTTAAGCTGGGCCTTTGAGCCCCGAATTAGTTACAGACTAGCGTAGTCAATGTATGTATGTGGGGACTCTGTCGCCCTGTTCGAGCCTATGTACACCCAAAAAATACAAAAAAGTTTTGGTCCACAATATCAGAATTCAGAACCCTAAATTATATAACAGATAGCTTACCATTTATTGTTGTTGGTATGTGTGTGTTCTCTGGCCATTGTTGCATCATTGTCCTAACCCCTTCACAGATGGCTACCAATCATGAGTTCCACATTCAATTCACCTGCATTTGGTATTTCCAACCTATGATTACAAACAAATGCATAACATGATTATGTAACTAATTTTAGTTTTTTTGTAGTTAAAGTGTAAGATTTGCATCTAATGATTCAACAAGACCATGAAACATGAACTTGATCTAATAATTAGAACACCGCATTAGTGTTTTTGAGCGAGATTTAAAGCATTTATAGGTTATAAAGCTAAAACAAAATATTCAAAAAAGTGATTGGATTCATGGGTTTGTTGTCTCAGATTAACCCAATATATAGGACTTATGGGTGGTTAAGTGCATTTGAGTTTCCCCCAACTAATGTTGGATTTTTAGTCACCAAAAAATCTTGTTTTAATGTATAACAGCTCAATAGATGGGGATTGGGACCAATCTTTTTCCACCTTTCCAACTCCAACTCACTATTTAGGTTGCATGTGTTGTTCTGCCCCCACTTTTTATCTAAAAAGCACTTTATTTTTGTACAAAGACTGTATACTCAGCCAGATAAGTAAGACAAGACTACCCCCTTAGTACCAAGTTGATGACTGTCAACAACTGAATAAATGTTTTCAAACAGTTCAGATGTTGAGACATTCAGCCCATGTTTGGTTAGAGAATAAGCTCGAAATAAATTAAAATTAGTTAAAATAACCTCATTATAAATGTTTAGATAACTAGAATAAATAAAAATCTGTATGCTAGAATTAACTAGTATAAAATGATATATAAATTTCATTCACCCATTAAAATTAAGTTATTCCAGATTATTCAAACCAAAAGAATATGTGAACCCACTGTCAAATCAATTATCAAATCAACTGTCATTATTTTTTTATCTTTTATAAATTTTTATCCACACTTTATTTATATTTTATCCAAACAACAAAAACTTTATTATTACATTTTTTAATAAAAATAATTCAAAACACAACCAAACACAAAATCATTTTATCATTATTTATACTAGAATAATCATAAATTTCAGAATAATTTAATTCTTGAACCAGGCTCAAAGTTTCAATCATACAACTCAAATACAATGTAGTTTCTTTTAATCTATTTGTTCATCTGTTTAATAGCCAACAGCACTACTACATGTATGAGCTTTGAAGCATAAGGCATCAATGGTGAGATTTTTAGCAGTTTTGATCAAGCAAACTCTCATGGGTTATTTCACTTAAATATTGGAGGTTAGAGTATCTCAACTATTTGAATAATATTTGACAGATGAGCAAAAGCTGTAATTGATGTTACTCATCCTTCTTCATCTGAACTAACAAGGTCAAGTTCAATCAAGTTCTCTTTCGACGGTTCAGTCTTCTTCTTCATCTCCGCTGGCAGTTGGGATTTTATGACAATCTTGGAAGCCATCTTCACAGATGATGAGAACCTGAACAGAAAGTGGAAAACATCTTCAGTATTCTGCATGTTCCAACTCTCCGAAGACCTGAAAACAAAGAAAGGGTCATATGATGTTTCACCTAGGATTTGATTTGCTATGTTGTTTGTCTCTCTTGGTGGGTTCTTTACTTGAGTCTTTTGCATGCTTGTCCTCTGTAGAAGGAGCAAAGGTCAAATTAATGTGGGCGGCAGATAATAATTGAATTCAACTTGATAGTGGAAGAAATTATTCTCACCCGTGACTTCTCTAAGAAATCGTATTCCTTGTGATTGACTTTTGGTTGTCACTTGGCTAGCATTGCTGCAAATTTGGATAAAACAATTAGAATCGGGCTACACCAACTGATGAGATCATATTTGTTCATCAATTATTAGTTTCAGTAAGAGATAGGATTCGAATAAGCAGATTTATATCATTTAAGGACAAAATGGCTTGATGCTTGGGAATTTATGTGGTTTATCTGCATTAGACTGTCAAAAAACTAGCTCAAAAAATACAGAACACACCTTAAAGCCTTCTTCAGTCCATCCACAGACATCACTTTCACTGCTTGCATAGATTTTGGTGTATTTGATCTGTTCTGTAAAGGGGCATTCATGTAAATTCCCTCTGATTGCAGCCGGAATGCATTTCTTAAATTCCTGAAACAGAAGCGGACATATTGAAGCCGATCAAATTTAAGATCACCAACCTGGACTTCTTATCTACAAGTATAGAGCATCAAAAGACAATTTAGTTGTGTCATGAGTCATAAAGCATTGCAAGAGGATGTAACATCGTTTATAGCATATGAAGGACAAGATAGACTCCCTCAAGCAAAAATCTAACTTACCCACCCTTCAGCTCAGCCCGAGTAGTCGTATATCTCTGGGATGCTGTCTGTTATAAAAAAAAAAATTAAAAAAAATATTCATCTAGTTAAACCAAGGATGTCAAGAATTCAATGAAAATTTGGGCTGGAGTAACCAATCTCACCGAAATGTGGTACTTGCATAATGCCTTTTTACTTCTGAAATGGCAGGGAAGAAAACCATGAGAGGATTGCAAGCGTAAAGCAAACTAAAACAATATACCTTCAGAGTAGAAATTAATTAACTAGTTTATGCATAAGGAGCTAGGAATACTTTACAATTAAAATAACATGAACAGCAGATTATAAGCAAACTATAAAAAAATGACAGGATGAAAATAAAATTGAAAGAATTTGACAATGTTGGAAAAAGTATATTGTAAATTGCACTTGAAAAACAAACTGTAGTGTATATATTTCAAAACTGAATGCATCATATTCTTGACCATGGTAACCTGTCAGTTGCTCACACGCTCATCAGCCACAGCCAATTCTGATGATATGGAATTGCTTTTCAAAGATCAATAAATGGTTTCTCAACCCACTACTAATTTGACATGTATGTCTAATTGATATCAAAAGCACGTAACCCATTGCAACCATAGGTTTGGGTCATCCTCATAATTAACACTTCTCCAAATGGCATGTGGTTAGTCGCATTGTCTATATGGGGTTACATCTTCAGAAATACAACATATCTAGACAAGGGATCTGTCAGATTTTGTCCTTCAGAGACTATGACTAGATTTATGTTTGTGGAATTACCATCTGGCTTCAGGTCTCTACACAACTTGTCAGTGATTAACACCTGACTAGAGTATCATGGATTCAGGAGAATTAAATTGTGGATTCTAGCAAAATCCCATGTTACTGGGTTTAAAGTTTCAATTTGAAAATTAGGGAAAAACTAATTCATGATTGAAAACTCATTTCATAGGTACTAAATTAATGAATTAATATATGAAACCTTCTTCTTTGTTCCATTTCCTCCCCATACATAAAGATTCTTTCATGCTTGGAACCGATGTATCAACTTGAAATCCGAAGTCAAAATACAGTCACTGCAACCTGTACTCGTATTAATATTTTTGTATCCAGACAACATAGGTGGAATCTGTGGGTAGTAGGTACGATTGCATTCCTCTTACCTAGACAGAATCTAAAAGAGAATGAACAAGGTCTTGAAAGTTGCAACATTCTGATTTCTGTATCCATGGAGATTCTAAATCTGAGAGTTATCTAAGAAAGTCTGACCCTTGAGGAAAAGGATCTTTAGTACCTTGCACCAGACTTTTGTGTCAATATGAAAAATGCAAAGATTAAACTTGTGTAATTATCTGATTAGCTGAGTAGTATTTACCATCACACGTCTGATCAGTTAAACCATTATTGAAGTATGTATCAGCAGCAAATCAGACTTGACACACTGTTTACAATCAATATTTAGTCATTTCTGACTGCTATCAAATCCGCAAACAAAGACTAGACACATGCCCCTTCAATGTAGGATTGGTCACAAGAAACAACCCTGAGCCAATTTTTTTATGGAAACGGTAGGCCATTGCCCTCAAATTTTATAAATCAGAGTGAATGCCCAAAGGGAAATACATAAGAAGTAAAAGCAAAAAACTCCAGATCAGATCATTCTACAAAAAGGAGGTCTCTTTGTAGATATGACCGATCCAAAGACAAAAAGGATTACACCCGAATCATAAGGCCCCCGCCCTCCAAACACACAGACTGTGTTCCCGTACTGAAGCGACCCAATCCTCTACACATCGCACCACATTCTCCCAAATATTTTCAACATACGGAGTGCAACCTCGAAACACAGCCTGATTCCAACCAAACTGACCATAACAACCCTAAGTCAATGATCCTCACAAATCATATCACTCTTTAATGAATGTTCTACATATATGACATTATCCAGGACCAAACTCACCAGCTCAAGATTAATTTAGCTTTTCAAGGACAACAACATTCAGTATGAGTGGAATGCAATTGTAGTATTATTACATGTTTTTCGTAGTTGTTTAGGAAACATTGGGAGATCTGATCTAAAATGGATATGAGATGGCTCTGTAGATAGCAAATCTTCCCATGGAATGAAACAAAACATCAGAACCATTGATACATAAAAAAAACTTTTATTGTCGTCTTTGTCATTCTAACCTGATGATGCAGATGATTAAGTACTGGTGTTCAAATGTCAGGGTCATCAAAAGCAATATTTAAATTTAAAAAAATGCAATCTATGCCTAGAGTAGAATTTAACATTGGTTAACTATGCCTAGAGTAGAATTTAACATTGGTTAAAACAGGTGGAATGCCATTTATATTGAAAACTTATTTTTAAAGTTCTGGGGTCACAGCCAATAAAATAATCAATAAAACAACAATAGTCACCTTTAAATAACCACCCTCCATAAAACACCATGTAGGGAGGTATAACAAGGTGGTGGATTGTAAGATGTACAATATCTAGTAAACATGATGAGTTGAATGTGAAGCAACATTGTTTATAAAAATGAAAAATCAATTCATTTTCAGTAACTGTTGGTGCGAGATATGAATTATGTGCGATATGTATTTAAAAAGTGTTCTGCTTTCTTGAATAACTAGCTTTGCTTGAACTATTTACATATAGCAACTAAATCCAACATCATGTTGCAACAATGAAGAATCATTGCATCATCATTTCATACAAAAGAAGCCATGCAATCAATGCAGTTGAACCATGAGTATGGTCTAATAAACTAATAGTTATCAATCAACATAAAATAAAAGCATGAACTCACTTGTCTATGACCATTGTACATGGCATCCCATCTTTTCTCTTCCCTTTGCAAACACCATAGTCCACAGAAGTCCCCATCTTCAAAATCTGTGCAGCTGAGTACACACTCAGGGAAAACCCACCCTGTTTTCAATGCAACAAGTCAACAACATCAACACATGCACATGAATTCAAAATTTTAACCAATAACAATAATATGAAACACTCACATCAGCATTGCGGACATTCGAATTAAACAATGCAAAAACGGTCCCAACGGGTTCGTTCAAGTTATTCCCATATGCATCCCCGAACAAGAACACCGACACGCTCGATTCATCCAAGCATCCCATTTTCCAAACACCATAAACCTTCCCCGCAGAACTTGTTTTCGGAGTCCCCTTCTCTATCAAGACCCCAACAGTAGCCCAACAACCATCAACACTATCCAACAAATTCCTAAAACAACACCAAACCAAACATATGAACATCACAAACACAAAAAAAAAGAACCAATTGGGTCTTTATATTCCATCAAGAAACGCATGAATTCAATACCGTATCGCCGGCAACCTAATGAATCGGGTGTCCGAGAAACGATTGCTGATTTGAACGGCGGAGGCATACTGATCCCTAACAAGTCCAAACAAAGATCGGATTTTTAATACATAAAATCCAAAACCCAATCAGACCCGTGATTTAATGTTTCAAAGGGTGCTTGATTTACCGGATCCGCAACCCCGAAAACTTCTCGACGTCAATGTTGTTGTTGATGTCCGCTCGTTTGGGTCGCTTCGACTTGGGGAGCGGTTTAGAAGCATCGGGTTCGTCGATCAGGTAGTCCTTCACGGCGTCACGGAACACCGACATGTCTGTCTTTCTGGTTCTCTTGGGGAACCCATCGTCGGAGTTGTAACCTGTCGTTTGGTGGGGAATCGAAGAAGGGGAGGTGGGAGGGGTCTCCAAGACCCGGTCTTGAAGGGAGAGGAGCAGGTCCAGGTCTTCTTCGTGGGTCGACATTCTCACCTTCTCCGTCTCTCGATCTCTCGTTAGGTTTTCCCGCTGAAGAAGAAGAGGAGATTTTCTTTAGATACGCATGTGGAGGGAAATCTGAAAATTATGGGCGCCAATAAAAACAAAAAAATTGGGTACCTCTATTTGCACCCGTTATTTGTCACTGCACACCCCGTTAAATGGATTCTGAATGAAAAGATCCATTTATAACACAGTACTGCGCACACCACCATGGGTTGCGACTTGCGAGTATGCCTGTCAAGTCAGGTCCGGGACAGGTTAGGGTAGACCCAGACCTGACCCGTTTGATTGTCTGATCGGATCAGATTTATTTCGGATCTCGGATCGGATCGGGTTGAGTTGACCCATTAACATGCCTAGGTCAGACAAAAAGATGTCAATTAACTTCTTAAAGGCTTCCAATGACTTCATTTTTTTTTTATAAAGTCTAGTGTGTTATACATAGTTCTTCACTATTGTGATTTATTAATGTTCTACGAAGAAACATTTGGAATATGATTTAAATTATTATGTTTTTACGTGAAATTAAAAGGTAGTAAAAATGTTTCAAATGTTTGAAATTTTAAATAATTATTCAGTATTTAATTATAGATATTTGGTTGAATCATGGGTGCTGGGTTGAATCATACATAATAAAAAAATCACATAGTATTTAAGTTTGATCAATCAAGTCCATATGATCGGGTTCGAGTAGACCCAGACCCTATCCATTCTGATTTTCAGATACTTCAGATCAGACATTTACGTGTATTGAATCGGATTTGAATCGACCCACGACTCGTTGACAGGCGTAGATGTGAGGTGGTCCTCTTCGAGCACCTCCTATGGATGCTCGATAACGGCGACCCACAGCCAAAGTCGGTCGATGAGCTCGTCCAGCACCATGCGTGGTCTCTCTCTCTCTCTCTCACGGAGGTTCAGGTTTGTATTTGTTGGAGGGGCTTCTGTGAAAGAAAAAAAATTCCCTTTATGGGGGTTGATGAGATGATAAATTGAGGATTGGGTTTGAAGGATGAGAGAGCGAGTCGAGGGTCCACAGCGAGGGAGAGGGAGCTAGGATTTCTTATGTCTTTAAAATGTTTTAAGATTGGTGTGCACATAAAATCAAATCCTTTTTAAATATCAAAGGTGTTTAAAGAATATGATAAATTTTTGTTGGATATATAAAAATAGAGATGTGTACTGAAAAATAAGGGGTGCAAATAAAAGCACCCAATTTTTTTTTTAACAGGCTGGGTCATTCTTTGTCAAAATCGGGATAAATGATATTATTATTTCAGCTTTTATTTTCAATTATGCTTCATCTGTATATCTCTATATTTATCACTTTCATCCGATCACTTATTCCATTGCCCAATAAGTTCTAAGATGATAAGCTTAAAAGTTGAATTGAGATTTAATCAGCCTTTCGTATGCGGTCAGATTCCAACTCATCAATTTGAGCTAATACATTTGATTTGTTTTACAGTCTTATCTGCATTGCATTATTATTAATGTAATGGAAAATGATTTGTCCAGCCACTTGTGCAACCCCAATCACAATTCATACTAAAAAAAAAATCACACTCTCCTATTGAAGACCCTTCTATTGAAGTACATGTTGTTATATGTAATAAAGTATAGAATAAAATATATTATTTATTTTTTTGCATTGAAAAAATGATAATATGCAGGACTGTAAAATAGACTGAGTCTATCAGCGCTCTTAATGCAATACATAGGGGTAAAGATATATACATCCCTCTAAACTTCTCAAAATTCTTCTACATCCTTGCATTCGTTAATCAGGTCATACAGATCCTTAAAAATTTAAATAATACCCATATTCATCCTTGCCGTTTCTTTTACCCAACTCTAACTAACTCAACTAGGGTTAAACTTAACTGGGCATGACAAATGACCATGCTGCCCTCCATTCAATTGACCACTCCCCTTCCCTCCCCTCTTTTGTCTTCCCCATTTCGAATAGCAGACCCACTAAACCCTAGCTCCTCCACTCTCTCTCTCACAGGCGGCGGCCTTTGCCCCAACCGCCACCTCTTCCACCGCCGCGCTCTCTCCCGTCCACCACAACCTTCAAGAAAAGGAAGGGAATCTATACAGGTGCGGTCATCTCAAGGGATTAGCTATCTCTACCCATCTTTTTGTTGCATTTCTTCACCCATCTTGATTGCGTTCAGACCATGCTTAATTCCAGCAATGATAAAGTATAGACGATGATGAGGTACAACTAGGAGAGGCCGGGCATGAGGAACGGGGAAGGGAAGGTGGGGAGAAGAGAAGAGGAAGCATGGGGTGGCGGGGAAGAAGGGGAGAGGAAGTAGCGATCAAAGAAGAATGGGTAAAAAAAAAAAGAAAAAAAGATTAGGATGAGAGCATTTTGGTCTTTGAAAAGGACTAAAATGACTTTACTTTAATTCTAAGGGACTACAATGACTTTTAATATGTATGTGAATGAAATATTTTGAGAATATTTTGTTATTTTTTATGAAAAATTAACACATGGATGAAAATGACTAACCATACCACATTTGAATGACTTGTATGACTTGCCCAAGAATCATAGGGATTTAGATGACTTTTTGAATGTTTAGAGAGACTTGTATGTCTTTAACCCCCTAAACATAAAATCAACCAACTTATTATTTACTCAATTGTCTCAATATATTTTTTATCATGCAATACATAAATATATATATGTATATACATACACATTCAATTCATATTGATATGTATTTCATTATTTATTAAAATATACTTTATTAGTTAAATATGTATTTTAGAAAATCAAAACATACGTGGACTGTAAATTGATTACAAAAAAATGAATCATAAATTTTTGGGTTTTTTATTTTTTAGTCCCTGTAAAGTGTAAATTATATGATTTAGTGATCGATTCCTCATTTCTTCATATTTTAATTTAAGTCTCTATATTTAAAGAGTATGTTTAAGTCCTTAGATTTAAAGAGTATGTTTCTTATTAATCCCTAGAAGGGACCTATTTTTAAATTATTTAATTTTGATATATCCTTTAAATATTGGGACTTAAACCAAAATATGAAAAAGTGATTGATCGATCACTAAATCATATAGTTTATGGGGACTTAAAAATAAAAAACCCTATATTTTTTCATCAATTTATTTGGAGGACCTCAAACCGAACTCGACCTATCGAGCATGGTTCTTCGTTTGTTTTGGATTGGGTTTGGATTTGTGTTTTAACTTTAAAAATGTGTCATTTTAAATAATTAGAATTCTATAAAAAAATATTTTTATATATAAAAAAAATAGATAAAACTATTAAAGTGAGATTATAGTTGAAACAAATTAGACAATTTAAGTTTTATTTCACAAATTAAACAATTAAAATTTGACCCAAACCCTCAATCTAAACCCTATTATATTATATTTGGGTTACTTGGATTTGAGTTTGTATTCAAATGCTAAAATCTGTCAACAAATCAAGCTGATTAGGTTCAACCAGTCCAAGTTGCACCTCCATCAACTACCTCAATTCCAAAATGATATATATTAGCGTGCCACCATCATAAATAATGTTAGGGACAATCCTGAGAATAATCACATTGAAAACATGTTTTATTTTTTTTGAAATTAATAAGCATCATCTAATGCGGTATATACTTTGATGAAAGGTGTCTCTCTATTTCAAATATAAATGGATTCATTTATAGCAACTTAAATAAAAAAAAATAACGAGGTATGTACCTCTATTAAAAAAGTATATGACGCTTATATGGATTGTCCATGTAGACTTGTGTAACGACACTCATATATTACACACATACATATATTTATATTATATCATTGGGCGTAGTTGTTTGTAAACTTTTGTAGACTTTGTAGATTTTCACAGACTTTGCATACTTTCTCATATATTTATCAAATATAAGGTGATATCAATATTTCACACACATAGACATTTATCAAAAATAAAAAGTCATATTTTGTAAAAATTAGAGATGGAAAAAAAAAACTAAAACAAATATGAAAAAATGAGATAATTAACATGTAATAAGAAACAAAAACAATTATACAAAACAACATTAAAATAAAAAAGTAGAAAATAATAATCAAGATCCACGAAAATCCCACCTATTTAGGTGGGATTTTAAAATGACTTTTTCATTTATATTTTCTTTTTAAATCTACAAAAATTTATCACTTATAAAATTTTCACAAATCCTATTGAATATAACACATAAACATCATCATCATTATCATTGTTATTGATATCTTAGGAACCTCCAATGACGGATTTTATGGCCAAACAGAAATGATTATCTCTACTTGTTTATTCTGGTTCCACAGAAAATTCTTTTAAATTTTTATCAACAAACAAGTGGATAAGTCCGTACCAAAACTCAAACATAAAATCCACTCTTAACACCACACATAACATTTATGGGAACATGTACCAAGGCTTTTATCATTTTATTTTGTTGTTTTTCCTTCATTTGCTTTGTATTAGATTAGACATTGATCTACAATTTATAAAAAATAAAAATAAAATATAAACAACATTATCATGTGTACAATAATTAGAATTAATCAATCAATCAAATAAATCAAATAATGATTGATTTTTTATTTATAAATTAATGTCTTAATTAAACAATTTAGAATTTAAATATTTATATACGTGAACTTTTTATTCATGAAAGCCTTAATTGATTACTCGTGTATTTATAAATATATATAAATAATTTTTTATAATCATTAAACATGAATTAAAGACCAACCACCGTGCGCAAACACAGTATACATACACACATACAAAACAAAAAACACAAGAAAATATCAAAATTAGGGCGTCTGAGGATCATCATTTCACAAAATCCAAACAACGAACGCGCAATACAAACAACACGTATCGGGAGCCACCGCCATGGAATCCACTTCTTCTCATTTTTTCTCTTATTAAAAAAAACACATCCCCAGATTCGTATTCCCTTCTCTTTTCACCTCCAAAAGCTAGGGTTTTCCTCCCCCCCCACCAAATCAAGGTCTCCGAAATCGATCGATCTATGCCCTCCGATCGCGGCCTCGACTCCCCGTCGGCGGTCGTCGTCGCAATCTAAGCTTCGCCCCCTCCTTTGTATGGAAACGCGTAGCCGCAAACGGGCGGAGGCGGCCACCACTTCCTCTTCAGCCCCTTCTTCTTCTTCCCTCTCCACCGCCCCCGCCGCCGCCGCCACCACCACCCCATCTCGCCCCAGCAAGCGATCCCGCACCACCACCGCCTCTTCATCTGTTCCGGCATCCGCGCCTCCTCCCGCCCCGACTACGACGATCGTCACCCGCTCGCGAAGGGCGATCCGCATGGACTCCTCCTCATCCGCCGCTGCCGAGCCCTCCTCCTCGTCCTCCTCCCGTGGTGGCCGACGTAGGAACAATTCCAACAGCGGCAACAACAACCCCCCGTTCGAACAGGAGAACAAAGGGAAGGAGAAGGAGCCGGTGACCCAAATTAGGGATCGGGATCCGGACAGCGGTATGGATGATGCGGAGGAAGACATTGATGGTGACGGTGCTGGTTCCTCTGCAGCTGGCGGGATTGGGTTGATTCACCATAATCTCACTTCGGCGAGCAGCGCGCTTCAGGGGCTGCTGCGGAAGCTTGGGGCTGGGCTCGATGACTTGCTTCCGTCATCCGGTGGGGGTTCTTTTTCGGTTAGCCACGGACAGATGGGGGGTCGGTTGAAGAAGATTCTTGCTTCGCTGAGGGAAGGCGAGGAAGGGCGGCAGATCGAGGGACTCACACAGCTGTGTGAGGTGCTTTCGATCGGGACAGAGGACACATTGGGGGGCTTTGCCGTGGATGCCTTTGTTCCCATACTAGTTGGGATGGTTGGGAAGGAAGGCGGCAGCCCGGATGTGATGTTGCTCGCTGCACGGGCGATCACGCATCTATGTGATGTGTTGCCGTCTTCTTGCTCGGCTGTTGTTCACTATGGGGCCGTGCCGTCTTTCTGTGCGCGGTTGCTCACAATTGAGTACATGGACCTCGCGGAGCAGGTGAATGTTTGTTTTTGTTTATTCGAGTGTAAAGTTGAATCTATAGTGCTTGCAGTATGGTTTATTTTTCTTTATGATGCCTGCATAGAATTGGAGAAGTGGGTTATTGGAAATGGTGGTAAAGGTGGGATTTTTATGCAAGGGATTTGTTGATATCTACTTTTTGTTTTCTTGCAGTCCCTCCAAGCTCTCAAGAAGATATCTCAAGAGCATCCTACTGCCTGCTTGCGTGCTGGTGCACTCATGGCCGTGTTGTCGTATCTTGATTTTTTTTCTACCGGTGTCCAAGTAATGCTCTTTATAATATGTTCATTCATTCTAATGATAACCTTCATGGTTGATTTTATTTTCATCTAGAATGTTCTAATCCAATGTTCATTTGTCAATTTTTTTTTCTCCTTCCAGAGAGTCGCTTTGTCCACTGCAGCGAATATGTGCAAGAAACTTCCATTAGATGCAGCTGACTTTGTTATGGATGCTGTTCCATTGCTTACTAATCTTCTCCATTACCATGATTCGAAGGTACGACTATGCTTTGATTCCTTGACACCATGATTTGTGTTCTGAGCTCCATGCTTCTTATTTCTGTTCTCATGAAACTTGAGTGAAGAGTGTCCTTTCATTTCTGTTATGTTAGCTGGTCTCACCAGTCATTTAAAATGGCAGGTGTTAGATCATGCTTCTGTGTGCTTGACTCGTATTGCGGAGTCCTTCGCTTCATCTCCGGATAAATTAGATGAGCTGTGCAATCATGGTTTGGTTGCTCAGGCAGCTGGCCTTATAACCATCAGCAGTTCAGGAGGTGGTCAGGCGTCCCTCAGCACACCTACATACACGGTAGGAGCTATTGACGCTGGATCTCATATTCCTTTATTCCTCTTCTTTTCTCCTCTTTCCAGTGAGCTGAGCGTTAATTTCTATTCCATACAGGGATTGATCCGCCTTCTATCAACATGTGCGAGTGGCTCCCCATTAAGTGCCAAAACCCTGCTGCTTCTCGGAATTAGTGGAATTCTGAAAGACATTCTTTCAGGCTCTGGTTTAGTCTCGAGCATTTCGGTTTCACCTGCTTTAACAAGGCCTCCAGAGCAAGTATGTGGTGCTTTTTTTTTTTGGTTTAAATAGTTTGATTGCCAGATATAAAAGCTGCCCTTTTGCTGTCATTCTTAAGAGAATTGTCAGTTATATACTCATCAGAGGATGTGATGCACTTGTCAAAAACTTCTATGCATGAAATATATCCATTTTTTTTTATTTATAGGTGAAGAAATGATGCAATATGATCACTGGATTTTAATTTCCTTTCTATACCCATTTGACTTGCGCCCATTGCTTAAATGGAAGTATGATGTGGATATTTTTGTGTAATATGCTTTGAGAAACACATTTTTCTCTAAAACAACATGCTGAGGAAAATGTAACCTTTGAAAACTAGTGATGATTAAGTGAACTCGTCATCTCCGCTCATGTCATGGTTTGTGATATGTTTGATATGCGCAATAAGTATTTGGTGATAGTATTTCATCTTGTTCTTGGCTTGTGTATTCATCCTGAGGTTACTAAAATTTTGTAGTGCAGTTTTCTGTTTTACTTTTACCTGCTATCCAGAAATAGAAGGCATTAACTATTTATGTCACCTGTAATCTTTGCTTTTCATAATGGGTACTTCCAGGTGTGATCATTGCTCGTATAATTTTCTGCTTATATTCTGGTTATTCAATGCTATTGAAGGAATGTTATAGTGGCTCTATTTTTGGGGAATTTAATCATAGATCCAGCTACATTGGATGGATAAGGGTCATAGTTGTCTAGATGATCAGGCGAGCCTAGGCGGTGATCATGCGCTTAAACAACAGTTACATGTTCGTGTTTTTAAGAACACGCAATAATTATTGTTAATTATCTAATTTTTCCATATTAGATGGGAATGCCATATATATAAATGGAAAGTAGGAGGTTGGAATACGACTTTGAGGATTGGGGGGGGGGAGCAAACTTACTCTCAGGCTACTACTTTTGCATGATGCTGGTCCCTTTATTTGTTGTTGCTTGTTAGATACGAAAAAAATGATGAAATCAATACCCTGGTGGTCATGACTCGTATGACTATTGTTTGATTAAGTTAATGAACGGTATATTGAAAAAGTTAGTTTTTTAAGCAAATCAATTTAAATAGCTTTTATATATATTTGTTGTTATGATTAATCTCAGGTGTTTATTTGTTTCAATCCCAACCGTTTATAATAGATGGCCAAGTCCATTAAGCGTCCGCTGGACCAATTTAAGACGCATAGGCTCGGGCGACGCATAGGCGTCACCCAGACAACTATGATAAGGATGTATGTAGTTCGTAGTTCATATTTCAATATTAAAGTGACTCCATTGATCGAGGAAGTAGTTTGTTCAAGGTTCGCATGAATTACTGAAAGTGCACAAACAAGCATTATTTATATGAATAATTAGTCATTTTTGTTTATATTGGAGATCCATTGATTCCGGTTGTTCGGGGGCTTTTAATTAATAAAAGTTCCTATCTTGGATATAAAAAAAAATTATATGAATGATCAGGTTGGATTTTGTGCTAGGATGGTTCTTTCTGCTTCAGTAATCCCTATTGTTAACCAATCCAGGTATAAAATATGTTTTTTTGGTTGGTCTGTGTATAAAGGAATATATTTGATGGTGTGGATGGGCAAAATTATTATTATTATTTTTAATTTATTATGAGAAACTACAACCAAATTTATTTCAATAATTGGGGTACAGATTTAAAGCATATAAAAAAGTAAGAAAGTGCAAGGAAAAAATCCAAAATACAAGCAAGGCAGTAGAGTCTTTTACTTTCTTTGAACCCAACTAGAGTGAATGCAAAATAGATAGTTGAGAAACCCAGCCAACAATACAACAAATCAAGAATTTGGTGCTATGCTGTGATCTTAAATTTTCCCTGCTCTAACTTTACTGTTTCGGTTTCTGCACAGTGCTGTCCCCAGTCTTTTATAGATAGCTCTCCTAAATGCTCTTGGAAATTACCACATTCACATTAAACCGAAGAGTTTAATAGCTATCTGGAATTAATATTTGAGACACTTTTACTTTAACGTCCTATCCCCTCTAGTCTTCATTTTCTTTCCAGCTTTCCACATACCTTCTAATGGTGTAAAGCTGCAGGGTTGTAAATTGTAGAAATAAGACCTTCATAAAAGTATGCAATCATCCATTATTATGTCCAATTGCCATCATGAAGTGAACTTCAATTTAAATTTAGGACTTCTGATGTGTTATAAATTGTTTGAATTTCTATTTTAAGTTGTGCATGATGGACTTTTACAGTCTTGATGATACATAGTCTTGATGACCAAAAATGCATTATTCCTGTCTGAAATCTGTACATAATTCATGCGCTGTGCACAATTATTTTAGTTTTTTTTTTTTTCCAATTTTACATGTTTTGATGGAAATCAATTGTGTAAAATAGATTTTTGAAATTGTGAACCTTGCCGATGAGCTTCTACCACCACTACCTCAAGGGACAATATCTCTGCCTATTAGCTTAAGCACCCAAGGGAAAGGATCAGCTGGAAAGAAATCATCCGTGAGTACTGATCGCAAGCAGGAGACCAATGGATCTTCGCATGAAATTTCAGCACGTGAGCAGTTGCTTTGTGATCAGCCTGAACTTTTGCAGCAGTTTGGAATGGACCTTCTTCCTGTTCTGATACAGGTTTGTACATATGAATTCGCTCATTTGTCTCTTCTCTTAACATTTCTGCTTTTGACAATTTTTTCCCACAAAACAGATTTACGGATCCAGTGTAAATGGTCCAGTTCGGCACAAATGTCTGTCAGTCATTGGCAAGTTGATGTATTTCAGCACAGCTGAAATGATTCAATCTTTCCTCAGCATAACAAACATTTCCAGGTGATGGAATTTATTTTTTAACACTCTCAATTTTAATATTGGAGTCATGATTTGCAAATCTATTTTTAATTATCTATGGACTAAATAATTGTTAAAATTTATTTTGACTTTTTTGTTTTCCAGTTTCTTAGCAGGTGTTTTAGCATGGAAGGATCCACAAGTTTTGGTCCCTGCTCTTCAGATTGCTGAAATTCTCATGGAAAAGCTTCCTGAAACTTTTTCTAAGATGTTTGTTAGGGAAGGGGTAGTTCATGCAATAGAGTCACTTATATCTGCTGGACCTGTGTCAGCACAAACACCCACTGAAAAAGATAATGATTCCGTGCCTGGAAAACGGTCCCGACGGTACCCAAAACGAACTAGCACATTGAACGTGGATGGTTCTTCTTTGGAAGAGTCAAAAAGTTCTACTCAAGTGAATATTGGTTCATCCCCAACCTCTATAGAGGCTCCTGCTGTTAATTCTAGTCTTCGTGCTGCAGTCAGTGCACGTGCCAAGGCTGTTAAAGATAAGTATTTCTCTGCCAGTCCTGGTTCCGCTGAAGTTGGAGTGACAGATGATCTGTTACATTTGAAAACTCTTTGCTCAAAGCTCAGTTCTATTTCTGAGGACCAGAGGACTAAGACGAAGGGTAAATCTAAGGCATCGGCACAACGTGTGTTCGAAATCCCTTCTGGTAATGAAGAACAGTTGAATGGAGTCATATGTGAAATGCTTGCTGAACTAAGCAAAGGAGATGGTGTATCCACATTTGAGTTCATCGGCAGTGGTGTTGTTGCAGCATTGTTGAGTTATTTCTCTTGTGGAACCTTTGGGAAGGAAAAAGTATCGGAAGTAAACTTACCGAAGCTTCGTCAGCTAGCACTTAAAAGGTTTAAGACATTTATTGCCACTGCGCTTCCAGATAGTGTTGATGAGGGTAATGGTGCTCTTATGGCTGTGTTAGTTCAGAAGCTTCAAAATGCTTTATCTTCCTTGGAGCGTTTTCCTGTAGTACTGAGTCACTCGTTTAGATCATCCAGTGGAAGTGCACGCCTGTCTTCTGGACTCAGTGCATTGTCACATCCGCTTAAGTTGCGCCTTTGTAGAGCTACAGGGGATAAATCGCTTCGTGATTATTCCTCAAATGTTGTGCTCATTGATCCTCTAGCTAGTTTAGCAGCTGTGGAAGATTTTCTATGGCCAAGAGTCCAACGAGCTGAGTCTGGTCAAAAGCCTTCACCATCTGCTGGAAGCTCTGATCCTGGTAACACGCCTACCACAGCTGCTGCTTCATCACCCTCTACATCTGCTCCTGCTTCTGGACGTCGCCATTCAACGCGATCTAGGTCATCTGTCACAATTGGAGGTACTGCTAAAACGGACTCCAATGAAGGACGTGCAAACTCATCAAAAGGAAAGGGTAAAGCTGTCGTGAAATCTGTGCCTGATGAGGCCAGAGGGCCTCAAACAAGAAATGCTGCACGCAGAAGGGCAGCATCAGATAAGGATGCCAAAATGAAACCAATGCACAGCGATTCCACCTCTGAGGTTTTATGTGCAAACTGACTTTCACTTGATTTGAATTTCTTCATGCTGTTGGAGTGAAAAACATTTTTTTATCATTTATTGATACATATTTTTGTGTTATATAATTTGCATTAGGTCATTACTTGAGGAATTCATTAAAAAATTCACGATAAATTTGGATGATTGAGCATATACTTAATCTGTTTTATTTGGATTCAACTGTTCAGTTTATTTAGTAATGGGATAATGCAAATTTTGAATTGCATTTAATTTTAAGGAAATATGAAAAATCATTTTCTACTTGTCATATCATGGAAAGGCTAGAAGTCTAGATGTCTTAAGTTAACTAATCTATATTTGCATTTACCTTACTGAAAATTGAAATTTGACTTCCCTTGTACTATTGAAGAGTAGAGGTACTGGGAATTATAGTATCTGAAAATTAATAGGATTGTTGGAATTATGGACACAAATAGGACTACACGCTCTTCTGGATTTTGAAATTGAGAAGAATTTGATGAGCTTGTGCAGGGTTAGGAGATGACTAACTCTTTTCTTTTTTTTTCCCTTGGTGGGAGGAGGGTTTCTAATAGAGCTTTTGGGTAAATTTAGCAGGAAATCAGTTTTTTGGTTTCCCTTTATAGAAGATAGCAATAAGGAAACAAAATACGTCAATCTTTTTATTATGTAACTGTTTACATAATTTGGGTTTGAAGTCTCCATATTCATTTTGAAAGCCTAAGTTGATGTGACAGAACTTTCTGGTGCCAATTAAACTCAAACCCAGTGAGGGAGCTTTTAAATTTTTATATTCGCTTATTTCTTTAATTTTCTATTTGGCAAAGGGAAACAGTGAGGGATTTGAATCCTCAATAATCAGTAAAAGAAATGACCATGTAAAAATAACCTCATTAAAATACCCCAAATGCCGGGTGATTTGGTATTCAGTATTCAACTTTCTTAGATGAACTCTTATCCATGCCTATCCTTCCTGCTGCCATCACCCATTCATATCTATCTGTGTTGTAACACACAGTTTGCCAGCAATCACATGCTTATCCATTAAATAATGTGCATTTCTTAATATTATTTAAGTTGGCAAATCCTTTTTTCTTGTTTTTTCTTATCTTGATTTTGCAAAACCTAAGGGATTCTTGAATTTATTTGTTTCATTTTTTACTTTGCTGACCCCTTTGAGGGGGCATCCTCAGACTTCAGTATTTATCTGTAGTTCCTACTCATCAGTACTCGTCATTTTTGAAGCCCTTACTGCATGCCAGAAAATTATTATTTGATAATTTCAGATGCTCTTTTTTTTCACAATTCATGTGCTTGTCCTTTTGTTCAGATTACTTCTTTCCCATTTCTTCATTTCTTGTACCTGAATTTTTCTTTCTTCAATATTCCTTTTGTATTGTCCATTTTGATTAATTAAAATTTTCACTTGCATATGTGCTTTCTTTCAGGATGAAGAGTTGGACATTTCTCCTGTTGAGATTGATGAAGATTTGGTGATAGAAGATGATGACATATCGGACGAGGAAGATGATGATCATGATGAGGTAAACTGTCTACTTATGTTTCATTTCCTTTTCCTTTTCCTAAATTTCTATTTTTATCTTCTTGACACTCAAGAATGTTGTTTGTTATGCTGAGCTACCTCCTCATCACTTTGAACTTGATTTACTACATAATAAAGAAAAAAAATGTATGAGATATGACTGAATATATATTGTATTACTCTTTCATTTTTCATGCAATTATTTATGTTTAACTTTGTATTTGTTCCAGGTTTTAAGAGATGACTCCTTTCCTGTTTGCATACCAGAAAAGGTGCATGATGTGAAATTGGGAGATGCCCCTGATGATGGTTCAGCTTTATCTGCAGCAAGTGATAGTCACACACATCCTTCTTCTGGTTCTAGTAACAAAACCTTTTCCAGTAAGGGGATGGAATCTGAGTTCAGGGGTCATCACTCTTCTGGTTCCAGGGTTGCAATGTCGTTTGCTGCGGCTGCCATGGCTGGCCTTACATCAAGGGGAATTAGGGGTGGTAGAGATCACCATGGGCTTTCTAGTTTTGGTAGTTCTAATGATCCTCCAAAGTTGATGTTCTCATCGGGAGGGAAGCATCTTAACAGGAATTTGACCATATATCAAGCTATCCAACGCCAGCTTGTATATGATGAGAATGATGATGAGAGATACAGTAGCCCTGATTTCCCATCGAGTGATGGAAGGTTAGCGAGTGATATATATACAATTACATATCAGAAGGCAGACAGCCAGGTTGAGGGAGCTTCACCTGGAGGTATAACTTCTACACCCGTTCAAAAGTCTCGCAAAGGTGGCTCCGCCTCCAACTCTAGCTCAGATTCTTCGTGGAAGCAGACATCGCTTTTGGATAGCATCTTGCAGGGAGAGCTTCCATGTGATCTAGAGAAGTCCAATCCCACCTATAACATACTGGCTCTGTTGCGTGTATTGGAGGGTCTGAATCAGCTGGCTCCTCGCCTAAGAATCCAGGCATTGTCTGACAATTTTGCGGAGGGAAAGATATCTAGTTTAAGTGATCTCAGCATATCTGGCGTGAGAGTTTCTTCAGAAGAATTTGTTAATAGCAAATTAACACCCAAATTGGCTCGACAGATCCAAGATGCTCTGGCATTGTGTAGTGGTAGTCTCCCCTCATGGTGCTACCAGTTGACCAGAGCTTGCCCATTCTTGTTTCCTTTTGAGACCAGGAGGCAATATTTCTATTCAACAGCTTTTGGGCTTTCTCGTGCATTGCATCGTCTTCAGCAGCAACAGGGTGCTGATGGCCAAAGCTCTACTAATGAAAGGGAAGTTCGTGTTGGCAGATTGCAGAGACAGAAAGTTCGTGTTTCAAGAAATCGTATCTTAGATTCTGCGGCCAAAGTAATGGAGATGTATTCTAGCCAAAAGGCCGTGCTTGAAGTAGAATATTTTGGTGAGGTTGGCACAGGATTGGGTCCAACTTTGGAATTCTATACCCTACTAAGTCATGACTTGCAAAAAGTTGGACTTGGAATGTGGAGATCCAATTCTGTCCCCGAGACATCGGCAATCCCTGAGACATCAGCAATGGATATTGAAGGTGATGCACAAGACAATTCTGAGGTAAAGAAAGTCGAGTCAGGTACAGCTGTTGGCATCGGAGATCTTGTCCAAGCCTCTCTTGGATTGTTTCCTCGTCCATGGCCTTCCAATGCTGATGCTTCGGAAGGTAGCCCTTTGTTTAAAGTCATTGAATATTTTCGGTTACTGGGACGAGTGATGGCAAAAGCTCTACAAGATGGTCGGCTTTTAGATTTGCCGCTGTCTATGGCTTTTTATAAACTCCTGCTGGGTCAGGTAGGATATCATGAACCATAGTTAAATTGCGTTTTCCTAACACCAGTTGTGAAGACCCTGAATAAGCAATTAATACAATTTTTTTTGCAGGAGTTGGATATACATGATATTGTTTTATTTGATGCTGAGTTTGGAAAGATTTTGCAAGAATTGCAACTTCTTGTTTGTCGAAAGAAGCACTTGGAATCATTGCCTGGCAATAACCAGAAAGCAATTTCTGATTTGCGTTTTCGTGGTGCTCTTATTGAAGATCTTTATCTGGATTTTACAGTTCCAGGGTATCCTGATTACATTCTAAAGCAAGGAGAGGAGAGTTCACTGGTAATTGCTTTTGATGCGCTTCTTGTTTTAACATTTATTCTTTTCTTTCTTTGTTATTTGATTTTTTTCCAGTTTTGCCTCAACAAACTTCTGCTGTTATATATAATACAGTAGCCTAGTAAAATATAGTCAGGACAAGTGCTTTTACCAGTGAACAAGCGAGTATAAAATCAAGGAATTTTTTTTTTTACAAGATTTTAATATGTATGCATGCAATGATAAAATTAATGGATATTATAATATAATATGTATCCATGTAATGATAAAATTTTATTATTGAAGAACTTGGCCATCGTGGAATGCAAGTCAGTCACCTCAACTGTCAATTATGTTGTGTGTATTCTTGATGCATCCAGTTGACAATATACGGTTTTATCATAATAATGAAATGTCATTTATTATCTGTTACAGGTGGATATCAATAGTTTGGAAGAATACATATCGTTGGTAGTTGATGCAACTGTGAAGAGGGGGATTATGCGGCAAATGGAAGCTTTTCGTGCTGGATTTAATCAGGTGCTGAATTTGTGGTATCATCTTCATATTTATAAATTTTCTATGAAATCAAGATAATGCTATTAGTTAGCAAACTGCTAACTACCACTCATTTACTGTTCCACTGGTTAGTTTGAATACCCCCTTGGTTAGATTCTACTAGTCTACTTCTCATGTTGGTTGATTTGATCTGGGACAAGCTCCAGCATCACCATCATGAATGAGGCTGTCAAAAGTATATATGATATTTGTTTATGATTGGTCATGTCATGTGTTTGGTTTATGCTGCACTCGACCAGCAGAACAGTGTAACCATCTTGGAGGAAGTTGACTTGCAAACAATTTTTTCAAATGTCTTTTTCACTCAAAAAATATTGATGACCCTCCTGAATCCAGATTTTTTCCCCTATGCTGCTTGTAGTTCCTCCAAATTTTACTTATGTTTTTGCCCTGTAAACTCTAATATTTTCTATAATGACATGTTTGACAGGTCTTTGACATCACATCTCTGCAAATCTTTTCTCCACATGAACTGGATTACTTACTTTGTGGACGAAGAGAATTATGGGAGGTAAAGTATTAGTCCCTGTCTTCTTTGTCTTAGTTGCCTGTGGCTTTTGATTTTGGCTTGCTCTGTTTTATAATCACTGCTTTGCTTGTTGCAGGCTGAGACGCTTGCTGACCACATAAAATTTGATCATGGATACACTGCGAAGAGCCCTGCGATTGTTAATGTGTGTCTCTCCTCTCCTATGATTTCCGCTAAAATGAAAATATTCTTTGCCCATGTGTCAATTTCTCTTTCAAAAATCTCTAACAATCTTCTTATTCATGATGTTTTAGTTCCTCGAGATTATGGGAGAATTTACCCCGGAGCAGCAGCGTGCTTTCTGTCAGTTTGTCACCGGTGCTCCCAGTCTTCCAACAGGTGGTCTGGCTGTATTAAATCCAAAACTCACCATAGTGAGAAAGGTATTAACTGAATTTTTTTTTTATAAAATAAGTTTTTCTAATTTTTACTGCTAAGTTATTCAGTTGTTTACCCACCTGTTCATTATTGGATACAGCATTCTTCGACCTCTACAAATACTGCATCAAATGCATCTGGTCCCTCAGAAACAGCTGATGATGACCTGCCTAGTGTCATGACCTGTGCCAATTACGTTAAGCTACCTCCCTACTCAACAAAGGTAACCATTTGGCATTTAAAGTTTTTTTTTGAGATATCTATCTGGTCAGTCTTCCACTGCCATCTCATGTATTCCTCGTGTTACAGGAAATTATGTACAAGAAGCTGCTATATGCCATCAACGAAGGGCAAGGATCGTTTGATTTGTCATAGGATCTCCGACTGACCAACAGAGTATGAATAGTTCTTCACATGCGCCAATGACTTTTGCTGCTGCTTCATATACTAAGAACTGTTGAGGATGCAACCCAATCTGCTCGTGAAAATGTATGTTTGAATCGCCCTGTGAACTGGAGACACTAAAATCAAGCTATTCTTCTGCGCCCGTGGTGTGGACATCATCATCATGGGGTGTAGTTGCTTTTGTTCTTAGATTTTTTATTTTGGCCCCCTCGTTTGATGTATATTCTCATTCATCCTTGCAGTGGTTAAGCTATACATGCATTCCCACCTTTTTTTAGTTCAATTTGCCGCCTCTGCCCAATAATAATCATGTTCTGTTGGAGGAAGGAATTTTCGTACCAGTGTTACAGTGGACCTGATGAGGCTAATTTAAACTTTCATTGTATGTAAATAAAACAAAATCTTCTTTTACATGATGTTTGCATGTATAGGTGGCTGGCAACAGCTTAGCTTGTGATTTTGATTAGTAATACAGTTTCTGATGCTATGTTAGAAAACAGTTTGCGTTACGCAGGCATTGTTACATAGTCTTTGTATGCAGCCTTGCAGCCCTGTGAGGTGTGTTTCATTGTATGAAGTGTGTGATTTTTTTTTTTTTTTTTGCATAAATGTGTTTATGAATTAGATTATATATTATATTCTTATGAAGATGCATGATTTATTACATGAATTATTCATTGAAAAAAAAATAAAAAATCAAAGCATGCAGAGCTGCACACAATATCCAGATGGTGTTTAGTATCTTTATCATTAAGTCTTTCAGAGCCCAATCACTGCCAGGGGTTTATTTTCAACTAATATGATAAAAATTTTTACATAATGATTAACAGTGCTTTTTCACAAGTCATCAGTTTTTAAAAAATAAATAAATAAAATCCCCGACCGTAGCACATTCTCACTCAAAAGATGGGAGAAAAAAAATTTGAATACAATCAATTTTATGAATTTATACCTATTAGAATCACATAGTGCAAAGGTTTTAGGACAATATTGCAAATCCAAACCACTCAATTCAAACCAACACCTTGAACTTGAAAGAAACTCCCTCTCTAATTATCACCGCCAATATCATTGTCGGAGCTCCTCTTCCGGCCACACTTCACCTGAACCGCCAGCGTGTTCGTGGTTCCCGCACACACACCCGCCTTGAAATGCTCTTGCGACACCGGTATCTGGCACGACATCTTCCCCAGGCAAGCCTAACAAGTTAAAATCAACAAAAGATATTAGGTCAAGCTTTCATCACATGAGGTTTGATCAATCTCCAATAAAAGACTGATTCACCTTCTCAACAATGCTCTTAGTCTTGGGAGAGTGGCAGGTCCCAAGAGTGAAGTTGCCGCAGATTCCATCGGGGTTGCCATAGCTGGCGAAGTTTACGTGCTTGACCACCTTGTGGCTGGGGCATGTGAGGTGCGCCATGGGCTTGACGTCGACGACGACAGATCGTATCTGGCTGTGCTCCCTCTTCCATGACTTGACGTGTGCTGGGTGGTTGTCTGATATGACACTGCATGTGGTATCCCTCTTCACTGTCACCACCTTTATCTGTTCTGGGTCCCCTCCGGTCTCCTCGAACACCACCATCAGGTTGTTGCTCGGCTTCAAGTACGACCTCGGAATGTGGTACCTACAGTCCTCACCAAGTAATGATCAGTATGGTAAGTGTACATTCGTGAACGATACATGATGTAAAAACACATATAGGTAGATAATTAAACTTTTTGCAGGTGTATTCTGCTTATTAATATGAAAAATATGCTTAAAAACTATGCCCTGGAACGAACTAAATGGATATCTGAGTTCTAAATGTAGTAAACACATATTTTGATACAAAAAAGTTTGTTCAATAGAAGGATACAGAAGGTATAAAAGAAATGCCCGTATCTTATATTACTTTTAGGATGAAAAATAAGATTAAAAGTATAACATATTAGAACATAATCCAATGAGATCAAAATGTGTATTACTGTGGTCATTGGGAACTCACATCCATTGAGAAGGACTGCCTAGGGGGCTCAAGTAAGAGACCCAGTAACGGCCGATGTTGTGGCCGTTGATCCATACAAAGCCCTTGCCCATGCTGATCATGTCGAGCGCCACCGGATCGTCCCCTCTCGGAACCTCAAAGTATCTCTGTCAAATGACACACAAAATCAATACATCTCTCTCAAATCAACCTCAATTTGTTATGGTTCAACAACTAGCACCACCACCACCACCCATACCTTGTACCACGCCAATGGCTTGTTCTTCTTGGCGTTGGTCCATTGGACACGGTGCGAGCCGTCTTGGCGATAGATGTGGAGCTTCTCTCCAAGAACTCCAACCTACAGATCAATTCAATGGTTTACAAGCTTTAGTACTTGCTATAAATCAATGTACATTGTGTTTGAGATTGGCTTGTGCTACTTACTTGATGACCCCATTCATTCACCGATAGATCGAGTGTTCCGGTCATCAGGCCTTGTATCGCCACCGTGTGTACTCCGGCGAGCCTGTGCTCTAGGTAGGCTCCGCTATCCTACAATGAAAGATGCGCGGTGTTTGTATGTTAGGGAAGACCTTCTGGTTGTAAATTCTGTTGTTGGTGAGAGATGATGTGATTTTGATTTGAGCTTGGTTAGTTACGTACCGGTAGTCCGACCGTCATGGCTAAGAAGGAAATGTGGTTGGTTCCGGTCTTGAGAGTGATGGCCTTGGAGAAGGAGAAGCTCTTGTCGATGTTGTTACCGTGTCCGGAACCTTTTGAAACATGTTGTGGACCTCATGAGAAATCCTATTTCAATTTTATCTACAACTACTATTATTTATTCTGAGACTCGTTTGCAATCAATTGTCAAACTGATTCAGTTTTTGCAAAATTAGCTTTCAGATAATCAATTCCAAACATGTGTTTTTCAACAAAAACAACTTTCAAACGGGGCCTGAGTCTAAAACAAATGGATCAAACGTACCGATGTATTTTCCATTGACGAAAGCATGCATGGCATGGCCAAGAGATGCGACTTGGATGACGGGGTGGATGTCGTGCCTCATGGGCATGTCTTCCTCTTCCACATTGAAGCTGCAAAATCACATTTTTTATTTTGTTGCAATCAATCAAAGCCATTAAAACAAACATTGGGAGAGAATGCCCAATGTTAAGAAGGCTTTCATCACACCTGGTGGTGTACCACAAGTAGTCTGTGGTGTCCTTGGTGATGTTGAGAAGCTCCAATGGCTCCATTGCCCGGATCGCTGAGTCGCTCAGCTTCGGGACGTCCTCTTGGTACATTTTCCAGTCTGCATTCCTGTTAGCCTCTTTTGATACATGGAAGGTCCTTGCATTGTGTTGGGCATTCACCTGTTCTATCAGGAAATTGTGTGTGAGGAACCATGAAACGAGGGGATGAGATTTAATGAGGGCTAGATCCAATCAAGTCTGCATTAATCTCTCACATGTTCAGTACGTGAGATTGTAACAATTCATTCTGATCAAATCTGATGAGATCCAACCCTGACTAGATTCTATATCTAAAGCAAGGATTGTTTATGATATTACCCTTTGGGTGTTGAAGACAACAGTCTTGCAGTCAGGGAGGACACTGATGGAGTGAGCGGGGAGGTAGTAGTCCACACCTCTGAAGGTCACAGTCGCAGGCACTCTGGAGTTGTTGTTGGTGAGGAACGCCGCGCATATGTTGGTCCCCGCCTTCTCGTACACCCTTGCCTGCACTCATTAACACCATTGTTACCAAAAGCAACATAATGGAATTTCAAGTGATACAAAAGCAATATGATCTTTCAAAAATCAAACCTAGTAATTTGTTGTTCTTCAACTCAATCAGTACTAATAAAATGTTTAAATTTTTCTTGTTGATGTTAGTTATACCTCAAGGCCTTCACCCAAAGATTGGGAAGAAGGAGTCCCCCAAAGCAAAGGCTTCCTGCAGAGTTTCAAGGCTGCATGCAAGTCCTTCAAATGTCCCCACTTGGGCCCCTTCTCTAGGCCTGAGAAGAACAAAATCAACATCTAGATAAAAAGAAAGTGAATTGAAGTAAAGCATATATCATTGATCCAAACAAAACTGAAGGTCTTTTATTGCTTGTTCTTACCATATTCATCAAGAGGTGCTTCATCATAGTATCTGGTCATCACAAATGAAGAGCCAGTTCTCGCAAAGTTCGTCCCGCCATGATACTGTGTGGATCAGTCAGAGCAGACAGGTTTTAGCTTTGATGAGAAGGTCTTATAATAAATGTTATCCAGCAGTGCTAAATAGGAATACCATGTAATAGTTCGCAAGCGTGCCGTTCTTAGAGAAGAAGCGAGCAACAGAGAAGGCGAGATCTTCAGCTGATCTCTGAGAAGGCGGATCACCAAATACTCTGTATCTGCAATCACCAAAAAGAGAAAAAAAAAAGAGATCAAAATGTAGTGACTTCAAGGAGAATTCATCTTTGAAACATAGTCACAAAGATCGTGCGTGACAAATATTCAGTAAGGGAAAATATACTTCGTAAATGATATGGGATAAGTACAATAAAAATACTCAATTCCTCATCATTAGTACAAGAAATAAGCACAAAACTTTGTATTGGGTGTGGAGAAGACAAGACAAGAGGTATCTAATTGCTGAATGTTCATGAACATTCAGATAAATTCAGAATACTCTCTGACTATGCTTTGTAGTCCCAAAATCTTATAATTGAGACTGATATTAATAATTTAATATGCACATGGAATACTTACTGGGCAGTCCAATTCTCAGTCCACAGTGCAGGCTTGTTGGCTCTGTTCGGACCAGTGAATGTATCTCCACAGTTTCTTCCATTGCACGTGTTGATCTGCACTCACAAACATAACAAAAAATTTCAATTTTTCCAAAGCTTATATAATAAATGGCGTTGATACACAATCATTCCCACAATTTGATCGAGTATATGAATTCTCTGATGAGTATATATACTCGATTAGAGAAAATGCAATAAGGTGTGGATTCAATTCCTTTGATCATATGCCAATTTTTGTCAGTGTATATATATAATTAGACAACTATATTACATTAAAAAAAATCAAAACATATTAGGACTACAGAAGTGACTGCACGAATGACTGTTTCCATTAGAAGAACTACTCACAACTGGGTCAGGCGCGTCTTTCTGCTTGCACATGACCCATGGAACTCCTGTCTTGAACCCAACAGCCATGTTTCCTGCCCATTGAACGTATCTAGTCCCCAGTTCTTTGTACGCTAGCTCGACCGTGTTGTATTCATTTTCGATCTGCACCAACCAAGTAATTGAAATTTTTTTAATTTATAATTGTATGCTTAGACATTGATGGCGGCATGACTGATGAATCAATCAAACCTGTGACAGGATGATAGGGCCACCCTGCGAGGCGTAGAGCTTCTCGTCTTTCATCTTCTTCACAATTACTTTTGTGAACCTCTTCATGTGGTACTGCATGCCATACATAGCTCAAGTTATGACATTCTCAATTTGAAATTCTATTGCAATGTTAATTGGAGATCAATCTTCACCTTGAATGGGGCGTTATCGGATCGGAATGTGATGTTCTTGATCTCTCTCAGCCAAAATGGGAATCCTCTGTAGCAACAACACAATGCAGTACCACATCAGAGAAAATCAAAAGCTGTTGATCTGAAAATTGGATAATTTTTTTTTTTGAAAGAGCATATGAAAAAAACACACACCCATAATTCCATTCGGCTTCGATGAACGGTCCAATCCGTAGCGTCACATACATGCCATGTTCATGGATTAACTTGATGAATTTCACCAGATCATAACTTCCTTCAAAGGAGAACTGCAATCACAACCATATTAATCATAGTTTGCTCAACCATTCCCTCCATTTTTACAACGAGATGTGATTTAGTCAGGCCATGTTAAAGAGTGATGAGACCCGATAGAATTCAGCATTAATTAAATAGCCCCACTATAAACAACAAAATGCAACAAAATCATCTCACCTGGCCTTGAACAGGCTCATGCAAGTTCCAAAAGACATAAGTCTGGATCACATTCAATCCTCCACGCTTAGCCTTCTGAATGATGTCCGGCCACATCTATAACCACAAACACCAAAGTTAGACTCTCATTAGAGACCGACAAAAACTGATGGGATCCAATCAGTCACAACCAATTTTTCTATACCTCCGGTGTGCTACGCGGGTAATGTATCGAGCCGGAGAAGAGGAGCTCCCTCTTCCCATTGATGATCAACGACCGCCCGTCGTAAGTCACTCCCTTGATGTTATTCGCCGAAGCGATCGCGACGATGAGGGCCGAAATGCACAAGACCTTCAACAACAAACTCATCCTTCTCTTCTGGGTAGTCTTCAAAACCTCATCTATCAATCCAAAAGAAGAAGTTCCACCACCTTTTTGTGTATTAGTGGTTTGGGTTGGGTTCCTCTGGAGGTTTGTTTGGGTGGGGGAGGAGGAGTGGAAGGACCCGAGCCGCTTTGAAGAATCAAAGGTGTAAAAACTTAAAAGGGATGGTGAGGAGAGGAAGAGAGAGTCTATGCTATTATGGGGGAAGGTAAGAGTTTGGGACACGTAGAGTTACTACAAAATTAAAAGCTTTTCAATTTTGTGGTTTTTGTTTGCCAGTTCATTCCACTTTTCAATCTGTGCGTGTTATTATTTTTGGTTGGGGTGGTTTGACCGGGCCTTTGGAGGACCTGTGGTGTGTAGGATTTGTTGTTAAAGCTGTTATAACAATCTAATTTGTTATATATATATATATATATATATATATATATATACAGAAAAGAGAGTTGGGAAGTGATGTTAACAGTAGAATTGCTTTTGGGTTTTCTTCTTTTGTGTATTCTGTGAAGAATTTGTCATCAGTAATTATCATTCAAGTATATATTTGATTTTTTTTCTTCTAATATATAAGTTACAAAAAAATTGAACCAATTGAAGTTATTCTATACAATAAAATATTATTCAGATAGCATTTAAAAATTGGGGGATGTTTGGAAACACGTTTGAAAAGTGTGATTTTATATAAAGTAGTTTAATGAAATTAGATTATTAAGAAACTCACTTTCTTTATTTTTTTATAAAGAGATTTGTTTTTGTATTGAAAGTTAAAACAAAATTTTATGTTTTTTCAAAACCATTTGAAAATATATTTAGCTTTTTTAATTTCGCAAAAGCAAAAGCGAGTCCAAATATGTTTTCAAACGAGATATGAGTTTGGGTAGCTTTTAGACATTCTACATATGTGAAAATCATATTTAACTAACATTTGTTTTCAAAAACCCACCACTGCTTTTGAGGGAAAAAAAAAAGGTGAAAAATTAGTAATAGAAAAAACAATTTTTTCATAAATCTAACAATATTTGTTTGGATTTAAAAAAATCTTTTTTTTTCAAAATCATTTTCAAACACAACCTTATTATTAGTGTTATTAAAAGATATCTTTTTATCAAACAAGGATTCAAAATATGTTGAAAGGGAACCAGGCATTAGAAAAGCTGGCAATCACAAACCCCTGCCATTCACATTCCACTCCTATCTGCCGCGTTTCAAGCACTCTATTTAATTTGCTCATTGGATCTGAATGTCACTTTAGCACATTCACAGCTGCAGCCAAATTCATAACTTAATTGGAATAACATTATTCCATTGTAAAGAGTAGCTTGAGATAGTGTTCACCTTGTTCAAAACATCATATTGAATGAACAATGGATAATCACCCCAAGTGTATGGTATACTGTGTTTAGCTCCAGAATAACAGCCAACACTGGTGCAAAATAAAAACAGAAACTTTGGGTTTGATTCATATTTTTTTTTTTTTATCAATTTTGGGTTTGATAATCAAACACACATTTCATTGCAACTTTTACAAAGCTTGATTTTTAAGTTAATGTGTAAAATGTCAGTTTTTTTAAAAGCTCACTTTTCCAATGTTTTGAAACACAGCTTTTCAAGTGCATGATTTTTAGACCCACTTTCAAGTTAACCCTTGGCCAACTATTCATAGTTCATGAGATCATAGTTCTATGACAACACATGCCACGCTGAGAGGAAGTCATGCTTCATCTTCCACACATAATTTTATAACTTCTCATATGTTTTCAATTAGATACATTGATATGTATTCGGATATTATTCTTGATCTCTGTTACACTCATCCTCTCATATTATGTATCTTGTTAACCCCCTCCACTCACTGTATTAAGATATTATTGAGATACATGCTTCGTTGAATTTATTTTATAATTTTTGTAAATGAATCTATTCAACTAATGAAAGTCACGTTTTATTAAAAAAATACATATTCATCTTTTATTAAAAAATACTTATCTCTTTACATGAGATACGTAATATTTTTAAAAAATAAAAAATGTACATGATCTAAACTGTGAAATGGATTGAGTGTAAAGTTTTTTATATGGGATTATTCAAAGGATCACTAACTAACCAGCTCTCACATGGACTCTCGAAATCAATGTTTTAAAATTGACCCGACTTGGCTGGTTAAACCGGTTAAATTTTCACCTGTTTTGAATTCAAATTCGTTTTACCCTTAAAAGTCAATGATAAAAAGAATCAATAAAACAACCGACGATTTTTGTGAACCGACACAAGTTGATTAAGCCTATCGTTTTTTTATTCATAGAAATTGTGATTAATGACTTGATAAAATAAGAAATCTAATAAAAAAATTATATTTTATATATTAAAATCATATTATGATGTTAAATAAAATATTTATATAATTTTTTTCTAAAATATTTCATATATTTCATTTAGTGTTGATAATTAATAATTTATTATATATTAGAATTATGTCACAGTTTAAATCTGGTTGTCGTTTCAGTAATCCTTGATCCAATGATTTTTCCGGTTGATGGAATAATTCAGTTTTTAAAACATTGTCCGAAACGTGCCGTCCACATGAATTGGCTCCATTCAAGCCTCTTCTTTAAGTTACACTTGCTCTACTCTTCTATGTTTACTTCACATTTTACCTAGAACAAAATATTTTCATTTTTAGGACTGATTTGACAAGGGGATAAGTGTTGGGATAATTACGAGTATAAGTGAGTGGGGGGACAGCTTATTTTCATTTGGTATAAAAAATAATTGTGATAAACTGTGGATAGTTGTCTTGATTTTGAAATGAAAATAGAGATATTTTGTTCTACCTAAATGCCAGGATAACATTTATCCCCACTTTTATTCCAATTTTAAAAATGTAAATATGAATAAAATTGATAGACTTTTTATCCCTTAAAATTAAGACAATTTATCATCAAAACCTTATCCCCTTGCTAAACTAGCTCTTATATTTTAATTAGAACAAAATATCCTTATTTTTTCTCTCAAAACAAGAACAATTGTCCGTGCTTTATTCATTTTTTTCTTATACAATATCAGATAACATGTAATTTAACTCAATTATTTCTTTCCCAACCCTCGTAATGCCAAGCCATGCCCAAACGATAAAAAGCGGGGGAAAATGAAGAAGAAGAAGAACATCAAAGACCACCGAAACCCTAACCCTAATCAATGGACGCTTCGTCCTCTTGCATCCACCCGTCCGTCGCCTCGCCTCGATTGGGCCCACCAATCATGGTCCCCTGCGCCTGAATCGGATCCGGATCTCCCTCTCCAGCTCCAACCGGCCGGCGATGGGTCGAGAGTGTCGACCGTTGTCGATGTTGATCTGGGGAACCGGAGCTACCCGATCTACATCGGGTCCGGTCTGCTCGATGAGCATGATCTCCTCCAGAGGTTGCTTCGTATTTCATTGAATTGTTGGGGTTTTTTTATTTTTTTAGTCCTTAATTTGAAAAAGTTGGTGTTCTTGGATAATAATATGTGATAGAAATTGAAGATTTTATCGAATGTATCTGAACCCATTACGTACTCGATAATGTATGAAATTATTTGTCATAAAGGCATGATTTTTAATATAATAATATGGTTTGATTGATTTTTCAAGTACTGCATCAAAATAACTCAAATTTGACCTTTTCATTTCTTCTCTCTCTTCTTTTTTTTGTCATAATAAGTGCGGTTTTGGAGTTTGGGAATATAGAATAAACAATATAATTGTTTTCAATTGATTAGAACAAGATTTTAGATGTTTTTACGGTTGTCAATGAATGAATAGTTCTTTCCTTCAGGCATGTCAGTGGAAAGCAAGTTCTTGTGGTAACCATTGTACCTTGCCAAGGTTATCAAGGTTTTTGACTTATGGGAAACCGAATGTCACACTTGAGAGCGTCATCTTGCCGGTGGGGAGAATTATAAGGACATGGTTAGTTTTGGAACTTGTTATGACATTATCTGCCCGGATTCTTATATATTGTTATGGCTTCTAACAATCAAAATGCTTCTTTTGTAGGATACTTTAATGAAGGTCTTCGACAAGGCCATCGCATCTAGGGTGGATCAGCGCTGCACGTTTGTGGCCCTTGGAAGTGGTGTGATTGGGGATATGGGTGGCTTTGCAGCAGCTGCATACCTCCATGATGTCAATTTTATTCAGTTACCGACAACTCTAATGGCTCAGGTATTGTATTTTCTTTTAAATGGGATTTTTTTGTTTATCATGTTTTATGTCATCCTTGGCTAATGCATCATAACTTTTCTGCAGGTGGATTCTTCAGTTGGGGGAAAAACTGAAGTTAATCCTCCACTGGGAAAAATTCTTATTGGTGCTTTTTTTTATCACCCACAGTGTGTACTGATAGACACGGATACGTTGAATACATTGCTCAATAGAGAACTAGCTTCAGGTATTGCCGAAGTTGTAAAGTATGGACTGATTGGACTCATTAGGGATGCAGAATTCTTTGAGTGGCTAGAGAAGAATATGCAAGCATTACTGTCAAGGTATATAAACCAAAATTTGCTAAGTTATTCATGTTTTTTTTTTGTAACCTTCCTCATCATATTTTCTGTTGGAAGACCTGGGACATCATCGATTTTGGAGTATATGACAACTCTCGAACTTGTATGTTACTTTCCATGAATGTGTTGCAGGGACCCTGGTGCACTTGCACATGCTATTAACAGATCATGTGAAAATAAAGCTCGTCTCCTTGGATGAGAAGGAAAGTGGGCTGAGAACAACACTAAATTTGGGTCATACATTTGGCCATGTAAGTTCCATAACAGCCTATTGAAGTTCTATGACTCATGAATGTTTGAATAAAAATAACGTCCTCTTCTTGTTCTTATACCAAATTAGTCGGTCATACCAATTGACCATTGTCTCCATGTTAACATTAGTTGGGTTTTTTATGCTGTGTATTTTTCAGGCTATTGAAACAGGATTTGGCTATGGTCAATGGATCCATGGAGAGGCTGTTGCAGGTGGAACAGTGCTGGCTTTTATCAGTTTATACCCTTCAATTCTCTTTCACTCTTCCTCTCTCATTTTTTTTCTTCTATGGTCATCTTTATATTGACAAAAGCTGTAATTCACAGGTCATGGCTGTTGACATGTTATACCGCCTAGGCTGGATTGATGTCACTATTATAAAACGAGTTCTGGGTATCTTAGAACAAGCAAAGCTTACAACCGCCCCACCTGAGGTGATGACAGTAGACAAGTTTTGAGTCTCTCATGGCGGTAAGAGATTGAACAGTCCATTCCACTTCACTAAGTTATTTTTAGTTTATTTTATATCATGCTTATCTTTGTGAAACTTGATGTGCAGGTTGATAAAAAGGTGGCTGATGGTCTGCTACAACTCATCCTTCTTAAAGGCCCTCTTGGAAACTCTTCATGCTTTCTGCAAACATTGATACGTTCTCTAGCAACTGCTTATTCATGAGATAACGGGCAGGTAACCTTATTCCTTCCCTGTGTTTGGGCGGCCCAGCCTTTTAAAGGATTTGTGCGACCATTTTGGAAGAGTCACCAATCATTTGTTGTTGAAATATAGTCATACCTCTATTTTTTACTGAATTTAAATGTAAGCAGAGCATTAAGGATATTATATCTAACTCCGTGTTAGGATTGTCAGGGAAGTTTGTGATGTATTATCCCCAAACATTGTATATCTTCAAATAGGATTTTCAAAGAATAATTCATATTTGATATTATTATACTTCTGTCATGTATCTACACGTCATGGATATATATTGTCTGGATGTGCCTGAAAAGGCAATTGCTTGCAAGTGGATCATTAAAGTGATCTCATTTCATGGTTGCTGACATAATAAGCTTGTAAGTTGTATTATTTTTAAAAATTGTTTATACAATGAAGTATGTCCCTTGAAAATTGACAAGTAACTAAAGTCTTCCTCCAGCCCTCAACTTACAGGAGATACTAGTACATCCAAACTCCTATAATTTGATTTGAGTGGGAGATTGTTTGATTGTCTGCATCAGTCATACATGCAATTTTCAATGGTCATTTTCAAGTCCACAAAATTTGCCACCGCCCATTCTTGTCTGTTCAGCCATGTCCTTTGAGACCCTTAAAATTCTTCGAATACTCACCGCCCATTATCCAGACTTCCAAAGATCGCAGCGCAGCTGCCATTCCTTTATGGCCAAAATCAAGTCCTGTAATCTGATTCATCTGATCCAACTTAAAATCTTGTCAATGAAACAGGAATTCAGCAATAATCAGCTCAACATCCAATCTCTCTAATCTGATATAGTTACACTTGAAAATACATCATTTTGCAACTAATTCTGACTGATTATTCTTTTTTACTGCAGTGAATTATAATTTATAAACTTTTCATGTTCATCTTCACATTCTGGACTAAAATTTGCAGTTCTTTTTGAAATTCAGTTGCAGTTCTTTTTGAAATTCAGAAACCATGGTCATTTTAAAATAAGAAGAATACCAAGCAAACAATATGCAACAAACACTCAGGTATTCCTAGCATTAGTGTTAGGAATATGTCTAGGCCAAACCACCTCTTGAGAGGTTGGTAGAAGTACCCCTCTTCTTTGAGGGGTCCTGGGTTAGTATTGCATGCTTTAAAGTGTATATAACTCATGTAATAAAACATTTGACATCCTAAAAAAAATGCAACTCTTTTATCCAAAAAAAAAATTATATGTTTCATCTAATAATAATAAAGTAAAGTATACATTGCGTGAGCAAAATGAGATTGCAATAGGGTTTATAGTGTGTTACAACGCTCATGTATTATTGACTCAAATAGATAAATATAAAAAAAAACCCCAATTTTTTTTAATAAAGATCAGAACTTTTATTGAATAAAAAACCCCCGAACAGAAAGAAGACGAGGGATCTCAAAATAAGAAAAGAAAAAAAAATTGAATAGGAATAATCTCCCATTCAAAATATTACAAAATCAATTCCTCACAAATCAAGAAAGAACATAAAATTTCATTCACTCACCAAATGCACATACATGAAACATAAAAAGATGTTTAGATACACATTTTCAAACATAAGCAGCGATGAGTTACACACATAAGTTCCTTCTCCACCATGAAAAATATAGGTGAAAGAAAACACAAAAAAAACTACCATCTTCACATAAACTCCTCACAAGTCCCACTTAATTTTTTTATTTTTACTGACACTTTTATTTCTTTAGATTCTTTGAAAAGCTTAAACTAGATGCGCAACAGTCGGCGAAGGCCATCCGTAGCGCCGGCATCAACACCGACCGCCTCATCGGTCTTCGACTTCAGGCAGAACCTCGGCAGAGGCAGACTACTCGGAGGAGGGGACACCAAAAAACCCGATCCCGACAACTCCTCAAATGCTCGCCCATCGTTCATTTTCATCGAAGCCGCCACGATCGCCGGTCGGGAAGGCTTGGGTTTCTTCGCAGATGGGGCGAAAATTCTACGCCGATCAGTGGACCTGACATTGCTCTTTGGGTTCCCAACCGGCCGGCCTAACAGGCCTCTGTAACTGGTGTTTGGGAACGGAAGGGGAAGCAGCGGCGGACGATTTAGCGACGGAAGAACAACATTTTGAGATAAAACGAAAGATTGATGAGTGGTTAAGGCACCATGTGAATTGTATGCAGAGAAGTTCTCTGAAGGTTTTCTGAGGCGGTTTTTACTGACATGAGCTTGTTTTGGATTCTGGGTCGGGTAATAATGGATGATTGATTGATCCATGGTGAAATGATTCAACAATTTTGGTTACCCAGATGAGGAAGATTGAAAAAAAAAATCAAAAACTTTGAAAACAAAAAATGTAATTCAAGAAAAAAAAGAAGAAACTTTAGATCCCCAGATGAGAAAGATTGAAAGGAAATCAAAACTATGCAATACCCAACCGTGATTGTACTTCAAAAAGTACAGTTTTTCTTTTACAAAAGGAGCAAGGAAAATAATTCAAGATTGACAAAAAAAAAAAAAAAAAATTCAAAACTTGTGCTTCAAAAACTTTGATTTTGATCTGTTCATAGAAACGAAGATGAAGTATAAAATAATTCAAAAAAAAAAAGACCCAAAACTTTGCAATACCCAACTGAGATTTTGATTCAAAATCTTTGATTTTGATCTGTTTAGAGGAACGAAGAGAGAGAGAGAGAGAGAGAGAGTGATTTCATGGAAGGAGCGGGCCTTCTTTAAAAAGAGGGACTTTCAAGTTTCAACGGCTACTTTTTTTTTTTTTTTTTTGTGGTCCGAAATAAAAAATAGAATAATTTAAGGGGGGTGACACAAATTTGCCGACAACCTCTACAGGCGGTTTGGGCAACCTCCCCTCGGAGACCACGACCGTACTTTATGTAGGGTCGGCCGCCGTCGGATGATTCTGGACCGTTGGATGACAGGGGGAGACTTGGGGACGTCAAAGGATATCTCACCGTTGGTTTTGGAGGACTTTTTTTTTTAAAATATAGTTGGCTTGAGATCTTGGACGTACATTTGTTGCAAATCTAATGAACAGATGTGTAAAATTATGAGGATTTTTTAAAAAGGGACTTTTTCTTGTTTTTTTTTTTAAAGCTGATCCTCACGTGGGAGGCTTTAATGGTGGAGATTTTGTATTACTTTACATTATATGAAAAAGGAAAATGACGTGTACAGCCCTCTACCTCCCTAATTGCGATTCATGTCGATTTTATTTTTAAATCATACACCGTTTTTATTAAAATACATGTATTTATATGAATTAAAACATAAATTAAGATATATTAATATATTTTTTTACATTGAAAAAATAACAATTTATCAGCGTTATACACTATGATATAACTTCATACACTATCATAACACAGTATATACTACGTTATCATAGTATATGAAATTGTAAAACGGACTACAAAATAGAATGAGTGTATCAGTGCTCGAAAATGAAAATAATATGTACAACCCTTGTACATCCCCATTTACGGCCCACCGTTTTTTTTCTTAAAAAAAATCATATACTCTCATATTAATGTTATTACTCTCATACACACACACACACAATAATATATATTTTTATTTAAAAAAATAAAAAAAAATTATACATATGATAAAATCTCATACACTATGATAATACTGTACATATTATACTATCATATGAGACTGCAGACTGGACTGTAAAACAAACTAAGTGTATTGACACTCTAGATTATATGAATTGTGATGCACTCGTCCTTTTTAGTCTCATTTATAGTCTGGAATATATTTATTTCAGTGGAATATATATTATCTAATATTGCAGTATAAATTCTATTTGTACATTGTACACTAATTTTATTTTATTTTAGAAAATAAAAATATGTAATTATTTATGTGTGTATGTATATATTATCATAATATATACTTGATTGCATGAGTATATATATATTTTTTTAAACTAAGATGGTTGGAGATTGTGAATGTGGTTGTAAACATAGTTTTACATATCATTTGTGCAACTGTCGCATGTTTACAAGATATAATTGTTTTTTTGTCAGTCCACATATCTCACGTCACATTTTTAATATGTGAGTTTTATAATACACGTAGCAGCAGAGATAATAAAATTTTATTTAGAATTTCATTTTTCTGGGTCCTCAAAAATTGAAGAAAATCGTTAGTGATGCACGTGGAAGCATTAATGGTCACATTTTCTTTTTTCATAGGTTCAAAGATTTAAGGAAAACTTTTGCTACAGTACTCCTTTCAATTGTTTGGATTTTTATAAGGTGTTTCATATACTCTGGTGTTGAATTAGGATTTTATGTGAGGGACTAGTACGAATTTAAAATTTAATAAATAATTTGAATTTAATATAAATTAAATAAGTTCATAAGTTATTTCTAATAAACTTTTACCTACATAAGTAAAAATTCAAAATCAAACAAAAGATTAATTTTTTTTTTCTCTAAAAAATCACAATTTAAAATTGCGATTGATATTTCGAAATATATCGATATATTGGTACACCGATCGATATATCGTTTGAGGGGTTTTCGATATATTGATTAAATTTCAAACAATGAAGAAAATACATTACTGATGTTGTGTCTGGCGATCCTTTAGATAATAGATATCATTTATTATCAACTCTGAGTCAATATTTTCAACAAATTCTTTTTCAATGTAGACAATTATAGAAACTATAAGAAAATCATCACTCATCTTTGTGCGAAGTGCTGTTTTAACAAGTTTCGTAACTGAAAATGCACGTTTAATAGTTGCTGTAGAAACAGAAAGAATCAATACAAGATGAATTAATATATTAATCAAAATATTGACCTTTGATTTTCTTGTTTCAACTAATCTACGACATAATTTAGAAATAGTAGACATCATCTTAAAATCTGGATGACAAGGTATATCAAATTCATAATGTTGTAGTTGACCATCACTAGGATCTTTCTGCTTTAATCGCAGTGAAATCTTGAGCAAAAATTGTGGGAGGAAGGAGAAGAGGTTTCTAGGTTTTAATTGTGGTTTTATTTTATTTTATTTGGTATGATTAATGGTTGCGTCTTTGGGCATCCCAGCTGGGCTGGGCTTTTTAGTTGGGGGTTTGAAAGTGGGGTCTATTTATTTCTTTTTTCAATTATTATTATTTTTTGGGAGGGGGGTAGGGGTGTGCTACAACTCCACCTAGTCTACTCCTGGTTCCACCTTTGCATATAATGGAATAATATATTTTAATAAAGATAAAATATATACTTTAATAAATTACATAAAAAAAGCATTTATAAAAGAATATATGTTCCATATATTGTTGGAGATATAAGAAATACAAGTGATGCAAAAGATATAGTGGATATAATGTAAGAAGGCCTTAGACATGGTATCATTTACAACCCTCCAATCGAATGCTGCCATATAGAAGTTGAGAAGATTTTTATTTTTGCTTTGATTAGATTCAACAAGGCTAACATCCTATAAAATATCAAGCACTACCAAGGTGACTATATATGGGATCATTTCTCATTCACTTTCTTAGATTTTGAGGATTTTATTTGATATTTATGACCGACACGTAACACGTTTTTGGTTACAAATCTTCTTTCGACTTTCGTAGAATTCGAGACGTGTAAAAGTGATTCGAGAGTCTTTAACATTTTTTATTTTATTTTGGATCTACATGTTGGAACACACTATGCATAAGCGGGTCAGAGAGAGCCCAAACCCGGCCCAGGGAGGGAAATTGCTCGCTCACAAGCGTCGCGAAAGGCTCCAACCCAGCCCATGTTGGGGGTAAAAGTTTTCAAAACGAGCTCTGTTCCACGGGTTTTTTTTTTACAGTACCAAATGTAATCTTATATACTTTGTTAATCCCCTACATTCAATGTATCGAGATATATGTCCCATTAGATATTTTACATTTTCTATAAATGGTATCACTCGATTCATTAGAGTATATACTGTTGAGAAACGAAAACACGAGATCAAACACAAGAATAGAACACCAACACACGAAGAACATAAAAATACGGTTTGGCCTAGGCCTACATTTATGGGGCGAAAACAGAGACATCACTAGATACCAAAAAAGCCTTTCAAACTCTTTCATGGAGTTACCCTTGAACCCTTTTAACCTGTTTCATATGGATCTCTATATTTGTCTGCTTGTGCCAAGTTTTTGTCATGGAACCTAGAGGATATTTATATAGATAAATAATTTTCTCTCCAAGTAATCTCCTAACAAATAAAATTTGTAACAAACAAATCTATTTCTGATTTTAGGAGATTCACTTTAAATGTTAATTAAGATTAAATCTTAATTAACCAATCAATTAGATGTCCACTTTAATATTGTTTCACCGTGACCATCCGATGTGATATACCGGATTGAAACATAATCCCAACATGTATTTTAGTTTTTATAAAGCACATGTCTATTTAGGTGAGGTATATGATTTAAAAAAAAAAAAAAACATGTGAGGTCTGAGTTTGTGACTGTAAAATGGATCGGGTAAAACATTTTCTTTCCAAATCTATGGATCCCTTTAATGGGTTTTCTAGAGAAAACATATTAGGAAAATTTTAGACTAAGTTATTGTCATATAATGATGTATATGTTTTGATAAAATGTATATATCGCTCTATTCTGAGTTGAATGAACCCATTTTTAATAAATATACAAAAATTAACGATGCATATACTTCATCTAACTATGCTTATTTTTCACAACTTTCATTAGATTTCTAACGATGTATATATGACAATATTTTAGACTGTAAAGAAGATTATGTGTACAGTGCCCCATTGTGATACTCATTTTACATTAATTTTTTTTAGTAGTAATACCAAATATAAAATAACTAGTAAAATCAAATAGAATCACTTATATCTTGTTTGAGTAGAAGAATAATGGAAGAATAAGATGGAACAGAGGGGAATAAGCCTAAAAACTTGTTTGTTTGTAAGAAAAATGTAAGAATAGTTATGTCTGAATAAGTGATAATAAATTGATATTGATATTCCAGGTTCTCTATAATTGTATTATCCCATCTAATCTATAAGAGGATGCTATAACTGACATATTAACTTATATTGCCACCTCTTATAAATATGAAAGCCTATATGCCAAATCATCTTTTTTCACATTTTATAAATTTTTATTCAGATTTTCTTTATCTTTTATCCACAAATTACACATAATCAAACAAACAATAAAAAAATTGTAGGAAAATAAATAGATAATATTGAACTGTCGTAACTAGGAAAAAAATTTAAAGTAAAGTTAGGGCTAGTTTGATAAGCGGTTAAGGTTTTAAAGATCAGTTGTCCTAATTTTAGGAGATAAAAAACTCATCCATTTTGTTCATATTCACATTTGTCCAAATTGAGACAAAAAATGAGGATAAATGCTATCTCAACTTTTATGTGAAACAAAATACCCCTATTTTCATTTTAAAATTGGGACAATTATTCAGAATTTATCCCAATTTAGAGATTGTCTTCGTTTAGTCCTTATATCTTTGTGATACATGAAGCATGCACATTTATTAAAAATAAGAGAGCAATAAAATATATCAACTACTTTTACCAAATTATAAATATCACTATTGATATTGTTCCAGAGCAAATATATCAACTACTTTTACAAAATTATAAATATCACTATTGATATTGTTCAAGAGCAAAGATATTATTTAACAAGAAAGAATTCAGTTCATATTCAGATTCAGATGTAGATGGAGGATACCTATCAAGAAGTTTTTGCAACTCACATGTATGATGAAATCATCAAAGGTTTGATCTTTTCTAACTCTGTTTGTAACTCATTAGAGATTCGTGAAACAAAGAAAAGATGCGAACAAACGAGATACCGAGCAACAAGAAGAAGGAAAAGGATTGAATAGAGGAAATCCTGAGTATTTGTTGATCTTAGATGTGTCAATGACTCAATATCATTGAAACGGGTGACTCATTATTTCGATGAATCATTTCTTTGGACAGAAGAAGATTATGTAAACACTTACTCAAAATCTCACTTATCAGATTCCATTGTGGAAGAATCGTCCACCATTTTTTTTCTGAGGAATTAGCCGTGACATATTTGATCTATGCATAATAGAATTCAAAATGGATACCAATTTTGGACTACTACTTGGTATCAACAATAGGTCTGAAAAAATATCTAAAACGACGAAAGTTAGATATTTGCACCTTTGTCAAAATAAGGAACCATGTACTATATGTTTGGAATAGATTCCATTATGAAAAAGCATTATCCCGTTCTTGAGAGGTTCTATACATCTACCATTTCTCAATGCATTTCTTTAAATAAAGACTCCGTTTTTTTCTCAGATAAAGACTCTATTTTTTCCTCTTTCTGAATGGTAAATTTTTCTTAGAACATGGAATGTGAATCAAACCAATGTTTGAATTGAAACTAAGATATTGATGTAAGTTCTTCTCTTTTGAATCAGATAGATTCTCATCTGAAAGAGGCTGACAATAAGTTCTTTCAAAATTGACTATTTGTTCCTCTGTTAGAGGTGTTCCAGAAATGTCTGCGATCGAGTAAAGAGCTCTACGAACGAATGGATCGGGTCGAATTGGAAAACGGAAAGATTTGTACAAGTTATACGTTTCGTCACCACTTTGTGGAAAATCGTTAGGTATGAATATGTCAGATACCTGTGAATAAATCGGTAAAAGATGTTTTTTTTTACCGACGCATAAAGAAAATATTTTGTTGCGAATGAACAAGATATTGAGGAATTGTCCATATGTACGATCATAATTATTGATACGGGTCTTTTCCACATAAAAGGGGAATCTTTTGTTACAATAGAACCAGAAGTGATGTGGATTATTCAAGAATCGAAGTTGATTTGCTTTATAAAAAGACGATATCAATGAACTTCTATGAAATGGTTTCACGGGATTCAGCCAATTGTCTCGATCGTGGGATATCATTGAGAAATATGGAATGAGTCAATCATCCACTTTGGTATCTTATTGAACAAAAATGGTGATATTGTTCCTCCATTGATCAAGAATTTCGATCTTTGGGAAGTATCATGATCAGGTTTCAATTTATGCAAATGAATGATTTGAACACCTATTGATTTTAACAACTGATTGCAGAGCGGCTCATTCGGACCTTTCAATTCATAGATGTGGATCTCGGACCTATGAATGGGGCTATTCCCGATACTCACAAAGAACAAAGGAAGTGACTTGGACAAAAAGAAACGAAGTGGCTTGGACAAAAAGAGAAGTGACTTTCACTGACCCTGCTCCTGCCACCACATTTGCACATTTGGATGCTACTACTGTACTATCAAGAGGATTAGCTGCCAAAGGTATTTATCCGGCAGTAGATCCTTTAGATTCAACGTCAACTATGCTCCAACCTAGGATCGTTGGCGAGATGTTAAGATTTTTTTTTTTTAAAATAGATTCTCCCGGGGTTTGATACCCTATGCTACTTCATGGATAGGGCTTCTGCTAGCCAACTAATTAAAGTTTGATTTGCAAATGTTAAGAGTTGCATATAGAAACCATGAACAAACACCATAAAAAAGAAAGAGTGTACATATTTCTCTAATGTGTTACATGTAGAAACCATATAACAAGTGCAACCATAAAAAAAACAAAAACCAGAGTTCGAGATTATGTGATGGCCTTCCTAATTTAAACATAATTTTAATCTTAATTTTTCCTTCTCATAAATTTAATTTTGAAATATTTTCATGGGTGGAATATTGTTGATTGAAATGCTTAAAAATGAACACAGAAATAAAGGATTCCAAACACAGTTTTTCATTGAATGTTCCACATAAAGATAATGATATTGAATATTAACCCGACCCTTAAAATTGTAATCCGTGTGTTTTCTCAATATCTTTGAACCAATTGTAACTGTGATTGTTTTAAGTTATAAAAAATCTATTTTTTTATATGGAAAATACATATAACTTACAAATAAATGTAAATACTTTGTGAAATAAAAATGAGACTGAAGGGGACTCCATCTTTATTTGTGATAATCACACATATAGTACAACCATTTTCCATGTCGGCAAGGTTCAAACAAACAAAACTGAATTTTCAATCAGTCAAAAAACAGCTGATGTCAGTTTTCGCAAGTGCCTCTTTGTTTGATTATTATAATGAATTATATTGAATATTAAATAATCTGTGATGGGATTATCTTCTATTTATTAATGGTCCACTGGATTTCATAAAAGATAACGGTAGGACAGTCACATTTTTAACTCTAATTTTAGTTTACATGTTATTTGAATTTTTTAAATATATTATATTTCACTTAATGATATCTATATTTTTATAAAAATGAAACATATATTTCAATGAATGATATAGATATATTTATAAAAAATATAAAAAATTAATATCTATGTGTATAGAATTGGAGCTGAAAAACAAATGTGTGTAAACACTCATTCATAAAATGCATACAATTGTGGTGCAATGTACCCAATGTCATACCTAAACGAGTGTGGTTACACGCAGCCCTTATTTTTAAAAATTCAAGTCTCGTATATTCTGTTAGCAATTTACATATACTTCATTAAATAAAAGGGTCAGAGACATCCAAGTTCTCACGAGCATGGGTAATCCTATATAATAAAATCCTAAAGTTGGGGCAAACAAACATATTCTTAAAAACTCACGAAAGCTCATATCAATCCCTGGTTTCAACAAAAATTAATCATAACTCAACCTATCCTACTTAATTTTAACCTATCACACTGAAATAAATAAATTATCCTCAAAAATTTAACTATTTTTTTTAAACATTTTCATGAAATAAAAGAATGAAAAAAAAGAAACATAAAATAATTTACAATTTGCATTTGATAATTTATTTTTAAATTTATTTATATGATTGTTTATGTTTACACAAATAATTACACATTTACATGGTGATCAAATTTGAATGAAAATATAACCCAAGAATGATAATTAGGTTTTTGTGAGTTTTCAGGGACTCATGTATCTATCCCAATTTTCACAGGGATTTATATAAGATTATCCATGTTTGCAAGGATGTAGATGTCTTTGGACTTAAAAAAAATCTATTTAAATTACAAAATTTATTTCTTTTTTAAAATAAAAAAAAAAAAAAAAAAAAAAAAAAAAAAAAAGTTCCCTTACATTAAAGGGAATGGAAGTTAAGTACCTAACCAACCTACTCTTGATGAGGGATCAAATATTAGAGTTTTGCTCATGTGACATAGTAACATTTAAAAGACATATATAAAACATTTTTTTCTTTGAAAAATAGGTAGATATTTACTGTCTGATTTCATTACTAAACTCGAATTACAAACTCCAAAAAGGAAGAGAAAAGAGCACATGAAAGCAATAATAGAAGAAAAAAAAAAAAAGAGAATTGTGTGCATTGGAGCATCTAAATATCAAAAAAATTCAAGACAAGGGAATAGAAATCCATGCATTCAAATGTCTTGCTTGTAAGATATTAATTGAAATGTTCAAGACATTGTGACACTGTCATGCATTATAGCATTGAAAGAAAGGAGCCCTACATGTCTCCTTCCCTGACAGATGTTTCCACAAATCGATGGCATCCTAAGCCTGTCCATCTCCACAAAACAATAACTCCAGAATCTACCCAGCCCACACACAAACAAACACACCACATGTATGAATGATGCATCAATAGCTTTTGATATTTTGTTTATTTGTTTAATTTTAAGCATATCTTGCAAGGGATAATTATTTGAATTCTATGGGATGAGTCAATAACTATTTTGGAACCAATTATCAAACCAATTATCAAATTGATTTTCAGGTAAATGGCTCCAACTTCCAAACAATTATTTTTCACTTTAGCTTTTAATTTTCAGATAGTTTGATCCAAAAGGTTATCTTAACTTTTGTTTTAGATTTTAGATTTTTTTTTTTTTTTTTTTTGTTGTTGAATCAATCTAAATGAAAAAAATTTGAGATAATAATATAATAAAAAAAAATCTGAGAGAGCTTTTTTTTGAATGAAATGTTTTCGAAAAGTGTTTTATTGAATTCTATTCACACAAAAAAAAAAAAAAAAAAAAAAAAAAAAAAAAAAAAAAAAATTAAAAACCCATTCTGAGAATTGGTTTCACAAAAAAAAAAAAATTTGATATGATTTTCCAATCACTCTATTTCAAACCAATTCATAAACAGGGTTTGTTTTTTTTTGCAAAATCAAAACATAATTTATTTTTTAAAAAAGGGAAAAATTCAAATAACCTCATGCAAATTGTCCAAAATCCATATAACTTCATGACTTTCCCTGAAATCCATATAATCTCCTAAAAACATCTATGTAAATCCAAATTGTTCCATGAGCTAAACTTTTGTTAACATATGAGGAATATACTATTTCGTTTGGTTAACTGGGAATGAAAACACAGTATACCAAAAATCTCCTACAATGTGTTAAAATGTAAAAAATTCTTTGTAAATGATGATTTTACCCATTTGAAAATATTATAAAATCTTATCCGAAGGGATAAAATCATCAATTATATAAAACTTTATGTACTTTTAACATATTGTAGGGGTTTTATTGGTATACTGTATTTTCTGCTAGAGTTAACTAAACAGAATATTCTTATCTATTAACAAGAATTTAACTCAGGGGGCTATTTAGATTTACATATGTGTTTTCAATGTGTTATATAGACTTTTTCTTAAAATGAATATTTTTGAATTTAAAATTTAAAATATTTGTATTTTAAAAAGTCAACAAAATATATTTTATGAAAATATTGATGAAGATTTTTTTTAATTTGATTAGTTTAATCATCAATTTATTTAAAAATGGTAATCTAAACTCCAAAATAGACAGAAAACGAATTTGATTGACATTTGCACTGTTAGCCCTCGTTTGAAACGGGAATGAGACTTATTATTGGGTTTACATTTATTTCGGCATAAGTGATGATAAAGTAATTTTATGTTTGGTTATGTTTTGAATTATTCTTGTTCGTAAACGTAAGAATAAATGTTTTATTGTTCGGGTAAAATGTGAATAAAGTATGCATAATGATTTATAAAAGATGAAAAAATAATGATAGTTGATTTGACAGGTGATTTATAAGAGGCGATGAGAGTTGATTTAACAGTGGGCCTACATATTCTTTGGATAGAATAACCTAAGATAACTTTAATTCCAGGCCCCCGTTTGTTTCTGGTATAAGACCTCGGATAAGAACTTTATTCACATTTTATCCAAACAATAAAACATTTATTCTTATGTTTACCAACAAAAATAATTCAAAACACAAACAAACACAAAATCACTTTATCCTTATTTATACTCACTTCTGTTTGAATAAATGTATACCCTAGAATAAAACATATCCCCGTTTCAAATGGGTGTTAGGGGTTAGTTGGAATCCATATACCACTTTATATCAATTTATTCTGATATATTTTATTTTTAGTTATTCCATATTTTCAAATATCATTTATCTCTTATTTCTCTTTATCCAAGGTTGTCCGAGGGTTTATTTCCGTTTTAAACGGGGGCATTTTTGTAACGGAAAAATGTGGCCTCATTTAACGGATCAAATTGGATATATTTTGTCTTTTTTTTTTATCTTCAACACCCATATATGTCTCTGTCTATCAAAGTATCAATCATGAAAGACACTGTTTGAATCATAGTTTTATATGGTACAAAATTTGTGAATGTCCCTGTCACCCTTAGCTGCATTTTGTTCTCTCACATTTTTCTTGGTAGGCCATCTTTTGTTGGTTTTATTAAAAAAGGAGGGGAAGTTATGCCTTGAATTCCCTTTTTGGCAAGGAAAACCATGAGCCACAACTCCTTAAAAGGTAAATATATGGAGGCATCCTGTAGTAGGACAACTTGTAAAATACGGATCTAATCAACTTTTTATAAAATCCAAGTTTACTGTCAAATTTAAGTGAGTCAACCCTTCTTGGTATGGTTGTACTAGCATTTCAAAGTGCTAAAAAGGAATGGTTTAAAATCTCTTCCATGTGAATTGTGAACCAACTCATAAGACTGTTTCAATAAACTACTCACCAAAATTGACATGCATGTAAAATATTAAATATAGGAAATAAAAGAATAAAAAGTTAAATTTTCATCAATTTGTTATTTGGTGTTATATAATAATTCATTTTAATCATATTTTATAGATAGAGGGTTACTTCTTCAAAATCATTACAGTCTGATAATACAATCTATACTTTCAATAAAACATATTTTTTATTTATATGATAAAATAATCTATGTTTAAAGGTGATGAGTTTTTTTTACCAATGGATGCATTCAATTGCCTAAACTAGAGGGAAAAATGTACTCCCATTTGAGTACAAAAATAGACCCCAATTTAAAAAGGTAAGAAAGTTTGTCCTCTTTCTCATGGTCCTCTTCTTCCTTAAAGACTCAGTGCACGAACTTTTTAGAGTCTCTGGTATTTGACAACTGATTCTTTAGGCTAAAAAAGGTTCACTTATTATTTAAATTGATATTCAATGTGACCCACACCTAAATCAAATTAGTTAAATTTTGAAAATCAAATGTAGGTAATGGAGGTGACCACACACTGCGATTATTAAATTAATTAAAAACAATAATAATATAAAAAAAAACATTGTTATAATCACCGCGCACGTTAGATAGCATTGCTCCATTAATTAAACGATCCAGTTTGGGATAGGTCCACAATAATGAAATAGAGAAAAATCCATTTAACCCCTTATTTTTTCTGAACTCCGTACAAGTATAATATCTTGAAAACACATACGTAAATTCAAATAGTCTCTTGGATTCACTTTTCGTTTACATATTAAAATTATTGTGGGAACATTCTATTTGATTAATTCTTACTGAAAACATAATATATTAAAAAAACACATACAATGTGTTAAAAATATAAAAAAAAATCATTTATAAATGATAATTTAACCTCTTCAGATAAGGTTTTATATTTTATATGACGGGGTAAAATAATCATTTATAAATGATTTTCCGTATTTTTAACAAGTTATAGGAGAATTTTGATTTGTTGTGTTTTCAGTCAGAGTTGACCAAACAAAATATTCGCAGAATATCAACGAAAAATCAACTCAAATGATTATTTGGATTTACAAAAGTATTTTCAAGGAGTTATATAGACTTTAAGAAACTTCAGGATTACATAGATTTTAAAATGTTTACAATGAATTATTTGAATTTTTCTCATGATAATAATAATAATAATTAAAGCCTCAACAAAAACTCCATAAAATTAAATTCAATTTGATTAAATTAATAGTGTAATAATGACTAGTACGGTTGTTTTTGAAATCCCAACGTCCGTTCTCAATTTTTCTGTAACAATATTAATTAATAAGTGCGGGCGGTGATTTTGAGGCGGAGCATCGGATTCTGGGAATCTAATAACAATCCACGTGGCAATTGGATTAAGTTATCCAAATTTTGCTCTCTGAAGACTTTGTATCATTTGCTAAGATATTTATTCAATCAATCCTTTTCAAAACATTAATTCATGATCGAAAATCTTTAACCACCCTTTGGTGTGATTTATCCAAATAACTTCTATTGTTTTTATTAGGACACCTAAGAATGATTTTGTTGTTATTTAGTTTATGATACGGATAATAATTTATAATTTTAAATAAGAATTATGAATCGTCTGTGTTTAAAAAATAAGTGTGAGAGATTTGTGTGTGATATGGTGGATTTGATATATATCTTGCATAAATGTATGCCTCAAATTTTTTTTTATAAGGTCTTTGAATAGTAATTTTTTTTTTTTTTTTAAGAATTATCGTTGAATGTAACATTTTTTTTATGAATATTAAATGAAATCTTACAAATTTTATTTGTTGTATTATGCACACATCTTACTAATGATTTTTAAGGTTATTCCATAAATCCTCATAAAAAAAATTATATTTTTTCTCTAATTCGGATTTGTAACCTCACTTTAGAATATAAGTGCCACTAACAAGATTTATCCTTTCTCAAAAAAAAATAAAATTATATGTAAAATATTAGTTCTCTATTCTTCACAACACCACTAAAAAGATTTAAATTGTTCACGAATGTGTTATAACAAATATATATTTTAAATATTATCTGAAGCTATTAATGTACCACTTAAATTATTTTTCGAGTGCTGATACACTTTGTTTTTTACAATCTTGACTGCAGCCCATACACTATGATAACGCGGTATGTAGTGAGTGTATAGAATTCTCTAATAATTTATAACGTAAATTTTTTTTAAGTGAAAAAATATACTATTATATGCCATTATATAATTTATTTTATATAATAATATATACTTCAACGAAAAACTGTATGCAAGGGAAGATGCAAAGGTTGGCTGGGCCGGAGTAGTTTTTACAATTTTTTAATTTATATAATATTTTTTATATTTTATAATGTATCATTTTTATTTTTTATATGAAAAATCTTTGTTAAAATTATTTTAAACATAAAAATTCCACTTTTAATCTCTTATGTCAGTGTAGTATTGTGAAAATGTTATATACAATCTCTTTTCTGGTCCCAATTTTGTATTTGTTTTGAATTTTTTAAAAATAATATATTTCATCTAATGATGTATATATTTTTTAAAAAAATGAATTATATATTATAATGAATTGGATTGATCCATTTATTAAAAAAAAAAAAACATTTGTGGTATATACATTATTAATGTAAGTATATGATGTTAAAGAGATACATGAGACTACAATTAAAACTGAAAAAATGACTGCTCGTTTAAATAAAAAAAAAATTTGTGAAAAAAATCCACAACCTTGTTAAATATGAGAATAAAGTTTTCAATAATGATTCTTGGGCCCCAATTGGTAGACCCCATACTAAGCCCCATGAGGTGGCAAGTGTGAATTTCCTACATTACCCCCCTTCTTTAATTCCCGTAAATGAAGGATTCTATAACCGGTCCGATAATTACGAGGTTAGTTACGATTCGGAAATCACTTATTCTCTCTCATAAACATCAAATTTTTTATCGACGGATTGTGGGAACGAAAACAAACATCAAATTTTTGTTTTCATTCGTATATTATCGGCGGAGAAGAGAAGACAAAAAAGAAACTTGTTTTTGATTCTATAAGATCAGGTTAGGCCAATTTGAACCCCAAAAAATTGACGATTTGCAGATCCAGTTTTTTTTGTGAAACTGAAAACAAACATCTTAATTTTTTGTTTAGTTTGATCGGTTGAGACTATAAGATTTTTTACACGGTTGCGGTGGAAACAATGGCGATCCATTCAGGTTAGACTGTTTTAGATCTGAATAATTTACATTGTATTGATTTTTGAATAGTTCATTTGACTTTAAATTAAGATACATGGTGTGTATCTTAATTTTGTTGGTGAGAGTTAAAAGCCTACCTAGTATTTGTTTTTTATTTTTCAGTTTGATTGGTCGAAAATATAAGATTTACACGGTTGTGGTGGAACCAATGGCGATCCATTCAGGTTAGACTGTTTTTAGATCTGAATAATTCAATTTGATACGATTTTTTTCACTGTCCCTTTGAACCATCGTATTCTTTAAATTAAGATACATGGTGTGTATCTTAATTCTGTTGGTGAGAGTTAAAAGCCTACCTAGTATTTGTTTTTTATTTTTCAGTTTGATTGGTCGAAAATATAAGATTTACACGGTTGTGGTGGAACCAATGGCGATCCATTCAGGTTAGACTGTTTTTAGATCTGAATAATTCAATTTGATACGATTTTTTTCACTGTCCCTTTGAACCATCGTATTCTTTAAATTAAGATACATGGTGTGTATCTTAATTCTGTTGGTGAGAGTTAAAAGCCTACCTAGTATTTGTTTTTTATTTTTCAGTTTGATTGGTCAAAAATATAAGATTTACACGGTTGTGGTGGAACCAATGGCGATCCATTCAGGTTAGACTGTTTTTAGATCTGAATAATTCAATTTGATACGATTTTTTTCACTGTCCCTTTGAACCATCGTATTCTTTAAATTAAGATACATGGTGTGTATCTTAATTCTGTTGGTGAGAGTTAAAAGCCTACCTAGTATTTGTTTTTTATTTTTCAGTTTGATTGGTCAAAAATATAAGATTTACACGGTTGTGGTGGAACCAATGGTGATCCATTCAGGTTAAACTATTTTTAGATCTGAATAATTCAATTTGATACCATTTTTTTCACTGTCCCTTTGAACCATCATATTCTTTAAATTAAGATACATGGTGTGTATCTTAATTCTGTTGGTGAGAGTTAAAACAAACCTAGATGTGTATCTTAAATTAAGATACATATATGTGTATCTTGATGTTGTTTCCAGGTTAAGTTGAAGTTTGATTTATTTCTATGGAATTTTTGAAATGTGTACTTGATCAATATTTAATTGCTAATTGTCATATACGTATATACATATAAAGGTTTGAAGGACTTTATTTGAAAATATGTACTGCTAAATAACATGTCCGGTAATTCAAAATCCATATGGTTTGTATTGGTTTTAAGATACAGCACTGTATCTTAATTTTAATTTTATAACATGTGACTTCTTTTCTATTTTTCAACAGGCAGTGAGGAGGATTATATGGGTGACACATTTGAAGAATCAAATTACTTGGAAGACATCTACGATTCATGTGAAATGGAAACCAGTTTACCAAAGGAATTAACATGTTTGGTAATTCAAAATCCACATGGTTTTTGTTTGATTTTAAGATACAGCACTGTATCTTAAAATGAATTTTTGACATTTTATTTCTATGGAATTGATTAATGTGTACTTGATCAATATTTAATTGTTAATTGTCATATACGTATATACATATAAAGGTTTGAAGGACTTTATTTGAAAATATGTACTGCTAAATAACATGTCCGGTAATTCAAAATCCATATGGTTTGTATTGGTTTTAAGATACAGCACTGTATCTTAATTCTAATTTTATAACATGTGACTTCTTTTCTATTTTTCAACAGGCAGTGAGGAGGATTATATGGATGACACATTTGAAGAATCAAATTATTTGGAAGACATCTACGATTCATGTGAAATGGAAACCAGTTTACCAAAGGAAGTGATTGATTTGGCTGATCAGCAAAATGTGGACGAGATAACATTGTATTTGATACAGTGATAGATGTATCTGAATTTGATGGTGTATCTGAAATTTGTATTAGACATCTATGTGAAATGCAAATCAATGTCAAATTGTATGTGGAATGTATGTCTATTGTGATGTGTATGTGAGACTTTTTATTAGGTATACCTTAACTCAAAAAATGAATCAAATATAATTGGTTGTTTCTCCAGCATAGTAGATAATAACTATTGAGGTGTGTCTGAATGTGAAATGTGTATCTTAAAACCTGTTTCAAGCACAATTTGAAGTTTGACATTTTATTTCTCCATGGAATTGATTAAAGTTTATCTGATTCATATTTAATTTCTAATTGTCATATATATATATATATATATATATATATATGTATATAAAGGCTTGAAGGACTTTTTTAAAAATATATGTACTGCTAATTAACATGTTTGGTAATTCAAAATCCACATGGTTTTTGTTTGGTTTTAAGATACAGCACTGTATCTTAAAATGATTTTCAGATACAAGTATCTGATAAGATGGATTGAAATCTTGATCGCCTAATATTTTTTCTTTTTTTTTCTTTCATATGGCTTTGCCCAAATCGGAACCCTAACATTCAAATTTTATTGGGGAGAGGAATTAATGGTGCCCCCATTTGTGGAATTCGGTTACTTTGGGGAGAGGAATTAATGGTGCCCCAATTTGTGGGATTCGGTTACGATTTTAATGAGGATATTAATGATAAGGGTAGTTGTGTAATTGGCCTTTTGGTGGTTAGAAAAAGTCAAACATTGGACCAATAGGATTATGCCACCTATTGGGGCTCAACAATGGGGCCTAATTTTTGGGGCCTGGGTAGCAGCACTGTAAAGTTTTACTAAAAATATAGTTTAGCCCACCCAAAAATTTTGTCATAGGCCTATCATGACCGTTTGATTTTAAAAATCGAGATGGACTAAGGACTATGATATAGTATACGCTGAGACTGCACATATCATTTTTGGGGTTCTTGATTCCTCAGTATGGGGTGTGACATTGGATTATTCGCTCCTGATAGCTATACTAGGATAGATAACAATTCAGACTGAATAAACAATTTTTTGTTTGGTTGCATTTTCTATTATTCTCATTGGAAAACGTAAAAATGATTATTTTGTTGTTTGGTTCATCTTGGATAAAATGATGATAAATGGTTGACAAGGGATGAATAAGAGTTTATGACTTTTTAAATGACAACTATACCCTTGAGAATAGTGTGAGAAATGTATGATTGATTTGATAGATGTGACAGTTTTTGAAATCTGTGTGAGACTGTTAGGTGAGATAATTTTTTTAAAATGACAGAGAAGAGTATTTTTATCCATTGGCATAGATAAGGTTTGATAAGCAATTCCAACATTTCTTTAGAATAGTTATCAGGCCTTATCTTAGCTTATTCAGATATAACTATCAGGGTTTATTCTGTCAAAACAAACAATTTTTTTTTTACTATTCTTCTGTATTCTTTCTTATTCTGGGCTTATTTCTCACGCCATACGGGGATATGTTTTAGCGGATGCATTTTAATAAAATAATAATTTTTTTTCGGATGTATATATATGTAAATAAAATATAATAATTAAAAAAAAACAGATCGGTTGGACCGCATTCGGGCGGAACGGGGAAACCAATAACACCGTCTGTTAGAAGCCGTTCTGAAAGTAACTCCTCCGCGGTAACTGTAACGACGCTCCTCCGCCTTCTTCACACAACGACCCCTCACAAACCAATGCGTTACCGACACTAAATTCACGGGCTTTTAATATTATTATTTTTTTCTTTCTATTCTCATTGATTTTCCTATATTAAATGGTGTCTCGGATACAACCATTTTTTCCTGAAACAGATCTTGCTTTGGTTCGTCACGACATTAAAGAAAATCTGAATTCCGGGTGATTTCGGAGATAACAATTGCTAGGTTTCTTTAAATTTTCTTTCTTTATTTGGGGAGTGGTGGATTGGGTGAATTTGGAGGTTTTCAGAGATGGGTTTTGTTCATTTTGAGTTTTTTTGAGTTGGGTTTTTCTTTTTTTCATTTTGTTTTGTTGGTGTTGTGATTTTTTTTTTTTTGTTGATTTTGGGGAAAAGAAGAGATGGGTCTATTGAGTTCTTTGTTTGGGTTTTGCGGTTTTGGAGTTGGGATCTCAGCTGGTCTTGTCATTGGTTATTACTTCTTCATCTACTTCCAGCCCACTGATGTCAAGGTTAGTTGGTCTCTGCCTCTCTTTGTGCTCCTCGACTTCTTTAATTCAATTTGTTTCTTTTTTTTTCATGATTTAGTATTGTTGAGTGTGAATGTGTCTGTGTTTAATTGAGATTTTCTTGGCTTACTTGTGTTTATGTGTTGATTTAGTTCTGTGGGTAGTGAGAATTATTAGGGGGAAGGCTATTTGAGGGTGGGTAGTGTGTCATAACAGGTGTAACATGGTAAGAGAGAGAGATTCATGTTTTTCGTTAAAGCTGATTTCAAGTTGTAAATTGTGGGTTTTATGTGATTTAGAGCTAGAGTGATGATGCTATTTTATTTTATTTGTTGGCTGAATTTTTTTAATTTCTGGTTCTTATTTTATGGGTCATGCACAATAGACCTTATGTGATTTTAACTGCGGGATAAGGACAGAGGAGAATGATGGTGGGGCAAATTCATGTTAATTACATATCCATGAATGGAAAATGAAATATGAATACCTGATTTTTGGAAATTTAAAGAATTTTAAACTGACAATTTTATTGATTGGTTCATGCCATGCAGATCACAAGTTTCACACAATTTTTTTTATTTATGAAAGAACTAGAGCATAACTGAAATGGATTTTATTGTACAATAATTAAAATTTCTGTTTTATGTGATCATATAATGAAATTCTTTTTCTTTCAGTTAGAAAATTTGATACGCGGATACGAAAGAATGTTAATTTGTTGTTTTAACTAGTTGAAGTTTAATGATCTTGTGTATTGGCATTTGATTTGCAATTATATATTGTTGACATGTCCTTGATTTCTCAAGGAACAAAACAACTGGGTTTGTGCAGGTAGTTGGTATTTGGACCAACTATATTGCTAATTAGTTTTGGTTTATCACTTAGCAGTAATAAAAAAAAAACATTGTGAAACTTATCCACAATGCATATGCTGGTGGCTGACATGGTAATTTCGGGCCAAACTAGCTCCAATAAGTTCACATCAACGTGTTTGTACTATTCAACTATCTGATAAAGAAGATAACGCAGATATCATTGTACAAGTTTGACTTGATAAAATGTGATAATGTAAGAATATGGAGTGTTCATATGGAGAAGTTTTTTTTTTTGTTGTTGTTGTTGAGGTTTCTGTTTTGTAAGCACATATAATGATGCAGGATATCGGGCTCGCTAATTTGCATTGTTTTGTTGTTATCTATCAGGAACCTACAATTCGCCCCCTTGTCGAACTAGATACAAAATCATTGCAGAGGATGCTTCCTGAAATACCTCTATGGGTGAAAAATCCAGATTATGATAGAGTATTGCAACTTTATCCCTATTATTAACACTTGATCAGGTGGAATACATTGCCCGCTTTCCTCACTGTTATATGTTTTTTTTGGGGGGGTTTGGCAGATGGATTGGCTAAACAAGTTCATTGAAAGTATGTGGCCGTATCTAGATAAGGTATGCATGTTGCTTTGGTCTATCCGTATTGTTTTAAGCATTTTGTGTAGTGTGGATTGTGATTGTTTTGGCTTGGTTTGCCATCAAACTCGAGCTATTTCATTAGGCAATTTGCAAGACTGCAAAGGATATCGCAAAACCAATTATTGCTGAGAATATCGTGAAGTACAAAATTGATTCAGTCGAATTTGAAACCCTCACCTTGGGTACCCTTCCGCCAACTTTTAATGGTACGTTAATTCGGTATGCCTTTTAGGTTGGGATTTTATGCACTCTTTGTCATATCTATTTTTCTCATGAAAAGCTAATAGTTTTAAGTGCAACAAATGTAATTTATGTGCAAGGTTGCTTCATATTATCACATATGTTATGCATACCTTTGTCTAGTTTTAAGATATCCTTCTGATATGTGCTTAATTAGGCCGAGCCATAATTCTAGAGCCCTTGTAGTTAGTTTAGGATTCTTCATTGTGTGGAAAGCATAATGAAGGGTCGTTTTAGTGTAGCTTTTGACCTTCATATCATATGACTGAAAATCTCATTAGATGAAACACTTTTTAGTTTTTAGCACTTGTTTGGGAAATTAGAAAAGGCATAGTTCAAAATTAGAAACACTATCGTTGGCAGTGCCATGTTTGAAGAAAGATTCTTTGTAACATCAGTTGTCAATTGGCGAAAATTAGAAATATAGATATGTGAAATATTTTTGGTGAAAAGGTGACGGCCTTTTTCATGTCTACAAGTTAGTGTCTTAGCTCACTTCAGCTTGCATTGCTCTTGCATATGAATCTGCCTAAGAGAAAATATTGTGGTGACATGCAGTGTGACATTATGTTAAAATATTCTAGATATTGAAATTTAGACAAATTTTACCTAAAATTTGTGGGACATACTGGCTGGATTATATGTAGATGATCTTCTGATCTGGATGGAAGATGTGGACCTATATTATGGACATCTAAGACAAAGAAAAACTTTCAAACCACAACATGCATATTAAGGGCCAGCTTGATAACCTTTCTCATTCTCCTTCAGCTAGAGCACTTAGGTAAATGGTATTTGAAATCTTTCATTCCTCTATCCATTCTTGGGTGGTCCAGTTAAGATTCCTTTCATTTCTCATTCCCTCGAAATCTATTAGAATTAGATTCCCAAGGAAGGAGCAATTCTCCCTCTCGACCCAAGGATGATGCACTTGGAAGAGATGGACTAAGAAGAAAATTTTGGACACAATCTTTTCTCCTTATTTCCTTGATTAAATTCCAAAGCAGTGTCATGGAATGATTGGCGATGTGCTTATGCTCCTTTTTGTTAATGTTAAAACAATAAAAATCTGAACATTTTCTCCAACATTACGAGTCATCCTTGCACAGGTTTGCATGCGCATGTATGCACTTGTGCATTGCCTTATATCTTTTGCACCAACATTCATGAAATTTTTATGTCATCATGATGTATGAGCGACCATGAGCGACCTAACATGGCTTATAGGAAAGAAGTAATTGGTTCTCTTTTATTTATTATTGTGATAATTATACCATGGTAATAATGCAGATGATATGAGCTCTTAAGTGAGTGTGCTTGTGTTCTGTATATGAGGAGGATTTTTAAGTCCCTGGTGCATGAAGAATTATTTGAATTCTAGTTTCTTTCTGCTTGAGAAAGTCAGTACATATTTTCATTTATGAGGGTGATCCTGGCAATATGAGGTCATCCAGGTGAAAATATCGAATTATCAATTTTTGTGGAGATTCATCAAGGCTGCTATTAAGTCTTTGTTTAGCTGCACTTATTGATTGCTGGACCCTGATGGCCTGACATACGAAATGAGGTTATCTAGTGCTTATTGTTCTCAAAGAAATACTTGTGGTTGATAAGAGAGGAATGGTATAGGGGAGAGGCTTAATTTAATATTTATGGTCTGGAATTGACCTGAAATGATTTTTGAATGCTGTATTCAGTGGCGCAATATAGAAAATTACATGAAGGATTTTCCCTTGAATGTCAAGCTGTTTAAAATTTGTTGGGTGATTTGATACTAGATTAACTAAGGACCTTTCCAGTCAGGCGCAACATATATTGATTTATTGTGGCTGAGATGAGAATGTTGTGGTAGGATAGGATTTGACATATGTCTTGGACAAATCTTTGGAATTCCAGAAGGTGCTAGAATGAAATTTTATATGAGGTACTTTTGTCACATGAAATTATTGATGAAAAAGCACTAGTGAGAAAGGGTGAGTGGAGCAGCGTTGATGATATTGGAGATAGATCGTGGAAGTTTGATAAACTCATGCTTAGGATTACCTTGGTCAAGGCTGTAGAAATAGAATTAATTATTGACTTTTTAGCCATAGGAGTCAGTTTTATGTTGACATTGATTTTATCATTGAATGAGGATGCATTCCTATATGAGAACATTGCATACTAGATTACTTAAAAAGAGATCCTGTGATGTTATCATGAATAATTGTTTCCAAATTGTTCTGTACATTTTCTTGTAATTGCTTTTTTTACATTTATTCTTGATGATTCTTTAATCAGGAATGAAAGTTTACATCACTGAAGAAAAGGAGTTGATCATGGAGCCTGCTCTAAAATGGGCTGGAAATCCAAATGTCATTGTTGTGGTCAAAGCCTTTGGGTTGAAAGCAACCGTGCAGGTTATTAATCTGGCATCTCCGTTATTTTGTCTGGAAAAAATATTTTTGAAGGTGTCAAAATAAGGGGAAGAAATTTATTTTCATTTGTTACTGCCTTTTAGGTGGTAGATTTACAAGTCTTTGCTTCCCCACGCATAACTCTGAAACCGCTGGTCCCTAGTTTTCCCTGTTTTGCAAAAATCCTCGTATCTCTCATGGAAAAGGTATGAGAGAATGAATGCCTTAACAATTTCCTAACGTTCTTCAGATGGAAATTTTTTCTAATAGTCTGATATTTTTTTTATTAATGTATTTGGTATTGCAGCCACATGTCGACTTTGGACTAAAGCTTCTTGGGGCGGACGTCATGTCCATTCCGGGTCTTTATACAGTCGTGCAGGTACGATCGTCTCTCTTCATTAACATTCATGGAAATTAATGAATGATCTTTAGCCATTCTATTTTGTTAATTCCCCCCATCCATCACCATCAAGGAAGCCATTCTTAATCCCGGACTAGTGGATGAGCACTCTTGATCTTATATTAATATATATTGTGTAAATAGTTATCGTTTTGATTTATTTTATTTTTTAAATAAAAATAAACAAATATGGTACATCCATCAAATTTATAATTGGTAGTTTTCAAAATGGGAGGACAAGATGTCACCTCAGAATTATTTACAACATGAATCTTAAAGGCTCATGAATCTCCCATAGTTCTACTCCACATTAAAAAAAAATCCCATCATTCCTTTAGAATATTTTCTCATTTCATGCTAGCCAAATGAACCGGCAATGTGTGCAGATTAACCGGTTAAACTTCCATATCTGCTGAACATATATATATATAAACCCTAAAGTGATGCTAAGCTTTTTTTACACCTCCTAGCTGAACCTACATTCCACAAGGAAGTGGTTAGAGGTTTCCATCTTATCACTGCACAACTGGCATAAAAGGTTTTGTTCAAGGCCCACCTATTCCCGACCTTCTTTTTCAGGATATTTGTTTAAAAATACAACCTCATAAAAGCTTTGAATTTTAATTGTAGATTTAATTCCCCCGATTTCCTTATAAAGTGGAACTGTTGATAATTCTCCCTGTGGCAAAATTCCATAATTTACTTTTATTGTCAATAGAGCCAACTGAGATTCTCTTCTTGTTTGCAGCTTTTAACAAGTATATATTTTGATATCCTAATTATAATGGTTTAAATATTGCAATAACTCCATATTTCTTTCTTTCTTCTTTTTTTTTTTCTGGCTTTCTGCAAAAACACTGGCTGTACTCTGATCTTTGCACCGTGCATATCATTTCTAAAGAAAGACAATATTAAATTGTCAATATCAAATATCATTATTGTACCTTTTCTGTGAGAGGAAAGTTGGCCAGAGCACCCTTGCTGTTTGCTTAGCATCCATGAGTTCTCTGCAGATTAGTTTGACTAGGTGTTTCTAAATGTTCTTTTAAAAGAAAGACACTAGGAAATTCAGTAGTGTCAGATGTTATTTTATTCATCTTTGGCATGTTCTCCATTTAATTATTTAAACATTGTGTTTCTGCAGGAGATTATTAAGGAACAGGTTGCCAATATGTATCTGTGGCCCAAAACACTTGAAGTACCAATAATGGATCCATCCAAGTAAACCCCATGCTTCAGATGCATATTCTGCTCAATCTTATTTTGATTTCATATAGTCACCAACCTTTCTACAACGCTGTGCAGAGCCCAGCAGAAGCCTGTTGGAATTCTACATCTGAAGGTTGTCAGGGCACTAAAACTGAAAAAGAAAGATCTCCTTGGAAAATCTGATCCATATGTGAAAATAAAGCTTACGGAAGATAAACTTCCCTCAAAGAAGACAACGGTGAAGCGGGGTAACTTGAATCCTGAATGGAATGAGGAGTTTAATCTGGTAGTTAAAGACCCAGAATCTCAAGCTTTGGAGTTTATTGTTTATGATTGGGAACAGGTACATATTTTTATTTTTCCCTTCCCATATTATACAGGAATCTACTTTATTTTATTGAATTGAATGTTTATTTGGATTTATTATTTACTTTTTTGAATTTTTTTTTATAGCTCATCTTTTTTCTCCCCATGTGCTTTTGGTTTAGGTTGGGAAACATGACAAAATTGGCATGAATGTCATTCCTCTAAAAGATATCACACCAGATGAGACAAAATCTCTAACACTTGATTTGCTCAAGAATATGGATCCTAACGACACCCAGAATGATAAATCACGTGGCCAGCTTGTTGTTGAAGTTACTTACAAGCCATTCAAGGAAGACGAATTGACAAAAGATTTAGAAGAAGATTCTAAGGCAGTACAGAATGCTCCTGAAGGCACTCCTGTGGGTGGTGGCTTGCTTGTGATTATAGTTCATGAAGCTCAAGACCTTGAAGGCAAGCACCACACGAATCCGTACGTGAAGATCCTCTTCAGAGGGGAGGAGAAGAAAACCAAGGTTATAGAATCAACTTATATAATTTCTCCGACTTTTCTTTCTGTTTTTGGGCATCAGTTCAATCAAAACAAATTTGTGTATCTTGAACTGGGGATCCAGACGGACATTTTAAAGTCTGCCAACTATTTGAGCGATTCACAGTGAGCCTGAAGTAACTGTTATCATTTCTTTAATTGATGTAAAAGAGAAGTGTTTTGGTTCTTTTATTGACTTCTAATTGGGAGACTATGCATTGTGTATGCAGCATATAAAGAAAAACAGAGATCCAAGATGGGAAGAGGAGTTTCAGTTCATGTTGGAGGAACCACCCACCAGAGACAGAATGCATGTTGAGGTTATCAGTAAACCATCGAGTATTGGCATCCATTCAAAGGTACCATAGTTTTTGTTTCTGACATGAAAAGGAAACATTTGATTGATTTTGATGAATCTCTCTGACATGTTGACTTCAAATTCAATGGATCTCTCTGTTCTTATTCATATGCTTTAAATTGTTCTCATGAGTACATGCTAAATTTTGAGTTTTTAATTTCTTCATTGCAACTCTCAACATTATACTTGGTTCTCTCAATTTAAATCCAGTTTTTATTTGTCTTTTTATGTAAGCTTATTATACTACTTTAGCTTCAGATTGCTGCAATGTCATGACAGTTGTAACATTCCATTTTATCTGATGCATGTGAAAAATTAATATGCTAAGCCATCTAAAACTGTATACACACACACACACTTTACATTATGTGTATATATCATGGAGATCATGTGGGGAAGCTCATGGAGAGTAACTGTCCTCATTAATATTTTTAAATAATATATATATGTATACGTACACCTGATAATATCATGTCAATTTTGGGTCATTTATGGTCTATAAAGAAGCAGATGTGTATGTTACTGTCCAGTGTCCACAAGAACATATGTACATCCTGTTATAGAATAAGCTATTCAGCAATCTAGTAGTTAAAATTTTCACTTCAATTTGTCAGGAAGCACTCGGCTATGTGGACATCAACCTGGCAGACGTGATCAGCAACAAGCGTATCAATGAGAAGTATCATCTCATCGACTCCAAAAATGGAAAAATTCAAATCGAGATGCAGTGGAGGACATGATTCGGTGTTCTATTGCGCAACAGGGAAACTGAGGAGTTGTCTGGGAAACACTTTCTTTCTTTTTTTGTTGTTCAGTGCCTTTTCTTTGCAAATTTTATCTTTGAATTGTTTGCTGTCCCCTGTATATCTAAAGGCCATGAATTACTCATTACCTTTTGTGTTTTTTTTCCTTGATTTGTAGATGGTGAGGTTTTAAATGGCACATTTTGGTTGGATTCTTTGGTATAGGTAAATGGATCACGGTGCTTTCAGGCTTTGTGATGATCACTTGGTATTTTTATTTTTGGTTGTTTTGCATGTATTTCTATAAAGAATCATGAATATCTGATTCTGCTAGTCCTAACTGGGTTTAGACGGGTGTTGCAGATATATAAGGAAAATATTTTATGCTGTATATATTTTTTTACACGAGAAAAAAAATTACATGTTTCATCTAATAAAGTATAAACTTCATAAAAATATAAGATTGCACGAGATTGTATAAGATTGTAAATTGTATATAACACTGCATTTAAATTGTGGTTTACATGTGGATGAAACTCTCATGGTGAAATTGAAGTGATTTCTATTCAAACTCATCCAACACCAAGGGTGATACATGAAAAGTCCAGTGTTCCAAGAGTTGATCCATGAATGTTCTAATTTGTTGGGTTGCACAATAGTATCAATCACATGAAAGTGAAAAAAAACCATATCAGAGGGGGCGAAAAAGGGGACTGGAATGTTACTTTTTCCAATCATATATAAGACTTAAAAGTGATGTGGTGAGAGAACAAGCCAGAGGAATCCAGTTAATGAGGCAAATGGCTGGCTATAGTATCACAAGGAAAAACTTGTCTGGTCAATCACTCATCTAACTCAGAAAATAGAACAGAAAACAAATTTAGTTTATATTACCCTAATGACAGGAAATGAATAAAAAAACTTTAGCGTACAACATAAGTTGGACAATTTGAGGCCTCTGCAGATTTCATACCAAAAAAAAAAAAAAAAGATAACAATGACTGGTGAACCACCCTGCAACAAAAAGAAAATGTGAATCGGAGAAATGGAACTCCAGTGTGATTTGAGAAGAAACATGTCTCAAGTTGTTTTGTCCAGCAATGGAGAGGACAAGATACACCTCTTACTCTTGTAAACGTATCAAAATTTCTGCTTCTGGATCATTAGAGCAGAAGCCGCCAGGAACTACCAGGAATAATTGAACTCCACTACGAGAGGCTTGAACCTCGCCATGGGTATTCTTCAAAGGACCATATGAGCCTTGCCATAGTATCTATTTATGAATGGTACCTGTTTGGAAGGGAAAAAAAATACAATTCAAAGGACAAAATCAACACAGATGGATCTCCCAAAACAATTCAGTAGAGTACAACAAAAAGTACAAAGAAAAACAGCCTTGGTGAAAGACCCACACTTCTATTGCCAATCTGGCTGTTTAATCCATAGATGAGTTCAGTGAACTACATTTATAGAAAGAGAAGTGACAGAGATCCATTCATTCACTTGCCTTTGAAAAATTCAGAACCTATATGCTCTTTCAGAAGTTAAGACTCAGAAATATAGAATAAAAAAAAAACTTCTATGAAAAAAACAAATGCAATAATTATGATACAATATGGATTGATCCACATGTACACTAAGATGATGATGATAAAAATAATGAACAAGAAAAATTACTATTGATAAAGTTTTGTAATTGACATTGACAACATGCAGTTGTTCCACATCTTCATAGAATCCAAAAGAACACACATCACTCCATTTACTTTTCACAGAATCATAGAATTGCAGTAGTCTAGATGGCAAGCGTCTACTCATACAGTGAATTTAGTATACCTGGAAATTTAGAAAATAGCCTAAGCATAAATGAATCGAGTAAGCTTAATATCATATGCACAGGAAAAATGTTATATATATCTACACGCTATTAAATTAGAATAAAGTAAAAGAACAAAAAAAGCTTTTTATCTTATGGAAACAGAGGCATTAGCTGTTTATTTTCTTTACTTTCTCTTTTCACAATTTTAGCTAAGAAATGCCCACCAAGACCATTATAACATTATTATAGTAGTGCAATCTAAGAACAAGGGGTAGCTTAAAATCATTGTGTAATGGGTCAAAGAAAAGCAAACTAATAGACACCTGTTTTGTCAAAATTTTATTAAACACACCATAATTTATAGCCTGAGGAATACAAATAAGTGTGCAAGACAGGAACACATAAATAGAAGTTGCATGTCAAACATTAAACACAATTTATAAGCACCTTTAAAAATTAGTGTTGCTTTCTATTTTACAAATAAACATATTGAAACCTGTATCTAACACTTACTTTAACATCGCTTATATCAGGCGTATCAGGGGTCTGTACAGGATAGAACTTGTAAAACCGCATATTCTCCAATGCGGTTTTAGTAGCCTCATCCATTTCCTTGATAGCCTTTTTACGTGCTTCCTTCACCTGGGAACAAAATCATCAGGATGCTATGTGTGTTAAGAGGACTTGTGATAAGTCAGCAATCTCAGACCAGAGTACTTAAATCCAAATACCTCGCGTTGCTTTTTCTTTGATTCTCTAACCTGCCCTTTGACAAATTCCTAGAGGAAAAAAAAAATATTAACAGTTGAATATAACAGTGAAGAATTGTTAGATGCCTGGCACTAGCAAAAGATTACCTTGAAAGCATTCTTCTGGTCTTCTGGCAAGACCTCATTAGTAATCATGTCATCAGTGAACTCCTATGGTTTGAAAAATAACATTAAGAAACCGTCACATATATCCTATTCAGGCAGATTAATATATTGTTAAATAAAAAATTCTAATGCTTCTTGAAGTAAATATATGCAAATAATTAAATATTAGAGAAGCATCATGCATTGGCTAAGAACCATAGATATAATTCCAAATTAAATCAACAAATCTCTAAGCTATTAATTACAAGACCACTATAACAACACTGCAAGCAAATTTAGATGGAAAGGAGGAAAGAACAATGTCAGGTTAAGACAAAAATTATACAAATAGTGATTCAGTTGATACCTCAAGGTCATCCAGCTCCCAGTCAAATTCACAGATAACCTGTATATACAGATCAAATTGAGCTATTTCAAAAAAAAAAAAAAAAAAAAAAAACAGAGAGAGAGAAATAAGAGATGAAAACAACAACAACAAAAAAAAGCTCACAGAAAATGAAAGATCTCAGTATAGGCATTTATCTTCCAACGCTCATAAACTTATTTATGGATTTATCTTTTAAGGAATTTATTCCCGTAGTAGAGAAAAGAAACATATAATTCTAAACCTCAGTACTCTTTTTTATCCCCCTTGCTGCATGTAGAGTCCCATGGCGTTTATCCTGACAGGAAGCATAAGGAACCCTTATCTGATATGCTGGCCTCTAGAGCATCAGTAGGAGTTGTCCAAATATTGCATCAGTAATTTTTTCTTTTTTGGGTATGTTTGTGTATTACATGCAGAAAATTTAACACAAGTAAAAACTGCCAAATCAGAGAAAATCAATCAATTAAACATCACCAAAGCTTTCAAAGGGTCGATTGAAAACTTACTGGAGGCTCCATAGGATACACAATCGTGACAATCATATCCTGCTCTAATTCATCCTCCTTCAAAGGCTGGTAAAAATCTGCCAGAAGAACTTATATAATTAGCATAAAACCTTAGCGAAACTAGCTGCAGAAAGTTACAAGAGAACATGTAAGCACGATATTAGGTCCTATTACTATATCGAGCATAAAATTTCAGAGTACAACATGGGAAGATTTAAGCTATATCAAATCATATAAGAGGCGGCCTGTGAAAGAAGGTCCAAATAATTGCTGATATATATCAAAAGAATATATACAAGAGTTAACAAAACCTAAATTATTTTAGCCTCAAATAGTTTAAGATTCCTAAATGTAGAAATAACTATCCCCTCATGATCCAGTCATAGTGGTATGTAGTAGTAACTAGTAACAACAAAAAGAAGAACCAAAAAAAAAAGAAGTAAGAAACAAACAACAGAAGAGACGAGAAGAGAAGCAAGGCAGGGGAGGGGTAGGAAAGGTGTTTACAAGCTTCCGCCAACACCAACAGCCTTACGCATTCCTTGATCACAAGTTCACCACAAAAAACAAACTTTGTTTGCACCGGCACACAAATGACCCCAGCCTTTATTAAACTTTTTGATCGACTCCCCAATATTTCCAAATACCACCTTTTATAAAATTGTTTACTTGACACAATAGTAGGAACTACTATTGAACTGCTTTGCATTCAATTTACCCAGATTTTTGTTGGAGTGGTTAAATTCATTCAGCTAGTACAGATATTTATATTTAAAGATAGATCAATTAGGTCAGCATAATATTTAAATCATACACTTTCATTCATCAAGCTAAAAATTCAGTCTGATTTCATAAGCAGTATTTGGGTTTATCAAATCATGGATTGTGTCTTCCATTTCTCAGTGTTGTTCACATCATAAAACATGGCTAGTACATTAGTTGTCAAACAAAGGCCCTGTTGCACCCACCCCCTAGGACAAATAACAGATATGCATAATGCATTATCTGATATAATAAATAGATGTTTTTCCATGAGACTATGCAATTAAGTTCATGCAAAATTTGTATAAACGACTTTCTACAGCAAGTAATGCTCCAAGAAAAGGCAGTGCGACAGATCTTGCCAGTGTTACTGAATTTATGGAGATGTTGAATTAAAAAAATGTGGAAGAATAAACCTACAAGGCTACAACCAAATCATTAGATCTATAACGCATAACCCACAAAACTAGGTCCATTGTAACGAATAAGAAACACATTATTTGTCATATATAAGCAGAGGACAAAAGAAAACTTACAAGGGAGACAATATTCATATTCCTTGATGCGTTCTAGCTTGAGGTGTTTTAGAGCAGCCCTGGACCAAACATATTAAAGAACATAATCAATGTAGGAAGATTAAACATAAGAATCACAAAGCAATCCAAAAAAATATAGTCAAAAGAATGAGCTCCCATAAACTACACAGGCACCGACTTGTAATCCTTTAATAAAGAAAACTGCAAGACAGTCCTTTAAAAAAAATATTGCATTAGGTATTAAGGTGAAAATTGGTGAAGAGTGATGTATCTATTAAGCAACATGTTTGGTGAAGAGTGATGTATCTATTAAGCAGCATGTTACATGGACAACTTTTCTACTCGAAAAAGAAAGCTTTTTTTTATTTTCTCAATTTAAAACAGCAATTCCAGAGAAGTATTAAAACCAAGAAAGCAAAAATGCACCAATTTAACAAGCCTCCACAATAACATGACATGAAAACATATAAAGCTAAGCATTTAAACATTAATGACGGCGACGATATCAGCTCTCGGAAAGCACATAATTCAATACCTTCTTTGGGTGCAGGTCATGGTAAAAATATTAGACTTCAACCTTTCAACTTGACTTTGCCTGTGAATAATACAGTTACATTAGACATTTACCTGCCTTGAGAAAGGTGCTCCAATCAGAAATTAAAATCATGGAAAAATGGAATGCATACAAAAGATACCTATTTTCTTCAGGAATATAAGGAGCCCAAGTCATTTTCATTTTCTTCATTGGTATTATCTCTTCTTTCTCCCTTTGAATTGATTTCAAACCGACTTTATCAGAAGGTGGAAAGGGGGAAACAACCTGTTCAATGTGTATCACAAATAAGAAAATATATCGGAATATCAGATCATGAATTACTTCATAGGACAATAGAAAGGTGAGTGGAGTGGACACATGCACACTGGCAGGTTACGCCCAACTAATGTGAACCACAATCTTGTGATGAACATGTGAACCAACCTCAATGGTATGTCTATCCATGTGCAATGGTACACCCAACCAAACAAATATGCAGACAATAAGAGGACTGGAAGGAGTAGACATCAAATACAGTCACTTCAGCAACTTAGTTGTGTATAGGACATTAGCATATTAACCAACCTCAATGCACATGGATGATTATTTTATAATCATCATTTGTGCATATAGTTAATTATCCTATAAGTTTAAGCTAGGGGCATATAGTTGATCATTACAATACAGGACAGTTAGTTGAGAAAATATTCCTGTTAAGAAAATGAATCATTATTCAGTCTATGCTTCTAGAAAATTTGTACAAGCTATAAAGCTTCCGTTTGAGAATATCAATCCAGTTACATGATGTTTAAATTACAATCACATATCTACATCACTACCCTACATTGCCACCCACATCCACATCTAGTTTGACCCATTTGATACGAGAATGAAACAAAAAAAGAAATGTAATAAAACCAGCCAATAAGAACATACGAGTTAAAACTAATAGGTCAATAACATCTCGCAAAAATGCTCAAAACCAGAGTATGGACCCCATAATCCCAATTCCCAAACACTTGAAATCATAAATATTTCAGATGATATTGTCTAATAAAAAGAAGAAGATAAATGGCAGGTTAACTTACCGCTACTACAACCGGAATACACATAACTTTTTGTCCATCTTTCCAATTAACCAATTGGGCTGCAGAAAACGAAAAATGAAGAGAACAACATGTAAGACTACGAAGACCAAGAAATAAAATTTTGAAACAAAAGAAAGAAAATTGATCGGGATAGATGCATATAATATAACGTAATGTGCCATAAAACCAACAACAAAATTAATACTTTTATCCTGAAGAAAAAACAAGTTTTTTTTTTTAAAAAGCAAAAAACAAACACAACCAAACCATGATCATTATTCGAAAACACACATACCAAATTGCTTAATTTCATCAAGCTCTAATAGTGAAGACATAGTTACCTAGCTCAAGAATCAACATATAAAGTACTAAACAAACAATCAACTTACGCTCAGTGCACCCAAAGAGATAGACTTTCTTCTCATAAAGCTCTCCTCCCTCCTCAAACGCATTCTATTCAACAACAAAAAGAATCCCATTATTTCATACTCTTCACCGCAACTTCTCCAACAACAACAAAAAAGAACAAAAACCAATCACCGCACCTCCAAATTCGTGAAATCCCATTTAACATTATACACATCATCCAATTGGTCCCACTGCGATCACACCAACACATCCAAAGATCAAGAACACAAAAACCCATCACATAAAACATACATAGAAACCAATCCACCGACAATGCCATACCTCCGTTCCAACGGGGAACGCCTTCTTCCACAAGTCCTCCTGAAAACAACTCTCAATAACAAACTCAATCAAACACAATGCTGGAAACCCTAAAGAGATGGGGGAGTGGACGAACCAGGTTTCGTTTGTCGGGTAGGACTTCGGGCTCGACGTGGGATTTCGGAGATTTTCGCTTTCTGCCCTTATTGGGGGCTTCGCCCGCCTTTGCTTGAGGAAGCGAAGCCGAAGCAGCTCCTTTTCTAGGTCTCTTCATTAGGGAAAAATTAGGGTTTTTTTTTTTTTTTTTAGATTCAAAACCGAAAGAGCGAGCGAGATTGGAATTTTTTTTTTGCGAGAAGATCTGCTTTGGCGTTGATGAAACGCGGCCTGACTTGAATGAGATTGATATTTCAAAAACGGATGGCGTTTTACGCGGTAATTTGCACCCGTTTTGCTTCTCCGGAATGTGGAGTTTTGTTAAAGGGGGGGTGAGTCAGGTGACCGTTGGATTGAGATGAGGTGAAGTTCTCGGTGAGTGATTTTATCGGGAAGGGGGGTGACCGTTTTTGTGCAATCTCAAATGAAAAATAGAAGTGAGAAAATTTGAATCAAATTAAAAATTGTTAAAAAAAAAAATTAAAATATTTTTATTTGATCTATTTTTATTGTAATTTGTCCTTGCAATAATAATTTTTAAGCACTAAATTTTAAGCACTATCAAGAGCCCTTTGTACAATATTCATTATACTCTTGTGTTGTATTTTTGGTGTTATCGGGTAACTACTTCCCATCTTTGAAATGATTGTGTCATATAATTGGGGAATCTTCTTTAAATTTTTTTTATGTGTGATCCCTTCCAATTCAATCATATATTACACATCTTCTATTTGTTTTTTTGGGAGGCTGATGTGAATGAAAGTTGGGGTTTTTAGGTGGGTTTTGGGAGTTCTATTGATGAAGATCGGTTGATCGGGAGTTTGGAAAGGCTGAAATTTTATGATCTGGGTCGGTAAAAAAATTGGATTTTTTTTTTGAGTTTTAATTAAAAGCTTGGTTTGACATTTTTTTTTTTTTGTCAAAATAAGATGTTTTAGGTTTCCATCTGATTTAGTTTTGACTTTTTAGATTCTCTGATTTTGATTATAGAGATTTGATTTTGATATGAAATTAAACACAAAACAATCCAATTTTTTTTTTTAGAGGAATTTCAATTTCGTTTTTTTGTCCGAGTGATTGTTTATTATTTCAATGATGGTGATTCGTTTTAGATTTGGTTGGTTGGATTTTTTATTTTGATTATATAGATGTTAATACATATTCATTTATTTTACATACATTTTCAATGTATCTGAAAAAACTAATATATGGTGTATATGAAAAAATTAATATAGAGCCGTATCTTAATCTATATATGTATCTGAAAAAACTAATATACTCATCTATATCTGTATTTGAATTTTTATTAAAAAAATTTGTCTGTATCTAAATCTGTATCTGTATTTGTATCTGAAAAAACTAATCTACTCATCTGTATCTATATATGAATTTTTTTAGATATATGGTAGGGGGCTACTATGGGCCCTTGTCTAATCAATGGTTTGCAAAGATTAATCAACTAGTGTTGTTACACACGGTTTTATTTTTTCAATCCCAATTTTAATCTTATATGAGTAGATAGAAAGTCATCTAAGTATATACTTAAAATAACGAAGCATATGCATCAATAGAAATTTTTTACATTTTTTTTATAAATGCATATATACAATTCATTCAAACATATGTTTTATTTTTTATAAAAACATATATTTTATTAAATAAAATATTTTATTTTTTAAAAATTCAAAACACGTAACATTATCCTTAATTAACATATTCCAATAGATCCATTTCAGTTATTGTCCTTAATCAACATATCCCATTTCAGTTATTTGTAGCCCCAAGTGCATTCTTCACATGTTTTAAAACGTGCATCTTTTATTTAACAAATGATTTACTTTCATAAAAATACAATATACTCGCATGCACCTCTTAAAAAATAAAAAATTATATGTTTCATTATCCCATCAAGAGGGATATATGAAACTGCAAACACACCATTTAAACATTGCATGTTAGGCCATCTCCAGCTCCTACTCAAATCTATACTCAAATTTTATTTAAAATTTAAATAAAAGCTTGATTTAATGTGATGTGTTTTCAATCATCATTTTATGTTTTACTCAAATCTTTTAACAAATTCACATTTTTTTCTAGTTATTTTCTATAAACATTTTCAAAGTCCTTTTCCTAAAACTTTTTAGCTACTCAATTTTTTTTCTCTTCAAGATATTCAAATTTAAAAATTATAAACATCCAATTTTTTAAAAAAAAAGTAAAAATAATATTTTTTTTATTAGAATAAAAATTATATTCAAATTAAAAAAAAAATGAAGATTTAAGAAAATAATCCCCTTTTTTTTTTGTTTCAAGAGAGAGAAAATTTTGAAGAGTGAGAAGGCATCTAAAGGTGGAGTTAAAATAAAAAAAAGTCACATTGAAAGAAAGTGTGAAGACAAAAAGAAAAAAGAGATATTGAAAATTTAGATAAAAATTTAAATCCAATTTAATTTGGGTAAAGATTTGAATAAAAATTTGATTTGGTATAGTTATGAATAAATGGTTGAAGAGAGTTTTAAATGTAAATTTGAGTAAAAGTTCATATATATAAGATTGATGATGCTCTTCCAGTTGTTTTTGAGATTCATCCTACACAATTACAAGACCAACCAACCAAAAATAATTACAAGACCAACACGAGGTGAATCTAAACTTCTCCATTTCCAGGTTCAAAAGAAAGAAAAAAAATAAAGCACAACAAAAATGGAGCTCCACAATAGAGCTCTTTGTAACCAAAACCCAATTTTCATAGATACAAAGCACAAGATCCCAACTTTTTGCTTCCCCCGTCTCCTTCAATTCATGCTAAGCTTTGGTTATACAACTGACAAGCTGACACCCCAACAACAACAAATCACAGACCCGCTATACACACACATCAAAAACCTCCCCAGAGAGCCTGCCCCTCAAGTGAGGAGCCTCTTGAAGTCCACCACGTGGTGGCCGCCGACCTTCGAGTGGTTGTGGGCGGCCTCGAAAACCTGCGTGCACACACCAGAGAACCCCGTCATGGCCTGGAACACGTTGGGAAAGCCCGTCTGAAGATTGTTAAGCGTCATCGCCCTCGTGACCGAAGCGCACTTATCATACTTGTTCTTCTCCTCCTCCGCCTTCAACCGCAACACCTCTGCTTTTGCGCGCTTCTCTGCTACCTTCGATGATTGTTCTCTATAACCCCTCCTCAAATCCTCCGAATACGGCCCGTACTTGGTCTCCAACACCCTCAACTCCGCCACCCTCTTCTCCAACTCCTTCAACGCCGCCTCGGACTTCTTCTTCTGCTTGAGCTCCTCCACTTGTTGGAGCACTATAGAATGTACTACTGTCAAGAAGCACTTTATGCCTTCCGAGGCGACCTTGTCGGGGATCCTGTCGAGGGCGAGCTGCCACTCCTCGCAAAGGGAGTAGATGGGGGTGGGTTGGCCTTTGAGAGGGCTGTCTTGGCTGAATTGGAAGAGACTGAGGCGGAGCCAGCCAGTGAGGGAGTGGAGGTAGTCGCGTTGGGCCTTGACGAGGGCGCAGAAGGAGGAGTGCCAGCGCTGGACCTCGACCTCAAGCTGGAGGGTGCACTGTCGGTGGAGGTGGGAGGTAGGGGCTGTGGTCGGGGCCGCGTTGTTGAGGAACTCAAGCTGCTGGACTATGTGGGTCTGGACTTGGTGACACTCATACATCCCTCTCCACATTATGGTCAACCTGTCGAACAAGAATTCTCTTTTTTACTCATGATTGATTCCAATAAATGAATCAGATATAGAAGTTGTAATGGAAATGAACAACTTTTTATTTACGTGTCTACAACATGTTTTCAAGATGGAGGCTGTTACACTCGGACAATTCAGTCATTTTTGGAGACGTCACGTCACATAACATAGTTACGCAGTATATACTCCACTATGATTATATACTCTAGTACAAAAGACATAAAAATGTATGCATTATGTACTTCACTTTTTGTGAAAGCATGTACTTTATTAAACAGTTATATACTAAAAAAAAAAGAATTCAAAACATATTTGGTCTACGAAAATGACTGCACCAACGACGAAGCATAACATTTTTTGTCAGGATCTCCATCTTTTGAGCAAATATGAACTGGCATCAGTTGCATTGTAGTAGAGTTCACTTGGTTCATCTGAATTTTCTACTGTAAATGTTACAAATAAGGTCTCCTTGTAATGAGCTGTGATTTTCAATGAAACAAAATATTAAAAATTCTCTTTCAAGCAGTGGGTCCCACCACCTAATTAAAATCTGATCATGATCAGAAAGCGCAAAAACAAAATGCAAAGAAGAGCTTTTTCAGTAACAGCACAGTAACTCCAGTACAATTTTCACTGAAAAATCAACCAAAAAAAATCAGTCAAAGGATATATTGGACCATCTTTTTCTTTTTGTCTCTTCAAACTCATATCTTAAATGGTGCAGATTTGACTCTGACTAAATTTAACACCACCCACAAAACATGACTATTTATTTAATTGTAGGGAAAATGTTATGCTAAGTCCTTTTCTTTTGCAGACTGCACACAGTGTATTTTATTATGTGTATACTCATATTATTCTATAACAATGAAGTATATACTTGTATGAATTGAATGAATATATTTTTGTGTTTTTTGTAATGGAGTACATAATGTGTTAGGAAAGTGGCCGCAAAAAAGATGGTGTATCATCACCTAATGATAATGAAAAAACGAGAGAGAAGTTTGTATGGAAACCCCACTAACCCTTTAACAAGATCAAGAAGTTGTGGGAAGAGCTCAGCCTCCCTCAACCTGACAATCTCAGAAGAGGTGGTCTCCATTGCCTGAGAGGCCACCATGAGCCTGGACTCCAACCTCTCAATCTCCTTCCTGCTCTTCTCAATCTTCACATAATCAGACCCTTTGGCCTCTTGTTTTCTTAGCAAAGCCATCTTTTTTTCATGATTCATTTTGATGTTCTCCGCGTTCTGACACTCATAAAAGGAAAAGATGAGAATGATTAAAAAAAAAGGTTCTGATAAACAAAGCAGAAGAACTGACATTAGGGGGTCATGGTTGTCTTTTTTATTCTCCTTTTGAAAATGCTTTTGATTCTTCCTGGGCCCAACAGAATTTGAATGTGTTTTAGGGAACAAAGATTGTGTTTTAGGGAGGGTATGTTTCTTGTTGAGACGTAATGTATTTAATTTAGGTCCGTGTTTTGAAACCTACTAGACTTCTCCTCTACTAGGTTCGTTGCAGTGACTTGGATTGTAATTTCCCTTTGGGCTCTTTCCTCTTAATAGAAGGGCACCGTTTTTCTTCAAAAAAAAAAAAAAAAAACAGAATTTGAATGTGAAAAGTTTATGTTAAACACAAGAGACAGAAAAAGCAAGATTGAGAGGCTCGGATGATTTTAAAGCACACAAAAAAAAAGGACCGGCAAAAGAACCATGTTTTAAAAGGCAAAAAATACCAACATTTTTTATTCATTAAAGCATTGAAGATCAATTGATAGTAACTTCATTGCAAGTTCTTTTTTTGTCATTTCAGTGGTATAGATGTGACTAATAAGTGAACATTGTTAATGTGATTCACTTGATACCTTAACTTCAAGATATAGCTTCTTCTCCCAGGCATAAAGTTTTTCTATAGTGGAACAGTGGCTCATGTTCAACACACCACTTCCTGAATCTCCACCAAACAAGTGATCAACTGATCTTCCAAACCCATTAAAATCACTTGATTTCAAATTCGATCGCCTCGACCATAGCTGCATTGAACTCAGGTTTCTACCATAATTACAGACTTTCCCTGTAAATTAAACTGTTCTTAGTAAATACATTCAATAAAGAAAAATGTAAAACCACAATAGCACAAATGACATCAGACCATCTAATAGAAAGATCAACCTATAAATAGTTTTGTTTACAAATTCAAACATGGACAAGTTCAAATTTGGGGAAACCAATAGAAGAAATACAGGCGTAAAAGTAACAAATGAGACCCACCTACAAATGTATATTAAAAAAAAAAATCAAATGTGGGGCAATTTCAAATTAGAGATTTAACGAAAGAAACCCAATAAAGATACAAATTTGAGCCAAACAAGTTCATAATTAAGCTAATTCAAGCAAGACCCAGTTAGAGAAACCACTCACCTGTCGCTCTCTGACCCGAAAACCCGCAAATCGGCGCCTCCAAAAGCGCTGACACATGAACCCCTGCATCCGAAGCCTTGACGAAGTACTCATTGAGCTCTTTCATGATCCCCTCGATGCCCTTGCCGTTCCTCGAGACCACCAAAGCAAGCTCGCTCGCCGTCGTAGTCGTCTTCGAGTAACTGCTGACCACGGACGCCGACGGCGGGGGCACCGTCGCCGCCGCTGCGGGTTGGGTAGTCTCCGAAGCAGCGGTGGCGGTGTGCGCGGCCTCAGAGACCGTGGTGGAGGCCTCCCACTCCTCTTCTGTGGCGGACCTCGACGAGGAGGGCGCGAACGGGTCCCAAAAGTCCCAGCTTGAAGGGGGCGGCGGTGGCGGAGGCGGCGGCGGGAGGGGCGAGGCGGTGACGGAGGTCCAGGTCTCGGAGGAGGGGCTCATGGGGATGGGCAGAGGAGGCGGAGGCGGTCGCGGTCGCGGCGGGGGAGGGGAAGGGGAGGGTGGGAGGAGGAGGTGCTTGTGCTGGTGGAGGAGGGGGTGCTTGTGGTTGTGGAGGTTGGCCTCGGAAGTCGCGAACTCGAGGAGGGTGGAGCCGGTGCCTCGGAGAGCGCGCACGTAGAGGGAGTGAGAGGCGGAGAACGCCTGGCGCGCGTTCACCAGCTGCTTCATGTAGCGGCGCCGGGCCTTGCATCGCGAGACGGTCTCCTCCCTCTCCAGAACCCTCGAATGAAAGCAACCCATCTTTGAAACCACTGAAACTTCAAGTGGGCAACACTTCTTTTTTATTTTGAATCTCTTCAAAAATCGATCTGGGTTTCCCCTGGTTTGGGCTTTGGGAGCCTGTTTTGCTGTAAAAGGAGCTTGCTTTGTCTCTGAAATCTGAATCTTCTCTGTTTGGAGTTAAAAACAACAAAGGTGACTCTTTTTTTTTCAACTTCTGCTACTGCTACTGATACTTTACTTCAGCTTGAGTTTCCAGAAAGAATGGCTCATTGGGTATCTGAAGCTGGTGTTGCTGCTCTTCCATGGATGCTCAACAAGAAACTTGGATCACTTGAAACACAACAAAAAATGGGTTCTTCTTGCTCTCTTTCACTCGGTGACTGTTTTTTTGAGTCGGTGAAAAACGTTTGAAGCGGTGAAGAACAAGATTTATCTCAGATGGTTCAAAAGATTTATTTATTTATTTATTTTAAAAAAGAGAACAGTTTGAGGTGTGCACAGACATACCCTTGGACAATGTGCTGTATTTTTTTGTTTTTTACTGGAGTTGTCCTCTTTGACTACAATGCCCTTGCAATTCATGTTTATTCTCTCATCAGTGTCCCCATTAATGATGATTTGGGGGTTGAAGATAAGGGTATTAAGGGAATTTTAGGTATGGGGATGGGTATTATGGGAGTGAAGTGGATGATAGATTGTTATTGGGTTTTTGTTTCTTTTTATGGGGAACTGTGTTAGTGGTTGGAGGGAGTATTTTGGGAAATATTGAGCAATTATTATGTTCTGACCGTAATACCCTTTTTAGGTGAAGGAGGTATCCATTTCAAAAGGGAAATTCATCTCAACAGTCCCTGGTAGTTGGACTTGGGGGTGAAGTGGTAAACTCTATGAAAAGACCCCATTTTAATTAGTTTGGAAAGTTAACCTGTGGTTAAGGATTTTTTGAGTAATTAAAAGACATCTCTACATCATATTATTATAATGGGAAAAATCTATTTATAAACCGTTACAAATTTGGGTTAAAGACATCTAAGTCCCTACAAACATAGGAAAACCCATATAAGTCCCTGCTAAAATTAGGACAGACGTACGAGTCCCTGAAAACTCAGAAAAACCCAATTATCATCCCTGAGTTAAATTTCCATCCAAACTTAACGGAATATTCTCAGAATATTCTGTCACATATAATTGTGTTGACATTGAAGTCCTTATAAACAGTCATAAAGACAAATTAGTCCCTGTAAAAGATAAAATTACCCCTGAAAGACTTTTACATTAAATTGTGTACACATTGCAGTCCCTGTAAACAATCATAAAGACAAATTAGTCCTTGCAAAAGACAAAATTGCCCCTGAAAGATTTTTACATTTAATTGGATAGACATTACAGTCCTTATAAATAATCGTATAGACAAATTGGTACATGTAAAAAACAAAAATGCACCTGAAGAATTTTTACATTTAATTGTGTAGAAATTGTAGTATTTTAGAGGGTATTTAATTTTTAAATTGCAATGTCTGCACAATTAAATGTAAAAATCATTCAAGGGTATTTTTGTCTTTTAGAGGGACCAATTTGTCTTTACGATTGTTTATAAGGACTATAATGTCTATTCAATTATATGTAAAAGTCTTTCAAGGGCAATTTTGTCTTTTGCGGGGACTAATTTGTCTTTATGATTATTTATAGGGACTACAATATATACACAATTTAATGTAAAAGTCTTTTAGGGGCAATTTTATCTTTTGCAGGGACTAATTTGTCTTTATGACTGTTTATAAGGACTTTAATGTCTACACAATTATATGTGATGGAATATTCTAGGAATATTCCGTTACATTTGGATGGAAATTTAATTCAGGGATGATAATTGGGTTTTTCTGAGTTTTGAGGGACTCGTACGTCTGTCCTAATTTTAGTAGGGACTTATATGGGTTTTCCCATGTTTGTAGGGACTTAGATGTCTTTAAATTTATATAAACACGTCACTTTTTCTAAAGAAGTTCATATAATTAGATCTGTTAATGAATCGGGTCTAGGTCAAGTCCAGTCGGATCGGGTCCTTCTCGGGTCTTAAATCAGGTCGGGTCAGGTCGGGTCGACCTATTAACAAGTCTAGACTAGGCAAAAAGAGATCGAAGAACTTTTCAAGAGTCTATAATGACTTCATTTTTTTTTTTTTAATAAAGTCTAATGTGTTATAAATAGCTCTTCACTATTTTGATTGTTAAATGTTTTATGAAGAAACATTTGGAATACGGTTTGGATTATTATGCTTTTACGTGAAGTCAAAAGGTTGTAAAAATATTTCAAATGTTTAAACTTTTAAATGATATTCAATATTGAGTTATAAATGTTTGGTTGAATTATGAGTGATGGGTTGGATCATAAAAAAAAAAAGATAATATTTGAGTTCGATCAATTGGGTCCAACAGGTCCATAGGATCGGGTTGGGGTGAATCCAGACTCGACCCGTTTTGATTGTCGGGTCCTTTAGGTTGGGTATTTACACCTTTCATCGGATCGGGTTCGGGTCAGGTCCAGGTCGACGTGCGACCCGTTGAGAGGCCAACATATAACCCTCTGAAAACACTTATGTAAATCCAAATAACCTCCTAAATTAATTTTTCATTGACAGATGAGGAATATTTAATTTGGTTAACCCAGGATGAAAACACATAATATCAAAATCCCCCTAACATGTTTTAAAAATGTGAAAAATCCTTTGTAAATGATGATTTTACCCGTCTAGATAGAGTTTTATAATCTATTTAGAGATGTAAAATTGTCACTTATAGAAAGTTTTCTATATTTTTAACACATTGTAAGTAGGCCTGTCAACGAGTCGTGAGACGACCCGGGACCCGAACCGATAAAAGGCGTAAATACCCAATCCGAAGAACCTGACAATAAAAAAGGATTGAGTCTGGATCCACCCGATCTGATCCTATGGACCCGAAGGACCCGAACCTAAATATTATGTGATTTTTTTTTATTTATGATCCAACCCAACACCCATGATCCAACCCAATATTTATAACTAGATACTGAATAATTATTTAAAATTTTAAGCATTTGAAATATCTTTACAACATTTTTACTTCACGTAAAGCATAATAATCTAAACCATATTTCAAATGTCCCCTAATAAAATATTAAAAAATCAAAATAGTGAGGAACTATTTATGATACACTATACTCTATTAAAAAAAAAAAAATAAATGAAGCCATTGTAGGCCCTCAAAAAGTTCATCGACGTCTCCTTGTATGACCTAGGCTTGTTAATGGGTCAATCTGATCCAACTCGGAAGACCCGACAATCAAATGGGTCGGGTCCAAACGGGTTGGGTTCCGGTTCACCCCAACCCAACCCATTGGACCTGAACCCGACCCGTTGACAGACCTAATTGTAATGGAGTTTTGGTATATTGTGTTTTCAGCCTGAGTTAACTAAATGAATTATTCATATAATATTTTTCATCTGTTAATGAAAATTTAACTCAAGGGATTATTTGGATTTATATAAATGTTTTTAGAGATTATATAAATTTTAGAAAAAATAAGGAGGTTACATGGATTCCGCACATTTTACGTTGGGTTATTTGAATTGTTCGCTATTATAATTGACTAAATTTTTTATAATGTCATGGACAGTCAAAGGTTAAAGTGTATTTGTGCACAAAATAAATTGAAGAAAAGCAGATATAATTTATTTCTCTTACTACTAAGAAAAATAGTGTTTATGTCAAGTGAAATAAATAAAAATTTCTTTAAATGACACTTTTTCCCCAACCTTATGGGATGAATACAATGGATTCTACATATAATATAGAAAACTAATTTATTTTTCATTGTTTTTTTTATCAAGGTTCTTTTACTTTCTTTCATTTTCATATAAGATCGGTATCCCGAGAGACATTTTCATCTTTTTTAGGTCGTAATTTTTAGAGACAATAAATGGAAGAGATTAATATGTGAGCTTTATTGCAAAGTTAGAAAGAGTAGAGAAATAAGAGGTTTTGGATAATTTTCCATGTTTCAAAACACCGATCAAGGCGGAAATTAAATTTCAGATCATGATCAGTGGTGAAGTCAAGATAAAATGTTGGGTAGACTAAACTATATTTTTAGGCCGCGTTGAATGTGAGATTGAAACACTGTGATTCTTAAAATCTTGTGTTTCAAACTCAGTTTTTGAACCGTAAGATTTTTTTTGACATAAAAATGGAAGATGGTGGTTTGAAAAATTAAACATTGAAAATGTATTTGGATGTGCGTTTAAGATTTTTTAGTTTTTCAAACGAATAATCTACCCAAACACATATTTAAATGGGGCATAACTTCTACTCTCATTTGACAAAAACCATCAATTTTTTCACAAAAAAAATAAAATAAAATTTATTTAAACGAGCTGTCCTTTTTTCAGCTCTAATTGTAGCCCCATATAGCTCTTTAACATCATGTACCTATATTAACGAGGTATATATCACAAAAAAAAAATTATTTTTTTATAAATGGATCCGTGCAATTTTAGAGTATATACTTTATTTTTTTCTAAAAGCATATACCTTATCTATTTTTAAAAAATTAAAATATGCACGAATTGAAATTAGGACTAGAAAAAAGATTATAAGTAATATTTTCACAACGGTATATTGACAGAAGAAATTAAATTTAAAATTTTTATATTCAAAATAATTCCAAACAAAGATTTTTTATATAAAAACATAAAAACTATATAATATAAAATATAAATATTATTATATAAACAAAAAATTTATAAAACCCCCCGGATCCGCCTCTGATTACGATCTTCCCTGATTACATTCAATTGAAGATACAAATAATAGATACCCAGTGGCATTGCAGATTTACCTTGTTTGGGATGATGTATAATTGGAGAATAAGAAGGAACAAGAAAAAAAATATTTAGAAAAAAAACACCGATAGTTATGTCTTAATTGATAAATGTTTGAAACGGTGCTACAATGTTAGAATTGTTTATCAGATCTTATATGTGTCAATGAATAAAAATATTCTTGTGTCATTTAAAAAAAAATATCTCACTACAGTCCAAAAACATATCATATCTATATTATTACACACATCTCATCCTTATTCCCAAACACAAACTATTTATGAATATGTGTATTGTGATTTAGAAAATCATAAACTCTTATTATCTTTTATCAACCACTTATATATCCTCATTTCATACAATGTGAACCAACAACAAAAATATTATTTTTATGTTTCTAATAAGAATAACAAAAAAATAATCAGAAATAAATTTTGATTATTTTACATTAATATTTTTTTATCTTGATATAATTAAGGTTGTGAATAACTTTATGTCACATTCAAAATAAGGACCATTCTATTTAACTGCTTCAGCTCTTTTGCAGACCAAGAAATCCTTAACTTTATTGTTTTCAATGATAAATTTATTCTCCAGTATCATGTGATTCATGTCAGTCCCGTATTTAAAGTTGTCCAAAATAATATAGTAAAGTTTCATGGATGACAAGGTTGTTAATAATTTGATTTACAAGTATTAACATTAATCCATACACGTAAAAAATTTCGTGTTGAGGGTTGAAAAAAGTATCGTTTAAATTTGTTATTATGTTCTATCTTTATAGAAAGATAGATGAATGTATATGTATGTATTGTTGGTGTTGATGCTGTGAATAAAATCGAGATTTCAATGAAACCCTTCAAGTCGTATTACGGTGTCGCTCTCTTTAAAATAATATTTATCTCCACCAATAGTGTGTACAGGTACAACAAATATGTTTTCAGGATAACTCGAAGAGTGTAATTCCATCGATGTCTGCACTGACGAGGGTGGAACAGAATACTGTTGATGAACCTAAATAAATCAAGATCCTAGAATTAAATTCTACGAAAACTTTATACTAGAATAGATTACTTTAGGGAAAAGAGAAAGTCTTTTATTCTTTTCGGATTGGTTTGTTTATATGGTTGGAATTCATGCCTATTAATAGATATTGGAACACCCTTTCAAGACATCTCATGAGGCCCAAATGCTTCTAATATAGACTGTTAGATCTTCAATTACAAGATCGATGATCCAGATCGATTGCCATTAGATGCACTCCTTCCAATGACACCCCTTGATCAGTATAACTGTTTTTTAATCAATTCAACGACACACATTGTATCTGATAGGTCTACCTATTGGACCATCCAGATTACATCCAATGAAAATGACATCTCATGAGGCTCAATCGCCTACAATCTAGACCGTTGGATCTTCAGTTACAAGATCGACGGTCTAGATCGATCACCATTAGATGCATCTCTTCCAATGGCATCCATTGATTAGTGTAACTGTTTTTCGATCAATTCAATGGTGCACATTGCATCTGACGTGTCCACCTATTGAACTTAAGCACCGTATGCATTACACCTTATTATTCATAAAGCAAAAATATTTTATACACATTACACTTTATATAGTACACATGGCTTTTCTCTTTAACTGATGTAGGACTAAAACACCAACACACAAAATTACAAACATAAAACACAAACTTACAAGACAAATAAAAATACATTTTACATTTTGAAAAACACTAACATATGTGTATATATATAAGTATGTGTGTACATGTGTGGGGAATGTCAATAAATTTTGTATGAGGTATACACCAATTGTTGGATATATTTTCGTGGTTATATAATTTTTTTATTTTATTTATGGGAAGATAGAGAGATCTTGATTTAGATTGGGTTTGATTGAGAAAAAAATTAAAAGAGTGAGAAATTTTTCAAGTTTGATTAATTGGTGGGATTATAATGTATATCAACAGCATTGATTGTAATTTTATGGATCATTTTAATTTGTAGGATATTCTAAAAAAAAAAAACAATTAAGTAATTGTGATTTAGGTTATGAATCTGCGTCTCTTTTTTTCTATATAGAAACAAAAACAACATTTGATCATGGATTTACAGAAAATGTTTGTTTAAAAAGATATTTTTATGGTAAGTAAAAAGAAGTTTAGTTTTTTGTTTTACGTTTTGAGTTCAGATGTTCTTATTCAAACGTGCAAGCAAAGACACCACTCCATTATTGTACTAATTTTTTTAAAAAGAAATTTTGAATAAAATAAAAGTACTTTGCACATGCGAATGGCTTCATTGAAAATAAATTTCAGATGACAAACACTTTTTTTCAAAAAAAAAATTTAAAGCACACCTTTAGCTTTAACGAGTTCAACAGATCGATTCATTTGGCATGACAATTTGTTTGTATTCAGGCCGGCCACTCAAAATGGATCTAAAATCCCAATTCTTATGAGTGAATATATTTCTGATTTGAATATATAAATCATCTCTATTATATTTAATTTTTTTTTATAATCTTAAATGCAGTTTCATATGGTTTGTTAAATCTTTTCACTCAGTACATTGAAGCATATATCTTATTTAAAATTTTTCATAATCACGCTTGGCACCACTGGTCGTCGTAACTCGCATGACGGTAGCCTTCGTTTTAATGTGATTTTAAACAATGCTTTTTTAATTTAGTTACATTCGTTTTAAATCATGTTTCTTCGTGTAAACAAATATATTTTTTGTGATGAATCTTATTTTTAACCTATTTACATTCATGCGAACAATTTTTTTATTTATTTTGAATCTAGATACATGTAAGGTGTATCTGAATAATACATGCATATTGTGTTTGTTTTTTTATGTGTGTAATCGTTTACAATGTTTTTGATGTGCATAATTATGTATATTGAAACTATAAGCATGTTTAATCTTTTACATTAATTTTTCAACTCATTTATATTCGTACAAACAGATTTTTTTTATTTTGAATCTAGATACATATAAGATGTATTTGAATAATACATGCATATTTTGTGTGAATAAGGACTGTATTTAAATTTATATTTGTATTTGTATCTGAAAAAAACTAATATATTCATCTGTTTTGTATATGAAAAAACTAATATACTCATCTATATCTAGAATTTTTTGATACATCTGAATTTGAAAAAAACTAATATAGGACTGTATCCAATTCTATCTGTATATGAAAAACTAATATACTCATCCATATATGTATATGAAATTCTAATATATTTATCTGTATTAAGAGTTGTATCTGAAAATAAAAGGTGAAGGTAGAAGTCGGAGTGTATTTAGAGTTCTCTCTGAAAATAAAAGGTGAAGGTAGAAGTCGGAGGAGGTCAAGGCCAGAGGAGAACTCAAAAGGTAGCCGATCCACCTCTTATGATAGAGAGCAACGAGATGAATCCAAGGATGGTGACACCGGTCGCCCGAGATGAGGAGGTCAGCCGGAATTGATTTTTGAAGTGGCAGATGAAATAGGAGGGTAAAAAGAAATTTTTAAAAAGATAGAATATTGTATTGGGAGATGGTTATACATTACCGATCAAGAAGTGATTGCTTTCTTAGGAATGAAAAATTCAAATAAAAAAAGGGTAATATTGGCTTTGCAGTTTTTACTTTTTTAAAAAGTAAAATAGAGAACCAATAAGATAATGACACCTATTGGGGCTATCAGTGGGGCCTAAATTTTAGGGCCCATGTAGACTGTTTATAAAATATATACTTAATTAGATAATGCATATTCAAATAAAACATGTGTGGTCTTTCTATGTTTTAGACATTAAAATAATTGAGTATAACATTTTTCTATATATACATATATGTGATCTATTTTATTATCTCTTAATCATATGAAAAAATCTAACTCACAAAGGATTATATATAGCTCAATATATGATGACAATGCCACATATATATAAATCAATATATGGCCATAATGCAACCCTACTCTAATATGAAGGACAAATAATATCTCGACAATGAGTATACTCCGTAGTTGCAATTCTTTGTTTATGATCTAGAATAACCATAATGCAAATAAACCAAATATAATCACTTTTCCTCTGTTGTTTTTATGAGCTTTTGGTCCATAGTCCCGTTGGGCATGTTCTGGTCCAAGTCACTGAATTAATCTAAACTATTTTTTGTAACTCATTAAAGCTAACCTTTTGTACCAAACAAATGGTGGACTTAAATCAAGAAAAAAAGAAATACATGGGACTGACAATTCACTCTTTTGGAACATTTGACCCTCCAACGCACAAAGAATTTGGCTTATTATTACAATTGGGTGTCCTTTTGGCTCTAATAAACATAACCAAACTGGAGAACCATCTTTTTATAATAATTAATAATATAATAATACTATTGCACGTTGGAGGCCATGTTTTCATTAGAAACCCTTCGACATTCCAAACTGGCCTTTAAAAAAAACAAAACAACACACACACGATTATTAGTCGTGTTTTTTTTTTTTTTAAAATGATTATGGGTATATTTATTCTAATTTTAAATTAAAATAGATAATGTTAGAATAGGAGAGCAGAGAGGAAGTAAGAAAACAAAGAAGAAAAAAAAAAATTAGTAAAAGAAACAAAGAAAAAGCGGAGGATCCCACATCAAACCGCACCGAAAAAATTGAAAAAAGTTAAATTGGTAAGATGTCAACATCAGTATAACACAACAGGGCACTATTATGTGACGCACATTTTATATTTTTGAAAATGTGAGATTCAGTTCATTATTCAATCTAAAATGTCATTTATTTTTTTAAAATCATATATTTCATCTCAAAATGAAATATATATATATATAAAATATGAAATTTTTTACAGTGAGTAGATGAGAATACTGAGATATACAATGCTGCATTTGAGACTAAAAAAAAGATAGAGTAAAACAATGATTTTTTTAATACTATTATATTCAGTTTTTTTTATAATTTCAAATGCATATACCTCACTAGCCTACTTCACTCCTTAACTATAATATGATACACAATTCATTGGTAATTTTTTTACAAGAAAACACAGGTTGACTATGTTTTGTTCAGAAAATGATTTAGCGTAACATTTTTTTGTGTTCTTCTTCAAGACCCACCAGTGGGTGACAACAATAACATGCACAACATCGACAGCGTGTGAATCATTAAAGATATTGGAGTCCAAACAAACGAATTTCTGCGTAATACCCTGTGACTAATTGTTAGTTGATTAACAATTAACATAATATTATTTATCCTGGAAATATCGTGCTTAGACATAATAGTGATAACATAAAATAACAATGACATCAATTAACATAATATCATGAAGGTCCACTTTTTCTTTTTTTACTAAAATTCTATCATTAAAGCAATTTGCTATTTATGGTATTATTTCTCTTTCCATAAATTTCAGACTTTCAGAATTGATACATGATCTCAAAATAAATAGTTCTTATATTTGTTTAATGCTTTTGATTTTTAGTAGATTCTGTAATCAAATTTAATTATATTCCTAAGTGGATCTGACTGATTCCATATAAATAGGATTTGTAGTCTAAAAGCAGAATCATAAATGTTGGTCTAGAGGTACATGACCAACTTTTTTTTTTTTTTTTTTTTCATTTTTCTGTTCCCATGTCTCCATGGATCCCATGCATTTATTGCCGCCAAAAACAAAGCCATACCACCTTGTCCACCACCCTTGACATACAACCTCCTCAAATCCATATAACCCTGTCCCCTTATTTTTTTTAGATCCATATAACCCTCTAAAAATATCTACCCCCATATAGCTAAAGAAATAAGTCCAGAATAAAAAAGAATACAAAAGAATAGTAAAAAAAAATTGTTTATTTTAACAGAATAAACCCTGATAATTATGGCTAGATAAACTAGGATAAGACCTGATAACTATTCTAAATAAATATTAGAATTACTTATCAGGCCTTATCTATGCTAATGGATAAACATACCATTCTCTGTCTTTTTAAAAAATTTATCTCACCCAATAGTCTCACATAGATTTAAAAAACTGTCACATCTATCAAATCAATCATACATTTCTCATACTATTCCCAGGGGTATAATTGTCATTAAAAAAGTCATAAACTTATATTCATCCCTTATCAACTATTTATCATCACTTTATCCAAGATGAACCAAATAACAAAAAAATCATTTTTACGTTTTTCAATGAGAATAAAAGAAAATGCAACCAAACAAAAAATTGCTTGTTCAATCTAAATTGTTATCTATCCTAGTATTGCTATCAAGAGAGAAATAATCCAATGTCACACCCCATACGGGGGGCTAGTAAATCCAAATAACCCCTTGAATAATTTTTTTATTAAATGATGAATATTTTATGCATATTTCATTTGGTTAACCATGATTAAAAACATGATATACTAAAAAACCACTACAATGTATTAAAAATGCAAAATAACTTATGAAAATGATGATTTTATCCTCTTTAAATATATTATAAAACTCTATTTGTAGAAGTAAAATCGTTATTTATAGAAGATTTCTCACATTTTTAATACATTGTAGGTTTTTCTGGTATACTGTGTTTTCTACTAGGGTTCATTGTAGGTTTTTCTGATATACTGTGTTTTCTATCATAGTTAATCATGATAATATTCATTATCTGGTATACTTATAAACTATTAGAATGGAAATTGGACTGAATTTAACTTTATTCATATTTTAAATATTGTTGCCTCCTAGATTTGATTCCTGGACTGACTATCGAGAGGGATTGTACGGATAGTGAAGCCCTCTTCATCATGAAGGGATATGAGAACATACAAATGTTCTCTCTCTGTAACAGTAGGTTTATATTACAGTGAGTGTGTGAGAGAGAAATAATAAAGGTTTTTAGATTGCACCATCCATGGAAGGAGTAATTGATATTTTTATTTGATTATAGGGATTTCGACCATTAGCGATGGCTTTTTCAAATATAGCCGTTCCTTTATGCCTTTATATTTCAATTTTCGTTTTTGAAACTTTTAATATACTCGAAGAGACCTTTATTAGATTAGGGAAAGTTTGATATTAATTCACGTGTTTTACAATTTCACAATATGTCATAGACCAGCTTATTAGTTATACTAGTTAGTGCACATGTGTTGTCGCACGTGAGTTATTTTTAATATTTTGTAATTATTAATTTTTTTTATTATTCGATTAAATGTTAAAACCATATCTTTAATAAAAATATAAATGTAGATATTTTAATATTGATAACATATATTTAAATTTTTATATTATATTATATCATAATACTTTAATAAAAAAATTACATTTATATGGTTAAATTTGGATCGCTAAATTTCGCATGCAATTTCAAAACTTCAAATATAATTTAAAATAAAATTCATAATATAATTTCAAACAATTTTTTTTATATATTTGAAACATATATTAGAAATTATATGATACATATATTTTTTGAACAATCGTTTAAATCAATTGTAATGTATGGATATATATTTTGAATGATCTAAATCTAAGCAAATTCAGATAATATCAATTATATTTTAAGAAATAAATTTATTTATTTATAATTTATCAATTTCTAAATTAAATTTTTTTAATCTATCTTAATTTCTTCATATGAAAAAATAAAAATATATTACTTCACTTTGAATCTTAATTTTTTATTTAATGTTAATTTAAATCTATTTAATAAAGATAATACTAAAATTATCGATCAAAATTAATTGATTTCTGTTAGCATTATCTATTTTAATTTAATATATGAATATTATCTTATAATATTCTATTTATCCCTAAGTTATTAGTTTGAAGTTACTGTTATGTTTTTTTATGAATTAATTGAATTTTCATCTATTGAATTTTTAAAAATAAAATACAAAATGAATTAATCACTTGAAAAACTGAATCACTGCATGTACTTAACTAGGTTGGTATTAACATAAATATCAATAATTTGCATAATCCAACTATAATTCAAATAAAAATTACATTTGACTCATTCATTGTATTGCCCTCGACGGGCCTACGGGCCAGGCCAATGAATGGGCCTGCGGGCCAATCCGAACTGGGTTTTGGCTCTCTGGGTCTGAGCCGGGCTTGGCTTTCGGACCTCGGGTCGAATGGGACCCTTACTTCCTTAGGAAATGTGGGTTCGAATTCTGCCAGGGGCAGGGGGAACAACATGGAGACTGTGTTTGTGGGCTATACCTACCATCTATGTCGCCCGGTGCGGGCTTATGTACCAACAAGATAAAAAAAAAGGGCCCACAAAGAACTTGTGCGTAACATGAAACATGGCACCTTATGTTGTTAGTTACCCTTGTTTTCTTTTGGTGGGTGCCCTTTTTTTTGTGAACTCTTTACAGGGCACTTGAAGAACACATGAACATCTCTCTTTTTATTAACTAAACAACTAACAGCCCTATGTAAATCTTTTTGTATAAATTTCATAGTCATGTAGCAATACAAAGTTTACTTTTACCCTCCCCCAAAAAAAAAAAAACTAAACAACTAACCAAGTACAACTGAATTGATCTATGTAGATGTGTTTTTCAGTCGAATTGATATTTTAAAGTTTGTTTTAGGTTATCCGCATCATAAACACAATATAGGTATAATGGTTAGGGAAGACATCAGAAGAAGAATTTGGAGGCCGAAATGACTGGTACACAATCCATACAAAATCACTAGGTGTAATTAGGCACAGTTTATTTTCGCCCTCGCATGTAATTCCCATTTCGTCTAAAAATACATATTCTTTTGCATTATATATATATATATATATATATATATATATATATATATATATATATATATATTAGCTTACCGATTTGATTGTAATAAACATACTCGATTAGGACTGTAAAAATGACAACAGGAATGACCGAGTGAATCAGTGCCCTTAAATCAAGCATGTATTCAAGTGTCTTATGTACCATAAGTGTTCCTGACTCGCACACTGTCTAGTTATAGGTTGGTATGAATAGTAGCAGAACTAGAAATTATGTTTAGTGGGGGCAAACTTAGATAATTTAAATTCTTTAATTAAGCAAAGTATTATTAATTAAAATTTTAATTAATCAAATTATACATCTTTTTAAAGGATTATTTTTAAATTGACATACAAGAAATTTAAAAATACGTCTTTTACAAGGTTAAAAAAAATGATGCTAATTGTCTCTTTTAAATCTATAAGAAAAATAAGAAAAAAAAAAAATTTTAATTTTCATTTACAATTCAATAACATAGAAAAAAGAGAGAAAGTTAACCAAACAAATAAACAATACTATTTTATACCCAAATATTTATTCATGGACCAATCAAAAGTTACAAAAACAAAAAAAAGAAAGGGTGCTATTACATACGGTCTTTTTTACAGTCTTAAAAGTAGTCTATACCTTGTTAGCTATCCAGTTAAGTATATACATTTTTATACGAGATATATATCTCGTTAATTTTTTTCTCACTTACTAAAAATAGGTTTATTTAACTCGAAGTAGAACAATATATACTTTTTATTAAAACATATACCTCATTAGATAATGTTTACTATTTTTTAAAAAAAAGTTAACGATTTTCAAAAGGAAATAATAATGTTCTACAATTATATATATAAATATAAATAATTTAATTCATAATCAAACTATCTGAGACGTATACATATCATAACTAATTAAAATTTATTAATATTCTACCAAATAACAATGGATGGAACTTTATCCGATTACAATACATGATAATCAATTTAAAAAACATAGATATATTTATTTTTTTCACAAAACCGAGTGGACCCCACGTGTTCGGTAGTAGGTGTGAATGTTTAATGCATTGCTTTTCATTGCCGGATTGCAATAGACATAAAATCTGAATTGCAGCTTTTCATTGCCAATATTTTAAATTTTAATCTCTGACTTTTGTTCCTGGACCCATATGTATTTAAAGAAGCACACACGACTTTGAATTGGGACAGAATTTTGAGCGTATGAGACTGGTTCAGAGTCTTGAACATGGTTGACATGACTTTCAGTCCGTAAGTCCAAACATATACACCCCGAAAAAAAAAAAAAAAAAAAACAAATTATACCTTCTCATTTGATCTCTGAAACCTCTCTTCTTTATTATTGTTGTCAAATCTTGATCATATTGACTAATCATTCTTTTTAAAAAAACAATGAAAAGCTGCTTATGTAACAATGAGATATCCTTTGTTTTAATATGACATATATTCAACGAGATGAATGAAGCCTAGTTCTTTTAATTTATGAAACTGGTACTCGGATCTTAAAGGTACTAAACATGCAGGTCAATGAACAAAAGTTTATGTTTGATCTGGGGGGATTCAAAGCTTCCACATAAACTAGTCAAAACTGCATGTAGTCTGTACAAACTGAACTGGATGAGAAAAAAACAACACTAGTTGACCTTCAATAGGCTTCTTGGATTAGAGGTGAAGCACAATGGTTTGCAAATTGCTGCCCGAGAAACACGGGGTAAACGCGTCAATGGTTCGGCGTCAACTATAAATCTATTAAATGCAGAGGCTGAGACAGAGCTATCACCGATTTCCAACCCCTCTCAAACGGAGCAGGTGTTACCAGACATATCATTCACCATTTGAGCCATTTAGTATGTCTGTTCACTGTGACATATGTAACAGATATTATAAAGTATTATTTGTTTGAATGTTATCTGATCTTTGAATAGCCCTTGTATATCAACTTAAATTCCCTGAAAAGGAGAACTAGAATGAGTCAAATCTTTGAACATTTGAACTAATATGCAAAGGCAAGTGAGCCATACTCAAGAGACCAAATCTAGTTGGGAATGGTTAGTTCCCACGCCTCACATATCAGGCAAATGAGATATTCTTTGAGGGAGATAGTTTTTACATTGAACGCAATAGTTCATGAATTGAAATGAACAATCCATAAATCAAACTAAGCTACTCATAAATATGAATGACTATGTGAATTAAACTAAACAATAATGACTTTTTAAAAAAATGTGACAATAAATAGACACTTTAGCATCGAATTGACTATTCATGAATCGAATTGAACTTTTTATAAATCGACTGAATCATCTATGAATCAACCTGAATAATTATATGAATCAAATTGAACAACCTATGATTCTAAAGAAGATAAACTCTGTAACATTAGATTGAAGGGAAGAACTTTTGCATTGAACTGAAAGTGACTTGTAATTAAACTGAACTCAATTCATATAAGATTGAACAATACATGAACGAATTGAACAAATCCTCTCGTAAAATAATTTTCTCAATTAATTGGATCCAAAGCGCCATACTTCGCAGGTTTATGACATCTTTTCCAGTTTGTGTTGAATCTGAAAGGGTCAGAGGTCACTTATTAAACTGTTAGATTATATATATATTTTATTGTTGTGTTACACGTGTATTAGGTCTTCTATATAAAGGGCTTTAGTCCCTCTCTAATAAAATCATGTCTCAGTATTCTTTTCTCCTTAAATCTAACATGGTATCAGAACCACCTCAAAAATCCTAACCCTAAAACTTTCTTCTTTGAGATCTCTTTATTATTATTATTATTATTATTATTTTTGGATCTCCTCCTTTGAGATCTTATTTTTCGTTGTCTCCGTCTTCATATTTACGCGTAGTGTTCTCCGTCATTTTCATCGTCTTCATCGTGCTTATCACGTCGATCTAGCCCGTCGCACCCCGAGGATTGTCGCGCGGCAATCATCTCTGCGTTAAAAAAAAAAAAAGGAACAGCAGTGACAGAAGCTGCTGGATATAGTTTAATTTTTTTATATTTTTTTTGGTATTTTGTTTCTCCGTGCTCTGAATTCGTTCTGACTCTGAATATAGTAATCTTGATACTCATTTTATTTTATTTTTCGTCCTCTACACATCTGTGTATTTTTCGTTTTCATCTTCTCATCATGACGTTAAACACATAAAAACAACATATTCTATGATTCATAGCTTTTAGTTTAATCCAAAAATAGTAGTAACCAACATGACCCATACAAAGAATCCATGAAAGACTCAATTATTTTCATTAACCAATTAAGTATAAAAGATATTTTTCAAGGATCTTGGGAACTATTTGAGTAACAATTCCTACGTCAACCCATTCTGACTAATTTGGCACTCATTTAATGCAGTGTTTTTTCTTCTCTTCCCCTTCATTCATACTCTTTTGTCATCTTGATCACTTTCAATAAGCCAAAACAAACATTTCCCCCTCACCCAAGAAACATTTTTATTGTTACCGACCAACTTAACAGGCCTGAGTAGGCCAAATTCAACGAATTCATATTGATTGAGACCATGTGGTTGAGATTAAACGGTGATTAGCACAATATGAACGGAAAGACAGAGGATGTTGTGATCTCTAAATGGGAAAGGCAACAACCTGACCTAATTCCAAATATCTATGTGTCTCATAATGACAAAAATTGACTACAATAACACCATTACACCACCATCACATGGAGATTAGCAAAACGGACAAGTAAACAAAATTTGCACTCATTAAGCTGTTGGAAGGCACATTATTGCGTGTGCCATTTGATCTGGATCGGACAATTGCAAGTCGTGGTCCTGCCGAATTTTGAGTTAGGTACACCGAAGATATATAGTAATCTGTTGGAGCTAATGTATCAAATGCATGGGGTTTGTACTCTCTTTAATAGTGGGTGGTGGTGGTCCTAATCCACTTGGGGGGGTTGAGGGGAAGGTGGCTGGGTCATCTTTTTGTGGGGTTTGGTTGGGTTATTTTTTTGGATAATTTGGGAGGGTAGAACCACTTAAAAGAGAGGTTGTTAGGAGTGGTAGGGAAAGGGGTGGTGGTTCATATGTAGAACCATGTGTGGTGGGCTACATATCATTTGTCTTCTTCAAGGATTGAAGAAGATACCAAACTAACAAGGTATAGGTAAGGTAGAGGTGGGGTGGGGAGAAGGCTTATTTCAAAAATAAAACAGAAGCACTTTCATACTCCAATCATGAATAGACATGCTCCTAAAATCTTTTAATTACACATCTAGACATTTTGTGTGGATTTGGAGAATTGGTTGTTAGAATTGTACTTTTACAGTGCAGCTAAGATTATGAGGATCAATAGGAATTGGAATACCCATCGTCCACTTAATTAAGTAGTCTAATTGGATATCTCCCGTGCTTATCCGCTCAACATATTCTTGTTAATTGAATTATGCATTTAGTACATTCAGAATAGGAGTAATCATTTAATTAAATATTTTATCACATTTTTTTACAATTTAACATATTAATGCTAATCGTCGCCGCTCCCTTCATATCCAACATAATGAGAAAATACATTTAAAAAATAATTTACATATTTCTGTATATTTGTCATACTCATCTTTGTGCTTTGATAACATAAATGTAATGCATCGAGTGAAGCACTGAATGAATATTTGTTGCACATGTGACTATTGTTAAAGTAACGCATTATAATTCTAACACTAATTTAGTCCTCAAAATTCAGCCACAGTTAAGATATCTATTCAATTATAAATTCAATCCTTGTCAATTCCTCAGATTTAATCACACCCAACTTTAGTTGTCCTAACACTACTGATTTGGAGAGTGGAAGGTGAACCAAAGCTCCCCCCACCATATTCTTTAAAAAACCAGACCACCCAATGTATGCACAAAACCTCCATGAAACAAGAGGGGTTGGTTCTCACTTACAATCACATATCAATCCAAGATCATCAGACGGCCCACCTTATTTTTTGGGGTCATTGTGGGGGCACTGTTGAATAAGGTGTTCACGCTCATGAAAAAAAAGACATAATATAGATAACCAAAACAATAAGGGAAAAAAGGAAAAAATTCAAATAGCCTCACATAAATAAAACCCCTTGAATTTTTTTAAAGTTTATATAACCCCTAAAATCATCTATATAAATCAAAATAGCCTCCCGAGTTAATTTTTCGTTGATGCATTAGGATTTTATTGTAAATATTTTGTTTGATTAATCCTGACTGAAAACATAGTATATTAAAAACCCCATACAATGTGTTAAAAATGTGAAAAATCCCATGTAAATGACGATTTTATCTCTCTGTATATTTATAAAACTCTCTTTGAAAGAGTAAAATTATCACTTACAGAGTTTTTTTTTTTTTTTTGCATTTTTAATGAATTATAAGATATTTTTGGTATACTATATTTTCAGTTAGGGTTGACCAACCAGAATATTCACATAATATTTCTCATATATCAATGAAAATTTAATTCAAAAAATTATTTAAATTTACATAGATGTTTTCATGAGGTTATATGTACGGTAGGAAAAGTTAAAGGATTAAAGGGTTATTTGAATTTTTTTTAAAATAAAATAAAATAAAAACCCTGTAACACCTGCATGTGATTGACAAAGCTTTAGCTGATAGAAAGCATGCAAAATGAGTGATTATGAGATCATCAATAATAATTAATTAAACAGTACTACATTAGTACACAAAAAAAACTTACTCTGTATTACTTTAACCCAATCTCTCTATAAAGTGTGTTGTTGGGTTGCTGTTTTTAAAACTTGTGACACAAGTGGGTTGTGTTGTTATCACTTTTTCCTGGTCAAACACCTTATATAAACCCACACAAAGATCCTTCAAAGAACCACCCAACCAAAAAAAAAAAAAAAAAAATTTCAATATGGGGAGGTCACCATGCTGTGAGAAAGCCCACACAAACAAGGGGGCCTGGACGAAGGAGGAAGACGAGCGCCTCATCGCGCACATAAGGGTCCACGGCGAGGGCTGCTGGCGGTCCCTGCCCAAGGAGGCGGGCCTCCTCCGCTGCGGGAAGAGCTGCCGCCTCCGCTGGATCAACTACCTCCGCCCGGACCTCAAAAGGGGCAACTTCACAGAAGAAGAAGACGAGCTCATTATAAAGCTTCACAGCCTCCTCGGCAACAAGTGCGTCTCTCTCTGTTTTCCCACAAACAAATGTAAAGATCGCATTTTTATTGATGTTTTTGGGTGCTCTGTTTCAGATGGTCTCTGATTGCGGGGAGACTCCCCGGTCGGACGGACAACGAAATCAAGAACTACTGGAATACCCACATAAGGCGGAAGCTTTTGAGCAGGGGAGTCGACCCGGCGACGCATAGGCCGATACGGGAAGGACCCACATCGAGCGCCGCCGTATCTTTCGAGGAGAAGAGCAGCGCGAGCGAGGAGGAGACGACGACGAAGAGGGGGAGGGGATTTCCGGATCTGAACCTTGACCTCTGTATAAGCCTTCCGACACTGACCCACGATGAAGAACGGACGGCGGAGGAGGTGGCGGTGGTGGGGTTGAAGAGGGAGCGGAGGAGGGAGTGCTTTGGGTGCAGTTTGGGACTGTCGAAGGGGGTGGGGGAGTGCAAGTGCGATGGGTTGTTTGGGTTGAAGAGTGAGGTCTTGGATTACAGAAGTCTTGAAATGAAGTGACTGATTTCGATTTTGATTTTCGAATTTGATGAGATTCGGTTTGTGATTGTTATAAAGGTTAAAAGAAATCTGTTTTTCCTTTTTTTGGGTTCATCTCTCCTGTCTCATTTGTTTTTCTGTGTAAATTGGGCACATAATACATGATTATATCTTCTCTTTTTTAAGAATTTTTTTTTATCAGTTTTATATAAATCAAATAAATATATATTTTATTAAAAAAAATTATTTTTTATAAATATAATAATATTAAAATATATATTTTATTACTTATAGAAACATATCATAGGAGTAATATTATTTTTAAAAAATTTAAAACATAACTCTAATTTAAATTAAAAATGAATTATATGTTAATATTTTTCTAAAAAAAAGTTTTTTTTATTTTTTATTTTCAACTCCAGTTACTTTCCAAGAGTTTTTTTTTATGTTTTTTTTTATGATGTACTTGGCATGTTAGGTAGCATTTATTGTTGTTGTCTGAATCTAATAGTGGCCCCATTCAGAAGAAAATCCAAAGCTCCCTTTAATGCATTTTGGAAGGGGAGAGACTGTGGATAAGCTGTGGGAGGAGGAGAACCAAAGCGTGTTCTGGGTAGGTAAGGTAACACATCTCCTCAATGGCCAAAGTGTGGGTATTTATGAAAAAAAATGAATAAAATAAAAATGAAGATAAAGATAACACATGTATACATAGATAGGGAGAGGGGGAGGGAGACATATCCGACGCTATATACCAATCTTTACCCACCAAAAATAATTGCTTCAAACCTGCCCACCAAAAAGCATTTAAACCCAAACGGAATGAGAATAATTTTGAATAGAAATTTTTTTTGTGTTTGAAAAGACCAGGTAATCTCAGATAAAATATATCAGAATAAATTGGTATAAAATGGTATATAGATTTCAATCAATCCTTAGAATAAAAATTATGTTAGGTTATTCTATTCAAAGAATATGTGGGTCTACTGTCAAATTAATTGTTATCACCTCTTATAAATTATTTATCAAATCAACTATCATTATTTTTTTATCTTTTATAAATCCTTATCCATATTTTATTCACATTTTATGTAAACAACAAAACATTTATTCTTACGTTTACCAACTAGAATAATTCAAAACACAATCAAACACAAAATCACTTTATTCTTATATATACTCATAACTCAATGCTTGAATAAATGTATACCAAGAATAAATCTTATTCCCATTCTAAACGGGGGTTAAAGATGTATGTATGGGTGGAGGAGAGGATCAGGTGCTTGTACTGCATGTGATGAAGATTTGGACTTCTAAGGGGTTCCATCCGATCAGCTTTGTGTGATCTTCTTCACATGGGAGCAACGTAAAATCTCTGTTATATTGTTCTATGCTTTGTTTGATTTTCTGTTACTCCCTGTATGGGGTGTGATATTAGGTTATTCGCTCTCGATAGCTATACTGGGATAGATAACAATCCAAGCTGAATAAGCAACTTTTTGTTTAGTTGTCTTTTTTGTTGTTTGGTTCACCTTGGATAAAGTGATGATAAATGGTTGATAAATGATAAATAAGAGTTTATGATTTTTTAAATAACAATTATACCCCCTAAAAATAATGTGAGAGATATATGATTGATTTGATAGATGTGAGAGTTTTTAGAATCTGTGTGAATCTGTTAGGTGAGATAAATTTTTTAAAATGACAGAGAAGTGTATTTTTATCCATTGACATAGATAAGCCTTGATAAGCAATTCCACTATTTCCTTAGAATAATTATCAGGCTTTATTCTATCTTATCCAGATGTAACTATCGGGGTTTATTCTATCAAAATAAACAACTTTTTTTAGCTATTCTCATCTATTCTTGTCTTATGTTCCATACCATTCGGGGGGTTAATGTTTAGTGTTAATATTGAAAGTTGAAACTTAGGAGTGGTGGCTACTTCAACTTAAAATATCCAAATCATTTTAAAGTTGTAACTGGATTTGTTTATTCCAGGTGCATTTTCTGTGAACAAGGATGTGATCCTGTGTGTTCTTCCTGTGTGTTCTTTTTGGAAAAAAAAAGAGTTAATGCAAGTGTGATCTATGTTGGTCAGACTGTTGATTTTTTTTTAGAACTTCGGAGGGGGTAACCCATCAATCAAAACCATGGGCACATCTTGAATTGACCTATAATATTAAGAATAAAATTATATTCAGTCTCATTTTTAATTTTAATTTCAGTTTATATATGTTTTAAATTTTTTAAAAACAGCATACCACATTTAATAAGATACATATTTTTATAAAAATTGATGTATTATAATCCAATGAATTGCATGGATATATTTATAGAAAATGTAAAAAAATTCTTTCGATACATATAGAACAGAAATTAAGGCTCAAAATGGATTTGAGTATAACAGCACCCTAGTATTAATGGTGGTCAATCAGTTTAATAATAATAATAATAATGCAACTACAAAAATAAGATTTATTGTGCTGTATTTTTTAGGGCTGAAATCTGTTGTCAAAATAATTTACTTTAAAATATATGTGACTATCGGTCACGGGAGTCCTCTAATATATATATAAAAAAAATAGTGTGACCAGTATACTTGAAATTTGGCTTTTGATTTTGTATTATATTTTTCGTGTTTTAAAATTATGAAAAAACTTGGTTGATATTTTTTCAGAATTATTTATTTTAAACAATTAAGAGCATAAGTATGAACGTGGACTTAGGAAGCCTTTGAAAATTAAAATGAATGAAATGAAATGGCCCTGAATGCCCTGATATTAAAGACAAAGTAACAACAAAAGATGTTAAATATATTAGTAACATGAGAATCTTTCTTATGTGTACATCTGAATTATTTTCAATGAATATTAAATACACTATCTATTTAACCAATACAAGCTGTGATAATAATTTCATTGAAGATCTCATCCTCCTCCTTTTTCTCCTTATGTTGGAACCTCCATTATTTAAACAACATTTGGAATATTTCAATGTGATGCTCATTCTTAGACATCATTCCCAAAATAAATTTATTCATTATTCCCAAAATTGATTTTTAAGAAATGACGAATTCTGTTTTTGGACTGGTAGAGTTATCAAACTTGCTATAAAATTGATTATCATTTTGTACAATAAATTAAAATGTATATATGTGTCATTTTAAAAAAAATCTCTTAACATATACTCGCACGCACCCGCACATTTTAAAACATGTTACATCTGTTGCATATCTCACATACGGTGTTCACATATATTTTTAAATGTACACAATTACATGAGGATAATATTGAAAAAATCATAAACTCAAATATATTAACTTTTATTAGTTATCAATCATCATTTAGTGAAGATATGAACCCAATTATATTTTTACGCTTCTCGGTTACATAAAAAAAAAGACAATCTAACAAAAAATATCTTATAATATACATAATATTATGATCTACTCCGCTGTCTATAACAAATAAATTCCCAAATGATCAGGTCCTAATATATTTATATATGGAAAAGGCCAAAACATAAATCTGATCAAAATTATTGATTCTGCAATGTGAGTGTATGCATATATTTTTTCCATGTTAAGGTTTTTTTATGTGCAAGTGAGAATGTATGAGAATGTATGCATGTATATCTTAAACACTGTGCATTTTCAATTTAAAATACTTTTTAGGGGGCATCCAGACAAAAATCCAAGAAGACCAAAAAAAAATAAAATAATAAAATAAAAATAAAAAAAAAGAGAGGAGGGACCACCAAAAGTGCAGGCCTTTCCAACATTCACCAACCTTTACCAATTTCCATGTTTTTATTCTGCATGTTAGGTGAGCAGAAGAAGCTTCCAATGGCCTTTTTTATCCCTCAACCATCATCCTATAAAAAATAAAAAATAAAATTAGATATTTGTATAAAATAAAGAAATAATTAAAAATAGATTTTGCATGCCTTGTGTTATCTCGATCTACCCTTTGTGCATCTTCTTTATTTTTTTAATTAAAAAAGCCGATGCTTAACGAAAATATCAGACAGTTGATTTTGGTGGTACAAACCGAGATTTGCTCTGTTGAATAACCCAACTTATAATCAATGCACCCAACAACACAATATCGCGTGCTCGAAATTAAAATAGGATAACATTATCTAGTCTTTTTTTCCATCCCAATTTCAATCTACGCATATTTTAAATTTTTTAAAAATAATATACTTTATCTATTAAGATACATGTATTTATAAAAAATAAATGTTAAAAATAAACTGCATTAAAACATATACTCCAATAAATTACCACTTTAAGATTTTTATATTTCTTCATTATCAAAAAGACATTGTTTAGAGAGGTAAAAAATGTTAAAGACAATTTAGTCATTTCATAGTATGGGTTATAATTGATTAAGATAGATTGTGTTAAAATTAACTTTTGTTGACAACATAGATGTATATGGATTTTTGTGAGTTTTTGAAGAACTTATATATCTATCCCAACTTTAACAATAACTTATATGAGATTAATTATGTTTACAGATATGTGAATGCCTTTAACTCTATTCCATTATGCCAATGTATACAATAACATAAAAATATATACATTTAATGCATCTTAAGTATAGGGTTTTGAGGCTTGGGAGAGGTCTTTCTCGTAGATATCTCTTCTAGCCTTTTTTATTTTATTTTAAGAAATAGTATTTCGATTTGATCCCTTAACCTCTTTCAAGAAGAGAAGTGCTTGACAACTTAATCAAAATTAGTTCGCATATATTATTTTTATCAAATAATATATTTTAGGGTTAATTGTCCAAATACCCCTGCAGCCAACCCCCCATTATTCATGTGTCCCTCACCTCTTGAAAAAAAATTTCTATACCCTTCAAGCAAACACCCAATTTTTTTTGCCCTCCCCCTTTAATTCCTTAAGCCCCACAAAATTTTAGTTTTTTCTCTGTAAGTGCATATATGTTTTTTGTAACTTACAGAACATAAAATGTAATTTCTGTAAATATTATCTACAAGTGCATTATTATGTATGTTATGTAAAAATGGTAACTTGTAAAACACTGGAGAAACATATGTTAATGCATAACACATGAAAATATTTTATCACAATAAATACATCAAAACACTTGAATTTATTGAATGTTTGCATTATGATGTTCTTTTCCTATCTTAATTAACTGAGCTGTTGTCTTCCCCTAGATCCTCTTCATGTCATTTTGATTAAAATCGAATCCACCATTATACCTTAGAGTCAATAAATGTACACATACAAACACCAACAAGTGTATACTTTATGACATTATTAGAACTATACATACATTATTATTATGTCATAACAATACATTATTATGCATTAATATATATTTTTCTAGTGTTTTGGAAGTTATCATTTTTATATGACATAACAATGCATTATAAATAATATTTACAGAAATTATATTTTGAATTCTGTAAATTACATAAAATATATATGTAGTTACAGAAAAAAAAAAACTACGATTTTATAAGATTAGAAGAATTAAAGGGAGAAAAATAAAAAAAATAATTATATATTTATTATAAGGGTATAAATTAAAAAAAAAAAAAAGGTGAGTGTACAGGGATAACAGAGGGACGACTGCATGGCAATTCACCCTATCTTTTTTATCTGTAGAAAAATGAAACCCAAGGGACCACACAATGTTTCTTTGTGTGGCACTTTGGGATATAAAAGAGGATTTGAAGGGCATGTTTTCAAAGTGGAACCCTAAAAATCATGTTGAAAGGACATGCATAGGTTAAGGACCAGCTAGAATATCTCACTCCCTGCGAACTCCCTTTTTTTTCTTTTATTATTATTATAATTATTATCGTATCTTTTCCATATTGGTTATTATAATTTTATAAAATAAACTTTCATGATTTTTTTTTTTCATCACTTTTTTTCTTTCAAAAAATGAGGCGGTGGTGGTTGACAGACGTTTTCTACTGCCACGTACGCGCATGTGCGATGTTGGTCCGGTGGACTCCACATGAATAATCCCACGGCGGCATTTTGCGGTCCTCCCCCTATTGGTTATTTTATTTCATCTTTCGAGTCAACTAAACCCGCCCCATCTTATCCTCCTTCTAGAAGCCACGCGTGTTTTGTCCGTTTCAGGTTTTATTGTGGTTTGGGTTATGACTTAGGGCGTGTCCTTTCCTTACCCCACCGATTAAAAAAAAAAAAAAAAAAACTATTTTTTTTCTATTCTCACCTATCTGATTAGATTGATCAAACTTAATTGTTATTTTAAGTTTTTCATATTTTAAGTGACCTAATTTGGTTGTCATTTTAAGTTTCGGACAATCGAACTTCGTCAAACAGAATTTGTAATAAAGTTTTTAATTTTTTTTTTTTAGAAACTTAATCTCATAACGTGTATTCTCCTTGGATCTTTAATGTCACTTCAAGTCTGAGTTCGTAATGTAGGGAAAATCAATTATTATTCTTAAATGTAAAACATAAGAACAATTTTTTTACATAAGTGACGGTCAAATTTTTAAAAGCTAAATATAAAATGTGTTTGGATCAACTGGTAGATTTTTTTCGTTTTTAAACAAAGAATCCGCTTAAGTACGATTTCATCTAAAATATTTATTAATGTGACTAAAATATTTATATTTTATAATTTTATAGATATCTTAATGGTATGAAAAATCATCTAATGAAATTTGAAGTCTGGGGAGTCATGTTTTGAGATTAGGGATCTGTTTATAAATATTGAAATCTTAATTAAGGACCTGTTTGTAACACATGTAGGGTTTAGTTGTGAAACTGGTAGAACCTACGGGTTGATCTGAAGAAAGCCCACGAAAAGACAAAAGTCGCCGTTTTCCGTCAGGGACCTGGTTATAAATATCAGGGACTTGTTTGTAACACATATAGGGGTTGATTTGTAAATATTGTATAACCTGGGGGTCTATCTGCAAAATGCTCCTAGTGCAATTACGAAAATACCCCCGGTACGCCCATTTACTCCGCTTTTATTGGAGAGTATATAAATATAAATTATATTATATTATTTGATATATATTTAACATGGAATGAAAGATGCATGTACAAAGACATATATATAAAGGCTCTATTTGAAAACTTTTTGAGATTCAGCTTTTGTTTATGAAGTTGAATAAAATTGTCTTTTTTTATTACTCAAAATTTGCATTATTTAGAACAATCATGGGCTCTAAAATATAAGCTTCATAAGTTGTCATCATCTCATTGGTTGGTTTATTAACTTTTCAAAAAGGGTAAAATGTTAATATGCAACTTTGTCCTTCATTAAAAATCTATCCCATGCATTAACCCAAATTTCTCCATTTTCTCTATTCGATTATTTCGGTTATAACTCTTTCATGTGAATCTTAAAATCTATTTAACTATTTCAAATTTTGAATTTTAAAATCCTTACTTAAATTATAATTGAACCTAGATTACACCAAAAATCACATAAATTGTTTTTATCAAAATCCTTCAAACGGCCTAGATTTTTTTTCAAACTTACATTCCTATTATACACATTAATTTTTTTTAAAAATGTTATTAACTGAATATTAAAAAAGTAAGATATTTATTATTTTCAAATTTAAATAAAAAACACATATAATTACCATATGAAACAATTACATTTTATGTTGGTAGTTACAAATACATTTATTAAATGTTACATCTCTTACAAAGAATTTGTTACATTTACATAGATAGAACAAACAATTACTTTGCCTAAATGTTAAACAATTACATTTACTCTTTGAAATCATCTATTTCAATTTCCAGTGCCCTACCTTCCAAAAGAAAATGTAGCAGAGTCCCCCACAAAAGTATGTAATTGACTGTTACATTTATAATTGTAACAAATATAAATTACTATTTGCATTGTAAGAAATGCAGTATATGAATGAATGTTACATTTCAGACTGTTACATTTTATGAATGTATCAAAAAATAAATATGTGTATTTCGATGTAAAAAATGTAATACTAACATAATACAAATCGTATAAAAATTAAATGTTACAATAACGAGTGTTACATTTATGAAATTAAAACAAAACAAAATTAAAAAGTGTAATATGATGATCAATACATAAAAAAAATTCGTGTTCTAAATTTAAAACATGTAACATTAATTGAATATGTGATCGTACAAAGGTTAATTTTATATTCGGATATAATTTGCATTCCAATAAGATCATAATATGATAAAAAAACAATTGTCAAACCTGATTCAGAAGACATTGATAGGAGATCCAACTCGAACAAGAACAAATCAGTGTCTTCTAACTTTTCAAAATTAAAATTTTCGGCATTGATGATACTCCACGATTCGAGGAATCACATTAATGATTGAAACTCCATACAAAACGGAAGAAAATCATAACCGCAATGTTTCTCTAATAGGTTTAAGTGTATAATAAACAATGTATACTTGTCACATTATGGGGCCTGATTTGGGGCTTGTAAAGTTAGAGCCTGGGAATCATTATTGTATTTAGAAAAACAACTGTAAAGTCAAAACTCATATGAAATTTGTTAGATATTTACACATCAAAAAATGGGTTTAGAGAATATGGTTTCCTGCAAACGCATAATTTTGTCCAAACTCAGTTTTCTGGGCATAATTAATATAAGCCTAGATATAAACACTATCATTAGCGATTTTTATATGAACGAGTGAATGACAATGACAACTTCGATGCTCACTCTCTCGGCTTTGATTTTTTATTGATACGAGGAACACAAAACGAAATTTTGTTATTTATTACTTGGGATGGATTTAGGTGTTGTTTAAATATAATTTAGGAACACACTTTACTAATTCAAAGGTTTTATGAATTAATAATGTAGGTTTTCAGTCAACCGATTCAACATAAAAGACTTCATTGCAAATCCCCCTCACACCAATTCATCCATAGAGTTGCATAAGGTAGCCAGACAACCCATTGAGTTAATGTTTTATATATATATATATTATAAATGCTAATTGTCTATCTCTAGCATGCAAATATGCAATACTTCATCATTATATCGGCTTATAGTTTCATTTTCCTTCACATCTGAAGACTAGAAGATCATAAGGATTTGAGAAGCTAATCGAAACACCTTCTGTAAGTGTCTGTATATGGTCAATCACAAATTAAATCAGTAAGAATTACATTATAATTAGAGGCTTTTACAGAGAGAACTGAATGTTCACTTATTCTCACAAGGGAATGAAAAATCTATACCAAACCCATGATACATTCTGGATGGGGTTGGAACAAATTAAATAAGGCAAAATGTGCATGCTGAAGTACAAATCATAGTAAATTTTTCTCTTTCTATATTTTGTTCATCACTACATTAAACACGTGAAGCAGCAGTAAACGTGCCCTACGACCCTACTTGAACAATTCAACCCCATCAGATATATCTTGCATTCCTTTTTCCATATATGCTTTTATTTTTTAGGCTATATATATACTTCAAATACCTATTCTTAATGAATAGAATATACTCTTTTAGACAAAGAAAAATCACACATTTATTCTGTATTTCATTCAAAAATATAAATATATAATTGAAACAATCAACTTGAGTGGTTTTTCTTGTACCTAGATATATACGTGTTATTTCAAATCATACGATGCATCTTTTTCACAAGTCGGGTCAGACGTTTCATGCACGCACCACCATCTCTGGTCTCTACGTAGATTTTTTTTTAAAATCTATTCGGATGAGTAAAATCATCATGTACATAAGATTTTTCGTATTTTTAACAAATTATAGAGATTTTTGATATATTATTTTTTCATTCAAGATTAACAAAATAGAAAATTCACTAAATATTTATCATTTGTTAATGAAAATTTAACCTAGATGTGTTTTCAAATGATTACATGGACTTTAGAAAAATTCAAGGGTTATTATGGATTTATAAGAGGTTATTTGGATTTTTCCTTTAAAAAAATCTAACATTATTTTTTATTTCTTTATTTTATTTTATATATTAAGTTTGAATGGACTGTTTATTCTGGAAGCTAATTAATTGAGGTGGGTAGGTGTGGACTGTGGACCGTTGGTTGTGTGGTACCCGTTGTAGGAAATAAAATGCGGTGGAATTGTTTCGGTCGTCCCTTTTTATATGAAGTTTTTTATGCGGACACGTCAGTGGTGTCACATGTATCCCACATGCCATTCATTTAAAATATCTAAACATGAACCCCCCAATCACGTGGAACATAAGATAAGAATAATAAAGAATAGATGAAAATAGCTAAAAAAAAATTGTTTATTTTGATAGAATAAACCCCGATAGTTATGTCTGGATAAACTATGATAAAACTTGATAACTATTCTAAGAAAATGATGGAATTGTTTATAAAGGCTTATCTATGTCAATGGATAAAAATACTCTTCTCTGTCATTTTAAAAAATTATCTCACCTAACAGACTCACACAGATTCAAAAAACTATCACATCTATCAAATCAATCATATATCTCTCACACTATTCCTTTTAAGAAATCATAAACTCTTATTTATCACTTATCAACCATTTATCATCACTTTATCTAATGTGAACCAAACAACAAAAAAATCATTTTTACGTTTTCCAATGAAAATAACAAAAAAGACAAATAAACAACAAGTTGTTTATTCAACCTGGATTGTTATCTATCTTAGTATAGCTATCAGGAGCAAATAACCTAATGTCATATCCCATAGAAAGAAAAAGTTCAACAACGTATGTTAATTCGAAAAGAAATATAATATATTGACAAACTACTGTTATGGCAGTGAATTGCTACTACAAGTTTGCAACGCAGAAAAATATCGTTTAAAAAAAATTAGTTACGTCAAGAACCTTAGATACGTAAATATATGTTCGTTAAAATTTATAAGTTAAAGTTTTTAATTTCAAATAAACAATTTTTACATTTTTCTTAAGTTTATTAGAACTTATTTAAACTATAAAAACAAAATGAATAAATCAAAATCTGAAGGCCGAATAAATGATGCTTATGATATGTTTTAAATAATCATTATTTTAGACACTAATATCCTTAATTTTTTTTTTTCTGATGATAAATGGCTTTTCATCTCCTCTTAAACTCTTTTCTCCTATAATTTAAAAAGGTATTTTTTTATAATTTTATATTAAAAAGCTGTTTTACAATTTATTCTAATAAATTTTGTACTGTTGTTTATTCTTTATTTTTTAAATACCGCAACAAATACATCTATTGTTTATTTAAAAAGTTTAAATCTATTATCTAAAATTACAATAGATAATTTGTAAACTAAAATACATATATATATGACCATTATATCATTGAATTTATTCAACCCCCAACTTTAATATAACTGATCAATGCCCAAAAATATTACTGAATTTACAAGATGTTGACGTGTAAAGAATCCTAACTATTGTGACGAGAGAGACAAACTCTACCTTTCTTTAGTTTCCTGAAAAAGTTCAAAAATTATTATGGTTTCTAAAATGAGTATTAAATGCAAATACAAAGTTTTAAACATGTTTATTTTGGAAAATCAGTAGACAAGGGGACGTGATGTGGACTTATGTGAGTCCAAAAAAGAATATGAATCATGAAACACAGCGGACTCGTCCAATTCCCTCTTTGAAAGAAAGATCCAAAGAAACAACAATGCAAAATCAATCATCACAACATTGTGAAACTCTGTGGACCCCAAACTGAAAATCTTTTTCATAAAAGCTACTTAAACATGTTACCTGAAAATGATTGTACAAGAGAGAATTAGTTTGACGATTAGTTCTACACTTAGATTGGAAAAATATATTGGTCGTGGATGCTTTCTTAAATAGCTAAGAGCAACTCCAACCGACTCAGGGCTGGCTTGATATGTTATTAGGTCTAAGATAATTAAATAATATTTATTTCAATTTTAAACTTTTAACCCCCCTCTGGTTTGGATGAAAGGTTAAGGGTGGTATAAGCTGGGATAGGAATGGATAGAGAAAAATGGGTGTTTGTTTACATAGTATAACTTGGTATTACTATGCTAGTATAAATGAATATAAGAAAGTATAACAATTCTAATTAACACCTGTTTATACCCAATTTATTTTTTCCCATGGAAGGTGGGGCCCGCCATCACATAAAAAAAATAACATCTTATCACATCAAATTACATATCATCACCTCTTATACATCAGTAGGGCCCACATGTCAAATCAATTTTTTACACCTTATTCACATTTTATTCTTCATCAACCAAACAATTCAACATTTATTATTACGTTTTCTAATGAGAATAAAAAAAAACACAACCAAACATAAATTACTTATTCCATTGATAAAATTATTTGTTCCTGGAATAGGTATAAACCACAAAATAACGTATTCCTAGATCCAAATGGGGTATTAATTTTTTACTTAAATATCATTGTTCTAGTTTTATTCCTAGATCCAAATGGGGTATTAATTTTTTACTTAAATATCATTGTTCTAGTTTTTTGGGATGTAAAATTTAATTAAGTCTTTATTTGATTCAAATAAAAGAAGGCTTTGTTCTTTGTTGCCCACACCATATAATTTTTTTCGTGTCTACAGCAAATAGGAAGTCAAGAGAGTTTTTTATATATATAAAGAGTGAGAAGAAGAGTTTTTTTAAAATAAAGAATAAATATTGAAAAGAAGAAAAGAAGATAATGTGAAAAGAGACAATTTTTTAGGTTTTGCCATTTTATTTTTTGGATTCAAAAAAGCCTTTAAATTTTATTGGTCATGTAATTTTTATTTTATTTTTTGCTATTTTTTAAGTATCATAAAATGTTGTCAAATTTTTATTAGTTATTTTTTAACCATATGAAAATGATTATTAATTTTTTTAAAAATTAAATATTGTTTTGCAATGTGTTAAGTTATCATTGTTCAATACCTGAACTTACTTATAAATAAATAAAAATTTAAGAGCCTTTATGCATCTAGTGGCCTTAGGTAATTGCCTAAATTACCTAATAAAAGAGCTAAACTTGTCAACCGTGTTCCATTCTTCAAGAGTCTCCTAATTGAATCCACTTTTTTTAAAATAAAATTATTTTTACAGTTGAATATATATCATTGAGACATTTATTAGGATGTGCTTGTGCATGAAGTAAAGAGAATAAAAGCGAATAAAAAATCATTTTTGTTTGACCAATGAAAAATAGTGTTTGTTTCAGACAAAAAAAAAAAGAAAAAAGAAATTCATGCATTTTTCTTTACCTATTGTCTTATAGTAAACTTTCCTCTCCCCAAGAGAGAATTTCAATTTCAATCACAAATATCATAAACCTGATCAAATATAATTTTATATTTTAGTTTTGCATACACACCCTTAAAATGACACTAATATTGAATATGTATTTTACATATTTAATGATGACAAGTTTAAGATATCATCAATACATTTGTATATTTTCCGTTAATATTGATTTTTTTAATGTTTATCATTACATTTGGGTCTGTAGGAGATGCTCCAGCATCTAACCATGAAACCCATTGACATATAAACCTTAGAAAACCCAGTTTGGCTCGCACAGGGAATTGCAACGGATCACTCATCCTGAACAGAAGAAACAAAAAGAGAAGAATGTTAAGACTCAATCTATTTATAATCTAAAACGCAAACCACCCATGTTTTTATTTTTGTTTTAAATAATAAACATCATCTAATGAGGTATATGCTTTGAGAAAAAAATATATATCACTCTATTTCGAGTTAAATGAACTGATTTTAGTAAATGTAAGAAAAAATTTAAGGATGCATATATATTGTTGGACGGTGTATATGTTTCACTGGATTTCTAATGATACATATAGAACTATAAAAAAAACTGTGTAACATAGTCCTAAAAAAAAAACATTTGGTCATCCTTTGAATGCACACGTTTTTTTTCCTATGCCTTTCCAACCCACCTGACCTGCCCCATATCATGGGCAAAGTTGTTTTTCTTTTTTTTTCTTTTTTTTGTGTTTCTGTTTTTCCGGTAAGAGGTGCCTCGAGGCATTAAATATATCGCCAAAAATACATACTTATTTGGGTACAACTACCCTAAACTTATATTTACAAACTCTACACAAGCATGTATAGACATTATAACAGGTCCAGCAACCTATGAATAAGTGGATCATGGAGCTCCAAACACCATTTTGATTCTACTTTTCGCCGGGCAAAACGCGCGAGCACCTCAGGGGCACGAACTAAGTCTTTAAGGACTTTACAAAACTGCCATGCTGAATGAGAACCATCAGTCATCTGCATTTCAGCGAACGCATCCTGAACTTGTGAAGGGCCTGGACTACCAAATTGAAGAAACTGAATAAGAGATAAACAATATGAGCATATACGAAAAATAGGAATGCCCTGTCCTCGCATGAAACGAACGCCCAGTCTGATGGCCTCTGCCTCCATTCTCAACGGGGTGGCCCAAGGCCATCCTGCATATCCAGCCCCTAAAATTCTGAAAGGAGATGTACAGATCATATCATGGGCAAGTTGGGTGCATGGACACATCCACCCCGAAAAGGCCAACCATCCTTATATTGGACAAGTTATAAAAGTCTACAAGCATCTTCAACCCACTCTCTGCTTGTATTTTGGGTGATGTTGATCATGACAACACACGAAGAGAGGATCAGTACCTTAAAAACATGTTCACTGAATCTGATAAACAAAATAAATTGTGTTTAGTGTTGTTCCAGTTAGGTAAATGTCAATCATATACCAGAAAACCATGGAACCAGAGTACAAATGCAATCAAACAATAAACTTGACGTGATAGTGATCATATATATGACAATATAACTGAAAGCAATTGAGAATTATGGCCTAATAAGTGGATCATTGACGCCCACACGAAAAAAAGATGCGAATCTGTTCTCAATGTATGAGTGGTAGTCCCAATTGCACCTTTGATGTCCACGGGATGGCTCACCTAATATTAAACCTGCTTTTCCTCGAAGAGGGAATAACCTGAAAGGCACTGAATTAATATTCTATCGAGGGCCCTTCTTTGTGGCATCAGCGGCGGCCTTTTCTGCTTCAATCTCGGCAACAACAGCATCAATTTCGGATTCTTCTAGTTCACGGAGGCCTTCTTTTGTCATCACAGCAATTTTTATGTTCTTTCCCCCACTCTCCAGTCTCCACCACCTAAATACAAAGAAAATTATGTTTTAAGTGATACCACTTGAAAAGAGAGTGAGTGAGGCGGGGAAGAAACACTGAGTTTATCACGACATATTGATTGGAGCTCATCAAATAAAATCGAGAAAGCAGAAATGCCTTTGCATCAGCTTCTATTTTATTAGCACAAAATCTACATGCACAGCAGGAGTTTTGTTCTTTTGGCAGAGCTCACAAAGATCATTATGACACTAAACAAATCATATCCTCACTAAAAACATACTGTGCATGCTACATACAGAATGCCAGAACATCATACAGAACTACATCAACCATGAGTTGTGACACAGCTTTTATCATGTAATGAAAAAAAAAAGAACAGAGCATATACCATGTAGATTGTAGACAGTGCACCTAAACAAGACCTTGATAAAATGTGCTTGGGATGTGTGCACTCCCCTTAAATTACAGAAGAGCTTGATGAAAAGGTGTTTGGAATGTGTGCACTCGCCTTAAATTGCAGTATTCTTGTGGACAGCATATCTAAACAAGACCCTGGCTTGTGAACTCTGTGGCTCCCAGTGTGAAACAAAAGAGCATCTATTTGTTCAATGTCCCTTCAGCAGACATATTTGAGAGAATCTTGGGTAAGGCACATTGATCTCAGGCCAAAAAGCATATGTGGCGGAGTTCTTAAGCATATGTGGTGAAGTTCTCAGAAACACAAAAAAAGTGGAGACAGAAGTAAGACAAAGTTTATAGTCATGAAGTTACAAGAAGTCTGCTCAGCCATCTGGCTTACCAGAAATGATGGGCTGTTTGCTCGCAAGCAACCATATGTGAAGAACAACTGAACCTTACTTGTGGGGTTAGAGCTTGGGTTTTGTATGTCATGAAGGTTCTGGGAGTGGGAGATTCTATGTAGGGTGATTGTGTTTTGGAGTGGGGAGGCAGAAGGACATTCCTCAGGTCATTGCTAGTCTAAATTCTTTGTTTCTCTTTTTTACTGTTTCTCTTTGTTTTAACAGGGTTCTTCGTTATTTTGATACAGAATATTACAGTTTGTAATTTTGGACAACTCCAGTATTGGTCACCCACAAAGGAGGCAGGGAGAACATTTTAAGGGTTATATTTGGACAAATTATTCTCTTTGGTTATTCTAGAAGGGGAAAAAGAACGAACAAAATGAGTATCAGGTGATAATGACTGCCAGAAATTTACTTTTCAGACAAACCTCACCCCCCCTGTTTTTTCCGTAGACAAGTACATTGCAGTTGAATTAGTGCATATGAGTAGATAGTTGCAAATGACAGTCCCCCTTGTAACATTTACTAGTGGATGGAATTTACTCCTCAAACAGTCACCTTCCAGAAAAAACCAAGTAGAATTTCTCTCTCTAATTTCACAAGCATGTTTCGTATCTGAATCACGTTTGTCATTTTCTGGTATACCATTTTTTTTTATTTTTGATAAAAGGTTGTGTCCAATTTTATTTCAAATTGATAAGACTACTTATTACAAGAAGATAGCATTGGAAAGAAAAGAGAAGGCTGGAAGTGGCTCATACTACTCCAGACTACATAAGAAAGAGAATGGTCTCCTTCGTTCCACTCTAAAAAAAACTCCTCAGTGATGGTTATCTGGGCCTCTGCTTTCAAGATGTATTTGCACCAATCCTTTAGGTGATAAACTAGGGAGCTCCACATGTTCTCAACATAGCAGTACTAAACACTTTCTTGTTTCTCATTTTCAAAATAGCCCAGTAAACAGCCTGTGGGATCATCAAAGGGAAACCATTCTTCTTGCTTCTATCTCCTATTTTAACATGCCTCACAAAGCTTCGCATCAAACAGTTTATAGTGGACAGATCAATCGGTTTTCCCCATGCTCTTTCAACTTACAGATATCATTTTCTAAAATAATGGACAGCAAGCAAACATTTTCTGATATATTACATCCAAGATTCAAAATTTGTGACATTTCCTATTCAAAAGTTAATGTGCAGAACATTCCAAAGAGAATGGTGCAGTAAACTAAAAGCAGAAGCTTTTGTATTTGTGGCCAACTGTGTGAGATGAAGATTTAACTCAGCATGTTTTAATGAGCCATGACATAACCTTATTAATAAAGTCACTCATCCTCGCCAATCACATAATACATCCACCATATTGTTTAAGTGTGTGCAAATTTGAAATTTTGAATATAAATTGAAATGTTATACTTCCAGTATACAAAGCATAGATTCAGGAATTCAAATCCCCATGCATAAGGCCATTAGTAAGCTCATGTTAGAGTACCATATCCTCAATTCATCTATATTGGCTAAAATGAGCATTGTTGTATGATCAAAATAGTTGTCCAAAGATTAGTATTAATTCTTTAATTTGTAACACTGAAAGTTTAATTACTATTTTATAGTATACATCCTATGAGCTATTAAGAACTTGAGTAACTACTTCAGTATATGAAGACATATCAAATCATAGATACCCTAACCATTAAGGCCTAGTTTGGTATGGGGATAATCAGTTAGGATAAGGAAAAAATTGGGTTAAATCATTTGTTATCCCATATAGCATAAAAAAAAATGGAAATAAAGTATGGACAATTGTTTACATTTTAAGATAAAAAATGGTGATAGTTTGTTTTGGGTGAAAGGTGGAACGACTTTGTTTTAATTTTTTATCCTAATTTTGTAAAATTAGGATAACATTTATTACTATCCTTTCTAAGAAAATAAATGAAAAAAAAAAAAAGAATGTACTCCACTAAACAATATTAATGCCCCATTAATAGGAAGGGTAGATTTGATATTTTTTTAAAAAAATTTGAAGTTATCTCATATTTGATCCAAATGCAAGATTGAGGATAAGAAAATAAAAAAATGAGGATAATAAAAAGCATTATCGAATTCAAATTTGAATAAAAATAGTGATTTTTTTATCCCCATAAATTAGGTTAACTTATCATAAAAATTTATCTTTTTATCAAACAAGACAAAAAGAGAAGTGAAACCAGATGACCTATCAGATTCAGATCACATCGAGACCATGATGAAGTGATACTTCTAATTGCATGGAAACATTCATCTAAATGATAGGCAAAGTATAAAGTGAGTATATTATATCACGAGAAAAAGCGTTTCAAAGAACGAGAACAGCAACTCACTTCAAGCAAGGCACATATGGCAAGCTTAACAGGTTCTTGACCAGAAGTTTCTTTGTAATTCTTCTCCAAAAACTCTCTTATATAATTTGAGTTTCTTCCAGTGGCATTAGCTTTCCAGGTTGAAAATGTTCCTGAAGGATCAGTCTGACACAGTGATGGCACGCCTGTGTGTGGGTCAAATCCCACAATCAGAGTTGAAAGGCCTTATGGTCTGACACCGCCACTCTGTGTGTACTTCTGCTGAAGGCCAGCAATATAACGTGTTATATTCAACTGTAACAGGATCTTCAACTGTGAGTCTGTGACTCTGATATTCAATGCGTGCCCGGTTGATGAAGACCCTTGCATCTGCTTTTAGTCCCACATATGCAAGTGCAATATGAATGTCCAAGCTTACAATCTTCCTCACTATTCTGAAATACAGACCATTTAGCGTTTGGCTATAAGAACAGAGGGAGGATAAACAGACATGAAATAGATAAAAAAGGGCATTTTGATAAGGGGAATAAAAAGGAATCTCTATGCCGGAATAACCAAGAATTTAAGGGTATAGTAATCCCTCCTTTCACATAGAATTAGTCTATTCCAACAACAATCATAAGTGAGTCTCACAATTTTTTTTTATATTATTATTTCAAGTCACCTGTCATCATCTCTTATACATCAATGAGACTCACATGTTAAATCAACTTTTTACATCTTATTCACATCTTATTCTTCATCAACCAAACACTCCAACCTTTATTATTACGTTTTCCAATGAGAATAACTGAAAACACAACCAAACACAAAATCTCTTATTCCATTGATAAAGTCAACAATTCCTGGAATAGGTATAAACCCTAAAATAGCGTATGTCTCTATCCAAACGGACCCTTAGACCTAAGTAGAGTCATCGAAGACAGAACATGAGTTAATGTCAACAAGGCATCATAAAAGATGTTTTAAAAATAAAATGAAAAGAAAATAGAAAATATTTGTGAATAATTACCGAATTCACATCCAATATTGAGATGCTCATCTTTGCTCAAATATGGATGCTATAAAAAGTAAGAAGGAAGACCAAACAATAAGACACAACAGTTTAAACATGAGGACACATCCCTTCATTTTTTTTAACTTCCTCTTCTCATTCTCTTTATATGCAATGGAGTGTAATGCATAATAAACCATGATGTCTATCCCCAGTGTAATACGGACACATTTCTTCAGATAAAACTAAGGATAACAAGAATACCGTTACAGAGCCAGAAAATCATAAGAATAATATCTCAAAAATCTGTCATTCTGCTCATAGCCTAAATTAGATATACTCATGGCCAATATTTCTCCACACAAAGACCATGTCCACCTTAGCAATGCTTAATGCAAACAAAACATCAGCCATAAATTTTGATCACTAAGGATCACCATGACTTCCTCATAAACTGTCACAACACATATAAAAGTCATTAAGTTCATCTGTCAACAACCTAAATTCCAAAAACCAAGAAGTTTTTTCTCAATAAGGATGCCAACAATACAATCCAGATCAAACAGCCGTTTTTTGCAGCTGATTTTAATCTGAATATCAGTGCGTATGGAACAGAGAAGGATAGGTTTTGTAATACCAAAACGGATATGGAAACAGATGCGGAAGCCATTTTCATCTGACTTGTATGCTAGTGTATATGGACTTTGATTCCTTATGCTTACAGCATGGGAACAACAAGTTATGTTGTGCTATGGAATAGAAATAGTTCCTCATTATCTTTTGCTGCCTTCTGAATTTTCATTAGTCAATTCAAACTCAGCTCTTGTTTTTCTAGGTGGTTAGAAAAGAAAAAAAAAACATGTTTCTTGACATCAGTGACCAAGTCCAAATGTAATTCAAGATTAAGTCGCCAGTAGAAAACCCACTTCAATAAAAAAAAAAAAAAAAAGGGGGGGGGTTAAAAACATTTATGTCCCCGCAAACAACGGTAATCTCATATAAATTCTCGTCGAAGTTAGGGCAGACGTATAAGTTTTTGAACACTCATAAAAATCTATATACATCTCCGTTGTCAACAGAAGTTAATCCTAACCCAATCTAGTTAATCTTAACCCATACCATAAAATAAATAAATTATCTCTAATTTTTTTACTCTCTAAAAAATGTCTCTTTTGATACGAAAAAAATCTAAAAGTTTACAGAGACGATTTAGTCTTTTGAATGAACTAATTTGCTTTTAAAGTTGTTTATAGGGACAACAATAACTACACAATTACGTGGTAATGGAATATAAGGACTGTAATGTCTACATGAACTAAATTGGTATTTTGAATGAATTAATTTGTCTTTAAGATTATTTGTATGATAATTTAAATTATAGAATTTATTTTTATCTAGAATATTTCACTTATATAGTTTCTATATATTTATTCTCTAACCCCTGGTTTAGAGTGGAACACAAGTATGCAATAGGAAAGAATATAGAAGAGTAGCAGAAAAAAAAATTTATTTGTTTTAATAAAGTAAAATGAGGCTTGATAACTATTCTTAGAAAATATTGTAATTGTTTATCAAAGCTTATCCATGTCACAGGATAAAACTACTCTTCTTTGCCCTTTTAAAAATTTATCTCACTTAATATTCTCTGCACCTATTCTATCATATCACACATGTATTTCTCATACTTATTCCCCAACACAAATAATTTTATATAGGGGTATAATTGTTATTTAAAAAATTAAATTTTTTTATCAATCTCTTATTTATTATTTATCCTTATTTTATTGAAGGTGAACCAAACAACAAAAAGATTATATTTACATTTTTAAATGAGAATAACAAAAAAAGACAATCAAACAAAAATTTACATGTTCAGCATAAATTGTAATTTATCCTAATATAGCTATTAAAAGCGAATAATCCTACGTCACACCACAAATAGGAGATAAATAAAAATGTACATCATTTTTATCTTTTTTTATTTTTGTTGTTTACGTAATGAACTCTTGTAAAGTTTTAATTGTTTGAAATAATATATTTTTCAAGTCAAATTTGAACCAACCTAAACCCAATCCAAACAAAACCCAACAACGAAACCCGTTGAGTTGGATTATTAAGTTAGGTTTGGGATGACTTTCTCCAATCTCAGATTAAATTTAAGTTGAGACCCAACTAACCCAAGTTGCACCCTTATGCCAAGTTTTGTGAAGCAGTAAATATTTATGATAAGTTAGTCTAATTTATGAGGATAAAAATACCATTATTTTTATCCATATTTACATATTTGATAATGCATTTTGTTATTCCATTTTTTTTGTATTCTTATCCTCAACTTTACATTTGAAACACATGATATAAAATATAAGATAATTTTAAAAAAAAATTAAAAATATTAAGTCTACCATTTCTATTAAATGAGCATTAATCTTGTTAATTTTAATTTTTTTGAGAAAAACCATCATAAATGTTATCTACATTTTATAAATAAGACTAAAAAATAAGAATAAAATCTATTTCACAATTTATCTAAAACAAAATATCCTCACACTTTCTCTCAAAATACAGATAATTGTCTATACTTTATCTTTTCTTTTTTAAAATTCAATTATTTCTTTATACCCTTTATCCCAATAACAAACAAGTCCTTAAAATTCACTCATCAAATTTGCATGCAAAGTTAAATCACACTTTCATATTTGTGGCAAATATCATACCCCACCACCACCACGTCATACACAATAATCCATCACATGCAACATAATGGACTTCGCCCCAAAAAAAAATACACATGTTGTAATGCCTCCAACTAAACAAACCTTATATCAAACTATGTACGACATCAGACGGCCGAAACCGAAGGAGGATTGGAGAGCATGTGGACCACCTCCCTCATTGTGGGCCTGCACACGCTCTTCTCCTCCACGCACATCATCGCCACCCTGAACATGTGCGCCGCCCCCTCCGCCGGGTACTCGCTAGACAACAACCTCGGGTCCACGACCGAGGCCACCACCGCCACCGATTCGGTGGTCCCACCAATCTCCGCCGCCACGTCCGCCGTCTTCTTCTGGACCCACCTCACTATGTCGACCCCTTCCCCCAGATCGCCCCCGACGGGCCTCCGCCCCGTGATCAACTCCAGAAGCACCACTCCGAAGCTGTACACGTCACTCTTCTCGTCCACTCTCAGCGTGTACGCGTACTCTGCCAGAAAAAAAAAAAACACAATAAAGAGGAGAGTTTCCATTCTTTTTTTTTTTCCATATATGCAAACAAAACCGTATCTGCAAAGTCAGACAAACCACAGGGCTATGCAAACAAAACCGTATCTGCAAAGTCAGACAAACCACAGGGCCCTGGAGAGTCAAACTGGTAACTGATATCCACGTTTGAAAACGTGACTTTATATAATCCAAATTTGGGTCATTTTATTTTTTCATTATTTTATTTTATACTAAAAAAAAAAAAAAAAGTCTAGATTTTTTAATTCAATCCATAAAAAAATATATACATCTCAAAAAAAATTTAAAAAAAATTCATCTTCAAAAAAACTTTTAAATTGCTGCTAACTGTTACAGAAAAAAACTAGATGAAATTAAATAAATACCATGTATCAAATAATTAAACTAACCTGGGGCGATGTAACCGTAGGACCCGGCGATGGAGGACATGCATTCAGAGGCCCCGCCAGAGTCCCTCAAGAACTTGGCGAGCCCGAAATCAGAGACGTGGGCCTCAAAATCCGGGCCGAGGAGGATGTTATTGGACTTGACGTCTCGATGCAGTATAACCGGGTGACAGTCGTGGTGGAGGTAGCAGAGCCCCCTAGCCGCTTCGACCGCGATCCGGTACCGACACTCCCACTTCACGTACCCCCCCTTCGGCCCGTGCAACACCTCCCCGAGACTTCCATTCGCCATGTATTCGTACAACAGCAGGTTGTGGTCCCTCCCCGCTACGTACCCCATCAGTCTCACTATGTTCCTGTGCCTGATCCGTCCAAGGGTCCGCACCTCCGCGGAGAACCCCCGGTCGCTCTGCCCTCCCCACCTGGACAGCTTCTTTATCGCCACGTCGACTCCCCCGGGCATCGCCCCGCGATACACCGTACCCGCCCCGCCTCGCCCGATCACGTTGTCGTCTCTCAAGCAGCCTACCACGTCCTCAACCGTGAAATCCAGCCGTTGAAACGCGGTCATCTTCCACGCCTTCGACTTTAGGCGTCTCTGCCAGAGGTCCTTTGTTTTGAATGCGGAGAAGGTTAGGACCACCGCGAACCCGATCAGCAATCCGACGGTGAGGAAGAATTTAGAGGAATTGAACGGTGAGGAGGGGTTCGTGTCGGGGTTTTGCCGTGATCGGGTTTTCTGGGAGGAGCACAGGATGTGCGGGGCGACGCAGAGGGAGGGGTTGCCGGCGAAGGAGCTGACGTTGAAGACGAGGAACTGGCCGCCGGTGGGGATCTCGCCGGAGAGGTTGTTGTAGGAGAGGTCGAGGAGGGTGAGGCTCTGCATCCTCTGCAGCTCCGGGGGGATCTCGCCGGAGAGGCGGTTGCTTGAGAAGTTGAGCGTGTTGAGGATCTTGAGGCGAGAGACCTGCCTCGGGATTACCCCCGAGAGGGCGTTGCGGCTGAGATCGACGGACGAGAGGGATGCGCACCGGGCCAGCTCCGAGGGGATCTCGCCTGTCAGGCCGTTCCCGCTCAGGTTCAGCTTCGAGAGCTGCGTGAGGTCGCCGATCTCCGGCGGAATCTCGCCGGAGAAACGGTTGGAGTCGAGGGAAAGCGATTGGAGGGCGGGGAGACGTCCGATGGCCGGCGGGATCGGGCCTGACATCCAGTTGTTGGAGAGGACGATCATCCCGAGCGAGTCGCCGGACATATCCGGCGGAAGCTCGCCGGAGAGGTAGTTGTCGTTGAGCTCGACCATGTCGGCGAGGGGGAGATTGAACAACCCGGACGGGACTGACCCGTTCAAGAAGTTCTTGCCGAGTCGGACACGCGTGAGCGACATGCACTCGCCGAGTCGGTCCGGGATCGGACCGAAGAAGGCGTTCTCCATGAGTATCAGCGTCTCCAACCTCCCCCCCTCGCACAGATCCCGAGGCACGGTCCCGGTGAGGTGATTGATCGAGACATCGAGCTTGGTGAGCCGTCCGTTCTTGCCGAGACCCGGGGGGAGGTCCATGGTGAGGTTGTTCTCCCACGCCTGGAGGACCTCGAGATTCGGGAGATCCGCGATGAAGGGCGGGATGGGGCCCGTGAGGTGGTTACGGAAGAGGTTGAGGAGGGTGAGCTCGTTCAGATCGGCGAAGACGAGAGGGATCTCCCCCGTCAATTCGTTGATGGAGAGGTCCAGCGATTTCAGGCTCCGAAGCCCGGAGAGCTCGGAAGGGATCGAACCGGAGAGACGGTTCACCTGGAGGAACAGCGAGTCGAGGTTGCTCAACCGGCCGAGGCTCGCCGGGATCGAACCGGAGAGGTTGCAGCTCCCCATGTCGAGCCGGGTCAACGCGGTCAACGACCCGAACTCCGGCGGGATTCCTCCATTGTAGGTGTTGAAGTATCCGAGATACAGTTGCTGCAGCTTAGAGAGACGGCCTAGGCTCGCCGGAACCCTGCCGGAGAGGCCATTCCCGTTCAGGCCGAGGTACTCGAGACTCTCGATCTCCGCGTACTCCTGCGGTATTTCGCCGGAGAAGAAGTTCCCGCCGAGGTGGAGGTGGCGGAGCCGCCGGAGTCCGGTGAACTCGAGAGGGAGCCCACCGGAGAAGTTGTTGTTGTAGGCGTCCATGACCTCGAGGAACGGCATCCCCAGAGCGATTGCCGGCGGGAACGCGCCGGAGAAGAAGTTGTTGGATATGTTAAGGAAGCGGAGGGAGTATAAGCGGCCGAGCTCCGGCGGAAGCACACCGGAGAAGCCGTTGGAGGAGAGGGTGAGGTTGAGGAGCCTGTCCAAGAGCCCGATCTCCGGGGGGAGGTAACCGCCGTGGAGGGTGACGGAGGGGACGTCGATGGAGGTGACGCGCGCGTCGGCGTCGCAAGTGACGCCGGAGAAGGAGCAGTACGTGACATCGCTCCAGTCGGAGAGGGCGGAGACGTTCGACGCGGTCATGACGGATTTGAGCTTCATTAAGGCGTACAGATCGCTTGAATGGTCGGTTAGGATGGAACGGAGGAGTGAGAGCGAGAAGAAGAAGAAGAGGAGGAGGAGATGAATCGTTGTCATGGTTTGAGTGGGTTGGGAGAGTGAGAAGTGAAGGATTTGAAAGATGAGAAGGGTTTTAGAGGAGACGTGACGAGACCTGCATGTGTTACAGATAGGTCATGATGCGTAACGTGACTCGGCGGAGGCTCACGTGACTGTTATATAAACACTGACCGCTCTTTTTGACGTACGAAACCAAGTGACGGACGTTAGGTTGTCGTTTAACGTGATCGTACGGATCTGATTGGGCTTCGCGGGGATGACATAAGGAACACTCCCCGCTCTTTTTTGGGCAATATGGATTACCCGCAATCTCTCTTTATTCAAGGGGAGTGTTCCTTACGCGGAGAATATTTGGGAGACTGCAGTGCATTGTATTGTAGATTGGGGTCGTTTCTGTGCGGGGGCCACAAACATGTGTTTTAGGGAGGGTATGTTTCTTGTTGAGTTGTAGGGTTTAATTTAATTATGGTCCGTGCTTCGAATCCTACTAGACCTCTCCTCTACTAGGTTCGTTGTCGCGTCTTTGTTTGTAATTTCCCTTTGGGCTCTTTCCTCTTTATAGAAGGGCAGATGCCTACCGTTTTCTTCAAAAAAAAAAAAAAAAACATTTGGATTCGCGTTTTCGACGGCTCCAGCCGGGTTGATTTGATTTGACAGGAGTCTCTATAATGGTGGTCTTTCTCGGTGGAACTTTTTGATTTGTTATTTCGACGGTGGGGATGATGAGGGGGGAGGGGGTACCGCTTTTTGTTTCTTTTTGTTGATGCGAAAAGGCTTCCTTTTTACGCTTGTGGAGATTTATTCCTATAGGTACGTGTCGACGCTGGAATCATAAAGGTGGAAATATTTATTCGTATATGAAATTTTATTTATTTATTTATCTCGGTTGCATGATTGGGATTCACTCACTCACATATGTGTTAAGTGACAGGGGAATTTGGTTCTTCTCAAATGTTCGGTGGAGGCATATTATTCTGGTTCGTGTTTGATGGTGGACTAGTGGGTGTCGTCCGAACACTAAAAAAGTTGTTCTTGTTGTGAAAAGGAGGCTTTTCTTTGGTGTGGTCTAACAGTGTTGTTTTTGTTAAGGTTTGGAGGATGGAGAGTTTGAAACTTTTGACTTGAGAATGCGATTAATCTGATGCATCCCGACTTCCCGAGCATATTTTTTTTGTCAATCTGAAAAGTAAATACAAACACAGAACGATTGACCCGAATATATACGAGAGAGGATTTCTTTTTTCTTTTTCATTTTTTTCCGTTACCAACTAGTAGTCCTCTTTTATTTTAGTTTGGCCCTGCAAAAACGGGTGTAGGTAGCTCGAGGACTCAAAAGGCCATCAAGAAGTGACTTTTACAGGTGAAAAATGTAATTTCTCGTTACCACCATAATACACCATAGGATTTCTCTGTTAGGTGATGTTACGCACAGCTGCATCTTTCATCCGTTTTTTTATTATTTGCATAATAGGCTAATAGCTTATATCATTAGCAAGAAGACTGAGCTTCAGTGCAAGAAGGATTATGCCTCTCCTAATTTAACAAAAAGATGGTTAAATATATCTAATGGATAAGAGTAATCAATTATGGATAGTGCTTGTTGAAATTCTCAAAAAGAAAATAAAAGAATTTGGGTTAAAAGAGAAACTGATGGAAAGAAAGAAAAAAAATCCTTTTATTATCAGTGTTTGTAAATGTAATAGAAAAAAATTTCTTCACCATTCCTCAAATTCTCACCTACGTGAAAAGAAAAAAAATTTCATACATTTCTAATAAGACAAGTTTTTTTATTCCTTGTTTGACACAAACATCAAATTTTTCAATGATAAAAAAAAAAAATCTAGCTTTCATTTATTTTCCTTCATTTTCCATCATGCACAAACACACAAGAAATGAATAAAGGATTGTTTCAAAGAGATAAAGGTTAAAAAATGGTCTACGATTTAGTAGTTGATGGATAAAAGCCAAGTTTATCAATTAAAAGTATCAACGAAAAGAAGTATGCAGTGAAAAAAGAAGAATTGAGGAACAAGTTGAATAATAATCTCGCTGTACACTTCTTCATAATGAATTATCCTAATTGTGAAGCAAACTTCTTTTCCTAGATTGATTCTACACAGCTCACGGATGGTTTTCAAGGAAGAGGAAGTTGAAGAAATGGATGCTACTGAAGCGGACAATGGAACCGCCCTTCAAGATGAAACCTCCACCATATGGGACCTCCTCCAATTTCATTCCATCCCCGACAATGCCATGATCATCAACGGGATGATTGTTAGCGGAATGAAAAGGGACGTTATCCATGTTGATTCATATGTTTTGATCATGATGAGGAAGAGAATGCATGAAATATGGGATGAAGAGCAAGCTCAGGAAAGGGAGTGGGAACTGGAATCTATAGCCTCCATAAAAATTCAACAGCAGCTAGACTACAACACCAGTCATGGTATCTGAATATTTGCCACATTTCAGCCCTAATTTTAGCCCCATGAAAAGCGCACACACTAATATACTATCATTACTTACATGCTTTCACGTAAAGATATATACCTCAGAGACAAAATGTGGCAAAAAAAGACAGCTAGATGTATCTTTATTCGCATCATCTGTTTTGCAGCAACAGCAAACCGTCATTAGAGTTTCAAGGAGCCATCCCTCTCTCATCAACAAATTTGAAGTATATTTTGATTACAGGATAAATACATGAACATGTTAAACAATTCCATTCATGATAATAAAAAACTGAACTTATTTCATTGTAAAAAAATACAAAAATTACATCCACAAGTCCGGAAAAAAAATCTCCATAAGATTTCTCATTTCCAACTACCATTATATTTGTACAATTTCAAAGTGTGTTACGAGGAAGGATTACCATTATATCAAAGGAAGAAAAGAAGATTGCTTTGGACTTACACCTGTACCGGAGCTAATTAGGTGCACCATCGGGTGGGCGTGGAAGAACTGCACCTTGCCGCCGTTGACGATCACGAAGATAGAGGACTGTTATGAGACAGACAAGTAGAGTGAGTATCGTTGCATTCCCTTCATCCAGGAGCACATCCTCTATCCATGCGCCTGCTCTGGGGTACAGCTCGGGTAGTGAATCAATGAAATTAACCTGAGATAAAAGAGGATACAAACTTCAATTCTGCATCCAGAATTATGTTCAGAGTACCTTATAAGTAAAGGGGATGATGCAGTTATTTAGTATCAGGAACATATCAGGACAGGAAGTGACAACTTTTATCATTCCTACTATATTTGATATCATGAGAAACTTCTCCGAAATTTTACCCACCAGAACATACCATTCAACCAAAGAATTGGTTTTTAAATTTCCAATTCATGTCACTTGATCATAGTACGTGGAACCACCATGTAAAGTCCACTATGGTTCCCTGTACTATGATCCACTGACACGGTGGTTCCACATAACAAATTAACAATATAGAATCATGTCTATTAGAAGTTAAATGAGAATTTTAAATGTTCTCAAACTTTTTTTACATGTTGTCATTATCGTCATTTATTATTCCACATGTAGGCACCATGTGAACCTTCAATATGACTTCTTACTATTGGCCAATCTCTATGCCCCAGGTTGGCAACTTGCATAGAGAAATTAGGTTATTTAGGATAGAGAAATATACCAGGATAAATAGCTATAACCAATGGAATAAGCCATTTTTTGTTTGGATGTATTTTAGTTACTTATTGGAAAACACAATAATGAAGTTTTTATTGTTGGTTGACTACGGATAAATTGTAGATAAAATGTGAATATGATGCGGATAAAAATTTATAAAATGAAATAATAATTTGACATGTACCCCCCCCCCCCCCCCCCGCGATTATAAGAGGTGAAAGGTGATTTAATATGTGAGCCCCCCTTGTACCAATGGTATAGATTAAGTGAAATAACCCAATTATCCGGCGGAGGGGGGGGGGGATAGAATATGAATACCACCTTATTCCCCCTATTCTACATACCAATATCACTTATTCTCTCAATTCAAACTGTTATTCCCCCTTATTCCACCTTATCCGCAGCTATTCCATATCTATTCTGCTATCCAAACAGGTGGTACAGCTTACCACCATAACTAGCCAGTCAATGAATTTCTCCCTATGAGGCACTACCCAACTACTGTCCAAATTGAAGGTGACTCAAGGTTTCTATCAATCGGAAAAATTTTAAGAAATTCAAATGATTCATATATGTCCCAATATCCCGGAACCTGACACCAAGGCATGAGACGTCTAGTCAGACATCAGCTAGTTTTGTCCAAGATTCCTTGTTTGCTCAAGAGGTGGTTGGCAGAAAAGCTCACTCCAGAGATTATTAGTTCCTTGCATAATTGACTCTTACCATTTCTGTGAAAAGAAAGTAACACATGGCCAAGAAATCTTACCACGAAACTATCAGCATAGTTTTTCCGGATCCACAAGCTTGCAAGTGCAAGAGTGACAGGCAACTTTGCTGCAGGATCTTTTTCAACCGCTTGATCATAATAACGTTTGGCCAAGTGAAGATCAAATGGAAGCCCATGGCCATGCTCATGCATATAACCCAGGTTGAACATGGCTTGAGGATTGGATTGTGATTGGGCATGCATATAAGCCTCTGCCGCACGCTCATAGTCTTTCTCAGTGCCCTGTACACAAATAATAAGTAACAAAAAATCTGAAGTCGAGAAACACAAATGTATTTATATAAAAATAAAATGTGATACTGTCAAAAGGAACATGCATACCCTGCCATAGTAATAAGCATCCCCAATCAACAAAGCCGCATGTTCATTACCCTGCTCTGACGCCTGCCACCACAATGCATGTGTACGCTGGTGCCTCTCCATGTCTGTGCAGAAACCAGATTCCCCTATGCACATGCTCCGTTCCCCATATTTGTTGAGAATCCAAGCAGCATTGCTCTGTGCAACCTCATATCCCATCTCCGCCATTCTTGAGTATAAGAGAAGTGCTTTTCCTATATCACCCTTAACATAAGACTCCAGAGCCCATCTAGACAAGGAACTCCAAGGACCCCTTTCTGCAACTAATCTGTAGAGTATTGTGGCCTGGACATTTAAAGAGAATCTATTATCAATGCTAAATGTAATTCAAAACGAAGACCCCAAGATGCATATTGATTGCAAGACCTTCCAAGATCTACTATTCAGAGGAAAAATACGAGTCCAGATGGATCCAGCCATTAAGCCATATATGCGTTTCACTTCACATGCACAATTTTACAGAACATATGCATTGTTAGAAGCATATGTACTACTGCATTTACCAATAATGCTATCATTTTTCTAAAACATAGAGCAACATTGTTGATTGGAAAATGATCATCATCATTCTTCTCAGGTGAGTAGTGATTCAGTCTCCTAATTAAATAATGACAGTGAGGTGTTTCCAGAAACTATTACATTGCAAAATAACTCAGTATTGGTACTAGTACTGGTGATACTGCATAATGTTAACATCAATATAAACCACATATAAAGCTGATATGATAATCAGTACTGGTGACACTACATAATGTTTTTTTTTTTTTTTTTTGAGAAAGATACTCCATAATGTTAACATCAATATAAACCACATAAAAGCTGAAATGGTAATCAGTATAAAAAATAAAGTTAAGGCATGTATAATAGTCCACGGAGATCATGTTTCTGCCAGAATATTGGAGAGATTCCACTTTGCAAACCTCAAAATGAGGTTCATTAAGACCGTGTCAAGAGGTGATCTTAGCACTCCAGAATTCTTCTATGTTGTTTTAGGTATCAATTTGGGTAGAACCAAGTATACTTCGTAAATCTGGAGTCTTTCTCTGAAGTAATGGTATTCAGGTGACAAACTCCCACCATTTCAAAGAAGAAACAGTAACATGGGAAAGAAAGATCTCTCTTTACTCATTGTTCAAAACCACGTAATGCTTGTAAATAATTCACTGATGTTCATCGAATCTGTCATAGTAGTTCCATAAACTTACTTTTAGAAGACATGAAACCATACAGTAAAAACATAATTTTTTAAACTATGAATCTCAAAAATAAAAATCCCAGGGATGAATTCCATATTCCTATAACGCATGCATTTCATATACTTTCCAGCAACATTAAGAGTCAAGGCATCAAACAGAGCATGCTCATGCAACTAAACATATAATCCATTATTAAGCTACATGTAGTTGACCAATTAACAAAATACAAAACGAAATTCCTTGAAGTAAAACTCAAACCACCAAACACTGCCAAAGGACAGTTTACCATGTGGAGATTCTTCTTGAGGCCTACGCCTTTCTGAAACATCTTTGCAACTTGGTAGAATGCCTTTGGCTGACCCACATTAGCCGCCATAAGGAAATCCTTGCACGCTGTCACAACATCCCTCTCGACGCCAATTCCTCTAAGGTACAACACTCCTAGATTATAATGCCCGCCAGGCTCATCATTATGAGAAGCCTTCTCAAAGTACTCTCTCGCCTGGCAAAAAAAAAAAAAGAATTTCAGTAAGGCAAGCAGGTTTTGAAAATTCAACAGACCATCAAAACCAATTTCAACAATCCCCAAAAAGGCTCACCTTGGTGTAGTTCTTCTCCACCCCAAACCCCTTCACATAAAGATACCCCAACCCATTATACGCCGGGTAGTGCTGCTGCTTTGAAGCACGGGTAAGCCACTCAAACGCCTTGGTGTAGTTCCTCTCAACCCCGGCCCCTCTCGCATAGATCTCCCCAAGCAGCTCCATTGACCTCGGCTCCCCCTTCTCCACGGCCCTCGTGAACCACACGAGCGCCTTCCGGTGGTCCCTCCGGACCCCGCGGAGCCCGAAATAATAGAAAAGCCCCATCTTGTACATCGACCCAGCGTCCCCCTTCTGCGCCTGGTACTCCATGATCTGAAAGCCCTCGTCCTCCTCCCCTCTCGACTTCCTCAGTGCCTCCCTGTTGTCCTCCACTCCGCTATGGATCCTAACCTGCTCTATCACCGGCGATTGCTTGGAGATCAAGAAACTCGCCACCGCCGCCTCCGCCAACTCCGCGTAGAGCTTCACCGCCTCCTCAAACATCTAAAAGTGAAATATGAAGAAATCAAGAAATGCAGTTAGGGTTAGAGTTAGGGATAGGGTTTTGTCACATCTTGGCGGAAGTAGGTGTAGGCGAGGGCCATCCGGGACTGCATGTCGCCGCCGTCGGAGGCGAAGCGGTGGAGGAGGAAGGCCATGGGTTGGTTCCTGGGGCGGGCGCAGCCGGAGGAGTGGAGGAAGGCGAGGGCGGACTGCGCGTGCGGGTGGCCGCGGGAGGCCGCGGCGTCGATCTCCGCGGCGGCGGCGGTCATCGCCTCCGGATCTCCAGCTCCCGCAGCGGAGATGAGGCCTCGAACGCCCGAGAAATAGAGCGCATCTTCATCGACGATTCCCTCTCCGTCTCCAATTCCGTCGATCGGCGACGATGAGTTGGAGAGGGGGACGCTGAAGAGGTCGGGCTCGAAGAGGGGGGACCAGGAGCCCGGGTCGAGTTCCTCGTCGGACCTGCTCTCCGGGTCGCCGAAGTCGTCATATTGAGAGGGGTCCTCGCCGCGGTCGGCGGAGGAGGAGGGAGGATCTTTGAGGTCGTCTTTGGTGATGACGAGGACGAATGGACGGGCGGCGATGGAGGAGATCTGAAGGAGGAGGAGAGAGAGTATGACGACGGAGGAGCTTCGCATGTCGAGCTCCAATGGCGGATCTTTGGGAGGTTCAGAGAGGGCTGAGAATGAGACGGGGAGGAGGAGGGGTTCATTCGTGAATACTCGAATACGTCGAGTTAGGAAGATCGGACGGATGGGAGATGGTGGAGCGACATGTTTCGGATGATCTTGTTGGTTGGAACGATGGAATTTTAGGGAAACACTTATCGGACGGCAATGGATGACTGGTCTGATGTGTGACAAATAGATGCACTTTGCCATGAAGCCATATTGAATTGATTTGTTTAATCAAAATAAAGAAAAAATTTCTTTAATTTTTTTTAATTATTTTATAAATGAATCCACGTAATTCTTCCTAATATACAATCATCTTTTAATATTATTAGATAAAATATATTCATTTTAAATAAATCAAACTGATACAGCCTGCAATGGGGACTGAAAAAGAAAATGAGTGTTACTTCGAATGTACATGGCTAAAAAAATATAGAAAAAATTATATCGAGAGGGCACATAATCAGAAAAAAAAAATTGTCTAAAAAATATAGAAAAAACATATATTGGCTTCTTCTAATTTATGCATAAAAAATCATCATCATTTCTAACAGTTAACATAATAATAAGGCTTTATTTTTTCACTGCGACCATCAAAATTCAAATAGCCGGGCAAATCCAGTGAACACTACACTTAACCCCTCAAATAAACAGTATACCAGATCAATGGAAAACATTGGCTGATGATGACCACCTAAAATGTCAAAAGGAATGTGCGTATTTCCATTGGACCTAGCTCAACCACTAATGCAGAATTATTAACCGGACCACCTCTCCGAGCGGCGGGGTTCGCGCCATCATCCCCTTCAACTTTCCACTTCATGGTTTTCATTTCTGACTTGGCTTGGTTGGTTGACAGGCTAGTCTCCTTCACTTGCTTTATCTGCAGATGATAACCACAGCCAACACTGAAAGTTTATGTTTGAATCACAAGACAGTTTTGTTTGCTACCATAAGTTTCTCTCGTCATTGCGATCTTCCTAGATGCAGATCATAAGATTGGATCATGTGGACAAAGTAGTGTGTATTTACAGACTACAGAAATTCAATCACTAGCACAAGCATGAAAAGAGTGTGAAATGGGTGGGAATTGAAATAGGGTGGATAGAATGAAAATCATGAAGTCATACTTGCCAAATATTTTAATACAATTTAATTTAAATACACGGCCAAGACTAAATGTTAAGCAGAAGTGCAGATGTTGGTTAATTTGGTGCGTGTTCTTATTACGGCAAACTATACATAAATTCATGTTCAATAAAAATACAAATTATGTTGGAAAGCTTTGAAGAACAGGGAGATCAAATGGAGCGCATATTTAAAAGGCCGTTTGTTAAGGAGCATGACGACATATGAGAATTGCCCAACAAGCAAGATGACATAAAATCAATTAGTACATACCAGTTTCTGTGAAAATATCTTCTTTAACTCCACTTTGGCAATTGTTGAATATTTGGCATCTTCACCAGCCTAAGTATAAAAAAAACAATGGGGAAAAGCAAACAAAGAAGAAGAAGAAAAAAAATTAGTCTCCAAAGATCTGTCTATGTCCATCTGAGAAGTGGAGCTGAGATAGATCTAGAGCAAGCTAGTTGAGTTCACAAGAAAAAATATATATTGAAGAGAAATCAATCTTCCTCCAATGTTCATACGTGGGCATCATACCTCATAAAGATGTGCCAAACGAAGAAGCACGAATCCATCTTCCAGCTCCTGCAAAACATATTTAAAAAAAAAAAACTAACATTTACATAATGATTCATAACAAGTTTTTTTTTTTTTTTGAAAGGCATGATTCATATGAAGTTGGCTAAATTTCATGTCAAAATCACCTGAAGCGTGATAATGGCAACATTAGGAGGCAACTGGTAATTAGGATCCATTGAAGTTGCATACGAGACATGGGAAGCCTTCCAACTTTCCTCATCCTGTGTTTTTACATGAATTCTTCAAGTTACAGGGGAAGAAAAATTAAATATTTTTTTGCATAGAAGTAAACCTGCACCTCTTGAGCGAATGCAAAAAGAAGTGGTGAGTAGACTTCCTGTCCACTTGTACGGCGCCAGCGTGTTCCAGTACCTAATTTGTCTATGCTCATATAATATTTCCCCCGCACCTGATATGCCGAAAAATGTTGGGCATTAGAAATAACTTTTAGCATATAGTTAAAAGCTCAGTACTTCATGCACGTTAAGAATGCATGGATCGTAAGGTAAGGACGCGTAATTTCTATCCAGTTCATGCGGATTTGGGTTACCGCCCTAGCTTCTTGTCAATCATTAAGAATTTTAAGAGTTAAAGTTTCCATTGATGATGATGCTATCAATCTGGTAATAATTTCATGCTTGTTTACTAAGCTATTAACATTCTCAAGAAGTATAAGAAAATTTAAATCTGGAATTCCATGTTTGTTGTATAGTGACGATGGGCTTGATGGGCTTAATTAGATGTGTCCCTGAACTGGAAACCACATGCTATACAAGATGTCAAGTGCAAAAAAATAAAAATAAAGAAAAAGGAAGAAAGAATAAAAGGGGATGGGATGTCTCAGCCCATCATGCATGGGTACTCTTCAACCTTAAAAGGACACTCCCAAGGAAGCTGAATAGATTTCACACAAATTTCAAGAATCCACTAGCTATGTTATTCAGTTATTGTGACGACAAGCCACAACATTTTTTTTAACATTGGGGAAACCCTGAATGCACAGATTTCACTTGCTATTATGTCACCCCAAAATCAAGAATCCTTCTTCACTATGAAAGATTTCTGATTATCAACAAAGGGGAGTCTACTTGCTACTTAAACTACCTAAATATATTCATGCAAATGTTTAAGGTCCAACTTAGAATTCCAGAGATATCCAAGACCTGGGTTCAGAATCCATGAGGAATCATTACATGTGATTAAACAAGGCACTTAACATAGGCTACATAAGAAAAACACAGAATGTCAACGAAGAACCCAAACCACTTGGTTGTTTATGCATATAAAAATAGATTGTTCACCAAATGGTTTATGAGATCTATGTCATTATGCCGAAAAAAAAAAAAGTTGGCTTGAAAAGCCTGCCAGAGGATAAAGACGCACCACAAGTCCATGGCATGCGTCTCCTATGCACACCTGCTCATCAAGTGGTTCTCCCACTCCTCTAGAGTCATCAAAGAGCATTCGCCTTTTATAGAAACAGAAAGGCAAACATATAACATCATTACGAATCAGAATATCATCACACTGACAACAATGCATTTCAGAGAATGGAACCTGTGAAACATGAGTTCTAATTCTCCATCTTGAATGCTGGAGCCCCCCGCCGCACGATCCACCAAGACTGAAAGCTCTGATTTATCATCCTTTATATACATACCAAGATTGAGCTGAAATTTTCAACAAAAATTTTCAATGGCCAGATACCACCTCTATGCTTATAAGTTATCAATAAGCTAGCCCAACATGTAATTTTCCATGTAAGTATTAATCTTATGATATTTTCATATTTTGAGAAAACCCAAAAAACATAATTTAAATTTCCAACTAATTTTTGCAAGATTAAGCAACAAGTATTCCTATATGGCAAACCACTTACTGGGTAATAGTTTCCGGCAACAGGTTGGTTCACAACAAGAGGCCAATCTTCCCTATAGTCTCGGACCTGCCACACAATAATTAGGTAATAGGACATCAATTGTCGTCCTTTAAATTTACTTCAGCAATTAAAAAAAGGTAGAAGGTTCACTTGAGAGATTTGACAAATAGAATTTTCAACCCATGAACGAGGATAAGAAACAAACATGATTGTTTACATTCAAAAAAAAAATCCACCAACCAAAAAAAAGAAGAAATCCATATAAAGACAAAACAATATATAACCATGGGATGGGTAATCAACATCACATGTACGGTTGTTACAATTATCTTTCATGCAAGAATACATTTGACGGAAAAATGCTCAAGTGGAGTCAGAGCCGGTCCTAGGGCAAAGGCCACCAAGGCAATTGCCTATGGCCCCCACCCAGGGAGCGCCCCTAAGAACCATGTGATCAATGGAATAAAAACATTTAATTTAATTTAAAGGTGAGATGTGTTAATTTTTTTTAATTTAAAGGTGAATTAGTTTCTCTTATTTCCTAAATCAAAATTCCTCTTGTTCTCAAATCTCTCCAACTGTAATGATAAAACCATTTCAATTTCAACTCTCTCTATATATATGTGTGTGTGTGTGTGTGTGTGTTTCTTTCAAAGTGTTTCCCTCTTTTGTAAAGATATTTATCTGATTTTTATAATTTTTCCATTCCATTAATTAAGTTGAGCTCTCTTTATCGATTTAAAATTTTATTTAATTGAGAAATCCATGCATTATTTATTAGATTCATATATAATATAAAATGTTTTGATTTTAATGATTGTATATTATATTTATCTTTTGGAAGTACAAGACTAAAACAAACTATTTTTTTTAATATGTGTAGGGGCCCCTCTTTAAAAGATTGCCTAGGGCCCAGTTAAATAAAACAATTATCAGGGCCGGTCCTGGGTGGAGCAAATGCCATTTTATATATTCCCCACCATGGACCCACTAATTTTTCCTTCAACGGCGAGCTTTCATGTATTTGTTTCCCTGTCATATGTGATAGCCAATACAAAATGATAGGTCCACGGACGCATGGGATCAGTATTGAACTTAGTGGGGGGTTTTGAAAGCGTTAACAGCTCGGTAAGACACTAAAACTGGCCCTAATTCTTTCTATTATTTTCTATTGATTATATTAATAGAACTACAGTTTCACATAGTGACAACATAACCCAATGCATCACAGTTCACAGGAACAATATGAGACTGAATCAAATATGCAAGTTTAGGCAGCTTGTGACAGCCACATCAACCAAATAATTCTATAAATAACGGCAAAATATGTTAATGCAAAAGAACCAGTGGATGATCAAACTGAACGGTATAGCACAAACCAAGCAACAACACATGAAAGCAGTCTGATTGCAGCAAGAAATGGAACAGCACAAACAATTGCATTCATTTCTGCCGCCTTCAATAAGCCATTATATGACCTATAAATATGACAAACTTAGCTAATTGGGTGCCCATTGTGGATTGATCATAAGCGCTTGAAAAGATATCCTCAATAGTAGAGAGAGAACAAAAACAAACACCATAAAAGAGACCTTCCAGCATAAGAAAAGGGGTAGAAAAAATCAGATTTCGTCCAGATGCATTCACTAACACTTGTGGCCCAATTCCCATTTTCACAGATCTTTCCAAATAACATGATTATCCATCACATTTTTTTCATATTCCTCCTAAATCTGTATTTTACTTCCAACATCTAATTTGATATCCAATAAATCAATCCTGATAAGTTGTTTTTATAATTATCCGATCAATTATATTTGTGCATGACATGCACTGTGTATGACCCACTACAATATAATATATATTTTTTTAGAAAAGGATAGGAGTATCTTATTACTAGAAACCCCCGAAAGGAAGGAGATGAGGGATCTCCTTACAAGTGAAAGAATGAGAAAAATGAACACAACCCGGTAACCATCCCTTTACATGGCTTACCCCCAAATGTCAATCACCCCAACCACATTAAGGCTATAAAACAATAAAACACAAGACATTCAAGAAGGCCAAGACCACTACAATATAAATTTATCTTTACAAATGGATCTACTATGCAGAACAGCCAAAAATAGATCCTTCAAACAAGTGGATTCTGCATCCGCTTCCTATTCTTGAATTTACTGGATCCTGATTCTCTTCAGTGCCGTGGAAAAAAGCAGAGGAAGAAACTCTCAGTAGAAGTAATTAGAGTTACAGGGGTGGGAGTGGAAGAACATGTGCTTGAGGATAATATGACTACTGATAACCACAACTCTGCCAAAGACAATCCATAATTGGATGAATGAGGAAAAGAAGAGAAAAGAATGTTGATTGAATGTCCCCATTTCATAGACTCAATCTTCTACTTCTTTCTTTATGCAGCTAAATCCACTAGAAACTGTAGTCAAACTAATATGATTAATATAACAATTGCTAACCACATTTTTATTTTTATTTTTTTTGAAGCGGAGATCCCGGGTTCAATCCCCAGTTTATTCCCCTGTGGGGGTGTTTGTCCTAGTGGACTGTTGCTATAGGCCTTGAGCCCAGTTAGGTTCTGTAGCCCCTTCTGGGCTTTTCTATCAAAAAAAAAATGCTAACCATATTTGCTCTGCAAATTACACGATTATCCGAAAGCTATTACATTATCAAGGATGAAACAATTTAATACCTACAAAACACTTGCCTTTGCCAACATAATGAACCTAGTTACTGAACCATTGGCAAATGACTGCGCACAGTTGAGCCCTTAACTCATCTAGTTTTTGGCTCAGAATTGGTAGTTGGTACAGTTGACAGTCTCCACATCACAATGCTTTCCTTTTCAGATTAAACCTAAATTGTTAAATGTCATGAAAAGAGGCCACTATAATCATAGCACCACAAACTGGTATTTCGGGGTGACGACTATTATGCTATCTATCATAGATCACATTCACACCTCCTCACTTGTTTATTTGGATCGATGAGACATAACATTTCTGAACACACCCCCCCCCCCCAAAAAAAAAAAAAAAAAAAAAAAAGAAAAAGGAAAGAAAGAAAATCTTTTTAATATGTAATTTGGTTTAAGTTCTAGGAACAGAAAAGGCAAAGAAAATATATCCAGAAAATACCCGTTTTATGAAGTCTCTCCCATTAGAATCTGTATAGAACGTTTTGTCCGTGGCCAAATTTGCTGTAATACGCGTAATGACCTCTTTACCAACACCATCATCCACGGGGATTGGTCCAATCTTCATTAGACAGGTACAAATAAGAGTCAGTGAAGTTAAATGATGAGAATGAAACTAAAATCATAAATGCAACTCTCTAGAAGAAATTCTTGGACATTTTTTTTCTGAATTTGGGACTTCCCATTATATGAATCATTTATACAAGTTGTTCTCAAAAAAAAAAAATCAGGTGGAGATCACTCACCGTGAATTCAAATTCAGCATGCTCCTTGTCTTTATAAAGTCGAGTAACCTAAAAAAAGTTATAGAGTGAGACATCTCTTACATATTATGAGATGCTAAGGGAGTGTTTGGCAACACTTTAATAACGCGATTTTGCTTTTAACTAAGCAGAAAGCGCAAACGTGTTACCAAACTCATTTCAAAAAACAAACTTAATTAAAAAGTTATTTACAGCTTTTAGTACAAAAAATTGCTTTATAAAAAGAGCAGAAAATACACTTTCTAGGAATCAAGTTTCATTTAAGCCACTTTATTCAAAATCTTATTTTTCAAACATGTTTACAAATGCTACCTAAATTCGTCAAAGAGCTAATACATTTCAGGTATAAAATCCATAGTGTGTTTAAGCTACCAACATTCATGAGCCGTAATATCCATTTCAAATTAAAAAAAAAAAAGAGTTATATTTTCCTTTTGTAAGTATAGATGGCATCATATTCATGACTCCAATATGCATTTTAGAATTCAAAGAAACAAGTAGCATTTTCCTAAAATTTTATATTTCGATGGTACATTCACAAGGCTCTTCAAAGCATTAGACAACAATCCTCTAGTTGGATTCAATTAATAGTCAGTGGTAGTGAACAGTTAATAGCATGGAAGCACAGATTGCTACTGAAATTAATTGTTTATAAATGAACCCAAAAAATGCGTATGTGCAGATAATTCTCCGGAAGTACCATTCAATGAAATTATTGTACCACCATTTTTTTCGGACAACATAAACCTTACAATTATGTGCATGAGAATAAGTTCCATTTCATTTCGAATCTTCTCTCAATTGCACAACTCAGTATATCTATTTATACATTCAGTGTAGTGAACTAATTTGTAAAATAACTTGTGAGCATTAATAAAATTAGAAAGTAGATTTTCCTCTGTTTAAGAACAAATTAAATACTCAAAACCTGTTAATTATAAGAATTTTCAGAAATTAAGATTCAAATGGACAACAAATCAAGTTGATATTGCAGGTGGCAAGGATATTATAAGAGGCTTCTCATCAAGAAGCTTCCGCAGCCAAAACTATTTCAGTTTCTTAATGTATCAGAAAGATGAAAAGCTTACAGTTTTTGGGCAGATTGAGATAGCTCTGGACAAAAATAGATATAAACTCTATTTTTTTTTGAGAAAAAAAGATATACCTAGGTTGTAACCCCTACCCAATTTAAATCTCTCTCTTTTCAGAGATCATGCAAAAGATTTTGTTTGCTGGAAAAAAAATAAAAACAAATTTCAATAACTAATACAGAATTCTGAAGGCAATGGATTTATGAAATCCAATATTAACTTGAATCGTCAGATTTCATCAGGTAAAAAAACAAAAAAACATAAAATGTCCAATTTGATAAGAGATTAGATAAATAACCTGATATATCCATGAATTAAATTGTTGATGGACTTCATCAACTAATGGTCCCCGTATGACCCTCAGAGGTACCTGATTAAATGAAACACTATTTAATTAAATCATATACATTAATCTCGAGAAATGTTTACTAACTTAATCATACCTAAAACATCAATTATAGCTAGCTTGTATAACATATGAAGAAAAAAAATTGATCTTAAAATAGCTGTTGCAGAGGCATCATTAGGGCGAGAAACACGTGGTAATTAATAACAATTGAAAGTTAACTGTAGTTATTTTGTAGAATATATAGAGAACTTACTGATCTTGAAACAACTGTTGGAGGGGCACCATTAGGCCTAAATATGTATGCGCCCGAAGCCTTATATAAAAAAAATGGCATGTTGTCAAACAGTTGCATCAATATAGACACGATTAAAACATAGGCCCAATTAAGATATATATATACATACCTGGGGGTTTTCATCCCCACTGCTTGATCCATACCAAAGATAAGATTGTTGCATGGGTATATCCACCTGGCCGCATTAAAACATAATAGTTTGACAAACAATAGCATGTGGAAATTTACACCTCTAAAATTTGAATTTAACAGCATACAGATATGAAATTAATTAATAAAGAAAAAGTATGATGGATAGAACGATAGAGTGATACGAGCATCAACTTTTTTGTAAGGATACTTTGGCAATTCACTTCATTATTTGAATGGTTTTTTTACATTGCATCTCACCCTAAATGTTAAAGATTGGAATCAAGGCAAATGTTTTGTTATTCTTGATGCAATCATGATCAGTCTTATAAGTACTCTGCTGCTTTTGAGCATGTTGCCTAAATTATTTCCTTTATGCTTGAGGGCTCTAAACTGATTGGGTGAAATTAGTAGAAACAAAATATGGGTCAAAACTGGGGTACAAAGCAATCTTAGATTTTTATTTTTAATTTTTTGAATCAGTTGTAGTCATACAAGCAATCCCAAAGGTCAAAGCCAGTGTCAATCTCATCACCAATTTTTTGCACATCCCCATTATATTTATCAATAAGCAATCAATAATAATTATCACAAGAATGCGTAAAAATATTTCTTGTGCCTTACACCAAAGTTGAGCTTCACAAATCAGCATACTACAAGGTGCTTTCACATAAAATGCAATAGTTAGGGAAAAGATAACTCACCCCTGTTCTATAATTGGACATCCGTTTGAGTTGTCCAGAAGCTATTGAGAATGACATCTTCAAATTCCCCGGCCCGACGATCACCGTGTCATTTTGTGCGGCCTCCATAGTTGAGAAATGTGCCCTTCTGTTTTCTGTGTTTTTAGTACCATCTATCAGAAATAAAAATATACAACATTATAATAGATGTCAGTAAAGTTACAATTTGACAAAGCTCTGTTCCACACAAAGGATTTGCATGACGAAAAATCAAATAACAAGCATTCAACATTAAACCAAACACAAAAAATTAACCGACATCACCTTTTCCACTTGATTTTGATATGAAATAAGTGTTCCATCCTAATGGTGGGGCAGATACATGAAACAAAAGCCAATAATTTGGGACCTTTTTAGACTTCACCCCCAGATAAGCCTCGGTATATGTTGTTCTCAAATTTCCAGTAGTATTGTCCATCACCAAGTATTGTGTCTGAACTGTATTTCCATTATAATCTCGTACAAGAAGGTGCTCATCATTAACCTAATAGAAAAAAGAGACATTTTCATAAGAGAACAGATATATAATTAAAAACACCAGGGGAAAATGCAAAAAATACTGTGGTTTAATTCTAAAGAATATAAACAATGAGAAAAAAAGTTAACTACTGTCAGAACTCAACATGCAAGCTATAAAAAAAAAATTAAGATATCTGAAGACATTAAAGTGACAGTGATAATATCCCAAGGACATATATAAATCAAGTAAATCACGTGTAGAACAACATCAATAGATACTGTGGTTTAGCTCTAAATAGACAATTTCAGACCAAAACAAATATATAATGCAAATTAAAAACACCTTAGGAAAAATATGTAAGATACTGTGGTTTACTTCTAAAGAATATGAATCCAATAAAAAAATATCAACTACAGTCAGATGTCAGCATGCAAGAAATAAACTAAAATGTCTGAAGAATTTAAACTAATGTGAACATTAAAGTGACTGATAATATCCCAAGTTCCCGAGGACTTAATCACACCACCAATGATGTCCAATATCAATGTAATTTACTATAATCTTCTTTTCAAACTTCAATCAATGTATCAAGGAAAAGGAACGAACCAAAGCCCAGGACAATCAACATAAAAATGAATTGAATTTGTATCAGTAAATGTTATCTTTAAAAAAAATGAAAATAGAGATATTTATTTATATTAATGACTAAATCAGAATACTGAAATTCAAAATATTGTCACAACTTAACTTTTTGAGCAGACTAAAATGATTATGAAATTTACTCTAGTTTGTCTAACTTCTTGAAGAACTCCATTTCATAATTTGCACACAACTATAAGTGTTCTTTTTCTGTATGATATATTTGACTTCCATCTTAAACATTGCAATTGCTTGTTCTCATGGCATCCGCACTTAATGGAAGATGAACGACAATATGGATATTAGGTTTAAAACATACTAGGAATAGTTGTATGTCTGGTTCTACATGAAATCACATATTTGTTGGAAGTTGTCCCCTAGGAATGGGTTCTCCGTTCATTCCTTATACAGGTGGCTCAACAAAGGCACATTTCCTCACCTCCTTTCGGCCCATTTCGAGTGCATGATTTGGGGTGTGCTCTCCCCGTTGAAGATTAAAGGTTTCATGTGGTTGCTATCCTTTAACAAAATCCTTACCAAGATAAATCGCGTCAAATGGTCAAATGATGGAGATATGTTGTATGGTTTGTGTGGTGTTGAGGAGGAATCTAGGAAACACCTATTTTTCACGTGCTCCTATAGCACCCAAATCTGGAAGAAGGTTGGGGAGGCCCATGGGACAACTTGTCTATTCTCGGATATGGAAGCTATGTGAAGGTGGTTCCGGAATCAGAGAAAGAAGGGTGATAGAAGCAATCTTGCTAAGTTCCAATGGTTGATACATCATGCTACTTGTTGGTCTATTTGATTATCACGCAATGAAAAGGTGTTTCAACACAAAAGGGTGTATTAGGAAAACACTTGGGCCTCGATCACAACAATGCTTACGGATTGGGTTAAATTCATCTTGGAGGAGCCTTCGCCTAGATCCTTAATGGGCGACACTTGGGGAAGAGGATAATATTTATTCGGGCAAATTGATACAATCTTGTATTTTTATTTTCTCTTTTTTATGCTGTAAGGAGATCCCTTGTCTCCTAATTTTAGAGATTTCTTGCAATAAGATTCTCCTATATTATCTTCAAAAAAATTCTTATAACATCATTATTTCAACGACATGCCATATGGATTCTTATCGTTCCATCAAATCGAAAATGTAGAAAGATGATAAACTGAATCAACTCAGTTACCAGAACTCCAACATGAGTGAATATATATAATTGGTCATGTGAGTTTTTTTTTTTTTTTTTTAATGTGAGAACAGAATCAGAGGGGATGAGAAATCTCGAACAACAAAACAAACAGATAGATAAAGGAAGAATTATATCTAAAACACTGAGTGCGCCTTTTTCGTAATGAACTGTCCATCCTTATTCAGAATTAGCACCCATGTCTACTCCCCCAATGCTCTTAAACACCCAATCAATCACCTCACCCCACCAAAAATAAAAAAATAAAAAAAAATAACAACATTATGGATTTGCCTTCCTTGAATCACCCGTCATTTCTTGTTCTCACTACAACTTCCAATACTGCGTGTATAGTCAACTGGATAAACTTACCTTTGGCTGTCCTAACTCTCTCTTTTTTCTTCTTCTTCTTCTTTTTTTATTAAAGCAATTAAAGAATTTCCACAGCTATGTGCATCAAGTCCAGAACCAAACTTTTCTACCAAAAAGGTTCCAATCTTGTCCCGGAAATTAAACCAGAATAAACCTTATCTAACCCTAAGGACCACAAGTTTGTTTTCTTCCACATGGGCTAACTTAAGCCAAAACACATAGAACTAAGTGAATAACATGCTATACTTTTTTACTTAAATATGATAATATGAATGTGGAAAGACCATGACCTGTGAAGGATTAAATTTACACGATTTGTAAAATTGTAACATGAAATGTCATTTCCATATGAAAGCTTTATTCTTCAACCAACATGGTCAATCATGTAGAACTTCACAATCAAAGCCCATTTAACAGATAGCCAAAAATCCCATGAATAATTCTGCCAAGAAAATAGATGATATACTCACTGGAACTCTGATGATGTCACTACGCTTCCATCCAAGAGAATTATATACCACCACAACCTGCAAATGATGAAAACAGGCACTATAGCAATTGGGATTCATGTAAAGTTTAAAGCTCATAAACATCTGGAAACAACAGAAGTACTCACTAGGCTCTTGCCTTCAGGAATCTCCTCTGTTGAGGGGCAGTAGCTTATATTGAGTAAGGGGCACTGCAAATACAAAAATTAAATCAGTAAACTCCTATTAAAAAAAATTAGCATCATCAGATTGTGGTTACCAATTCAAAATTATAATCATAAAAAGAAAGAATTGTCAGAGTGAGCAAAATAAGTTAAATGAAAGGCTAAACTCGAGGGAGCAACTAAAATTAGGATTCCATTCTGTTCGAGAACTTAAAAGAAAATTCACATCAAGGTAGTCGATCAACTACTTGAATATATCCTTGACAATACAAAAAGTTGCATGTTTTTTCTTGATAAAATCTGCAATAACTTATAATATGCACATATATTGTTGTCTTTTGCAATAGTCAAATAAGTTAGAGTTGTTTGTGTGCACGCTTTTGAAGGAATGGGTGGGAAGTCCCCCAAATTTTATTAATTAGAAGACATTCAGAACAGAAAATGAGATAAAACATCTCCCACCTAAATTACCGTCATTATATATGGGTATTGGAACAGCAGCTACCTGGCCGAAATTCACTGTAGGAGGCAAACACTGTTTCTTTGAACTTGAGCTAGTTAGACATGATAGAGCCAAGTTCACCACCATTTCTGCCTGCAATGGATACAAACAGTTTGATTTCAAACAAGAACTTTAAATATGCAAAAATGTAAAAGATGAACAAGACAGAAATAATATGCACAGAGGGATAATGAAGCATCTGCACCTCAGAAGCTCCAATGGCAAGCCGTTTCATATAGTCATTTGTTGTGTGCTGTTTTGCTGTGCCAGTGACGGCATCATGATGTTGGGAGATCCCCAATGCGTCTCCCAAGCCAAAGGTTGTTGGACCAGAAGAACTCCTTCCAGCCAAATATTCAAGTTGTCGTGCTCCCTGATTAAGAAAACAATAGATCCTGCAAATGCTTTTTCAAACTAATGTACCATAGTAATTGCATTAAGTACATTTCCATACCAGATAATATCCACTCAGCATACGAATGTAACCTTTATATGCTGGCCGGCTTGTGAAAAAACCAGTCCAATAAGCATCATCCCGATCAGCATATCTGCAAGTAATCACCAAAGAAGTTTATAAACGTGAGAAGAAAAAAAATTATTCGATACATTTAGCAACACCATATGATGGACAAGTACTCCTCACGGAAAATAGTCATCTCTTTTCAGTGGCCAAGATTCATTTGCTGCATTTTTTGCATCAGTGTAGATTGATGGAGTAGAATACAACGCATTTACCCGGCCATCCTGCGTCAAAAAACTAATTTTTTTACATTCCATAAATCTAACTATTTAAAGAAAATTCATGGTCAATGATCACATGCCATGTATATCACTGAAAAAAGTAATGAACCATGAGAAAATACGAAATATATAAACTTAAATAATAAAAAAAGTCCAGTAGTGAAGACTTTGATTAAAACATAGATATACATACACAAACATCACAACTCAACAATTAAACCCAAATTTGAAACTGCAAAGCCTACCCATAAAACAGCTTCAGATGGATATGAACTTGGCCAATTTGACTCGAGTATATCACAATCAAAACACACCAAGTCAACCTTTATAGCTGGATCCTCATGTAAGGTAGTAAACATAAAACTAAGCAAGCACTTAAATTGGCACTACCACAAAAATTAGGTCACTGAGACTGCAGTTTTTTTTTTATAGGATTCGGGAAAGAGCTTGTGCGTAACAATTCTATTTAATCTGTATATATACAGAATGAAAAGCATAAACCTTCTAGAGACCCATGAAACAAGAAACTGAACTTCACTTATTAGCTAATTTATCTCTACAGAAAGCACCTCAACCTCAACTCCGGTCGTTTGTATATATTTTTAGGGTCTTTAAACTCCTTACCTTCCTTCGTTACTTTGTTGAACTAAACTTTGACTCCTGTATGACAAAACATTGTCTTTGCTTCGACCCTATATTACTGAAAAACTCTATCTGCCCAATCTGTGTTTTTTTAATTCTCATTTTAATATTGTCCGTAAAAATAAGAGAGCCCAGTAAGCATTCAACCGACCGTCTCCCGTCCTTTACCCATTTTATACTGAGCATTTGACTCTTCTTCCCGATGTATAGAGTCGTCTGCTTTCTTCTATCTAATGATACCGCTGGTCGGAGGGAAATTAAGGATCAAGTGGTCTCTGTGCCATGCTAAAATAGAATAAAGTAGATTATTCGAACCCCCCTTCTATTAGACATCGGAAAAGTCATTTTCTTTATTGGCCTCAGGATCATCTGTAGTGGTCGTCCTTACTGCTCTGATTGAAAGTCGGAGAGCTTGCTGACTATAATGCCGCCCCCCTCCCTTGGTGATCGATGGCCCCACAACTTTGAACCATGGACCTACTTCCCCGACTAGCTTCCATAACCGACTGACTTGGCTAACTCTTTCTTGCTTTAACTTAAGAAGTAAGTTCAGAAACTTGTTACGCGCATAATAGTTAAAGCTAAATATTCAAATGGTCTATAGATTTGCCTTTTAAGAGAGAAACAGTTCAGTCATAAGATAGTAGATTGAGACCTTAGTTTAGAGCTTGAGCTTTGAGTAAAGAGTCAAAAGTGATAGTAAATATATAGCTTGAAAGAAGATGAATGAAAGTCGTTGTCAATAAAATCATGGTCGGCATCAATCGGATAAATGTCGGATGCTGCTTAACTCACATCGGTACCACATCGCATGCACAAAAATGAAACTCGCATTCACTAAGTTTATGAAAGGAAGAAAGAAGAAAGAAGAAATTCGAACAATGTTCTTAGTTTTTCTTTGATTCACCGACACATAATAAAGGTGTGGAAACATAGGAGGAAGGAGTGGAGGCGTGAGAAGGGAGTGTTAGTACTGAATCATAGTGATGACAAGATTGATTAAAACAACTACAGATAAAAAACGAATAATATTACGTTCAGCACAGAAGATAATACATAATAGTGAGTAATTCTCAAAGCAACTCAACGAACTTTCGTTTTTCCAACCAAAGAAAGAGGACGACGCGTCACGGGCAAGAATAAAGTAAATGACGGTTATCTTGTTCCCGATAACCGTTGACAGATTAAGGAGAGAAAGCATCCCCTACGGGAGCTCGGGTGAGCGAACGAACGAGATCTCTCATCTTCAGAAATGTCGTTAATAAGAGATAGAGGAGCGCGTCAGGTGATAACTCTGAACTTTGACTTTGGATGCCCTTTCTTTCTTTCTTTGTTGGGTGAACGGACGGAGAGATATATAAAGAAGACGATCCGCATTGTTGAAACAAAGTTGGTACTTCTTTAACATGGGATAGAAGACTAACCACGGGTGCCTACAAACCTGGCCAGAGGGATGTCGGCATTCGCGTTGCAACAAGATAGAATTAAGTAAAGTTCAGAGTTATTATTACCGTTTAGATAAAAGAGTTTCGAAATCAGTGGAAAGTGAGTCAAAAGTAACAAGCTAAGTGGAAAGGTTTTCAGTTCTAGAATTCATTGATTAAAGGAATGGTCGAGTTGAGGCGAATCCAAGGGTTGCTTCATCCCTTATTTATTCGTGCATTAGAGAGGCGAGCTGAGTATGCTCGTTCTTCATCGTAGCTCCATAGTCGCACCTCGCACCTTGTTGACCAGCAGTATTTGATCACATTTGGCAGTTTTCAATTGCATCTTCGACGTAAAATCTTGTTTCTAAAGTCGCTTCCAACCCTAACCACTATTCTGGTTTTCTTCCGATTGTCATAAGTGGCTTAAACCAAGAAAAGCTACGGCGATGGTCCGAAATATCAGTCAAGCGGGCTAGTTCTTTCTTCATAGAACTCGTATAAAGCAAGTGGTTGAATTCCTACCGGCAGCAGTTTTTCCCTCCCTCGCCTATGGTCATTCTTCCTTCAATTGTATAACCAGAATCTAACCTGTGAGAAACAATAAGACTAATAGAAGGGCCAGAAAAAGATGCATCACTGATCACACACAATGTAAAAACAAAAGGTTTTTCTCATCTATAACATAAACATTTGGAAAAGGAGACATGGTAACTGAAACTAATCTTGAAGGTTAACATTTTTTATTCTCTCGCAATTATTACTGGAAAAGACATTGCATATTAATTTCCCTTTTGGTTATGCTTGATCAAAGCTCAGAATTTCATAACTTTCTCATCATGCGCATTCCCTCAAAGTTCTCTAAAATAAAAATATATATATAGATGATAAATTTTTTCAAAATTCCACATGCACCAGTTGAGGTACAGTGTAGATTTTTTATCAGCTATGTACCATATCTTCCAATTTAATACCTTATTAACATAATGGATAAGCCTGTCCATTTGCTTGAACCAAGACTCAGCATATTGATACTGGAAATCATCACCCATTGTCCACATAATGTGATTCGTACGGGTTACATTAGCCTGTAATGATAAAAAAAAAAGTGAATACAACCTGTTACATTTCATTCATCCCCTTGTATGAAGATTCTGAAAATGGAGGCTTGGGCTTACTTGAGTTGTCGCAGCACTAATGAAATCATTAACACGTTGTTCAACGTTATAGTCATAGAGAAGAGGATCATCCTGCAAATCTCCCATCACAATCAATGAGAATCTGTGGTTAACAAGAGAACCAGAGCAGTAGTAAAAGGATATATTCTATTCAGAGTGTACCTGGACAGGTGGATCGTTATCATCGACTTCAAAATGGAAGCCAGTTGGAGGACCATAGTGAACGGGGAAGGCACTTGTGAAAATCTAGAAGGTCAAAAGGAATGTCAATGCATGGAAATAAACAAGAAATGGACTAAAAAGAACCAAGAAGACCTATGTTTAGAACCTGAGATGAGGAACCAAACGTCCTCGACCCACGCCATATAACTTCAAGAGATTTATCTATCAAACGTTTGGCTCTATCTTGGTAATCAATCCTTGCAAAATATAGCGCGTCGAAACCAAGCTACAAAAAAAAGTTAATGAGAATATTTTCTCAATGTTTGTTGCCACTTTAAATGGTTATGGCACGGGGGAAAAAGTTGGGAAAGCATTGCATTGCAGTATGGCCAAGGCCAACATACAAAGGAAAACCTGATAAAAAAATATCAAAAGGAAGATTTATGTTCACATGCTTTGAAAAGATAAATGTGCAACTTGCATATCCGCTATTCCAATCCTTAAAATTGTGATACATGAGCCTCGTGTCCAAATCTTAATAACAACATTCAAGCATGTAGAGGAGAGAGTGGAATGATCCATTTTTCAGAAACAGAACTATTCCTTTTTAATGAAAGGAAAATAACTATTCTAGACATAAAATATATTTGAGAATAATATACCTCAGCTCCAAGTAAATAAGCTTGAACTGCCGAATGTCCAAAAGGATCAATCTGCCATCCAATTCTAGGAACCTGGTTGAATTGTGTCTTTATCAAGCGATGACCAAGAGTTGTTTGATCAATCATATCTATGTAATGAGTTGTAGCTTCATCATGCATGCACCAGCCGCCATTTCTAAACAAAAGAAAGAAAGAAAATCAATGTACAACATTGACAAATTAAAGCTATTTTTCCATTGGAATTAGAGAAAGAGCACCATAACCACATACATGAACTCCAGTTGGCCAGAATCAACTAGTTTCCTCACTACTTCTTGGGTTTTCTCATTCTGTTCTACCCACCACCTCTGGAAAAAAGCCTGCAGGTGCATGAAATTACATTAAAGGGTAATTGAAACTTTTGCAAATTATCCAAAAGATATAATATGCAGCTTTAAAAAATAAATTTCCATATTCACACAATTATGCCAATTGTTTTAGAGTTATTGAAGCACTATTAAGTAAATGGTTCCCCGTCTGTAAAAATGAGAGACCAAGTTTGTCACTGATGGACATATATATTGAGTTCATGTTGAATTTTGAATAGACTTCCCTTTAAAATGTCCAATATGACAAAACGTGAATTTTTTTTCCGATGCTATAAAAAAATTTCTAGCAAATAGGATCATCAAATTGTCCTCAATAATAAATTTATAACAATGACACTTTTTTGAATGGGCAACTAATGATTGCAATGCATTGATCAAGAAACTATGCATAATTTTTAGGTTCTGAATAGAACAGCTATGAAACAATTAAATAAGAATCTGTCAATGTCAAGTGTTAGAATAGAGCAAGGATTAGTATTTCATTTTTTATATCATACATATCAGCTTTTGGTAGAATTTAAAGTTTTTCACGAGTGAAGTTTGGCCATTCATTCTCTTGTCCTGCAGAATGGTCCAGCTTTCAATTTTGAAATATTGGATATTTATAAATTCATACAAATAATTGAAGACAAGAACACTATACTTGATTTTGGATGCAATGTGTAATTAAATAGCCCTTTGATATGTTGAATAAATGGCAAAGCAAGTATCTTTACACAAAACAGTCAACAGGCATCACAAGCAGACATCACATGACTTTATCTTGCATCTTAGACGATAATTTGTCACACAATCAATATACAGTGCACAGTTAGATTTATTTTCTTCCCTCTTGAAGAATAAAATAACCTGTCCTTCCTCATTGCAGCACAGATTTATTTAATACCCTGAAATGGTGATGATGACAATGGCAATAAAATGACATTTCTTTTCTTTTCTTTCTTGGGGGTGTTACCACCAATTCATTAATCAATGAAAAATTAAACAAATGCAGGGAGGAAATTCTATCCCAACCCCACAATACAGAACATTCTACATCCCATAAAATAACATTGATTAGTGTTTTAGTTCAATCTACACATTTTGGCATAAGTGTATCTAAACATCCATGACACATAACTTGCATGATATACCACATAAAAACAACTTAACTCCCAGAGGCATGTTCAGTAGAACGGGTTAAATTAGTCCAAAAGCAAACATTTCAATGCCACAACTCAGCTAAATTAAAATTATACTACAAGAAGAAAAAAAACACAGTAAAGCACATAACAACCCATCAGCATTGACAAAAGTATACATACCTGCTCGGCAAAAACAAACTTGCGGTTGGGATCTTTAAGCAGTGCAACAACCACCGAATCAAGCACATTTTGAACACATGCACCCTAACACACATTGCACAGAAAAATAAAATCAGAATCACTACAAATGCAAAAAATCCAAAGAACCGAACCAAGACAGGCAACCTGAATACTGTTATTCGATCCGACGTAGTACTGATCGATGGTCTTCAACCAACCGACGTCATCGTGCGAGTGCGGGACCAAATGCACGTTCAGTTTCCCATCAACAATGCCGGCTCCGGTCTCGTACTTCACATAAACCCCCTCAACAGGTCCGAAACAACAAAGAAAGGCCCAAACGCATGCAAAACCCGCGAGCGAAGCCAGAGACGAACCCTCCATGGCTTCCAAACCAGGTTCTTCAAATGCGCATGATCAGTGGGGATCTTATTCAAGGGGGGTGGGAGGGACACGTGGCGAGAAAGGACAAGAGGGGCATCGATTTCTTCTCTGGCCGGCCAGGGTTTTGGACTGTGGTGAAGACAAGGTCAATACGAGAGGGTTGGATGCTTATCTTACATGTACGGTTGGGGTCCGCGGCATCCGCCATTGATTTACCGGGTGGTTTGGTTTTATAGGGTTTCCTTTCTCGCTCGCTCTCTCGCTAAGTCTGTGATTGACTGTGAGGAAGAGAGTTACCGCGAACAGGGATGAATGTTTTTTTGGGAGGAGGGGCTCAGAGAAGGAATCGGTTATGCCCACTAACCCACCCAACATTTCCACCAATCAAAAATGGATTATGTGACGTACGGGGGCGCACTTATTGGTGGACTAGGCTGGGCGAAATCCTGCGGCCTAAATTTTGCAATAATGATGCACTCAGTCCGTTCTACCGTCCGTTTTGCAGTCACACCCTTTGAATTATGCTAAGGTAGTATATATTATGTTCTATTAAATAACGACTCTATGAATTTACATAGATAGTCATTAAAAATATAAATTTCATAAAATTTAAAAAAATTTACTCTTATCATTTTTTTATAAAAAATATAAACTTTTCTTTTGAAAATAAAATAATTTACATTAATAAAAAAAATCATCAAAGAAAGTAGATAAAATATTTTTAACATATAAACTTTTACATTTTGCACAATCTATAAAATAAAATTTTTATAAATATAAATACATAAAAAAAAAATTAAAAACTAATCAATTGAAGACCCACCCCACCTTCCCAAAACACTCTGCAGATAGGCCCACTCCATCACCCCAGCATATATTAAATTATGATTGGATACACAGATGGGTGAATGGACTTTTGATACACAAACAGGTGAAGAAAAGAGGGGAGTAATGTTGAGGGGTTTTATTCATTATTTACATGATGATACAGTGATGGGAGATATTTGAATTAAGATACAAAAAACTATGAAGGAAAAAAAAAAACAAAAAGGGAAAAAAACAAATCAAACTAAATCCATGATTAAATAGTTGAAGTAGAGTAGAGTAGGAAGAGGAGATTGACAATTTGACCAGCGGGCGATCGATGCGTCCAATATGTTCGTCAATGATCGACACGTTTGTTCATGCGTAGGTGATCGGTGATGAAAAATAAGGATCCCAGTCCCATAATATAGTTCTTTAATGGGTCCCGTGATTTTCATATGATTATATAAATGGGCCTTCTGAATGACCCCACCACTTAAAAGCTGATTTGTTTTAAAAAAAAAAGTTTGATGGAGTCTGGTTGTATAAATAGGCCTCCTCATATGGTTGTATAAATGGGTCTCCTGAATGACTCCACCACCTAAATTCTGATTTATTTTTATTTTTTACAAAAAAAATTGATGGGGTCTCTTATAAGCTAGCACCGCCCTCGGTTCTGTCACTGACCCAATTGTTTTTTTGTTTTTTAATATGAAAAAAATGTATTACTGTATCTCAGTATATACTTTGTTTATATAACAACGTGCACTCAAAAAGTGAGTGTATAATTTTTTTAAAAAAAGTATAGACTGTAATGGGACTGCATGTAACTTTCTCCTTTAAATGTATAGTAAACAATGAATGGTATAAATAGAAATTCAACTCATTAATTAACTTAAAGAATCCAAAGAAAGAAGGTAATTAGGAAAAAATAAAAAACGTGATAAATTTATACAGATGAAAACATAAATATTTGATTAGTGCAAAATATCCTATTTTAAATTAACATGGTTTGTTAAATATTTTTACATTGTTGGCAACTTGGTCGTGTATACCATCATATGATTCCACAATGACTATTTATATACATACTAGTTGAATGCACGGGCACCCACGCGTAATTTATCTTCAGTATGAATTGAATTACATAAACTACTTTATATTATAATGGAAGATAAACAAGAGTCCATATTATTATAAACAATTCTTTATAAAAAAAAATAATGTTTGATAACAGAAGTTCTATTATGCATATTATATATTTTTGAAACAAAAAAATGTATTATTATATTTCTACATATGATTATTTTTCATATAACAATTCATTTTACAACTCGAAATACACCCTCATATACCTCTTTAGTAATTTAATAGTCATCTAACTATGTATATATATATATACCTCAATAGATGAGATATATACCTTGTTAATTTTTTTTAATATTTACTAAAAATGAGTACATTAAATTTAAAATGGTGCAATGTTTATTATTTTAAAAAATTTAAGCATGTGATGACTGTATTTGGGATTGTATTTGATACTGTATCTAACATTGAGTGAATATCCACTCAAAATTATATTAAAAATAAAATCAAAAGAATATTTATTCATTTTTTTTAGAGACATTAATTTTTGAAAAGTTTTAGACTCAATAAAATTATATTAAACTTTTTTTTATTATAGAATAATTTTTTCCTAAGAAAATTTAAGTCAGCTCACTCCAGAATTAAGTTATGGGTCCGTCCCTAGTTACATACTTATAGTATATCTCATCCAATAATGTATATGTTTTTATAAAAAATAAAGTATATGCTCTAATGAATTACATGTATGATTGATAGAAAATGTTAAAAATTTATATCGGTGATAATACTTTGTTAATATGAGTATATGCTTTGTTAATTTTCTATCGATGCATATATGACTGGAATTAAGGCTAAAAAAAAAAAACTAAAAAAATTGGGTGTAACAATACTCATCAAAAATAGCGACGGGGATAGAGAGAGAAAGAGGAGGGTTGTCGGGTTAAAATGATGGATATTTTGTTTATGTATTTGATTGTTATAAATTTTTATACAATAATGATTTTTGGGCCTCAACTTATAGACCCCATCACAAACCCTATGAGGTGGCACATATGTAATCTCCTATTTACCCTTATTTGTTTTTTTTATTTATTTGATAACATATCCCTTTCCTTTAATGTAAGAGGCGGTTACAATATACATTGATCTCTTTATTTATTTTTTTTTAAACCAATTCTTTCCTTTTAATATGGATTCGCATGGATTGCTCGTAACTAAATGAAGATGCTGCCTAATGAAATGAGATTATTCCAAAGATTCGATCCAAAGCTAGATCTTTCTTTTTGAGGATGATCTTTTGGTCCATCCTTTGACAAAGTTGAGCAACCAAATATTGCAATCCAATCCATCCATTCTTTATTGAGAGAAAACGTTTTTTTTTTAAAAACAACCGAATGATTTACATTTTTCCCAATTGATCATCTATGAAATTAAATGTCAAACAACAAATCGATTTTAGTTTTTTTAGAGAAATTTTAGTTCTGTTTTTTTATCTAAGTGATTGTTTGTTATTTCAATTATGGTGATCGTTTTAGGTTTGGCTCATTTGATTTTTTTATTTTGATTATATAGATGTTAATATTTATGTGAATCTCTTTTTTTTCGCATGTTTAATCATTTTTAAACAATAGATCTATTTAGTATTATTTGTTGTCAAGCATGTACAAATTTGTATGATGATATAGATGTTTATAATTCTGTGTTTTTTTTGTTTATAAGCATGTTTTTTTAATTATTATTTAATATTTTTACAATCTTGCAAATAGAATTTTTTGTTTCGAATTCAGATACATCCCAAATGTAACTGAATATTACATGTATCTTGTTTTTGTATTTTTTTTTGTTTGTCTTTTGGTTTTCCCATTAATATAAGTTAATAGATTATTAAATTGTTTATGTTAGATACATTTTTTGGTATATGTATCCATGATTTACATTCATGCAAATGTTTTTTATTTTTTATGTTGAATTTAAATACATTTTCAATGTATCTGGAAAAACTAATATATGATGTATTTGAAAAAACTAATATAGAGTTGTATCTGAAAAAAACTAATATAGGGCTGTATCTAAATCTGTATCTGAAAAAACTAATATACTCATTTGTATCTGTATCTAAAATTTTTATCTGAAAATTTTTCATGTGTATCTATTTCTAAATATGTATCAATATTTGTATTTGAAAAAACTAATATATGATTATATCTAAATCTGTATTTGTATATGAAAAAAACTAATATACTCATTTTTATCTGTATCTGAAATTTTAATATATTCAAAAGTAGAGGTCAGAGAAGGTGGAGGCAGGAGGAGGGCTCGAAAGGTAGCCGATGCACTTCTCATATAATAGAGGGCGACAAAAGGAATCTAAAGGTGGTGACACTGGTCGCTGGAGATGAAGAGGTCAGTCTGAATGGATTTTTGAAGTGGTGAATAACATAGGAGGATAAATTTTTTTTTCAAAAGATGAAATATTATATCGGGAGGTGGTTATATATTATTGTTTTTTAAAGAATGAAAAATTCAAATTTAAAGAAATGGTAGTATTGTCTTTACAATTTTTATTTTTTAAAAAAGTTAAACAAAGAATTAATGAGATAATGACATCTATTGGGGCTTTTCAATGAGGCATAAACTTTTGAGCCCATGTAACAGGACTGATTTTTATAATATACATAATTTATATGTTGATAATTTTTATACCACACACACACATTTCAGTTAAAATCATCGCCATTTTTTTTTTCATATATTTCTCGTATCATTCATGGATATACATGTTTCGTATCATATAAAACATTTTGTTGTACATTTACTATACATGAATTTCATCATTGTGTATGTGCATCATGAAGAAGGATGGACAGAAGGAGGCCATCTACTTTGACAAGATAATTTCGATGATCGTCGCACATTGCACAAAAGGTCTGCACTGATGCCCACAGGGGACAGGGGGGTTCACCATGCTAGCCGGTTCGATGAGCTTGTCGCAGGGTCCTCCATCACCATGACTATCAGCCACTTCGACTATGTCATCATAAGCATTGATGTCTTGTCAAGCTGGGTTGGGTTAGTGTTTGGGTTGGGTTAGATTTAGTTGATGGTGGACCGTTTGTGTTTTCTAATGGAATATCAAACACCCACTCAAACATACGTATGCAATTGTCAAACTTACGAACGCTCATTAAAACATACATGGTCTCTTTACATAGGGGTATTAGGTGCATAGATTAAGACAAAATCAATAGGTTAAAAATCTTTAATCAGGAGGATTAAGAATTCTGTTCAAAAAGTGGTATTCACCAAATCTCAATTTAGATGAATTGAAATAAAAACTTTTTTACTCATGTTTCCATATCTCTTTTTTAATAACTGACTACTCTCTCCCCATGAATCCCAACCCTCCTCACCAAACTTGGAAACAATTTTTCTATCTCCACCGTCGGCCAATATTAAAAAAAAAAAAACACAAAAGACTTCCCTTTATTATTTGGCCTCTATGAAAGATTTCTCTCTTTTTTCTTTCATCAGCATCGAAACATTTAATTGGTTTATGGGTTTTCATCATTGAGAATGCTTTTCATCAACACATGTCAAGGATTTCATGGATTTATTCCTTAATTAAATATTTTTTTGTGTTTATGAGTTGTTCACCTGACACATATTTATGAGTTTTTCATCAATGCATGTCTATGATTTTGATATTAATTTTTTTTATTCCTTAGTTTAATCACACCTATTTGATTTTTTTTATTTGTTTGAATTTATATCTATCTTTAATTTGCTTTGTATTTATTAAAAATGAAAAAAATCAAATATAATATTGTTATATAGCTGTTGGCCTTATTCACAAGATTGAAATGTGTTATGGATAACTATATGTATTGTTAATTATTTTTTTACATAGCTGTTACTTTTATCATATTTACTTGATTGAATTTTTTTTAATGAATAATAATTTGATGTTGTAATGGCTCGTAATTTTTTTTAATAAACAATAATTTTATAAAAAATGTATTTTTAAAAATATATATTTTTATATTATAATCTAGACATTATAATCATGTACCATATTATATCAAAGAAGTTGGAAGTTGCTAAAGATTTACGATCCCACTTTGTCAACCAAACGTTAACATTGTTTACGGAATGCGCTAACCAATGAAAATCCTTTCACCACGTCAGCTAGCCTAAACCATCCGCCACAGAGACCTTCTCATCCTGACCGTTGATCACGCTCCATTTGAATCTGGACGGTTGGGATCAAACGAGTTTCATCATCGCCGAAGCTCCGGCCGAGCTTCAAGGATTCTCTCACACCCACCCCGTCCAGAAGATCCAGTGCTTCGATCGATTGATCGAGAGAGAGAGAGAGAGAAACAAATCCGAGTCTCCCTCCCGTAAAAGAGAGAATGGAGTGGATCAGAGAGAGCGTGGAGTCCATCCGATCTATTCGGATCAGACAGGTCCTCACCCAAGCCGTCAGTCTAGGTCAGGCAGTCAATTCTCCTTCACTTCTCTTTCGTCTTTCAATTTCTTTGAAATCTCTGTTGCCATACAGTCCGCATTCAGATGTTTAGTTTCTCATATTGATCTTGGTTTTTGATGTGAACAATTAGCTAGCATTTCTGTGAAGAAGAAATTTTTATTTTTTATAAAAAAAATGTCGGATTCTGTTTGAATCATGTTAGGCGTTGGAGAGGAGTTATCAGATCAGATCAGATGAAGTGATTCATTTTGTTCAATAATATGGCGTCATTTTATTTGATCTTTAAAAATCAAATTTGGGTTTCTTCTTCGTGTTACGAAGTGTGAAGTGCTTTCAACAATGCATTAGTTTACTATGCGACAAAAACACTATTGGGGATTGATTGAATTTTTTTAATTATTTATTTATTTATTTATTTTAATCTTGCACGAATAGGTTCTGTTGGTGATCTTTTCCTCAAAATTTATTTTGAGAGCAACTTTTACCCAGCTATTCGCTTGTTCTTTTGTACTGTCTCGAATTGGAATGAACTAGTTTCATTAGACTCTTGATGGAGTTATATTATTAATTGATGTTCATTTTTGAATCGGTATTGCTGAATGTTGCATTCCCCTTATGCATGTAAAATCTATTTGTTGGTGTTTTATTTTTTGAGATTAGGTAGGCCAATTTTATAATAAAGCATAGTGTTATAAGATTGGTCTGAATATGGAGAGGAGAAGTAGTATGAAAATAGAAAAAATACAAGCTCAACCAAGGACCCAGAAGGGAAGCTCGGCCGGCGAGGTAAAAACGAGAGACATAGATGGAGAAAAAAACCCCGCCGATGCACAAGCAGTGCCACCGCGGTGGAGGCTGGAACTGCGGCCTGGCTTACGTCTCGCATCTGATTCTGCCCCCTGAGTAACTCACCCCTTTGAGACCCACTAGATGTCTTCCCCAATCCTACACTAGGTAGAGAGTAGAGTCCCAAAGGTTTTCAAAGTAGAACCGCTGTCCCCGGAAGAGTACTTCGTTCCGTGTGCGCCATAACGCCCAAAGTCCCACGGGGATTAGGATCTTGAGGAAACAAGCGTGGATGGAGCGGGCCCCCGACGGGGCAATGGAGTTCATCACATTCCATAAATCTGACAACGATAGGGAAGAGAGTCTTGTTCCAGTTGCTAAACTTAGGGCGGTCCACAGCCTGGCGGCGACCGGGCAAGCGAGGAGGAGGTGTTTGACCGTCTCCGGGTCAGACATGCATAAACTACACTCCGTTGGGTTGTTCGGTCTCCATTTAGATCTGTAAACTTTGGTTAGCAGGCGGTTTTGGAGTGCAAGCCACAGAAAAATCTTGATCTTTCATGGCACTTTCCATTTCCAAATCACTGGCGTACACGCAGCCATCTCATGATTGCCCAGTTTGTCCTTCGACCACCATGCATACCCTGCTTTCACTGCATAGCCCAGTCCCGGGTTGTCGGCCCACACCAACTCGTCTGCTTGACCCAGGGAGATCGACACCTCCCCGAGCTCCCGCAACAACTCCGCACATTCCTAGACCTGAAGGTCGTTAGTGATTCTTCGCAGATTCAGCCTCCATTCACCATGTATTGTGTCCCTCTGCCAAACAGCCCCAACCAGTGCCTCCTTAGACTCAGCCAAGTGAAAAGGCAGTGGGAATTTCAACTAGAAGGGTTGATCTCCCCACCAATGATCCGTCCAGAAGTGGATACGCTCCTTGCTACCCAGGCGCCAACGCAGACCATGAGAGAAATCGTTGCCCAGTGCGAACCAGCCTTTCGCAAGGAACGACATTGTGGGGGAGGGCAGTGGGAAGGGCTGGGAGTCTCTCCTTCCACCATAGCGCTCGCGAAGGCAGCGCACCCAGAGCGCCGCAGGATCAGAAGCCCATCGCCATAGCCATTTTGCTCATAGCGCTCTATTCATCATACGGAGGTCGAGAACTCCCAAGCCATTTTGTTGGTGTTAATATATGGTTGTACAATTTTTAGATGATGCAATTTAATACAAGGTCTCATTCTTTTTCCTGCTTTATAGAGGTCCAATTTGATAAGAATAATCACATTCGTATAATTTGTATTTTATTCTCTCTAATTCATGTGCATTTTAATATATGTGACGTTACTGATCAAAGGAATTACAATGCACCATGGGTGCATTGTTGTGTTCCCATCCAATTTTTTCTAATGTTTTGCTTCCATATACATTTCAGGTATGATTGTTACATCAGCATTGATAATATGGAAGGGACTAATGTGCGTTACTGGAAGTGAATCGCCTGTTGTCGTTGTTCTTTCTGGGAGCATGGAACCTGGTTTTAAAAGGGTGAGAACTTCTGATCAACGAGGGAATGAAAGATATGCCACTATCTCCTCATTATTGGATATTCGTTCTTGTAGAAATTATATTATGGCTTTGCAACTCTTGATGTTATGTTGCAGTAATTAGAGCATATTTAGATTGGATGAAGGGTCAGTCTACATTATGATGGTTTCTCTTACATAGAAAGAGTGAACTACTGAGCATCTGTTCTTATTTATTACCATACATCATCTTTGGTAGACTCCACCTTTCTATACATAAAATATGTGTTCACATTTTTTATTTTTTATTTATTTTTGATGAACTATTGCAGGGTGATATATTGTTCTTACACATGAATAAGGATCCTATCCGTGCTGGGGAGATTGTCGTCTTTCATGTAGATGTAAGTGATTCTTTATGATTATCAATCGATTGGCACCATTGTTAAATGTATTCGCCAACTATACGTCGTCATGCATATAAATAAATCCCCATATATGTGCCCATTTTTTTTCCAGTGAAAATATGACCTTCCTTGGTAGACTCACTAATTGTTGGTATGAACTCAATGTCCACCTTGGCCATTGTTTTGTGGACTGGTGGTCGTCACCCATGGTTCATGCATTGGAATGTCTTTATGTAGATGGTACATTGGGTATAGGATTCATTATGCCATTTTCATGGATGATAAAAAATTAAGCCCAACATCATATATGCATCACTGAGCTTTTTGGTGTACTCCTTTGACTGCATTGGAGGAGGGGAGAGAGAGAGTGAAAAAAAACTTATATTAGTTCTTGCAATCCTTCTATACTAGTTTCTCCATTAGACGAGCATTGGAGAATTGTGTAAACACTTCCTCTGAATGATACTGGCTATTTTACAAAAGTTCATTTCCCCATGTACAACAACCACTTTGTTTATTCACGATCACTAGTTTTTTCTGATTACTAAAAATGATTTTGTGGCCTTCATTGGATACTTTATATCACCTATTTGCACCATGTTCATCATCTTGACACACGTAAAGTAAGTGATATTGGCCTCTTTTCTATCTTTCCCCATTCATATATTGGCTTGAGAAATTTTCTAAGCTTGTTGGTGTAGGCTCTAAATTAATTGTCTTTGATATTTAAAAGATCCAGTATATTTTTTATTTGTTGTTTTATCTTATGTTATTATTTTTCTGTCCTTCAGGGTCGCGAAATTCCTATTGTCCATCGGGTCATTAAGGTATGTTTTTTTAAGCATGGTTGCAATAATTCTTAATGCAGTTAAATTGCATACTAGTTCAGTTTTTTTGGGAGCGATTCCTATTAGGATGAATGGGTTTAATTGTCTTCATATCTAATCAAGATTAATAATGCATGAAGATTGAAGAAGACTTATAAAAGATCTGAATTCAAGATATCACTAGTGTGAAGGTTCCGAAGTACCAACCCAAAATGTAACCCTTATTAAGAACCAGATACATAAAACCAACTCACCTTTGGATAAATGCCCCATGGCCAACAAACTGCGGCTGATGAAATTGTGCATCTCTGTATTGACTTTATGCTATACTGTTATGCAGGTTCATGAAAGAAAAGATACAGGAGAGGTAGATGTCCTGACAAAAGGTATCTTACATACATAATCTTGTAGGATTTTTGGCATCACGTTTTGTTATTAAAATGTGATCCATGGCAAGTTAGCATAATGTGTTCCATGGTTTTAAAATTGCATCATGGTTATGCTGTTTTGCAACTGGAGTTACATGTCTGGCAGCATCATTTAGAATTGACATAAGAAGATTTGGGTTTTTGTATGTTTACCTATTGCATATCGTTTGGTCATTTTTATCTAGACATGATGATCATCGCTTAGCATGAGAAATGTGTGGCATATGGACTCATTGCTCATTGTCATGATCTGACAATTTTCTTCGGAATCTTTGACTTGCAAAGTTATTATTTTGTGATAATATTTTCCTGTTGCACTCTCCTTTCCCTATTTCAATTTTCTCATGCATGATTGCTGCATCTCTTACATTCAATTTCCCTTGCTTTTAATTTCTTTTTTTTGGTCTCACAGCAGCCAATGATCATTTTTTTGTTTCTTCATTTCAGGGGACAATAATTTTGGAGATGATAGACTGCTCTATGCTCATGGCCAACTGTGGCTCCATCAGCATCATATAATGGGGAGAGCCGTCGGGTACTACGTTTATGTTGAACAACCAGCATCTTTCTTGCATGGATTTAATAGTGTTTTCTCACTATAGGATATTCCTACTGCTACTCTTCCATTCATCAGTATGATTTAGCATCTTCTTCTTCACATTGATTGTCCTCTACATTTTACAGGTTCCTACCATATGTTGGCTGGGTGACAATCATCATGACAGAAAATCCAATTATTAAGGTGTGATTTCTATACAATATCTGATGGTTATTTATGCCACCGGATGAAGATGTTTTAAACATGTGAGCATGGTACTGGGACGTGTTCTTTCTGCATTAAGGCTGTCACTAGGTGTCCTGACAATTTTCTTTTCCTAGATCATCCTCAAGGCTAGCGATTTCATTCCAATGTTGCCACTTGTTTATATTCAAATAGCATTATTACATGTACAACATCATTCGACGAGTATTCTAGTGCAATATTTTGATCTATGCTCCTCTCTGTCACAGTACGTGCTCATCAGCGCCCTGGGATTTCTGGTGATCACCTCAAAGGAGTAGAATTACACCCTCACTGATGCAGCTCACCCTCAAAATTTTTGACCAGGAAGACGGTGAAAAGGAATTCAGTTCACTAGGTCCTCTTTTTTCTCATGTAATTCACTTAAGCTAAAGCTTTCAGCACTCTGTGAAATAAAAAACAGATAAAGGAGAACCATCAACAGTCCCAACGTGCTAATTGTCATTGATTTGATCTTGGTGGGTCTCCGAACTACATGGGCCTAATTAAATGACCCAACACATTATCAAGAAGAATATACAAATATCTTTCCGGATAATATATGTAAGAGTGTTGATACATGTAGTCCATTTTACAGCTCGTTTTACAGTTTCATATACTATTACAGTGTATATTACACTATCATAGTATATACTGCAGTCCGTTTTTTCATTTTTTCACCATGAAAAAAATACACTAACGTATCTCGGTATATATTTTATTTTATATAATAGCATGTACTTCAAATGGTGAGTGTATAATTTTATATATATAAAAAAAAGTGATAGATTACAATTGGGACTGTAATAAGGGCTACGTGTATCTTTTTCTTATTTGTAATCCAAAATTGCAAAACAAAAGCACTTGTTTCTTATATCTCGTATATGCACTTAATGCTGTAGAGCAGGCTTTAAAACAAAAGCATCCAGGTCCAATCAAGAAAAACGTAGATCTTAAAAAGAGGACCATTGTTCGAAATCAAATGAAGATCAGAAGCAACAACTTGTGCTGTGTTCTAACTAATTGATCAAACGAAAACCTCAAAAAATGAAATCTAATAGAATGATCAACTAGAAGGATTCCATTCAATTCAAGACTAACTCAAAAATCCTTTCAATTCAAGACTAACTCAAAAGACACATTCTTGTGTTAAATGAATTCTTGAAACCTTGAAGAGATCTTACGCCCACCACGCCACGCAACGGTGGCACCTGGTCCAAGATCCCTCCTCCCCCTCATCGCCGCCTTGCCATCCTTGGGGAGCTTGAACCTGCAGACGGGGCACGAGTGTCCGTAGTGCTCGAGCCAATCCGAGATGCACTTGACATGGAACAAGTGCTTGCAAGGCATCCTCTTCGCCATTTCTCCCACCCCCATACCCTGCTTGCACACTGGGCAGAATTTCTCCTCTGTCACCACCACCTCCTCCAGAGCCTCCACAGAGGCCTTCGACGCTGGCATATTTTGGACTTCGCTGTGGAGGTTCACGGTGATCCGCTGCTGTCGTATGATGCATTGGAGGGTTAAGGAGAATTCGTTGGCGGTGTCGACCGAGTCATTGCTGCCGCATCGGGGGCAGACGACCGGGTTGGGATGGTGGCTCGCGAATTCGCAGTACCAGTCGCACTGGCGGCACAAGAACCAGACCGAGGGGGGTTGGGCTGGAGGTGTTGGCGGCGGTGTGGGTTTGGCCATGAATCTCTTGATTTCTTGATTTTTGGTTTGATGTAACGGAGAAACAAGAGAGAAGGATGAGGTTTGTCAGTGGCGGGAAGGACTGCAGTAAGTTGAATTGAGGGATGTTGCACTCAACCAATCTTTTAGAGTCCCATTTATAATCTCAATACTCAAACCTATTTTACGTCTGGGTGTCTCCAATTGCACCCCTTATTTTTCACTGCACACCCTTATTTTTGCGTACCGAATTGATTTTCTATTCACACCCAAATGTTGAAAACAAATAAAAAAAAGGAAACCCTAGCTCTCTCTCCCTCTCCCTCTCCCTCTCCCTCTCGCTCCTCTCGCCGTCCCACATTCTCTCTCTCTCTCAACACTTAAGTCGTCATGTGCTCTCTAGATCCATTCTCTACCTTATTTGTTTTGTTTTAGGCATGCCCCTTAATCAATAGATTTAAGGCTCTTGCATACCTTTCATCAAAAAAAAAAAAAAAAACATCTCGTCATAATGTTTGAATGTTTGGACATGTTTTAATATTCCTGTTTTTTAATGTTTAAATTTTAAGAATGTTAATGTGTTTAAATGTTTAAATTTTAGGGCAATTTACACTAATAGCCCCACTATACTGAATATTTATAGAAATAGCTCCGCCTATCCAATATTTGTGAAAACTAGCCTCATTGACCTAGGCAGCACTACCACATCAGCGTTTGACCTTTTTTTACTTCAATGAAGACATCATATATATGTGTGTATATATATGTATGTATGTATCACATCTCCTATTAAAATGGAGACATCATGTATATCATGTCTTTAATGTAATTCATCAATCCCACATTTTTTCTCTTTTATATTTAAAATCTCATATCATTAAAAAAACATAAGAGAGAAAGAGATGTGATTATTGAATCACATTGGAGACTCCAGAAAAGAAAAAAAAAATGACCAATGCTTTTAGTTTTTGCAAATATTGATCCAACGAGGCTATTTTTGCAGTGTAGGGGGATTATTAGTGCAAATTGCTCTAAATTTTATGAATGTTTGACACTTTTTTTAAAAAAAAAAAAAAAAATTGGAAGTCTTTGAATGTTGGAATTTTATGAAGGACGGTGTTTGGCTGTTCCCACCAATCAGAAAAAAAAAACATCGGTTTTTTTTTTCTTCTGATTGGTGGGGTAAGAAAAACACTTGGTGGAGATAGACGAGCCCTTTTATGAATGTACTAACCGCCACTTGTACTAGCAAAACCGACACGAATACGCACGAAAACTAAAGAATGGAATGTGGTTGCTAGTATCAACAATTAGAACGTCGAGTTATATTGATTCCTTTGAATATAGATTTTGTTAGTGTAATATATTTATATCAACGATGTATACATCTTGTGAAATTTTTCCATATAATTCAATAAATTATATATCTATTTTCATAAAACATATCTATCTCATTAGATGCAATATACTATTTAAACACACCCAAAAAAAAATCCAAAAGATTGGATCAACTACAAAATATCCAATTCAAGTGACAACCCACCACAAAAGAAAATCAAATCCCAGAAAACCCAATTTACATCAAAGAATCTCTGAAAACTACCATGGTATTTAAAGACTCAAGTTCTTGTGCTACACAAGTTCTTGAAATCTTGAATAAACCGACCAGCATCCATCGCGGATAAACCCCGACCATGTGATTAGGCGGCGGCGTCATCGGGCCCGTCAAGTCCACGCTCCTTTCCCATCCTCTCCGCCTCGTAATCCTCATCATCCGTCGGAAGCCCAAACCTGCAGACGGGGCACGTGTTCCGGCGCGCGAGCCACGTCAATATGCACTCCCCGTGGAAGGCGTGCGTGCACGGCATCCTCCGCATCGTCGCGTCCCTCCGCGCCCTCTCATTCTCCCTGCACACGGGGCACTGCACCTCCTCCTCCACCGCCACCTCCTCCAGAGCCGCCACCGCGGCCTTCGACGCTGGCGGTGGCCAGTCATTCTCCGTCACCGCCGCCTCCGCCGCCGCCGACTCCTGCAGGTGCCGAAGCAGATTGCGCGAAGCCTCCTCCATCTCCCTGAGATCACAGTCCGTGACGTCTCCGACATTGACTGCCTCGATAAGCGCGCCCATGGATTCCTGGATCTCCGGCCACATCTGAACGAAGTTGGGCCTCCCCACCCCCGTGAACTGCTGAATCTGGCGTTGGACGCTTTGGATGTACCGGCTGGCGGTGTTGGAGATGGGTGTGTCGTTGATCTGCGCCTGAGGTGGCGGTGGCGGACTGTGTTCGGCCATGAATTTCCAAGAGCGGGGGAGGTGGGTGTTGGAATTCTTGATTTGTGAATTGTGATCTTTGGTTGATATGAGTGTCAAGAGAGGGGGACGAGCATATCAGATCGTCTTGGTGGAACCAAACGTTGAATAAATTGAGTGAGCGCATATAGAACTGAACAAAGGACTGAACATGTCATTTTTCATAAATAAATCGAATTCGAATGGTAACCCAAATGGGTCTGAGGGAAACTAACGGATAGCCAAGCCAATTAAATGTTTCTTCAAACAGACACAAGATGCGATGAAAATGTAGCCCATCCGCTGGCTACACTGATCTTTTTTATATAAATAAATATATAAATAAATATACTCATCTATTGAAATATATACTATTATATTATTTGAAATACAAACTGTGATATATTAATTAATTTTTTTCTTAAAAAACTGTAGCCTCGTATATTACAATATAGTCCATACACTGCGAAGTGTATACAATGCGTTATTGCAGTGTATAGGGTTACAAACAGGCTGCAACATGGATTGCGTGTATCAGTGTTTTTATTGATAGATAAAAAAACAAGAGAGCAGAAGATTTTATTAGATGAAATATAATTGGAGGGGACAAATCGAACTAATGAGTTTGGGTCATCTTCTATATCGAACTTATGGGTTGGGTTAATATGAAAAATAAACGAGGTGTGTAGAATAACTCATGGGGTGGTTATAACCACCCTCTTTATAACTGAGGGTTTATTAATTTGCCTTCTAAGAAGTCTAATACATCTTAGTTCTTCTCCAGCATTTATACTTATACTCAAATTTTAATAAAAATTTAAGTAAAAACTTCACTTGATATGGTGTCTCCAACCATCATTTAGTATTTTACTCAAAACTTTTGAAAATTGTGAAGCTTAAGAAAAAAATATAGAATTTGAAAATTTGAGTAAATCTTTGAGTCTTTCTTAATATAACCTTTGAAAATATAGGTAAATAAGTGGAGTGATTTTTGGGTTACTTTTACTCAGATTTAAATTTTAGTATATACTTGGGTATAAGATTAAAGAAGCTATTATGATTTTATATCGAATAGGTTGTTCACTTGGTGTCACATTGGTGTAAATGTTTGTAGTGGCTAACTAATTTAATGAGCCTAATTAAATAGAAAAGACATTATTTTCTTTTTTTTTTAATTTATTCCATAAATAATTGTCTTTGTAATTTATTTCTTTGTGACATCATGTCATGTCATGATAGTAATATAATTCATTTAGCGTTGACATAAAGTGAATGAAAATTAGGAAAAACAAAAAAAACTTTCTTTAATTGTGCTATTCAAAATTATTACGTCCGTTTGAAAATTTGTTTAAAAAATAAAATTTTAAATAAAATAACTTAAATAAATTTGATTCTTGAAAAATGTATTTTTTATGTTTTTTAAAAAGTAACTTTTTTACATTATAAAAATTTAACTTAATTTTTTAATTAAGTCAACTTTTTAAAATACATCGGACAATACTTTTTAGCTTTTTGCTTAATTAAAAGCAGAATCATCTCTTTTAAGTGATTCTGAACGGGGCTTTGTTTGTACTTATCATTTTCTTCACTTTCTTTCGTCTATTTTGTTTTATTATTAAAAAATATGAAATTTTTTTTTCATGAAATAGAATTTCATATAAAATAATTGAAAATGATTTTATCATATTAAATTAGATACACCAAAAACGATAAATATTGATAATTTTTTTTTAGCTTTTTCTATAACACAAATTCTCATACTTCCTTTCATTTGATAACGAACTAAAATTTCAAGAATGAAATCTAATAGAACACTGCTACACAAGAAAAATAAAATAAAAAACACACACACCAGAAAGCACGATTCACATCAAAGAATCTCTTGAAATCCCCGGAAAAAAGACTCATATTGATCTTGTGTTTAATGCAAGTTTTTTTAAGAGAATCGACCGCATCATTGTTCCAATTCAAATGAAGATCAGAAGCAACAACTTGTGCTGTGTAACCGAAACTCCAAAAAAATGAAATCTAATTGAACGATGGATCAACTAAAAAGAACTCACTCAATTCAAGACGATCTAAAAAAAGAAACTAACTCAAAAGACACACATTCTTCTTCAAACCTTGAAGAGATCGTCCACCACGTCACACGACGGCGGCATCGGAGCCGCCGTTGTCCGGTCCAGGTTCCCTCCTCCCCCCCATCGCCGCCTTGTCGTCCTTCGGGAGCCCGAACCTGCAGACAGGGCACGTGTTTCCATACTTGAACCAATCCGAGATGCAGTCGCCGTGGAACAAGTGCTTGCAAGGCATCCTCGTCGCCATATCTCCCACCCCCATATCCATCTTGCACACCGGGCACAACTCCTTCTCCGTCACCACCACCTCCTCCAGAGCCGCCACTGAGGCCTTCGACGCAGGCATATTCTGGGCTTCGCGGTTGTCCCTAAATGTCTGCGTAAGGTCGCGGTCCACCATGAACCGCCGCTGCTGTCTGATGCGTTGGATGATTTCGGAGAATTCGATGGCGGCGTTGACCAAGTCTTCTCTGCCACATCGGGGGCAGACGACCGTGTCGGGATGGTGGCTCTCGAATTCGCAGTACCTGTCGCACTGGCGGCACCGGAACACGACCGAAGGGGGTTGTACTGGAGGTGGTGGAGGCGGCGGCGGCGTGGGTTCGGCCATGAATTTCTTGATTTCTTGGTTGATGTGAAGGAGAAAGAAAGAGAGGAGGATGAGATCTGTCTATGGCGGGAAGGACTGCAATAAGTTGAATTGAGGTATATGTTGCACTCAACTTACATCTTAGGGTCCTATTTATAGTCTCATACAATAAACCCATCTTACATCTTTGCTTTGTTATGAATTTCAAGAGAGGGGGCAGCGGATCATCTTGGCGGGATCAATGTTCAATAAATAAATTGAATTCGAGTCGTAACCCAAATGGGCTGTGTTATATCATTGTTTGAAATATATTGAAATATATATCATTGTACGAATTAAAATATATACTGTGTTATATCAATTGATTTTTTTCTTAAAAAATTGTAGCCTCGTATGTTGCAATAGAATCCATACACTGCAAAGTATATACAATGTGTTAGTGTATAGGGTTACTGACAGGCTGCAACAGAGATTGAGTGTATCAATTTCTTTATTGATAGATAGATTTTGAAGAGAACAGAGACAAAATCGAACTAATGAGTTCATGTTATCGTCCACTTCATCACTCGTCCGACTAAATCATCGATGAACATGGTGGGGGTGACCTGTAGAAGGTTTTCATGATGCCCAAGTCAGTAGATTATAGCTAGATCTAAAGTTTCTATAATATTTCACATACTTTAAAAGAGAGAATTAGTTCTCTATTTATACTGTTGGCTTACGCCCTCTGATCCTATGGGATAAGATTAAATCTAGTGATCCATGAGATTTCAGAAGATTTTAGGAATCAAAGTTTGTCTCTTAAAATCTGATTTGTATAGGATCTGGTCTTAATCTCACTTGAGATGAAAAAGTTAGACACATGACGTAATATCATTGAACCCATAAAATGGCTCCTCCATTCCTACAATAATAGTGGAGGAAGGTGGCTCTCCATAGGTGAAGGGGTTGTGTAAGTATTTTAAGAATTCGAGTAGCTCAGTACTAGATGGGAGTGAGTGAATATTTTTTTTATAAGATCATTTTGATAATTCTAATTCAATTTTTTTTATCATTTTAATTTTAAGAAATCCTAATTTAGTATTTTACTCAAAGCTCATTATTTTGTGTTTTACTCAAAGAAAATTGTGAAGTTTAAGAAAAAATATAGCATTTGAAAATTTAGATAAATGCTTGAGTCTCCTTTGATCTTGATAAAAGTTTAAGTAAAAGCTTGATTTGATATGAGTATGGTTAAATGGTTGGAGAGATTTTTAAGGTACTTTAATTTATTCAAATTTAAATTTAGGTACACATTTGAGTACAAGATTAAATAAGCTCTTATGGTTTCATATCAAATATGTTGTTCACTTGGTATCTGATCGGTGTAAATGTTTCTAGTAGCTAACTAATTTAATGAGCCTAATTAATTAAATATAAAAAGACATGATTTTCTCTTTTTTTTTCAAATTTATTCCATAAATATTGTCTTGCATTTTATTTCGCTGTGAATCATGTCTTGATAGCAATATGATTAATTTATCGCTAATATAAAATGAAGGAAAATTAAGCAAAAAAAAAAAAATTCTTTCGACCATTGAAAAATACGTTGTTTGTGCCAATCATTTCATTCACTTTCATTTTTCTATTTTGTCTTATTAAGAAATATGAATATTTAATTTTTATTTTCAATAAAAGAGAATTTTACATAAAATAATGGAAGATGATTTTTTCTTATTAAATTAAATACACCAAAAATCATGAAAATTGGTATAAAAAAAAGTCGTTTATCACTTTTTCTTTAACACATATTCTCATATTTCCTTTCATTTTTATTTCAAAATTGAGCAGAAGAAAATATCCCCAAGCAAACTATTCGTGTTAAAATGTTAAAGAGAGGACCTTAATTTCTTCAAGGTCAGAAGCAGCTTGTTGTGTACTAACCATTTGATAACGAACTACAACTTCAAAAACGAAATTTAATAGAACACGGCCATACATGCACAAGTAAAAAAAAAAAAAAGCCTTATTCACAACAAAGAATCTCTTGAAATTCCCGAAAAAAAAGACTCATTGGCCTTTGTGTTTAACACGAGTTCTTGAAATTTTGAAGAGATAGAATCGACCGCATCATTGTTTTTTTTTTTTCGCTTGGTACCGCATCATTGTTCCAATTCAAATGAAGATCAGAAACAACTTGTGCCGTGTTACACTTCAAAAAATGAAATCTAATAGAACGATGGATCAACTAAACAGAACTCACTCAATTCAAGAGGATCTAAAACAAGAAACCGACTCAAAAGACTGCACACATTCTTGAAACCTTGAAGAGATCGTCCACCACGTCACACGACGGCGGCATCGGGGCCGCCGTCGTCCGGTCCAGGATCCCTCCCCCCCCTGATCGCCGCCTTGTCGTCCGTTGGGAGCCCAAACCTGCAGACGGGGCACGAGTGTCCGTAATGCTCGAGCCAATCCGAGATGCACTTGACGTGGAACAAGTGCTTGCAAGGCATCCTCTTCGCCATATCTCCCACCCCCATATCCATCTTGCACACCGGGCACAACTCCTCCTCCGTCACCACCACCTCCTCCAGAGCCGCCACAGATTCCTTCGACGCAGGCATATACTGGGCTTCGCGGTTGTCCGTAAATGTCGTTGTAAGGTAGCGGTCCACCATGATCCGCCGCTGCTGTCTCATGCGTTGGATGATTTCGGAGAATTCGATGGCGGTGTCGACCAAGTCTTCTCTGCCACATTGGGGGCAGACAACCGAGTCGGGATGGTGGCTGGCAAATTCGCAGTACCAGTCGCAATGGCGGCACCGGAGCACGACCGAGGGGGGTTGGACTGGAGGTGGTGGAGGCGGCGGCGGCGTGGGTTCGGCCATGAATTTCTTGATGTGAAGGAGAAAGAGAGGAGGATGAGATCTGTCTGTGGCGGGAAGGACTGCAATAAGTTGAATTGATGATGTCTTCAAAAAACTTATATCTTCCTATTTATGAATTTCAAGAGAGGTGGCATCAGATTGTCTTGGCGGGATCAACGTTCAATAAATAAACTGAATTCGAGTCGTAACCCAAATGGGCCCGAGGGACACTAACGGGTAGATGTTTCTGTTGAAGTATACAGTCTTGATATACACTCAGTTACGTTTGTTTTACGGTCCCATTTAAAATCTCGTATACTATGATATCATAATATATATTGTATTATGATAACGTATTGGGCTTTATCGATCATGATCATAATGCATGGAGATTTTTTTTCTTAAAAAAAAAATACATTATGGTATCGTAATATATATTTTATTTATATTATAATAAATACTTCAAAAAGAAAAAAAAGTAAATCAGAGCTGGAAAGTAGACTATGCATGACGCACTCATATTCATTTATATTTTAGAATTCTTAAAATCCTGCATTCTAAACTCAGCTTTTGAAAATTGACATGGTGTTTTGTTAGCTTTTTAATTGTTAAAGTTTTTAGCTTAAAAATGCAGGATTGTAATTTGAAAAGCTAAAAATTAAAAATATGTCTGGATCCATGTTTGATAATATTTAATTTTTTAAATGTATAATCTACTTAAATGGAAATTCAAACGAGGGCCTGAGTGTAACAATGCCCCTTTTAAAAAAGAGTACTCTAGTGTCCAATCAAGGTAAAGTTCACTAATTAATTTACATTCCGAACAAATAAATCTAATTATTCAAAAGAAGATCATATATACGAAACCTGTGTTGTGTTATATTTGTCTGATCAAACCAAAACATCAAAAAAATGAAACCCACATCCATCACCGTCAACTAAAAAGAATTCAATTCAAAGACCAAAGGGACAAGTTCGAACTAATGTATCAAAAAAATAAAAAAAAATAACAACACACTAGTTCTTGTGTCACGTGATTTTAAAGCATGCATGAAGGGAGCCAACCGGTTCTTGAAATCTTTGAGTTACTCAAACCCCGATGACGTGGTGGAATGCTGGCCGTCCGATCCACTCTCAGCACCATCATCGTCGTCGTCCGTGGGGAGCTCGAACCTGCAGAGGGGGCACGTGTGTTGATACGCCGTACGCGAGCCACGTCAAGATGCAGTGGCCATGGAACAAGTGCATGCAAGGCTTCCTCGTCGCCATCCGCAGACCCTCCAAGGACACCGTGCAATCCACCGCCTCCGTCACCTCCACCTCCATCAGAGCCTCCACAGCCGCTTTCGACGCAGGCGACCTTGACCTGTACTTCACCAACACCGCCCCCAAAACCCTCCTACACACTTCGGACATCCACTCCTCGTAGTCCCCATGAATCCCAACCGTCATTGACCTCAACTTGTCAAGAATGGCTTCCCTCATATCCATCACCCATTCGAGGCACTCCTCTTGATTCCGGGTGAAAGGGCGTCCGTGCAAGGCGAGCCAGCTTTGGCAAACCTGGTGGGAGAGATGGCTGATACGGAGTTCCCTGAAGGTGGGCGAAGAGGGGACGGGGAGGAACTCGATTAATCTGGAGCATGGGTTGTGGCAGACGACGGGATCTTGACTTCAGGCTGGGCCGAGCAGTGGAAGATAGTGGTGCAAAAGCTGCATCGGTATCGCACGGTTATATCTTGCGGAGGTGGTGGTGGACTTGGCGGCGTCTCGGGTTCAGCCGCCATGGATGTTGGGGGAGGCGATTTTCTTGATTTTGGTTTTTTGGATTTGCTGTGAGTGAAAGAATGGGAGGAAGATTTACGAGGGTTTTGGTGGATGCATGGAGGCATTTGCTTGTTGAATGCTCGTACGTCTATTTTATTTTGGGTATTGGGTTAGTTTTAACTTACTTTAAATAATTTGATTGTCTAACGCGTCTATAACTGTCTGATCTTATAATTTTAAACTACACAATTTAACTGAATATTAAAAAAGAAGCTTTAGAATTTAATTGTATTCTAAGTTTAGTTTTAAAATTTTACAAAGTATCAATTATAATTAAATTGTTCAACACTTGGGTCAAATTTAAAAACGGGTTTGAACATCTTTTGGATTTTCAAGAAATTACTATTTTCAAACCCGTTTCTAAACAAAAAAATTGGACAAAAAATGGAGAGACAACTTCTTACAAAATCAATTTTAAACCTACCTTTTACCTAAAATCAATTTTATAATCGTGCAACCAAACGCAGTTCCAGTCACCCCGATCTCTCCCCGATGACCTGATTGAGTCTCACCATACACATTTTTGCAGTTTATTTGCACCGAGTAATGATCCCCGAGTCATTTAAAATTTAGATAATATGGTATATGTTGCGTTATCATAGTGTATGAAAATAAATATTTTTTTATTATTCTTTGAAAAAAATATACTAGTATATATAAGTAAATATTCCACTTTTTTATATATATTTTTTTAAAATAAAAATTCGGTGAGAGTATTTTGTAAACCGGACTACACATCATTTTGTTTTTTTTCTTTTCATGTTGGGCCCTTAGCATGGACCTCCGGGCGCTTTATATATTTGGAAATGAATCTGTTACGTTCGGTTTGGTTTAGTCATTTTTCGTAGGCTATAAAACACAGATTTTTTTTAAGTATAAATTTGAATAATTAAGTACATTTTTCTGTTAAGAAATGAATTACATAATTGTATTATCATTCTTCCTTATGCTCTACCTATATATTCATTGCAAACAAAAAAAAATATTTATTTATTTAATTCACTCCTTATCCTTCCGTATGCCCACCTTACTTCACTACCCAAACTTGCGCTTAATTTCAGGTTGAAAAAAATGTTCTGAAAACAAGGTTTCCAAGGTCTAACCAAGAAAATATCCTATAATTTCTATTCCATACCATCAAACACAAACGAAGACAAATAGAACCATCACCGTTTCTGAAGCTCTCATTTTTATAAAAAGAACCATGCATTTCAAATGAAGCTCAGAAAGCAGCATAACCATTTGGTCAAACAAAAACTTACAAAAATGCATGAAAATCATCAGATTTCGAATCACCTAAAATGAATTCAATCCTTGAAATCTGAAAACCAATCTTTCTTAACAAGAGAGTGAACCCCATCAACAACCAATTCTTGAAATCTTGAATGTATCGAGTATCGACCGCATGGGGACCGTGATTAGGTGGTGGCCGCAGCGGGTGGTGGTGGTGGTGGTGGTCCGGGGTCCCTTGTCTTCAGTGGGAGCACGAACCGGCAGACGGGGCACGAGTTGCGCCGATTCAAGAACCATTCGAAGATGCAGTCGGGGTGGTAGAGGTGACCGCACGGCATCCTCCTCGTGAAGTCCGTCGCCCGCAGACGCTCGTTGCACACTACGCACTGCACGTCCTCCACCTCCAAGTCCACCACCGGCGCCACAGACAGAGACACCCCCATCATGAACCAATCGCACAAATGTAGGATGTCCATGTGCTGCGCTGCGGACATTGTGGAGCTGGAGTTGCAGTTGGGGCAGACCACGGCGTCCACACGTTCCGGCTGGTCCTCCACAAAGTCGAAGTTGTTGTCGCAGTCGTTGCAGTGGTACCTGAAAGTGTTCGCTTGGATTGGAGGAGGAGGAGGTGGTGGACTAGGCGGCTTCTCAGGTTCAGCAGCCATGGATGGGGGGTGGAGAGAGAGGAGATTTTTCTTGATTTGATGTTTCTTGGAGGAGGCCGTTGTTTGTTGGATTTTATTAGTGTAATTTATATTTATTTTATTTTGTTGTCGCTCGGGGATTGGGATGGCTTAGTCTAACCCTAAATGGGTCCGATGAAAGCTGATTTGTAGCCCAATATGGACCCGAGGATCATTGTTCGGTCTGAAGCCCGCCTTGCCCGACCTGGACTAGCTGGTCAGAAAAGTCCATGGGTCTGAACCCATACCAGGTTTGGGCCGGTTTTTCACGGGCCGGGCTATGTATACTTCTGATGGACCAGTGTCTAGTCATTCAGTCTCCGTATGTTTCAGGATTTTTTTTAAAAAAAATTGTGTTTTGTTTCATTAATAACGTGCATTAATAAAAATAAAAAAAAATAAAAAACATGTTCAAATAAATTGAATGCATATTCATTTTTATATTTCTAACTTGCGCTATGAATATTGGGATGGTTGAGTGTATCACTTCCCTTTAACAATTCCTACTTTGTCCTACCTACTAGTTACTAAGTTAAGATTAGTAGATACTAAATTAAAATAATAAAAAAACGTATATATTTAATTAATTCAAATAATATATACTAATTTTAATGGGTTATTTAGTTTCTACCCTTTCTAAAACAAGTCAATTATTAAAAAACCTCTCCAAAACACAATATTATTATAAACCCCCTTTAAATGTTAACTGAATTTGTAAAAACCCAGATAAGTTTTTTTTTTACTGAATAGGTTATTAAATGATGGATTGACAATAATACCCTTACTAAAAAATATCCTAACTTGATAGAAAATTTTGGGAGTACTAATTTCTTTTTGTTTTATTGGCTGTTGGGTTTTACAAATCCCCTTAACATTTAAATGGAGTTTATAATGATATTGTGTTTTATTATAGAATTATTTTTAATAATTTTCTTGTTTTAGGGGGGGTAGAAACTAGAAACTAAATAACATTTTTTTTCTATCAAGTTAGGATTTTTTAGTAAGAGTATTATTGTCAATCCATCATTTAATAACCTATTATGTTAAAAAATAACTCATTTGAGTTTTTTACAAATTCAGTTAACATTTAAAGGAGGTTTATAATAATATAGTGTTTTAAAAGGGTTTTTTTAATAATTTGACTGTTTTAGGAGGGGTGGAAACTAAATAACCCAATTTTAATTTATGCACGATGTATGTGTAAATAAATTTTTTTTTTTTGCAAAAACCATTCTAAATCAACACCCTCAATTTTTTAAAACTCATTTATATGCAACATAAACATAAACAATACAATGAAATTTTAATAATTATTATGAAGTTATAAAAAAAGATATGCTACACTTGAAAATGAGTTTTTAACATATATATATATATATATATATGATCAACCAACCCTATATTGTCAAACTCCCCTATTTAAAACTTTAAATATCTTAAATATAGGATATTTTATCGTGCACAATTTAAACTTTTCTGAGGGTATTGTTGGAAATAATAAATCGTTAGTGATATTTTGTCAAAATGTGGTATTTTAGGGGTACATATGAAAAAAATTCATTAAAAAATATTAAGATTTGGTAGATGTGGATATGATATTATCCAATATATATACACACACACATATATAGATAGATTTTTTGTTTCATCTTTATCCCATACTTATTTTTTTTTCATTCATACCCATAATACTAAAGGTAAAATTGGAAATATATATATATTTCATTAAACAAGCTTATATTTATATAAAAAAAAATTAAACATGTTTATTTAAAAAAAAAAAGATTTTGCTACCGGCACTTATATTTCAAAAATGAGGGTTATAAATCTGAAGAGGGGGGGGGGGGTTGTGTTAGAGGAAAAGAGATAAAATACATAAAAACAAAAAACAATAAAAAAAAGGCGTGACGAAAAAGGGGGCGGGGGGGATTCGTAGATGGGATATCTACTGAACTACCCCTTGCCAGACATCTCATCATTCAGTAATTACAAGATGGTCTAAGGATAACGTAGCCCCCCACTCATGTTATGCCGCACTGATTAGCATCACAACCGCCTCTCATATGTTCTCAACATACACGCGTGTGTTCTTGAATATTGCGTTGTTCCGAGTCTGCTAAATCAACCACACCACTGCAGATATCACCAACTGAAGGACCTGGTTGGTGAGCCTGGAGTTCCTCATGCTCCGCTAGCTCCTCCCTGCCTCCCATAACCCCTTGATGTCCCCGAACGCACCAAGCGGCGTGTAGGGGTGTCAACGGGTCGGGTCCGGGCCGGGTCGGGGTGGACCCGGACCCGACCCGTGACAGGACCCGACGGGTCCGGGTCCAATCCAGGACCCGGCGGGTCCAGGAAAAAGTGGACCCGGACCCGGACCCGTCGGACCCGGGTCGGACCCGGGTCCGACCCGACCCGACCAGACTAGGAAATTGGTTGAGACATGTCGGGTGTAGGCGGAGAGTCGGAGACGAAGGCGCGGTCCGGACGGTGTCGCTCGCGCGGTTCGGACAGAGAAGAGACAGAGACGGACGCCGGACGGCTGCCGAGTGAGAGAGACAGAGGTCGACGGACGGTGTCGCTCGCGCGGTTCGGACAGAGAAGAGACAGAGACAGACGCCGGATGGCTGTCGCTTGCGCGGAGTGGCCGACGAGAGTGAGAAAGACAGACGCGGCTGACGGATGCCTGTCGCTCACGCGGAGTGGCTGACGGACGGCTGCCGAGTGACCGATGAGAAAGACACAGTGCGTGAGAAAGACAGAGCGGCGGAGTAAATTAGGGCACATTTTTACTTTAGGGCTTTATTTTTCATTTTTTTTTTAGTGATGAGTCAGTGAGACGGTGAGTCACTTGGTGGGCTGGGTTTATTAACCAGTGGGTTTTATTTTTTCATTTTTTTTTTGGTGGATGATTTGTGGGCTGTGGTTTGATGGGTTTGGTTGATAATGGGTTTAGATTTCTAGATGAAAAATGAGTTAAGATCTATTCTATGCTAATAATTTCATAAATAAAAATAAAATTATGGGTCTACTAATATTAATATATGAGCATATATTAAAAAAAAATGTCGGGTCCAACGGGTCCAACGGGTCGGGGCGGGGTGGACCCGGACCCGACCCGTTTGTTGGTTCGGGTCCGCCGGGTCGGGTCCAACTCGGGTCGGGTCCAAATCGGGTCGGGTATATTACACGTGTAATCGGGTCCGGGTCGGGTCCGGGTCTGGACCCGATCCGTTGACAGGCCTAGCGGCGTGGATACCTACACCCTAGACCAGAGCTCCTGGGGTATCACACACTGGCGGATAAGATGGGCAATCGTATCAGGCCCCTCTCCACACAATGCGCATAAAATTGACTAATGTATCCGTCACTTGGCCTAATATACCTTCGTAAGGAGACGTTGTTAGAAGAAGAGCCATATGAAAAACTTAATTTTGGACGATATCTTCGGGCTCCAGATCTGTTACGTGAATCTCAAGCCAATTATATGGATCCTAAGGTGACCAGAAAATCCACTTTAAAATATACCCAGTATATTAATTCTACGCGGATATTAATGAATGCCCAATCAATTAACTGTACTTTCTAACAATGTTAAACTCTCCCCCACCATTTGGTGCACAGGTAGATTTTATCCGGACATATAAAATAGTTATATCGATGTATAAGATTTAAATAAAATTAAAGGAAAATGATAAAAAAGGACATATAAAAGAGAAATACCTAAATCAACCACAACCACGTTTTAAAATTATATAAAAAAAAATCTTATTTTACAATTTTGAAAACACAAAAAACTAACATATCCTTATATAATTAGATTCTTAACACATTCCATATCTCTTAACTTTGTTATAATATTTCATCATCTTAATTTTGTTAATATATTTCACATACATTCTCATGTAGATTTTTTGTTATATTCTAGATTCTTTGTGATTCAGTGGATTTTCTGAGATATGTGCAATATAATTTGAGTTTTTGTTGATGAATTCTATTAAATGTTTATGCTTCTTTTAAAAAATGGATATGTACTAATAACATCATTAAAATATGTGAATACCCAAGCAAAAAAAAATGTGCATAAGCATTTAAAATATTAAAATATCATCTTCTGCATTAGGACGCAACACAGATTTAAATTACATATTATGATTATACGCAATGAAAAATAATAAACAACATCAAGTAAGATATATATATATATATATATATATATATATATATATATAGGGAAGCGATGGGGTGCGGTCGTGCGACCGTGCACCCCATCGTGCGCCCAGATCGTGGACCGTCCGATCGCTGCTCTCGCGATCGGACGGTCCACGTTTTTTAAAAAAAAACAAAAAACAAAAACGAAAAACGAAGGGGGTCGGCGTCGTCGGCAGGGGGTCGGAAGGGGGGCGGCGTCGCCAGGGGGTTTGGATTTACAGAGAGAGATCGAGAGAGAGAGGCGTGCGAGAGAGAGATCGAGAGATGGAGAGAGAGAGGGACGATGGTTTTGTTTTTTGTTTTTTTTTTTTTTTTTTAAAAAACGTGGACCGTCCGATCGCGAGAGCAGCGATCGGACGGTCCACGATCTAGGCGCACGATGGGGTGCACGGTCGCACGACCGCACCCTATCGCTTTGTTTTTTTTTTTTTTTTTTCTTATATATATATATATATAAGAAACACACATTATGATATTTAATAACACAACCTCGAAGGGGAGGGACTGATTTGGGTCATATAGAGATCGATTATTGTTTTGTAAGAAATATATATTTTTGGTGTAGAATAACCTAACAAGGGTTAGAGGGATGTTAAGAATCTAATTATATAAGGGTAGATTAGTCTTTTATGTTTCTAAAATTGTAAAATGGGATTTTTTTATGTATAATTTAAAAAAGTGGCTCATTTGGATATTTTTAATTTTTTAGATATTTTTTTTGTCATTTTCTCAAAAATTAATTATAGTTTTGAATAGATAAACAGAATAAACTACATCTACTGCTTAGAGATATGGTTATTAGGGTTTATTTTAATTTATTAAGATATAACTATATCATTTATCCATACTACACAAACATTTTTTTTTGGAAGATTAAACCTATTTTATCTGATCTACTTATTTATTCAGAAGACTACTGGTGGGACGAAAATTGTTGATCCAGCTCGCCTGTAGCACTAATACATGCATCTACAGAAATTTCCCTAAAAACTTCCCAGCATACGATTTTAATGCATATGCATTAATTTGTGAATTGTACACCCTAAAACCCACATTTTTAGGTTGGGACATGCATATATTTTAATTTTATAATATTAATAAAAATTTAGTAATTGATCATTATCCGCCTGAAATATTACACTCTCGTGATATAATAAAACTTTCTTTTTTATTCTATATTATCATTCAGTGTTATTACCTGACCCCAGAAATTAAACCTCATTTGTGAGCCCTAATAGGTGGCACTCTCCTATTGGTTTCCTATTTAACTTTTTCTAACTACCAAAAATGACAATGACAAGACTACATTTCTTATAATTTTAAAAATTGGTTCCAACTAACTATCGTAACTGAATCCAGTGGCACCATTAAGACCTAACATGTTTTAAAAAAATTTGAATTTTAGGGTTCCGATTTGGGCAAAACCACACGAACGGAAAAAATGACAGATTTGTTCCCACAATCGATACTTCACCATCGCTTTTTTTTTTTGCGAAATAAACAGATCGATTGTATTTGAAACATCATCACTGCCCGGTGAAAAAAAAGAACATCAACCACATGTTATCAATTAAGATACAATAATGTATCTGAAAATCCAAATGAACAAATATGGTCTACATGCTACTGAGAACTGCACAGAAAATTCATAAAAGATCTTCAAAATGTCAACAATAAGCAATTAAATATTAATCAGCTATACATTATTCAAATCCATAAAAATAAAAATAGCAACCTTAAAAAAATGGGTTAAAATTCAAATTCAGATACAAGTGTATCTGGAATTTGAATTAACAAATACACATTCCATATAAGTTAATCTGCATTGTATTTGAAAATCTTGAATCTGAATGAGTCGAATAATGTTGATACAAAGCTAAAAAATATGATGAATGACACATTATGCATAATTATACACAAAACAAACAATCATAAACGATTGTATAGATCATACTTGGTACACAACAATGCATGTAAATCAAGATACACGCCATGTATCTGAATTTAAATTGAAATTCAGATTCAATACATGTCAAACAAAGCTAAAAAATATAATCAAAATCAGAAAATCCAAAGAGTCAAAACTGAATCAGAAGAACCGAAACCTAATACATCTTATTTTGACACAAACAAAACTGTCAAACAAAGCTTTTCATTAGAACTCCAAAAACAAAATTCAATTTTTTTACCTACCAAGATCATAAAATCTGTCTTTCCAAACTCACCGTCAATTGATCTTCATCCACAAAACTTTCAAAACCCATAACACAAGAAAAAATTGATCATCAATTGATTTTTTCAAACTCACCGTCAATTGATTTTCAATTGTAAGGGATCACAAAAAAAAAAAAAGAACAAATGGGATTGATGCAATCATTCTAAATTGTAACAGCTTCCTCAAAATATGAGGAGCAATAATACCAAAAATACAATACAAGGATATAATGGGTATTATATATGTGTTAACTCATAAGACCTTTGATGGGGTCTAAAATTTGAGACTTAAAAATCATTATTGCATTATTAAGGTTGATTGAAATTATGAGTGGAAAAAAAAATCCGTACAAAACATTTTTCATACTAAAATGTCCAGTAAGCTTTAAAAACCAACTTACCCTGAAAATGTCATTTTGTTGAACTAGTATTTACCGCAAAAAAAAATGTATAAAATAGTTTAGATATGTTTGTGCCACCTAAATGGCATGTTGTGATTTGCAATGACGTGTGAAAAAAACAAAAAAAAAAAATTTCATGTCCTCTGATTTACATTGGAGACAAAACACACACAGCTTTAATTTTCAATAAAAAAAGAGAGAACTTCAATACCATTGAAAATGAAGATCAGAAACAGCTTCTTGCGTTGTAACCATTCGATCAAACCCAAAAAAATCCAAAATTGAAATGTACATCAGAATCCATCAACTAAAAACAATTCGACTTCCCATTCACATCAAAGAATCTCAAACAAGACTCGGAGTTCCCGAAACCACCCAACCAGTTCTTGAAAATCTTGGGGAAAAAAAAAATACCCTCCCTCACCGCCTCCTAAGTCCTAATCCGCGTCGTCCGTCGAGAGCTCGAACCTGCAGACGGGGCACGTGTTCCGGTACCCGAGCCATGTCAGGATGCACTCCGCGTGGAACACGTGGTTGCATGGCGTCCTCCTCATCGTCTCCCCCGCCCGCACGTGCTCCTTGCAAACCGGGCACTCCACCTCCACCTCCTCCTCCGTCACCACCACCTCCTGCAGAGACCTCAACATCGAATTCGAAAAAATGGGTTCCCCAACCCCCAGGAACATCGCGTATACGAGGCTGTTATTCTCCTCTTGAAACAACAGGGAGCCGCAGCCGGGGCAGATGGCGGGATCGTGAGGGTCGTCCGGCTGGGCGTCGAAGGTGAAGAACATGAGGCACCGGTTGCACTGGTATCGGATGGCAGGAGGACGTGGCGGCGGTCGTGGAGGCGTCCTTGGTTCGGCCATGAATGTTTCTTGATTTGGTTTCTTGGATTGATGTGAAGGGAAGAGAGAGAGGAGATGGTGATGTTGGGGTTCGGTGGATGAGGTAGGCGTGCCTGTATGTTTATTTTTTTGGGAAATATGCATACACCCCTCTAAAAAATGATCAATATTCAAATCGAACCCTCAAATCTCCGTATATATATAAAAAAAAAACTCCTCACTTTTTCCATTAAATCTTAAAACCCCCTATCATTATCCTTGATAGCCTATGGTTGGGTTAAATTAATCAAAGATTGTTAAATGATCATCCTACCCTTATAGATAAAACAACTCAATCGATAGAAACCCAAACTCCTTCTCTTTTAATTTGTTCTTTCTACGCCTCTTCCATCAACACCCCCAATCCCCCCCCCCCCTCCCTCCAAACTCTTTCATCGGCTTCCCCTCCCCCTCCACAGCTGACATGAATAAGTGTAATGAAAAAAAAAAGGAGAAATGGAAGATTAAAAAAAAAGCTTAAATAATAGGACTGAAAGAAAAATGAGAACTTCAAAATGAATTCATGTGAAAAAAATGAATAGAATGAGTATTTAAAAGCCCAAGATCTCTCAACGATCCACTGGGAGGTTGAAGAAGATGATAGAATTTTACAATAAGGACATTTTTGGCTTTGTTTTTTGTCCTTTTGGATATTTGATATAAGGTAGGGGGTTATTTGAATATATATTTTTTTGTTTCCATTAAGTGGACCGAATATTCCGGGTATATTTCTTACAATCCAACAGAAAATTGATCAAGGGAGCTATTTATTTAACCAAGGCAAAAGTCAAGGGGTTCCTTTGATATACTGAGATTTTATGGATCTTTTTGAATATCGGTCACTTTTCAAGGGGATGAATACATTTTTCCCCCCCTTTTTTTTAGGGTTTTTTTGCATATGTTCCATAAAAAAATTTGTTATTTATTTTTATACTATTACAAATAACATAATTTTTTTATACCACTAAAATCTTTCTTAATAAAAAAGTATGCCCCTCTTTTATCTTTTTTTTAACCAAAATGAAACTTACCTATAATTAATTTCTTAACCAAGAAGTAAAAATGACAAAAATAACCTTAATATAATATTTATCATAATGTAAATAATTAAGTATAATAACGTAATTAATTTCTTGTTCTTTTCAAATCAACCATGAGAAATTCAACATTACCCCTTCTTTCCTTTTCTTCTGATCAAAATCTAATTTTTTTTAAAAAAATGTCATTTTATAATATATATGATTAAATGTTCTCAAAATAATTTTATTTTATGTCTATTAATGTACGTATTAGTAATTATTATGTCTTTGCTAATAAATTTTTATGTTTTGGAATTTTAGATTAAATTTATCATTTTCATGATAAAATTAATATATTGTTTATATAAATATTGTCATTGGTATGGTAAAATATGCAAAATAAAAAAATAAGGGTAATTTGATTATTTGTTTAAAACTTTAATGGTTCTAATAGAAATTTAGATAGAAGTTAATTAGAATGGTAAATATGTATAATTTCTAATATTCCAATGCTATTAAAATAAATAGGTTATCCGGAGTAATATAAAAATAAGGGTTTTTTAGTTTTTAGTCCCTGTAAACATACATATTTAGGGATCGATCCCTCACTTATTCATATTTTGGTTTTAGTCCCCAGATTTAAAGGATATGTTCTTTTTTAGTTCCTCCCAGGGACTAAAAACAAAACCAAATAATTTAGGGATAGGTCTCTTCCAGAGATTAAAAAGGAACACATCCTTTAAATCTGGGGACTAAAACCAAAATATGAAGAATTGAATGATCGATCACTAAATCCTATGGTTTATGGGGACTTAAAAATAAAAATCCCTAAAAATAAATAGCATGTTTTTTAATGGTATTCCTTACAATCCAACAGATTTGACCGAGGGGATTTTATTTATTTAACCAAGACAAAAGTCAAGGGGTTTTTTGGATATACTAAAATTTGAGGGATCCTTTTGAATATCAGTCGCTTTAAAGGGGGTAGATGCATTTTTCCCTCATTTTTTTTATAATTTATAAACATATTATCATGGGACTGTATACTAATATTAACAATATTTATACTGTAATGGAATGGTGATAAGCAGTAATTTTTTTAATTGGGAAAGTTTGAACTGAATTCGGTTTAACTCAGACCCATTGAGTTAGTTCCATTACCCCGTTATGTCAAATGACCCCCCTCTCCCCCCTTTCACCATTGTTGAAACCTTGCCTCCTTTGCATTACTCATTCATCACTCTTTCTCAATTCAACAACAAAGAAATAGATTGGAGGTTATCAATCTCAATCTCATAGAAATGGTTGGTGTAACAATGGACAGATGGTGATGATGGGTACGAGGGAGGGGCGGTGGTGGAGGATCGGTGCTGGTGGTCGGGAGGAGGGAGGCTTATTTGGATTTTTTTGTGTTTACAGGGGTTATATGAAATCCATGAAAATACTTACAAGACAATTTGCAGGGTTATACGACTTTTTTACTTTTTTTTATCATGATCTTTATTACACCGGGTTCTATTTTCAAGCTTATTTTCAAATCTATTGAAAATATTTTCATTTATATATGTGTGATATACATATGTACATCCACGTTTTTTATAAAAATATCACATAAATTGTAGTTTAATTTATAAATAATGTTACATATTCTTAACCCGATTTGGGTCTCATACCATATTTTAGAATTTAAAAGTGAGCATATTAAAATATTCTATATTTTTTACATACAATCAAAATTTATTTATCCTACATTACAATTGCCATCCTCTTAACTCCCTCCAAATCTCTCAAGGAGACGAAACATAGCATTCGCCGAAAATCAATTAAAAATATATATTTAAATATTGGTATTCTTATAATTACAAATATCTAATAGAGACATCCGTCTCTAAAATATTTCAGAATAATCAACTTTTTCAGAAACTGTACATTCAGATCTTTTTTCACATCCAATTCCAATCCTAACATTTGATTTATGATGGAAATTACAGAAAACGATGTAGCTATATTTTTACCCCTTGTAGACAAGTTTTGAAAATTGAAAGATATAGGAACTGGACACGATTTAAGTGAAACTGGGATTGGTTTATGTGATTTCATGCACAAGTCTTCAATTTCCATTCCAATCAAGCTCCACCTTGAACATCCAAACTACTAACTAAACAAATAACCTCAAATCAAAGACTTGGCTTGGGTCAACAGAAATGTATATATACTATCCATTAACTTACACATACAATGTTCCACAAATGGAAAGAAATCCTCATCATGCAAGCCTTCTGCCATCATTTTTCATGTGAACCTGCAGAAAATTAAAAAAAAACACTTATAAAACCATCAGGAATAGCCTATCAAGATATAAAAGTTTGGGCAATATCCAACAGCATTATAGGAAGGCACTGTCAACCAGCCAGTGTGGGGAGCAATCTCTCTATTCTTGCAAAAGAAAATTATACAATAACATCTATTTTTTTCAGGCATCTGAGGTTGTGAACAGAATCAGCATAAAACTGTCTTATTTTCTTCTTTTTTTAAATCACACCGTGAGCAATTAGAGGATCTAATAATAATTTGGCAAGTAAAATGTTTGGAGTGTGAAACCTCACCTCATTTGTCACCTTCCTCAGATTTGTCTTCGTCCTTCTTTTCCTGAAATAGGTTTAAAAAATGAGCAATACAAGGCAGATGTTGTATCAAGCTAGAGAACTGGTTAAACCAAAGAAGTTCAATGAAACAGAATGAAGTATCCTACTTATATGTAGGCATTAAGATGTTATTAATATTATCTGCTCATTTTTTTTTTTTATTTGCAGTTCCAATATTGTTTAATAAAAACACGTATCTTAGAACTCCATTTACTTCAACGCTCTGTTTAGATTCGAAGGAGTCGGATAGAATTGGAAATAATTACCTGGGAATCAGAGGGAATTCAAATGACATCTTTATATTAACTTTAATTAAAAAAAATTAAATTGCAACCATTCATCATAAAAACTAATCAAACACATCAATTGCAAAGTAGTGAAAATAGGCTGGCATAATGCTTTTCAAATATGCCCGTTATAGTTTTTTTTTTTTATGAGAAGCATGTATCCTGGTGTATGGTTAAAGAAAAAAATGAATTAGGCAACAATTATTTAGTAAAATCCGTGAGTAAAAATATAAATTTTAGCAATAAGTGTTGGGGATGTCAAAATAATAGATCACTTGAGAAACACTATGTTATCCACACAGTAAGCCAGGGGCCTTGGAACGCCCAAAAAAGAGAGGCAACCTACATCTTGATATGACATTATACATGGTTAATGATGACTTGTGAATTTTAGCCAAAAAAATGTCATATGAAATAGGATCATGCAATTTGTGAGAGGTGCTGACCTGATACGCAATTCTTTATGATTCTGGGATTTACAACTCTTAATTTGCAGGAAATTGAAAAGTGGTAAATGGATGGATTTGGAATTCCCTGATGTTGTAATTCCACTAAATTGCAATTGACATCTTTCAATCCAAATGGTGGAATTGGTAAAATTGAGCAATGCCTAATTCCATCCAAATCCACCAATCCAAACACAGCCTCAAGTATGATGAACAACATACCAATCTCTCTTATATTCTTAAAAAAACCAACAGAAACTATGTCCTTGTATATGTGCACGAGTTTCTAGTGGAAATCCTGTGATCTCGCTCAATAAAGAACATAAAATAGCCTTGTAAAAACTTTAAAAAATTTCTACCATCTAATTCAAAGGAGTATTAATTAACCATACCTTGGGCTGGTCTTGCGGTTGGTTTTGCAAAGATGCCAGGACATCCTTTACTGCAGGGTCATTGGGGTCAACTCCAGGAAGCTGGCAGAAAAAATGATTCATCAACAATTCATGAAAGAATCACCAAATAACATTTAAGGTTCATCTGGCTGATGCAAAGTGAAATCTGAAGGAACTCCAGCTTTATAGAGATAAAATAATGGGAAGCTGATAGAAAGTATCACTTCCTGTCCCAGCTGAAGGTGGAAGCGACTTATTTAACTGTGCAAGGTAAATGACTTTCAAGTAAGTTGGTGGAAATTGAGAAATCCCACTTCCAATCAATCGATCAACAGCTAACTTGATGCAACCAAATAATTACAAATGGGGTGCTTCCAATTCCAAGAATGTTCCACTTCCCAAGCCCACCAAAGGACAATGAATTTCATGGTTCAGATTTCAACTAATCGATGCAAGTATATATTATTTATTTATTTAACCAACTTTTTTTTGGTGCGGTGAGCATGGATCAAACACACAACCAGATGCAAATATAGATGACAAACAATTCCAATCAACAGCGTGGTCAAGGAAAAACCAAACAATGGTAAGCAGATCATTTCCAATTCAAGAAATTTCCACTTCCCAATCCGTACAGAATTTCATGATTAAATTCACATACCGAAGCAAGTATAGATGACACAAATGATTGGTCCCCCAACACATCACCCATATTAGTCTGATTGTCCTGCACAGACATTTGAAGAGCTGCGCATAGAAAGAGGGACAAGATGAAGTCAGTTCAGAGATTGAATTGGAACGTCCCAGAAAGATCAGTAAGCAAACCAATTGCAGTAAACTCAAACAAAGAATCATATCATCAAGTGCCAGATGGCACACTCATAAAAATTGGATGCATGGCAAATGAGATCACAACTTACAAAATACAGACATACATACAAACCTGCACAGTCTTACTAATCTAGGAACTACTATGTTTAGATAATTCAATTTCTGAGCAGAGGTGGACATGGACATATGCTAGTTCTTGGTGGATAGATTTGTCGAGTAAATCAAGAAACAAAAAGGAAACAAAATACAACAGCAAGGAAAAGAAACACAAGACAAAAGCTAACTAACCATATGCTAGTTCTTGGTCCTCTGCAGTTGCCTCATGCATGACTGCATCAACACTAGCTGCACCACCAGTGCGGCTGGATCGAATGTCATCCATTGACATTGCTAGGGCCTGCTCTAGCAATGCAGTCTCATCATCCTGTCATGAATTCAAAAGTTAATCAAGGAGATCCAACTTATCTAAATTCATGGATATGGAATGATTGATAGTAGTGATAAACGAAAAGAAGTATGGGAAGATTAGAAATGACAAATTATCCTCTCTGATAGAAAACAGAGAAGTATCTTCTTTGATAGAAAAAATGAGTATATATTTTTTCTTATTGACTAAGAAGAATAAGTTCGACAAAGAAATAAGGAGTAAACACCTGACTAAATGAGAGAAAAAAATCAGAAAATCTCCTAACCCCTACAGTCCTTTTCATGTGAGAATCTCCTATTACACATATGAACCTGACTAGGGTTATTAGAATTTACAGATGTTAAATGCATCTTCCAACAACATTTATTTGTTACTGAAAAAAAGAAACAAATATTTCATCATCTTCCTATAAATTTAAGAGGGACCGTCGGACAGCTGCACACAACATGTTTCAGTTGTATTTTACCAAAACAAATCCAGACAAAAGCAATGTTTCAAGTAATGCAATAGCATGCATCGTACAAGATACAAAATTCCAACATTATAACAGCAGTAGAACTGAAAATAAGCAACAGAAATTAGATTCAGTTAAAAGATTAAGTTGCAAACTTGCAATCAATACAATAATTGAAATTTCACTGACATGCTTGACATATTCCATTTCAATCAGTTAAAGAAAATAGTCCACAAGCACACCTACACCATATCTAATCATGGTAACTGAACAAGCATGTTATATATTCCTCAATAGCTAGTAGTTTCCACTTGTATTGCTTTCACTCATGAGGGAACCAACACGTTTGTGTAAGGGGGGCACACATACTTTCACCTTTCAATGCATTGGATATGGCTTCCTTCCATGAAAACTCACATTTAAAAGGAACTTTTTGTTTCAAAAACGTATAAATAAAAACATTTCTATCTAGCGCAGTGCAAATAAATCTGCTTGAAGAATGAGGGCAATAAATTTGTTTTTTCTTACTAAGATCTCCATTCTCCAAAAAACAATGATGCAGTTGAATACTGGACGTAAACCAAGACAAGGTGCAATGGAGATTGATTGCAAATTAACGTATACCGGACCTAAACCTTTCAAGCAAGTGTATTCGTGGAGTAATATGAGAGATTCTCCAGCTCTTGCTAGATTAAATAGAGTAATGGATCTGGGCTGGAAGGATGCTTTTCTGCTCTGTTGCCTCAAAGGATGATTTTTTTTTAAATTGCACCCCCCCACCCCTACAAAAAAAAAAATTTGGTACAGTCGTGGGATTGATCACTTGACCTCCTTTTTGGAGATGGGGGTGCTAACCGGCTAACCGAAGCTGATAGAAGATGGGAGGCCGACATGGTTCGATGAACAAATTAAGAGATTGTCCACTGGTGGTGTGGTAGGATTCCAAAGAGCTAGATTTTTGTTTGAACAAATTTGGTGGTAGGATTCAAATCAGTTGCTTCAAAAAAAAAAAAAAAGGATGCAATTGAATGTAGTCATGATAAAAAAAAGAAAAAATCGATAGAACCATTGACAGAATACAAGGGGAAATGTGACCAAGAATATCAGCTCATAAATTGGAATGGAACCCAAAGAAATAGATTTTTGTTATAGAGTTCTCAACTTTCACTAAAATAGAGCACTCAAAACATATCATTTTTATAGTTCAGTACAGCTTCTAAAATTTACACAATGGTCAACTTCCTGATAAAAGTTTAAGTTTGACAGTGTAGTATGCGCACAATGTTGTATTGATGGATGGAAGAAGACCAGGATGAACAGTCTTCAAAAAATCAAAATAAATTTTATGCAAAGTTGATCATAAGCACAAGATATATGACACTATAAAGAAAGTTTAACCTCAGTTGAGGGACAGACCGTCAGATCAGCTTTTTTGACATCAAATCCAGGATCAGAACCGCTAACTGCTTCAGCCATTGTCGCATCTTGAGAAGTTGATGCTTGCTCTCCACCCTTATCTTTGTTTGCAGTCTCTTCTGCAGCTCTTTTAGCAGCAGCTTCTTGCCGTGCCCTCTCCTCTTCCATTGAAACTCTAAGTGCAAGAGCCAGCTCAGGATCTATGTTAGGATCCACACCAAAATCAAAACCACCACCAGCTGCAGCGGCAGCAGCAGCAGCGGCTGCAAAACCACTTCCTCCTTCTCCATCCCCTGTAAATATAGGCGTGCTGCAATGGAAAAATGGCAAACCACTAACTTAGACCCCTACTACTTCAGGCAAGCAGTGAAGATCAAGGATTGTCTGCTAGCCATGGTCTAATAGAATTCTACTAATGACAGCAAATAAAATAAGCACGCCAATAGCAAATGTCAATCTGTTTAATAATTAAAGTGAATAAAACCCTCAAAAGAACCATTCTAGCTTTCTCACTCAGTCCAGATATATAATGCACATGTAAACATTTGCACTTACCTTATGAGCACATCAGAGAGAACATTCGGACCAGGAGGAACATGAACAATGTGGCTGCTATCATTATTGTTAACAGCTGCAATGAGAGCCTCCAGCTTTTCCGGCTTTGCATCTTCTTCTTCACCGAAATCAACGATATCGAGAGCCACATTGTTCTTCTTTAACTTTCTCCCAATTGCCTCAAGTTGTTTCTTATCATATGTTATTGGACTAACAAGCATAAAAACGAAAAATAGTCACTCCCAAAAAAAAGCAAATAAAAAAATCATAAAGAAAAATCAAGCAAAGGCTAACACCTTCCAGCAAAAACTATAATCCTCTGTTGCTGCTTCTTGTTCTGGCGGTGCTTAAGGGCCAATTGAGCAACCTGAATCCCAGAAATCATGTTCATCTCGCCACCAATTTCTAAACCTACATATATACAACAAGGCATCATCAAATGGAGCGGCACACCATATGATAAACTATTAGAAAAGCCAATGAAGGCGAACAAGATATTTGCTGCAAAAAAAGAGTCAACCAGGTACTCCTGATTACTTAATTAAAAAGAAGGAAAAAAATACTTCCCATTCAATAAAACACTAAAATCAACCCATTTCCATTCCCCGTGATCAAATCTACAAATAAGTGCCAGAATCACCTAAGTCTAACACCAATCGGTCTTTCTTGACAAACATGTAGCATTGTAGCCCAAAAAAACATCTTTGCACTGCACTTGGATGTGGGTTTGAAAAGATTATAGGTTTGCAGGAATTTGATTTTCCCGAACCCATTTCTTAACAGAAAAAAAAAAATTGCAGCTTAATTAAAAGCTGCAGAGACATTTTTAGAGACAAATGCCCAAAAACTAACTTTTTCATAATATGGGGAAAGGCAGCTTCCTGTAAACTCAATTTTAAACTCAGTTTTTGAGGAAAAGCTAATTCTCAAACCCACATCCAAACGCCCCCTTAGTTCAATAACATAAGCTACTCTTTCCTCGAAAAAAAAAATAACATAAGTTACTCTCTAAACATTCATGACGACCAATAAAAGTTACCGAATAATTACATGGGGATTCATGAAGACAAGAAATGAATTAAGGAAATAAAACAGAAACCCTACCATGCATACACGCGAGGATCTTGCCAAGATCGCTGGTCGGGGTGACCAGAACCCGGACGCCTTTGCCCGCCATCGTCAATACTCCCACTGTGTTCTCCGGATTCGACTGCAACAACACATCTCGAATCATCAAAATTCAAAACCCTCGATAACGACCAAAAAATCTCCCAAAAAACAGACACAAAATGTTGAATCTCGAACGATTCGACTGAAAACCCTAAATGAAACCGAAAGAGAACGACAGATTGCCTGAGTCTTGGCGCCACAGATGAGGTTTACGGCGTCGGACTGGGCTTGGAACCGATTGGGGGAGTAGTCTCCGTTCCTCATCCACTCCGAATTGTCGATGCAGATCATCGTCGCCTGATCGAAACCCCATGATTCATTAAATCAATGAGTAATATATGGAAAACACGATCGCGTTCAAGAACAGAAACTCTAAAAAGGAACCCCAAAAAACAAACATCGAATCGTACGTACCTCGAGAACCATGGCTGGAACAATTGGATGAATCGACGCCGAGATCGAAAGGGAGAAGTTGCGCTTGCTTTGGAGAGAAGGCACTCTGTGTACTTAATTAGCTCCTTCGAGGCTTACGAAAATGCCCTTGATGTTTCATGAAATTATCCGTTGTTTGATTCAATTTAAACCGTTAGATCAACATAATGCTGAAGAACGGATCACCAAAAAAAAAAAATTGCTTAAGAACAAGAGATACAGATGGACGGTTCGCACTCGCAATTACAAGTGGGCTGCAATCAAGTCCATCGAGTGATACAGAATCACCAAAAACATACACTCACGTAAACGTATTGTAGTGCATGTATCCGATAGAAATTTTTCATTTTTTTTGTAATGCAGTCATAGTATAAGTTTTTTTTATATATAAAAATGTTTATCTTATTAGATGAGGTACACTATTTTTAAAAAATTCAAAACACTTGTAAATTGAGAAATTGAGACTGCAAAAAGAAATGAGCGTTGATACACGCAGTCCTTTTTACAGCCCATTTTGCGGTCCCATACGCTATGATAATATAGTATATATTGCGCTATCATAGTATATGGATCCTATCATAGTATATGACTTATTATTTTTTTTTATTATGAAAAAAATATATTAATGTATCTCAGTATATATTTCATTTCATATAATCGCATACACTTTAAAAGGTTGAGTGTATGATTTATTTTTTTAAAAAAAAAAATAGACTGTAATTAACGCTGTAAAGAGGACTGTGTGTATCTTTTTACAAAACCATAATATTACTCAGCCCATAAAGAGCAACTCGACAGCCCATTCTCCATTCGCTGCCAGTAGATCCACAGATGTGTCCTCTATCTTGGATACTTATTCTGATTGTTAGATACAGGGTCCTTTTGCCTGTCCAATTTGGAAACAGTCAGTTTATTTCGACGTAAAAGTATCTGAAAACTCTAATTTTCAGAAAAATTAGTTACATAAGAAAGTTTAGTAGTTTTAGAAAAAAATAGTTATGTAAAATTATTTCTTTAACCGCTTTCAAATCAACATTTTAGCATTCGCCTTGAGGGGTTCTTATGCCGTTTTTCAGGGATTCAGAACTCCATATATCAAAACTTCTCAAAAGTCTCATTAACCTTCTTTTTATTTTTAAATTGTAAATAATAATTTTAAATTTTAGAAAATATCATCTAATTAAATGAAATGTATTTTTACATCTTTTAAATATAAAAAATTTGTTTCTAAAATATTTAAAATTTTTAGATTTAATTAAATCTTAATAGTTTTTTTTTTATGATAAATATTCAATACAAATAGTTTTTTTAACTAAAAATCAAATTTCAAAGAATTTTAAAATATGTTCTATGTAAATTTAATTCATCAAATTTATCTCAGAATATCCTAAAGTAACTATAGGATATCTAAATATCTCATATATTTTTTAGTTTGATCTCACTTTGAAATTTAAATTCAAAATTTAAAATTTAAATTTAAAATTTGGATTTACATGGTATTTGAACTTTTTTGTGCTAGGCATTTTTCATAAGTAAAGTAAACATAGCTGATATCTTTATTCTGAACAAAATATAATGCAATACTAATTTTTTAATAAAATTTATCAATGATTTTGATCTGTTTATAGTTATTATATTTTTTATTCATAATTTGATATTAATGCCTATAGATTAAAAATAAAATTTCACATATTTGTAGAACCAAACACTAAAAAATTAGAATTTTACGTGAAAACAAACAACTGAAATCATTTTCCGTAAAATAATTTCAATACAACCAAATGCTGGAAATGAATTTCATTTTCCAGGAAAACTTTTTCCTTGTAAAAGAAAATCCTTAGAAAACCAAACTACATGAAACCAAACGGACCCTCAGTTTTTTTACGATTCAAAATGCAATCTTATATATTTTATTAAAAATTCAGTTAAACATAAGATGTATGTACCTTATTAATTTTGTCTTACATTTATTAAAAATGGATTCATTCAACTTGAAATGGAGTATATACATTTTTTATCAAATAATATATCACACTAGATGATGTTTGCTATTTTTAAAAAAATAAAAACATGTGTGGTCTGAATTTTGGACTATAAAAATGATCGAGTCAAACATTTTCCAATCGAATAATATACTCTATTAGTATCGTGTATGTTTAATTATTATTTTTTTAAATAAAAATATATATATTGATTTATGTATGTAATATATTTTAATTTTTATAATAGTATTTGCCTCAGTAGACAACTATATATATTTAAAAAAAATCAAAATGGTTAAAGATTATATACGAGGCTACAAACATGACTCAACGTATTATTTTCCTCCGTATTTTAATTAATCATTCAAATTTGGAGACATTCGCCCACTATTTGGGTAGCAAAACAGGGATAGATAAGGTGATATAAAGGTTAAATGTTATTTGAATAATATATATTTAATTTTTGTCAAATTATGTATTATTTAGATAAATATCTAATTTTAAAAACAACAAAACATGTTTGGAATGTAAAACATTAAGTTTTATACTAAGGATGCGTTTGGTTGCGCGATTACGTAGCGTTTGCGATTGCAAGAAGCTTCGTTTGCCATCATGCAACCAAATAGTTTTACTGTAGCAATTTCATGTACACCAAATTGAAGATAAGTCAAAACTGACGGCTCTAAGAAGAACCATCAGAACCCAAACCCAGAAAATTCAGAAAGTCAGTAAGGAGCAGTTGCCTTTTATGAGAAACAAGCAATAATAAAGCAATAAACAAAATAAAAGAGCAATGGAACAACAAATTAAATAAATAAATAACAATGATAATCAAGTAGAAACATAAAAGAAAATAAATGAAATTAAAATGAAATCAAATAAACAAGATTAGTAGTCCTTGGGATGAACCCAAACTTGATGAGATAGGGGTTCTCAAATGGTCTTAAGACCAACTGGCCGACGGCCCTAGTATAGGCCGTCCGTCAGCTGCGTCTTATTTCCAAAAGAGCAGTTCAAAGTCCATAAAGAAGACAACCAACACTCGGCTTTGATTAACCTAGCTTCATTTGAATTATAAATTTATAAAACTCTTGTTTACAAAGGTTTACAAAGATAAAAATGAATATTATTCTTATGGAAACCCTAAAAAAAGAACAAAAAGAGATGAAGATAAGAGTGGACAAGGAAAATGATGATTTCTTCTACATTCTCTCATCTCTTTCTCTGGTTTGGTGGTGGGAAGGTGGAGGTCCAAAAGTAGCAGAGTTTTTTCTTCTTTCTTTGCTTATGCTTCTCTTCTTCACTCTATCCCTCTATCTATAGAGTTTTGCAACCAACCACCTTTAGACAAAACATAGGTGCCTTAAATGCTTCCTTTCCCATCGCCCAGAGGCCTACAAACACGTCCCCTTGGAGTGGTAGTCGAAGGAGGAGAGCCATTTCCTTTTGCTCAGCTGTTTTGCCAGCCTTTTGGATGTAGATACGCGACGGCTCCTATCAGATCCGTCAGAGCCCAGATCGACAGCTCCATCAGCAGCCGTCAGACATAGTTGTTTTTGAAGTGTGTTTCATGATCCTCATTCTTTAAGCTTTCCAACGCTGTTGACGGATCGAGAATCGGAGGTGTATTGCTCAAGTTATGGTCTGATCTTGTGGGGGTGTTTGACTGCGAAAGGAAAACCGACGGCTCCTCTTGTGGCCATCGCCCAGGACCGATGGCTCCTGTCCTAGCTGTCAATTTTGGAATTCAAGATCCTCGGTCTGTGAACTTTCCAACGCTACTAACGGATCGAGAATCGGAGATGTATCCAATCTTATGAGAGTATCCGATTGTCTGTGTGGGAGCATTCCTTCTATTTCTTCTTGGGCCAAATCACATTGATCTTGAATTGTTTGTTGTTGTCTAATCTTGGGTGATTACTTTTGAGAGCATATGTGGTTCAAGCGTGTATAAATCAAATATTACAAGCGATAAGTATTATGCTATTTTGATCGGTAAAAAATGGGGTATCTACAGTCCCGAATCAGCGCCATTAACTGGGAGCATGTTTGGTAGTGTCTATTGTATCCCCCCTTCACCTAATATAGTTGGGCCTTCCCTAATCACCACATCCGTGGAATCTGATCAGCAACGCCATCAATAGAAGAAGAAGAAGAGGGTGGTGGTCTGCGGAGATGCAATGGTGGGCACATGCACGGTGCACTACCTGTTGAGGAGCAGCGGCACGAACGTGACAATGGTGGAGAAGTCACCTCGGGCATGGCCGGCGGGTTCCTCGCCCTGGACCGGCTGAGGCTCATCGCCACCTGAGGCACCCTCTCTGTTCACCACCGGCAGCCACCTCTCTCTCTCACACACACACACACTCCTCTCTCTCTCTCTCTCTCTCTCTCTCTCTCTCTATTTTCCCTTCTCTATCTGTCTCTCTTTTAGTTGCTCTCTACCCACCACCAAATTTTTTTTGGGGGTAGGGTAGAGAACAGATGGGGTGGAAAGAAAGCTCCTCTGAAACTGGACAAATGACTTTAATTTTCTAAAGGGAGCGGTTAAATAAACCCTTCAAAATATTCACCCCACCCCGTTTTCTGTCCCACCCTATCTTATTTTTTCATTTCGCTAACCCACCCCCTAATATATACATGATTTTATACTTGACAACCCTACCCCAGTCATTTTTGAAATCTCTCTCTCTCTCCTCTCCTTCCTCTTCATCTCCCACCCACAGAGGCTGAGGCATTAAGGGGCAAGGGGCTCAAGCCCCTGCTTAAGTTTTGAAAAAGAAAACGTAAAGTACTAATCTAATAATGTGTGTGTTTAGGCAAATGAAAAAATCTGGGACAAAACAATACTATACATATTTTAGTGGGGGCAATATAGGAATATGTTATAAAAACAAAAGAGGGGTCCCATGCCCTAAATCCTCCGTTGTTCATATTCACAAGGGGGAGCAAAAACAGAGGTCCCCACAAAGCCACAACTCAACCCATTTAGAGGAGACCCCATTTAAGGTTTTTATTCTTTTTTAACTCTTTATTTTCTTGTTCTTTTGCATGTCACGGGTGTTTGCTTCTCAGTGAGGTATGGGTGATTGGGTGTTGACAAAGATTAATTTTTTTTTTTGTTCTTTGATGTTGAAAGTTGTGATTCGATTAATGTTTATTTTGTTTTGTGTTTTCTTTATTTTTGGGGTTGAAATATTATTTGGGTATCTATTATTTTTGTTTGTTTTGTTGTTATTGTATGAGGATTGCTTAGTGAGTATATTTGTGCTAATTTTCTTGAAAGGCTTTTTTTTTTTAAGTTTCAAGATAATGCAACAGTCATTTTTTTTAGAATCCATATGGGTTAATTAAAGCTCTAATGATCTTTTATTGAGACAGATCCTCATTTGTTCAAAAAAAAAAGTGATCATCTATGTGCCCCAATGATTCTGTCTCATCTTTTGATAAGAAAAAATCAATCCATCTTGCAGAATTTTACCCCATTGAATTTTCTAAAAAAGATCTATTGATTCTTGATAATCAACTTAAAGCTTATGTCATTGATATGCGCTCTAGTAATGAATTTTCACAAGTGAATGGGATTAGTGATCTAGCTATGAAGATGGTTGAGATGAAAAAACATATTGTGTATTTCACATGTTTATTTACTCATTACATTGGTGCTTACACTATCAATTGCTACGGCTACAGTTGAGAGAGCTTTTTCTGCTGTGCATACTGTGAAGAATAGAATGCACAATCAGATGGAAGATGAATGGTTGTTTGATAACATACATCGAAAAGGTTATTTTTTATAGCATTGATACCAAAAATATCATGCAACGTTTTCATAATATGAAAAGTCATCGAGGGGTACTGTTGTAGAAACATTTCTGTGAAACTACTAATGAATGACATTTTTTAATCATCTTTTTGGACAATATATATCTATATTTGTTTTTTTTTTAATTCAGTTGTTTTGATATATCTGAAATAAAAAAAAAATTGATGATTCCACATTCGTCATTTATGCTCAAGCCCCCCCCCCCCCCCATTTAACTAAATCCTGGCTCCGCCACTGCCCACCTGAGAACATCTTCGCCAAAAATCTCCACCGCCTTTCACGTTGATGTCAGCGTCAGCATCTTCGTTTCCTTCCGCTAATCAACTCCTTCGCCGCCGCATCATTCCTCCTCATCCCCCTTTGCGCCATCATTTGACTCTCCGACGTGCTTCGTAAGAAATGAAACCCATCCAAAACCCCAACTTAATCGCTCACTCTCTCTCTGATTTTTTGAAGCTTTTTATTTGGGTTTTTCGTCCATTAGTGTCAGATCTGAGCCTCTTCTACATCCACACCCCTTCTAAGCTGACGTCAGAGGACACACCGGTGACGGAGTCGACAAAGACCTGCGTGGGCCTCTACTGCTCATGGTGGTTATTCACCTCTCAAGCCCTTGGCGGCTACCAGACTGCCCACAAAAAGGAGAGGGCCGCCACCTGACGCTCCTTCCCTTCGGAGACCTCCGCCAGCGCTGCTGCCGCATCTCCTCCCTCCATCACCGCCTCCATTGTCGCGGATGCTGGTCCCCCTCTACCACGTCTTCCTCGACTCATCCATGCCGATTCGTCGCCATGGATGAGGGTGGTGCAGGACCGCCGTCCCATCGGGTACTCGTACGACTATGTTCATGCTGATGGGGGAGCCGGTGGAGTCTAGTTCATCGGAGTTCGGTCTAGTCCACGAGGACCTCGACCTCTCCCTTCGCTTTTAGAGGGTGATCTCTCTTTGCAACCCCGTCGAAGAGGACGATGATGGAGGCGACCAGGTTGCAGTGGTGATAGTCCGTTCCATGAATACATGGGGTGGGTTTATTTGGTATCTCTTGGGGTGGTAATAAACCCCCCCTTTTATAAAACTTCAAATCATTCGAAATTTGGTCAGTTTAATTAATCATTGATTCTACAATACCGTTTTGGGTGTTGGATATGGGCCTTAGTCCAACCATTGAAGTGTTGGATATGGGCCTTAGTCCAGCCCATATAAGGGTCCATCCCATGAGGGCTTGGATATACATGTTATATATGATTTTAAGGGTTGCGCTAATATATTTAATCTGTTTTGCAGTCTTTTTTACAGTCTCATATGTTATGATAATGTAGTATATGCTATACTATTATAATGTATGACATTCTATCATAATATATGACTTAAAAATATTTTTTTACCATTAGAAAAATATGTTAATGTATCTTACTATGTACTTCATTGCATATAACAATATGCACTTCAAATGGTGAGTGTATAATTTAAAATGAAAAAAAGAAAAATGAGATAGACTGCAATTATAGCTGCAATAGGGGCTGCATGTATTTTTTTCCATTTGAATATACAATTCCAGACAACTACTGTTAAGTTACATAATATTCCTGGAATATTCTTTAGTAATAAACAAATATTTGACTTAGGGACCTAAATACTTAACTAAGATAAAAATTAGGGGGTTATATAGATTTTTTTTTTAAATGAGGAGTTGATATGGATATAAGCAAACTTATGGAGCTATATACATTTTTCTCCAAAAAATAACATAATTTTTTTAAAAAAAACAAGATAGAACTTGTTACTAGCATTTCTATTTTGAAAAATGAAAATACAAATCAAGGGGATCAAAAGAATGAAGAGAAACACACAAAATAAAGATGACCCGAGGGGAAGTTGGGCATTCGTAGATGAGAATCTATCAATGTCGCCGACCTCCCTTCCCACTTAGGGCTGATAAACGAGTGAAGCAGCTCAAGCTCGACTCAATTAAAACTCGTTCAGGCTCGTTCGATTAGATCAACGAACCGAGCTTGAACAATTTATAAAGCTCGGTTTGTAAATGAGTCGAGCCTGAGCCGAGCCCGAGCCTGAGCTTATGTTACTTTCACATGTACAAAGTGTTGTGATTTGTGAAATGTGACTTCTCAAATGCTAAACGAGTTTTTCTTTAACTAAACGAGCCCGAGCGGAGTATTGATTCGAGCTTCGGCTTGGCTTGTTCAACAAACGAGCTGAGTCGAGTTTTAACCGAGTTTTTCACGAGTTCAACGAGTCGAGTTTGAACACAAAATGAAGCTCAATTCTTAGTCAAGCCTGATAGTAAAAGTGCTGAGTCTAAACAGGTCAAAGCTTGACTCATTTAGCTCGTTTATCACGCCTGTTCCCACCCCTCCCACTCACATAATAAAAAAATAACATAATTGGTGTCGTGAAAATATTTAACTCCAACGCAGCATTGATTTGGTCGATGGGAAGGAGGTCACTGTCAATTTTGTCTGGGTTTGTGGATATGATATGTTTTGTATATTTTTTTGAGTCTTAAAACTAATTCACATGTTTTTTTTTAAATAATAATATTACTCATTTAATATTATGAGTTATATGTTTTTATAAAAAAAAATAAAACATAAATATGTTACGCAACAACTATGATTGAAATTTCACACTGAACCTTACAAATGCTACCCATACAAGATCCAATAAAGAAAAATATAAATATCTACACAATTTATTTTGATATAGATTCAGTTAAACTTAATTAACCACCAAAAAAAATGCTCACACAAAAAGGGGGAAAAAGGGAATTTGAAAGAATTCTGGCCTTTAGTGGGGTCTCTGGCAGCCAATAAAGTTGAGATGGAAGCCAAAAACAAAAACATGTTTGAACCAGGCTGCCATCTTTGATCCAACGTTCGTGGACAATCGATGGGTTTATGCAACTTGGGCAGATGACTTTAATTTTTTAAAACTCCAAATCATTCGAAACATGGTCAGTTTAATTAAGGGAAATGTTAGACGGAGTCTCATTTACTCATTAAAATTCAAATCTCACATATTTTTATTTTTTTTTAAATAGTAAAAATCATTTAATGATGTATATAGTTTGACAAAAATTGCATATTACTGTATTTTAAGTTTAATGAACTCATTTTTAATAAATATAAAAAAATATTTAATTAGTTACATACAACATCTAGCAAATTATGTGTTTCATTGGATTTATCTATAGAATTGTGTTTTGGACTGAAAAAAAACCGTGCGCCTACTCTTTAATTAATCATAGAAGTGTTGGATATGGGCCATAGTACAGCCCATATAAGGTTTGATAATACATGTTATACAATGCACATGTACACGTGAATGAAATTCATGTGGGGGAGGGCATTTAATCCTCTTCACTTGGTGATGCACGACCAGGGAAAAGAAAAACAAGGGTTATTCGGCGTCGGCGGCAGCAGCAGCGGCCGCGGCGGAGAGAGAAACAGAGAGAAGTATCCTTCACGTTCTTACATGGATTTCGATTTATATCAAAGTTGTCTTATCCATATTGTTTGAAAATATTATTTAAGATTTAATTGAGATAACTTGGTATTCTTCTTTCATTATTGTATTCATTAAGTTTAAGGATAAAACACTAAAATTTGAGACGATATTATTCTCATTAGATTTTCATATAGTGGATTGTTGTCGGAGTTCCCAGTGGACATAGACTTTAACCGAACAATGTTAAATTGGATGTTTCTTTATTAGCGTTTGAAAATGCTTTATAAAGCGCTTTTGTTTTTTAATAAAGCTAAAAGCGTAAATGTGTTACCAAACGCATTCCAGAAAACAAACTTAATTAAAAATTATTTACAACTTTTAATATCAAATTAAAAAAATATTATTTTTTAAAAAACACAAAAAATGTGCTTCCTAATCAGGGGCGGGCTGGGGCCCGGACCCCCCCCCCCCCCCCCCCTCCAAAGGCCAAAACCATGGGTGAAAGTGACTTATATGATACTTAGCCACAAAATATTTCATTGGTAAATGATATAAATTTGTTGGTAAATAATATTATCAAGGAAACCATTTCATTGGTAATTTAGTGGTTGATAAGCCCTAGTCGCTTGCTAATATATCGAAGCAATATTTTGCTTGGTAAAATATTTTCCTAAGTAAAAGTTATGTATGTAAGTATATATTACACAGGAAAAGTTTTCCTCGGGAAAGACCATTTTCAAAATTGAATTAATATTATTATTATTATTATTTTGGGGTGGGGGGGAGGGGATGCAATGAAATGAATTGAAATATTACTCGAATATTGGGGTTGAAAATTGTTATATTCAGCCCAGTTCGTAATCCCATATTTATTCCTTCTATATATAATAGAAGTTATGTATATATAGAAGTTCGTAACTTCTATATATAATAGAAGTTATGTATATATAGAAGTGAAGGAATAAATGATTAGACAATTTTATCATGCTTGCTATTTAAAAATTCATGACAAAGTGATCATAATTATCCAATATTATAATAAAAATAAAGATATTTGTTCCATCTAAACACTATAGTAGCATTCAATGACTCTTTTAATCCAAATTTTAATATTGTGAAAAATGACATAATTGATAGACTTTTTATCTCCTAACATAAAGATAAATTGTTATCAAAATCTTATCCCCATACCAAACTACCATTATATGTATAAATTAAATAAATAATAAAACCCTTTTTATTAAAATAATAATGATCAAATTAAACAAATGATTGGGCACGCCTCTAAATTATGAAAAAAGCTAAAATAAAATACACATTAATTATCATTTTATTTTGCTTTTCCAAATCACCATCTCATTGAAGTTTAACAGATGCCTATGTAAAAATGTGTGAACAATTATTTACCATGTCAAATGAAAAACAGTATGTGTTGAAAATTATTTCACATATACATGCATGCATGTTATGGGTGTGTAAATTGAATTAAAGAAAGTCATTATCTCAACCAATTAACCACCCATCATTAATTAAAATCATACATTAATCAAAAGTGAGTGGGGGCAGTTAGGGCTGGTAAACGAACCAAGCAGCTCGGGCTCGGTTTGGTTTGAGTTCATTAAGGCTCATTCATTTATATAAATGAGCGAGCTTGAACAATTTTTAAAGCTCGGTTAGGCTCGGGACCTGGATCAAGTTTCGTTTTGTGTTCAAACTCGGCTCGTTTGTGTTATAAAAAACTTATTTGAAGCTTAACTCAACTCCTTTGTAAAATTAAAATATTAAATCAATACAAAGTTATGTTCGTTAAACTCATGAACTTGCCTCATTTAGGCTAAATTTTTTTTCAACCCCTCAAACTCTAAAATAAATAAGAACACTAGGCTTGTTGAGGCTCGTGAGCTCGGCTCAGCGCGGCTCGGCTCAGCTCATTTATTAACGAGTCGAGCTTGAACATGTCAAAGCTCGACTCATTTGGCTCATTTACCACACCCCTAGGGGCAGTCAATTGAATTAAAGAAAATCACTATCTCAACCGATTAACCACCACCCAACATTAATTAAATCATACATAAATCTAAAGTGAGTGGGGGCAGCTGCCCCTATATAACAGATGTCTATGTAAAATAAAATAAAAAACGCATTAATTATCATTTTATTTTGTTTTTCCAAATCACTATCTCATTGAAGTTTAACAGATGTCTATGTAAAAATGTGTGAACAATTATTTACCATGTCAAATGAAAAACAGTATGTGCTGAAAATTATTTCACATACACATGCATGCATGTAATGGGTGCGTAAATTGAATTAAAGAAAATCACTATCTCAACCAATTAACCACCCATCATTAATTAAAATCATACATCATACATTAATCAAAAGTGATGTTGTGGGAGTGTAAATTGAATTTAAGAAAATCACTATCTCAACCAATTAACCACCCATCATTAATTAAAATCATACATTAATCAAAAGTGAGTGGAGGCAGTCAATTAAATTAAAGAAAATCACTATCTCAACCATTTAACCACCACCCAATATTAATTAAATCATACATGAATCTAAAGTGAGTGGAGGCAGCTGCCCCACTCGCCCCTGTATAGCTCTGTCCCTGCAATGAAAAATATACAATCTGTAATCCTCTCTTCTTCTCCATCAACACTTCAAAAGTATTACTACAAGAAAAAGAGTTTTTACTGACGGCCACTTCCGTCGCTAAATATTAGAAAAGCCGTCGGTAAAACCTTTACAGACGGCCAGTGTGACCGTCGAAAGTGGTCGCTAAAACACTAATCGCTAATTTTAACACTGACGGCCTCGACCGTCGCTAATATGGTAAAAAGGTTTATCACCGAAGTAACCATAGTTAATTATGTGTGCTTTAGCAACGGCCTCTGACCGTCCCTAAAAGTTCTCAACAGTTGTGGGTAGGTGGGATTTATATGTTGTGTCATACATTTACCGACGGTCAGAGGCCGTCGCTAATGTTATGATTCTTTTGTTTTTTATTTATTGATTGATTTTTATCAAATCTACCTGGATATTTCAAAAGTTATTCAACAATCATTTTCCTGGATATTTCATTCACAATCATAATTTAAGAATTCTTGAATTCACTTAAATTTAAATAATTTAAAATATTCCTTACAGCTCTAATTCAAAAGCTACATCATATATTCCTTACAACTCTAATAAAAAGCTGACTCTCCATAGAATGTTTCTTTTTCTTAAAAATCCACTTTGTTTGATCCTCCATTTCCTTACAACTCCTCCGATGATAGCAAAAGATGGACACATCGGGAGAAGAGGATACCATGTTGATCCAAACTGCATGAGCTTCTCAGCAATCCTCTATTGTAGGTTAATCAATTTTTCCTGAAAATAATAAAATTTCCAATATCAAGGGCATACATTCATTTCAAATTCTTTTATGCAAGTGATGTCAAATCTAAAATAAAAAAAAAATTGAAAAGAAAAAAGTTCACAAAAATACTAAGTTTTAATTTCTAAACCAATTAAAACTAACAAATATCATTGAGCTCTTTAAACAGTCAACATACACAAGGCACATTCTAAAAAATGAAGGAAAGTGATTTTAAAGTTCTACCTTTCTACATGGTTTTCTTGTAGAATGCCACATTAATGTACACCCGCATAATGCAACAAGAACCTTCTTCACTGATATCTTCCTCCATGTCTCATATCCCCTGTTATACAAAAGATCAAAACTCTCTTATAAAAATGGAAAACTGTTGTATTTGCTATAAAAAAAAATATTTATATTATAATGCAACATATTTCCCTAAAGGAATGGTAAAGAGCAAATGAAAAAGTAATCTGATAAAAATTTGAATTAATTATAAATACAACAAAGATACATTGTAATTACAAACAATCCATTTACTACTATATGAGTTATATGAAACATTGTTTATTTCTTATTTGTTTGTTTTCATATGTAGCAGCATGCTTTTAGCACAAGCTAGTCCAGTCTTATCCAATTTGTATATAAATAACTGAAAAAAAGAAGAAATGCAGTAACACTGCTTAATTGTGATGTTCTGCATCCATAATAATCTCTCAAGTAAAAAATGATTTCCAACAATTCTCATTTATATGGCTAAAACATATTTAAATGTCTAAGAATGTAATGAACTATGGGTTCTGCATTTAACTAATATAACCATTAACCATTTCACAAACATGCTTTGAATGCCGAAATTTTTACTGCTCATATGAATGTCAATTTCTACCTATTGTTATTTATATCACCCATTAAACTTTTAGCATGTATCCAACAAAACTGGCTCTTTGTATGGAAGGCAACCCACACACAATGAGCAAGGACTGATCAGCCAACTTGAACATTTCTTTTGAATAATAACACATTCCTTTTAAATAATAAAAAATTTCTTTTAAATAATAACATTCATTGATAGACAACAATGTAGTGATGATGACACATTCCTTTTAAATAATAAAAAATTAAATTGCAAAGGAAAGCAAATGTTGGTTACCTATTTCTGTATACTATAAATCTCTGAACCTTCTCATAGTGGTCATACCTTGCACCTTAAATACACCTAGAAGTTATCAAATAAAAGATTAAGTGAAACCTCTTAAAGGAATGTAGTAATTTCGATCACTATACCATTCCTAAAAAAAAAATCTTAGAACATTATTAACATATAAAGACATACCAAAATATATTTTAACTGGATGTTGAAATGACATATCACGAGCAGTTCCAGATTGCTCATGCTTGTACCAAGAAGAACACTTAAAATATGAAAGATGAATAGCATTGGAAATATATAATGAAATTCATATGACATGGATAGAAATATGTCTTACATAGACAAAAAATTTCATTACCTTTGTCTCCACATCTTGGTGCCATTGTTAAATCTTGGAAAGACACATTATTAATTAACTTCAAATAGAAGTTAGACATCATCTAGATGGACTAACTTTATACTTTATAACATTCTCAATCAATTCAGATTCACTTGCAGAAAACAAATTCATCAATAATAAGAGAATTAACATTAATAAATCCACACAGCCTTTTATCCTTTATCTACCATCTTCGTTCCCTATGTATTCTTCCTCCCTTGCACTTATTTTGGTCTTTGTACTCTCAATTTATTGATATCGGTATAGCTTAATCACTGATGCCACTGCTCATTTATATAATTACGTCATTTAGTAGCTTCACATTTATTCTACACTTAAACAAATATTACACACATTGCATTCCTAGTGACTCTTATTATTCATCTGTGATTAAAAGTAGCTTCGCTTTCCACATGACTTATGCCACATCCTCACAACACCATTTCCACAAGAACTTTCCCACTATTTCAATAAATAATCAAACCCCCAACCATGAGTAATTTATGTGCCCACTGCTCAATTACCTGAAAAAAAAACTTGAAGCCCCACAATCCACAAAAAACGTGAAAAAAATCTTTTTCTTCCTTCCCATTCTTCATTTCATTTTATTTCTCACATTTTATTTTCCTTTATTTAAAAAGAAAGGGCCAAAATATAAATTAAAAAAATCCATTTTTTGTCCCTCACCTTTCTTAATTGTTTTAATCTTATCCATCCCAATGAACCTTCCACTGTTCCCACATCAATTTTGTTCAATTCATTTCCATATACATCAATTATCATGAATAAATCTACTAAAAATTAATTCTCTACAATCAGCAACAATCCACAAACAATACACTGAAAAAATTAAGTTTGTAATAATAAGAAAACCCCTAAAATCGATCAAAAATACACAAATGAATAAAATAAGGTAAATTAACATTATTTGAACCTGTAGCCTTACAAATCGGGCAATCGTCCCTACCGAAGGGTGTGTGAGAAAGAGACCGAGAAAGGGCTGGCAGGGTGGGGCAGAGCCATGGAGGAGAATAGGCTTTGGTAGGGGTCCGTGCGAGGCAGTGTGGAGCAAGGACAGGCTAAGGAGGTTGGCGGCCCGGTGCGGTAGTTCGGAGAGGAGGGGAAGCAATGGTTGAAGCGATGTGAGTCGATGGCGAGGGCGGCGGTGCCGGCGAGCCAATTTAGGCGGGCCAAAGTGGCGGTTCATAGGGGGGAGAGATGGCCGAGCGGTGACTTGATCTGGGTGAAAAGGGAGAGAGGGACGGTGGTGGCTAAAAAGCTAGGGTTAAAAAAAAATCGTGACATTGTGTGAATGAAATTAACTTGCACAATTAGCGACGGCCACTTTCTGGCCGTCGCTAATTCTTATATCAGCAACGGCCCCTACCGTCGCTGATGGGCTAAACAGTTTATTAATAATAGATTAGCGACGGTGAGAGTATGGCCGTTGGTATAAAGTGTTTCTGCGACGGTTCTGGCCGTCGCTCAATAAACAGTAACCTACCTATGTGTTAATTTGAGAGATCTTCAGCGACGGCCAGAAGTTGGCCGTCGCTAATGCTCATCTTCATTGGGATATTTAGTCTCCGCAATATTATGAGCGACGCTTTTCCTTGTGGCCGTCGGTAAAGGGCGTCGCTAAATGTCAATTTTCTTGGAGTGTATATAATTTTTTCCTTTTATCTTATTGTCATTGTTACTAATTTATTTAAAATTTAAAATATTTGTGTAAATATCTAAAATAATCAAATCATTCAACATTTTTATAATATGAAACCTTGTCAAGATCAAATTTTAAAAATATGATGATTATTTTTTATAATTATTCAATGATACGTTTTATATGAACATCTTTATTTAATTTTATATGTATTTTTAATTTATGTTATTAAAATTAAAAATATATATAATAATATAATTTTAAAAAATATTTATATAAGTTACATTCGATCCTCTTTTAAAAAAATTTGGACTCCCATCACTTCACTGGGTAGTGGGTCAATTTAATTTTATCCTTTGCTTGATACAGTGTCTCACGTGTCAACGTTGGAAGATGTTGCCCCGGACAGCTGAAATCAAATCAACCGTCCAATTTCGATGGTTTTAGGTGGCTGAGCTTATCAGCTTATCACGAACGACAATGACTGAGATTGTAATAGAAAACGACAGGTCAGATCAATCCAACTTTTGTACATAAATTTTGTAAGATTCGATCATTCCATAAACGCGTTTTGAAATTTTAAATATTTAAAAAATGTTGTGTTCATATCCTTTTCAAGGATATCTGTGGTGTTTTTTTTTTATTATTCTTAGTCATTTTTTTATTTATTATTTTTTATCAAATTTTTTTCTATTAAAAAAAAAAAATAAGATTCAAATTTAAGACCCATAAGTGAAAAAGGGTATCTCTATCAACCTGCTAAAATGTGATTTGATATATGTTTCTCTAGTGCTGGATGCCAATATAAACATAACACAATAATTATTTGTCACTTAACTGGTCTGTGGCCTAATTTGGGGGGCTGGTTTTAGCAATTAATTGATATCCCATCCACTCCTATGCCGCCTCTTCTAATTTATTTTAGTACTATTTATATACCATGTATGCTATCATCTCTAATTCATATATTTATTAACTTTTTTCTTGAATGAAATCGGTTCTGCAGCATATTCTACATTCTTTAAAAAAAACAAGAAGAATTATTTGTTCACATAATGTCCAACACTTAGAGGGCTTTATTTTTTGTTTTGGATGTTTGATTCTGTTTGATTTATTTCTATTTGAGTTGTCTTTCATATATTATAAATAGAAGGGTATAAGTCTACCATTTTTATACATAACAAAAAATGCTAAAATATTATCTTAAATATGTAGCATCATAATAGGTTACTGTATTAATCTTGACATTCACATAAAATATTATAGAATAAAGACTATCATGTTAGCTATTTGTACTCATCGTAATAAGTTATATACATTGTTAATTTTTTATTAAATATATACATATATTTTTTAAAAAATTGCATTTCAAACCCATCCAAACACAGGTTTTTTCAAAAATAACCCCCCAAATTATTCGTCTGAAAAATATTATTTTCAAAACTTCTGGTATACCAGAATTGCTGTAAAAAAAGTTATTATTATTTACCAACGGTCATATTTGTTTGGACCCCCCAAAGAGACGGGCCTAATATTTTCTCTGCACAAAACGATAAAAGCCCGCAAAAAATGAAACTGTGGACCAGCAGGGCCAGTGGTGGGTTCCACGGCCTGTACCATCTTCGAAGAAGTCCAACGGTCCACATTGGCGTCTTCAAGTGGACTGTGGACTCCCGACAAACGACAGACACATTTAAAGAGAAGAAAATTGGATTTTGGAATTTAATTTTAGAATTTTTAAGTTTAAGTCTTCATAAACTATTATATTTATTTAGTGATCGATCTCTTCTTTTTCATATTTAAGTTTTAGTCTTCAGATTTAAATGATAGTTCATTTTTAGTCCTTGAGAAGGACCTATCCATAAATTATTTAATTTATTTTTTAGTCCCTAGAAGGGACCTATCCATGAATTATCCTTTAAATCGGGGGACTAAAACCTAAATACGAAAAAGGGAGGGATCGATCACTAAATATGATGGTTTGTGAGGATTTAAAACTAAAAACCCATTTAGTTTTTGTTCACGTGGGCTGTACGGGTTGGCGGAATACAGATTTGTACGGTAGTGGATAAGCCCGATTGGCAAACGGAACTGTTGTATTCAGTATTCAGATAATCAGATATCTAGCTCCAGCCATCAGATAAGTGATCTGCTCTATCTAGCGTTGATACGTTCCTTTCGTTATGAAGTTAGATGGTGACTCATTCATGCACCTTATCTTATATTTCAATTTCGAATGGAAAAGTTTTTTTTTTAAATAAAAACAACTCAGTATTCGTTTCGGAGAGTGAAAGCTAGTGGTTTTGGACGTATTTTGTTTTGATTTGAATAAAATTGAAATACACGTCCATTTTATAAAAAGAGTATACATTTTGTTTTAATCTCTGGTTGGGTAACATCACAAGCTGGACTTTTTTTTCAAGAGAAAAATGCATATAACACAATAAAAGTTTTTCATATCCATATTCCTTTTTGTTTTTTTGAAATCCATATAAACCCTTAAAAGTTTTTCTAGTTAAACGAAAAAAATCCCGCATTTGCAATATCTTTAGATAGATAGAATATCAACAAAATATTTTTAAAAATTTGATAAAAAACTAACTCAGTTGCCTAAATATTTATCTATGAGAAAATATAGGGAGTTATATGGATATTCAGAAAAATAAAAAATATATTCGTAAACTTTGAAGGGGCTACATGCATTTTTCTTTTAGGTGTGGGTGAAAGTGATAAGGGTAAAAAGGTTATTTAATTATGTTTGGTTAAGTTAACCATACCTTAGTTTCCAAGGTGTAACGGCAGTGGGATATATCATTATAACCCAAATAATTAAGAGGATATACATATTTTTAAAAACAAAAACAGGGGGGAATATAGATATTGGTGAACTTTAAGGAGGCCATATGCATTTTTCCCTGTTTTCAATTCTCACTTTTATCTTTTTCAATGGTGTATGCATTTATATTGTTAGAATAAGAGAGAGAAAATAATAATGAAACAGTTTTAGTTTATTAGAGAGGGACTAAAAAAACCTTTTATATAATAGTACACGTGTAACATACTAATAAACTAATATAAGAATAAACTAATACGTAATCTAACGCCCTTACTCAAACTCTGAAAAGCAGTAACATCAGAATTTGCACAAAAATGATAAACTAAAAATCCCAATAAACACCTCTAATCATAAAACTAGAATATCATTAGACTAAAATCAGTAAAATACCCCTATTACATATGTAACACCCCTCCCAAACCAACAAACATCCCCAAGCATCAGAAAAAAAAATTGAAATAATACCCCTAAGTTGATGATGATGCGTACTGATGACGAAATATAGATGGGTTTTTTTATTTTTAAGTCCCCATTAACCATAGGATTTAGTGATCGATCACTTACTTTTTTGTATTTTGGTTTTAGTCTCCAGATTCAAAAGATATGTTCCTTTTTAGTCCCTCCCAGAGACTAAAAACAAAACCAACTAATTTAAGAACATATCTTTTAAATCTGAAGACTAAAACTAAAATATGAATAAGTAATGAATTAATCATTAAATTCTATGATTTATAAGGACTTCAAAATAAAAAACTCAATATAGATTGGTGCCCGATCGGCAAACGGAGCCGTCGTATTCAGAGGTCAGGCTCCAACCATCCGGTAAGTGATAAATTCTCTCGTTTTATTTTGAAGATAAATTCTCGCGCTGATACGTTCCTTTCATTATGAAGTTGATGCATGATGAAAGAATGGCTACATCAGCTATAAACTTTTTTTTTTACCCCTGGTTGTGTGCGCAACATCTCATGTGTGAAATAAGTATCAATAAGTCCTATAGTCAAAAACAATATTTTAAAAATTATACAACTAATATCGTTTTTTTTTTATAATGTCACTTTATTAATTTGACTGTGTGTGCATTTATGTACAGGGTGCCAGTTGAAGGTTCTTTCATTTCAATAAATCTTTTAATTAAATGCATATATATATATATATAACTCATTATTATAACGAATCTAAAAAATCAACGGTATATATCAAAGATTTATTTGTATAATGACTTGATAAAATTTTGTATGTACGTACTATATGTTTAAGGGCTCGTTTGAAAACACATTTTAAAAAATAAAATTTTGAATAAAATGATTTAAATAGTATACTTTGATTTCTAGAAAAAGTATTTTTTATGTTTTTTTTAAAATAACATTTTTGTACTAAGAGCTGTAAATAGCTTTTTAATTAAATTGACTTACTCAAACCTGTTTGAGAATATGTTTGAGCTTTCTGTTTAATTAAAAGTAAAATCATATCTCCAATCGTGTAACCAAACGGGGCCTTACATAAATTAACATAAGCTTTGATAATAATTATATGTGAATGAGGTTTTAAATCATTTATATTTGTTAACGAATACTCTCTTCAATTTATTTATTTATTTATTTTTAAAAAAATTCTCACCTAATGTCCTCCTACATATCCTATAATATATAATTTTTGTAAATTTCATTGGGATTTAGTTCTATAAATATCTCATAATAGAGAGACTTTTACGGCGGAATCACATAAATTTTATGTTGATGTTTTTTCTTCTTTCCGTAACAAAGAGACTTTTCTGGCGGAATGACAAGCTTCTCTTATTTATCCTTTATTTATATTTGAAAAAAATAGGGGGCTAATTAAGGTGACTATATGCATTTGAATTAATGACCGACGAGAAATTATGAAACCACCTTGTTAATTGAATTTTGTCGCATTGGTCGTGCTTTATAGTAGAGCATAAATATGAGTGCGGTTGCACTCTTTTTTTTTTACAGCCCAAAACGCAAATCTATATATATTATTATAGATTCAATGAAACATATACTTCATTAGATGATGTATATATTTCATTAAAAAAAATTTACACTTACTAAAAATAAGTTTATTCAATTCAAAATGGAGCGATATGTATTTTTTATTATAGCTTATACCTCATTAGATGATGTTTGCTATTTTAAAAAAATAAAAATACATGAGGTCTGAGTTTTAGTTGGAGAATGTGACTGAGGGTATTATTTTCCTATAAATATAGTTTTTTTTTTTGTTTTGAAGGAAGATTGATGTTTGTTATTCGATTTCATTACTGAATTCAAATTATAAATTTTGAAAGAAAGGAGAATAGACATAGATTTAAAATAAAAATAAAAATAAAAATAAAAATCCTACAAACAAACAAATAAAATGTATAAAGATAGATACAGATACATTTCCCGGCAAAAAAAGACGGGGAAAAGGGGCACAAGGTTATTGTGTTTAATTTGATAGCCTCTAATATATTGTAACCAAAATGTATATGAGTGACTATATATTTTCACTGTCATATGCAACATTAAATAACATCAGTCGATCTTTTTGAACCTTGCTCCTACGTACCATTGACAGTATCACCCATCGAATCTTTATGCCACAAAATTGGAATTATAGTATTAGTGACATCAATTGATGGGCTTGGATCGTTTAAATTTCAAAATCATTTGTATAATCACTTGAATTATTCATATGTATTTTGACATGTGAGTGTCGATGTGGATTTTTAATCACGAAAGTCGTAATCCAGTTCTCTAAAATTTAATTCCAATTCGCGTGTGGCGTACTGAATCACCGTTCGAGAGATAGTCCAAGTTTGCTCGATTGCTCACTAGGATCCAGTTGTGATCGTCACTTGCTTTTCCTCAAAAGCAAGAAGATGGTGTTCTTCTGTTACTCGCCTGTACCAAGAAATTGTGGATTCTTTTCATGTTGACGCAGCGGGCCACATAACGCGATGAAATTTAGGTATCTCATACAAAATGATTAAGATCCGGTATTAAAAAAAATGTAATAAATTATTTTAAATAATAATAATAAAAAAAAGATATTAAATATGAGAATTGAGCACCAGGAAAACTGACGACCTTATCCGAAGCCATCCATAAATAATTTGAGATATCTTTTAATGAAAACATATTTATAGACAGGACTGACGACTTTTTTATCGGCAGTCTCAAAATAAATTCTTTAGAAGCAATTCAAAAAACTGATGGCTCAATGACGAGCCGTCGCTAGTTCAAAAACCAATGGCTCTATAACGAGCCGTCACTAGAACAAACGGACGGCTCAACGACGAGCCGTCGATTGACAGTTCCAGATTTTTTTTTAGACAGAAAAAAAGAAACAAGAAGAAGCAAAATAGTATCTATGGAAAGCTAAAACAAGGAAACAATGTCACATTAGTTTAGCAGTAATGGAAAGACGGTAAGAAGTGAATAAATAGAACAATAAACAGATAAAGAGTAATGACAATTAAACAAAGCAAAACATAAAAGAAAGCAAGTAAATGGGTTAGTAATCCTTGGGATGAACCTAAACTTGATGAGATAGGGGGGGGGGGGGTTCTCAAATGGTCTTGAGACCAACTGGCTAACAGCCCTAGTGTAGGCCGTCCGTCAGCCGCGTCTTCTTTCCAAAAGAGGAGTTTTAAGTCCAAGAGGTATGCAACCACCAACACTCAATTTCTTTAAACTATTTTCTTATATGATTAAAAAGGGTTTACAAGAGTTGGTTTACAGGGTTTCTTTTGGGTTGGGTTATGGGAGTTCTAATGGAAACCTAAAAGAAATAAAAGAAAATGAAGGAGATGGAGGTGAGTGAGCAAGGTAAAATGGGGGGGTTTCTTCTCTGTATTTTCTCCTCTCTTTTAGGCTAAAAGTGGACATAGGAGTGGCTGAATTTGTGGATCTTTCTTTCTTCTCCTTGCTTGCCTTCTTCTTCACTCTCCCCCTCTATTTATAGTGTTTTTCAACCAACCACCTTTGGAAAACACACAGGAGCCTTAAATGCTTCCTTTCCCATCGATCAGAAGCCAGTGAAGAAGACAGGTTGGAGCTGCAGTCGAGAGAGAGAGCGCCACTGCCAGTTTTGCCAGCTTTTTTATCCTGACAAATCGACGGCTCCTAACCGATCCGTTGCCCAATATCGACGGATCCTGTCCCAGCGGTCGGACAGAATGTTGTTTTTTTCATGTGTTTCATGATCCTCATTCTGTAAGCTTTCCAACGCCGCTGATGAATCGAGAATCGGAGGTGTATTGCTCAAGTTATGGTCCGATCTTGTGACGAAAGGAAAATCGACGGCGCTTATTGTTGCCATCACTCAAACCCGACGGATTCTGTTCTAGCCGTCAATGTTTGAGGTCATGATCCTCGTTCTCTGAACTTTCCAATGCCGTTGACGGATCGAGAATCGGAGTTGTATTGATCAAGTTATGATCTAATCTTTAAGGGTGTCTGATTGTCTGTGTGGGGGCATTCATTCTATTTCTTCTTGGGCCAAATCACGCTGATCTTGGATTATTTGTTGTTGTTTAGTTTTTTGTGATTATTTGTGAGAGAATATGTGGTTTAAACCTGCATAAATCAGATATTACAAGTGATAAGTATTATGTTATTTTGATCGGTTAAAAATAGGTATCTACTGTGGGTGGGTTATGTTTTCATTATATAAAAAAAATACAAGCCTTCTTCTTGTATCTGTTCCGTATATGATGACATATTGGCCATGCATGGTACAACTAATTAACATATTAAAATAGAGCCAACAGAACGTGATTGTACAAGTAGCCTACAGCATGTCAGCATGTACAGCAGATACGAATTTTGTAAAGCAAAATTTTCAGGTATGTGCATGATTAGTTTAGTTTATGACTCTTGCCAAATATAAATGAATGTCCCATGTGTTTTATTCAACGTCATTAAAAAGGCCTCAATTATAGTTCCTACACGTACGTATTGTAAAATAACCCACAGACATACATTGGTTGATGCTGGAATTGAAAAATGAAATATTGTAAAGTTGAGTACTTAGAGCATTTCCAATGGAGATATATGAGGCTAAAAAAATATTAAAAAAATTTAAAAGTGAGTTAAGAGTCTCACTGTTCATTTATTAACTTCAACCACAATCTCTATTTTCATCTCTATTCTATTTTATATATTATTTTTTATAAAACCTCAATTTATAATATCCTTATTATTTTATTTATATAGTATAATTGAAAAATATTAAAAAATAAAAAATATATTTAAATTAATATTATCAGTTCCGAAACAATATAATCAGATTATTCAAAAAATTAAAATCTATATCCGAAACAACTGTATTTGGATATAGAATAAATGATATTTTAGTATATAAGTGCAAATAATAATTAATAAAAATAAAATCAATATTGATGTTAATGAAAAATAAAAAAATATTTTAAAATATTTTTTTAAGGGAAAAACCCATATAACCTCTTATAAATTGCTTGAAATTCATATAACCATATAACCCCCTTAAAACACCTATGTAAATCAACATAGCCTTTTGAGTTAAATTTTTGTTGACAAATATGGACTTTAGAAAAAGCCACGGGGTTAGATGGATTTTAGATAATTTACAGGGGATTATTTGATTTTTTTTCTTTTTTTAAATATATGTCAAACATGTGCAATATTAAACTCATTTGAATATCATATCGAAAATATCTATCGAAAGATACTAATTTTATAAAAATTAAAATTATGTTGAAGAAGTTACATATTTTTTTTAAAAAATAAATAAAAATAAATCAAGCTTTCATATTTTGAAGCTCAAATAGTGAGCCTCCGAGGCTCAAATGCCCTCCGCCGAGCCCAACCGTGCTCCATTTTAAAGAAATACAAACATTTTTTTTTTGAAAAGCAAACTCTTTTTTGAAAAGCTAATTAAAGAATAAAGAAGAATTTCAATTTAAACCGTCCAAACTTAGGATAGCTAAATGCATCACGTGTTATTTTATCTCAGACGCAATAAATACGTGCCGAAAGAATCTATGTTATAATGATAGATTATTCCAAATTCAGGGGAGGAGCCAGCTTGGGCTCACAGCCCCAATAAAAAACACAAAACAAACAAAATTCCAAAGCTTCCCCCAAAACAAAAAAAACTATATTTATAATGAAAATCAACCAAACTTTCTTCTATGGGGTCATTAATTACATAAATTTTATCTCAAATCTCTTTTCTTTATTAGAGTTTAGAAAAACAGTCATGATACCTAGGCCCCAAAATATAAGCCCCACTCACAAGCCCCATGAGGTGTCATCATCTCATTGGTTGTTTTTTTTTGTTTGTTGACTTTTTTAAAAATGATAAAATGGCAAAATACAAATATGTCCTTCATTAAAAATCTCTCTCATCAATCCAAATCCCTCAATTTTCTCTATTCGGTTATTACCTTTCCATGTCAATCTTGAAATCCATTTAACCATTTCAAATTTTGAATTTTAAAATCCTTACCTAAATTACAATTGAACCTAAATTACACTAAAAAAATTGGATATTTATTGTATTCAAATTTAAATAAAAAAATACATATGGTTACTATATGAATTAGTTACATCAAATACATTTATTAAATATTTACATCTCTCACAACGATTTGTTACATTTACATCAGAACTGTTACATTTACATAAATATAACAAACAATTTCATTTTCCTACCTAAATATTTTACATTCCATACAATGTTTAAACAATTTAGAAACAGATTATATTTTTAATAATCAGTTACATTTTATAAAAAATGTCAAACACTTTTTTAATTGTGTGATACATTTAAAAAACATATGTATTTGACTGTTATAGTAATAAATGTAACAAATATAAATTACTATTTACATTGAAACAAATGCAATACAAATGTTACATTCATAAATGTAACAAATATAAATCAATACATGCATGCGGTTGACTGTTACATTTACGAATGTAACAAAAATAATACAGATTTGAAAAATTACATTGTCAACAATGTAACAGTAACATCAAACAAACTACTCATATATAAAATGTAACGATATTTAGTGTTACATTTAGATATTGAAACAAAAACAAATCAAAATGTGATAAATGACATTCAATACATGAAAAAAAATTGTGTTTAAATATTTAAAATAAAAAGCAAAACACAATTTTTTTACAAATCTAATAATGTCAAACCTGATCCGAGAGACATTGATGTGAGATCCAAATCGAAAAAAAAAAAACGATTTCGTGCCTTCTCTTCAAAAATAGAATTTTCGATTTGCTTCCATGTATTCTTCATAAACAAAATCAATTCCGTAATGCAAAACCTCCTCATTTCCCATACAAGACAGATTTTTAATTGTTTCAACATCAATGGTTTCTCCGGTCCCTCTCAAATATTATTGCAAGATTTTAAGAATCCATTAATGATGAATAAATACAGAATTTTTAGAATTAAATGATACTCCACAATCATAGGGATACATGTTTAGGTAGTTATCAAGTAAAGGGTATCATAGACAATGTACACTTGCCACATTATGGGGCCTGTGATGGGGCCTGAAAAATTGGGGCCTAGGAATCATTATTGTTTAAAAAATGTTATTTTTTATTATTATTTTTATTGATTTTTTTTACTTTTTCTTTAGAGATGTAAAACATAATAACATGAGATTTAATTTGTATCTTGATGGTTAATAAATAATCAATTAAGATGAATTTTTTATTTATTGAAAAAAATAAAATAGAGTACATCAAATGATAATCAGATGATGAATTTTGATGTCATGTTTTATTTAGGATGTGTGAGTGTGGAGCGCGTTTTGTATTTATGCTTAGTTGTTAAAATTATGTGTTTATATATTTTTTTAATCTTTAAGTTCTTTTTTCAAAAATAATATATCTCAATATATTTTGTGAGAATTAAAAGAGTTTCTTTTGTTTATTTTTTAACTCTTTTATTTTTTCATTTATGACTAAAATATTTTTTCTCAAATCCCTACATAAAATTTTCTTAGAGCGCGTTGATACACTCAGTCTAGTTTGCAACCCCATAAATTACAATAAAACAATGTATAAGTATATTATGTTTCATTGCTTTATCGTAGTATATAGGTTCTATCAAAATATATGAGATGTGTACTTTTTTTCATTTTTTTCTAAAAAGCACACTAGTATATCTCGGTATATACTTAATTCAATTCATATAATAATATGTATTTGAATAAACAAATGTATATTTTTTTAAAATAAAAATCAATGAGAACAAACACACAAAGCTACATAAGAGGCTGAACAAGTCATTTTTCATTTTTTTATCGTCTGTCCCCACTGATTTCGCATATCCGCGCCAAAACCTTTATGTGAATCTATTTTATATTATTTTAACATGACTATTACTGATGCATGAATCCAATATTATATTAAATCCATCCTCAAATAAAACCTCGTCACATATCTAGAACAATCTTAATTATTTAATTACAGGTATAATTACCACCTCCCTACACATTTTTTTGAACTTTTTATCCCCTCTCTATTTAAACAATTCATTTATTTTCCAAACCAATTCCACATCCTTCTCTTTTGCAGGCCATTGTTTATTCACATTAGAAACCGGGAGCTAAATTCTCTCCGCAAGGACCATAAGTCCATAACGTAACCTTCTATAATCATGTAACCCATCGTGTTTCAATAAAATCCAACAATGTACCCTCTCTATAATCTGTGTATATATATACACATATAAAATATATTTCAAAAAATAAAAATAAAATCTAAATTAATAACTCTGGGTCTGATGAGATTCACTTGGCATTCAAATCGATGCGGGAGAAAAGAGAGTTAAACAAGTTCTGAAGGACCGGGTGACAAAATAACTTAGGGGTAATTTGGTAATTATACAGTTATAGTTAATTTTAATGACCCACCAGGTTATTTGTGTTGATAGAAGGAGTTTACCGGATAGCGAGGGGGGGGGGTATTTGAATTTCAGAAAAATAGGGGGGGGGGTAATGTGAATATAGAATAGTTTGTACGATATTACATGAATTTTTTCCCTAAAGGAAAAATATGGGTCTAATAATGACTCGAGTGTAAACTTTCTCTGTAATGAAAGCCTCCCTCCACATTCCCTGAACATTGTAACTTTTTTCTGAAATGAAAACCACCCTCCACATTCCTTGAACACTGTTTCCCGTGCCTACCTTGAACATTGACTCTTTGAACTTGTAAACCAATTCGTGTACATTCTCTTCTGCGTGTCACTGTTCACATTAGAAAAGAAACCGGGGGCTAAATTCTCTTTAAACAATGACCACAACGTCTCAACAAACAAACACAACAAAATAAAATTAAAAAAAAAATAAAAGGAATATCCAAATAACCCCTTATAAATCATCTGAAATCCATGTTACCTCACAAAAACACCTATGAAAATCCAAATAGTCACCTAAGTTAAAATTTTTGTTAACAAATTAGAATTATTCTAAAAATATTATGTCTGGTTAACCTTAATTGAAAATATACCATACCAAAAATCCCCTATAGCTAGTATGTTAAAATTGAGAAAAATCATCCGTAAATGACAATTTTACTCATTTGTATATTTTTCTATAATCTATCTAGAGGGGTAAAATTGTCATGTACAAAAAAGTTTTCAATATTTTTAATAAATTATAGAATTCTTTTAGTATACTGTATTTTCAGTAAGGATCACTAAAATAAAATATTCATGTAATATTCTTGATCTGACGACGGAAGATTAACTGATAGGGTTATTTGGATTTTTTCAAGGGATTACAAGGAATTTAGAAAAATCCAGGGGGTTATAAGGATTTTAGACACTTTACAGGGGGTTACTTGGATTGTTTCTTAAATAAATATCAAAAAGTCTTCTTTCCGAACGAAAACCCCCAAAACCCATTTATATAAACCCCCAACCAAACCCAAACACCCTCTCATTCACACATCCCAAAATGGGTACTCAAAAGCCGTCTTCATCGTCTTCTTCAACATGGCTGAAATGGCTAGGGTTCGTGACGGCCGTCTGGGTCCAGTCCATCTCCGGCAACAACTACACCTTCTCCAACTACTCCGACTCCCTCAAAACCCTCATGTCCCTCACTCAGCTCCAACTCAACACGCTCTCCGTCGCCAAGGACGTCGGCAAAGCCTTCGGCATCCTCGCCGGCCTCGCCTCCGACCGCTTCCCGACCCCTCTCATCCTCCTCATCGGCTCCCTCGAAGGCCTCATCTCCTACGGCCTCCAATTCCTCGTCGTCAACCAATCCATCAAACCCCTCCCCTATTCACTCGTCCGTAGATCCACTCCCCGTGTTTTATTCGATCTCCCGATTTTCCTGCGATCAATTGACGATTGATTTGCTTTGGTTTTTGCAGATGTGCGTGGTGTTGTGTATGGGAGGGAACAGCACGACGTGGATGAACACGGCGGTCCTCGTCACGTGTTTTCGGAATTTCAAGCGAAACAGAGGCCCCGTTTCGGGGATCCTCAAAGGCTACATCGGCCTAAGCACGGCCATCTTCACCGATCTCTGCTCCTCCCTCTTCGCCTCCGACCCCGCTTCGTTCCTCATCCTCCTCGCCGTCGTCCCCGCCGTCGTCTGCTCCACGGCCATGATCTTCCTCCGCGAATCGCCTCCATCGGACGGTGGAGACGACGCGAAGGATGACGAGGACGAGGAGACGAGGTACTTCGGCGCGTTCAACGTGGTTTCGGTGATAATCGCCCTGTATTTGCTCGCCTACGACGTCTCCGGCGAACACGGGAGGGTCCTCTCCAGGGTCTTCGCGTCGGTCCTCCTCGTACTCCTGGCGTCGCCGCTGGCGGTGCCGGCGTACGTGTTCGTGAGATCCAGGTGGTCGCCGTCGCGGCGGCGGAGCTCCGGGTCCGACGCGGAGGAGCCGCTGTTGGTGGAAGCGGAGGCGGAGGTGGTTGTGGTGGACCAGGGAGGTGAAAATGAGGAGGAGGAGATTAAGGTGGTGGGGAAGAGAATGATCGGGGAGGATCACACGATAATCGAGGCGATCAGGACCGTCGATTTCTGGGTGCTGTTCGTTAGCTTCCTGTGCGGGGTGGGTTCCGGCCTGGCAGTGATGAACAACATGGGGCAGATGGGGCTCGCGATGGGATACTCCGACGTGTCGGTTTTTGTATCGCTCACCTCCATCGGTGGGTTCTTCGGACGGATCGGATCGGGGACTCTCTCCGAATACTCCATAAGGTGCGTAACGTTTCTATCGCTTTGTTATGCCTTCGTCAGAGTTCTTATTTTATTTATTTTTAATATTTTTTTATTTGATGGGCGTCAGAGTGGCTGTTAATTGTAGGTAGTGTCAACGCGAAAACGCATGCCTCGAATTCACGTTTTGTAGTTTTTTTTTTTAAAAATTAATATAATATATAAAATTGGGTCGGGGAGAAGGAGGTGACGAATTTAGGAGTCACTGCGGGATTAAAAAATGGTATACATGGGTGGGTGGGCGGGCTTGAGAACTGAGAAAGTCTGATAAACCAAAATATATAAATAAATTGATAAACCAAAATAACTGACAAATATACGTTGTTAAGAAAAATATGAGTTTTTGGCATCTGAATATAAACACTATAATGATGCTTGCGGGGTTTATGATTTCCATGTTGAATGGTTGATAAAGCAGAGTTCCATGTTGGATGGTTGGTAAAGCAGTGGTGTTAATGGGAGGTCTAGTTACACTAGCTTGAGTACGAAAGATATTCTGAAATAGTATGAGGAAATGCTATTCCGTTATGGTGATGATTTATTGGTGCAATTATTTTTTCTTCCCTGGTAGGAGTTTCAACAAAGACTCCGGGAAATTTTCCTGTCGGAAATCGTGAAGAATATTTTGATTTTTTTTTTTGGGAGAACTTTTGGGTCATATTTGGAGGTAGTGCGTTAGAAAAGAAATCCTCATATTCATGCACATCAACTCAAAAATAGGACGATATTAAAAATTGGGTTAAAAAGAAGGATGGATGTAACATTTTTCATGTTGAGTTGGTGGTTATTTAATTTCATTTTTTTTTAGATGAAGTTACATTTTATATTGCTCTCATGTTCAAAATGATGTTTTAAAATAATCATGTATATATTTATGTTTCTCCTATTCTTTATATCGTCTTTTGTTTCGCCAATAATGAATAAATTTAATTTTGAAAATATATTCATTCAGGTGACTAAAATAGTATGTGAAAATACGTGAAAAGAAATTAGAATTTGTCTGCGCGTGGAGGACAATCTGGAAAAATATCTCAAAACTTTATTAAAGGAGGTGGATATTTGAGAAAAGCATAATATGTTTCTTTTGACAGAGCGCGTCCCATTTTTATCACTTTAAATATACGGTTGAAAGGGCAAGATTCTCTTATCCTTGTGACTAACCTTTCGTTTTTTTTCATGGGTAAGATCATGAACCGTTGCTTTCATGTATTCTTCATCACATACCGGAAATGGTGCTGCCATTTGTTTTAATACCCAGCTGACTTTATTTTTCATTTATTTATATGTTAGTTAGATCTTAAAAATTTATTTTTTGGGTTAAAGACATTTACATCCCTGTAAACATGGGTAATCTTATATAAGTCTCTGTAAAAGTTGGAGTAGACACACGAGTCCTTAAAACTCACAAAAACCTAATTATCATTCTCATATTAAAATTTCTTTTAAATTTGACAAAATATTTTATCACAATGTAATCATGTAAACATTATAGTCTTCATAAACAATAATAAAAACAAATTAGTTCATACAAAGATCAAATTATCCTTGTAAGATTTTTTATGTTTTTCCATTTCTATTAAGGTATTGTTTGAAAATGGTTAAAAATTTGAGGATAATTTAATCATTTAATGGTTATATGTTAGAGATAAGTAGGGTCAATTGGGTGAGGATTAATTTTTGTTGAAACCAGGGACGTATATGAGTTTTTGTGAATTTTCAAAGACTTGTTCGTCTGTCCTAACTTTGATAAAGACTTATATAAGATTTTATCCATGTTAACAAGGACTTGAATGTCTTTAATCCTACTATAACCCTTATTTTTTTATATCTGGGGGCTATTATTTGATATGTATATCCTCCATGTGGACTTGGATATCATATTTGTTCTTTTGGGTCGTGAGTCCTGACAATGCCTTGATTTGCCGGGGTCACCTATCGATAAATCCACGCTTCTATATAACATGCTTGTTCTCTATTCCTCGTGATATCATTTATATTTTTTTTTTTTGTTCGGATAGGGGGGGACCCCGTTTGTCATAGTCACCCTTTTAGGTTACATGTCCACTTTCAGACAGATGTATAAAAATTTATTTTAATATTTCTGTATACAAAAAGACAAACTAGTGGATCACTTGAGATATATTGCCTCTTTTTTATTTAAATAAATAGATAATAAAATAAACAAAGGTTTGGCATTTCTAATTGGCCTATAAGATGGACGGCTTTTCATCCCTGACAGGTCGCGTATCAGATGATACGTGCATATGCTTGTGTGGTGATAAACATAATTCAAGTCAATTACTATAAATTTGTATGCATTGTTTGTCAAATATAGGATCTTAATGGGCTATAGAAAGAAAAGGACTTGACACAAACGGTCTATTCTGTCCGTTTGATGAACGAATCTGGGGTACTATTTAGGATCCTTTCTGTGGTGGACATAAATATGATTTCATCATTAAGATAAATTATAAATCCAAGTTGAGTGGCACAAATGGTCTATTCTGTCCATTTGATGAATGAACCTGGGGTAAGTTGTCCAAACCGTTTGGGATCCTTTGCGTGGTGGACATAAATGTCATCTTATCATTAAGATAAATTATAAACTAGGCCCCCGTTTGAAACGGGAATAGGACTTATTATTGGATATACATTTATTGCGGTATAAGTGAGGATAAAGTGATTTTGTGTTTGGTTGTGTTTTGAATTATTCTCGTTGGTAAACGTAAGAATAAATGTTTTGTTGTTTGGGTAAAATGTGAATAAAGTATGGATAAAGATTTATAAAAGGTGAAAAAATAATGATAGTTTATTTGACAGATGATTTATAAGAGGTAATGATTTGACGGTGGGTCCACATTTTTTGGGTGGAATAACCTAGGATAATTTTAATTCCAGGGGTTAGTTGGAATCTATATACCACTTTATACCAGTTTATTCTGGCATACTTTATCAGAAGTTATTCTATGTTTCCAAACACTGCTTATCTCTTATTCCCCTTTATCCAAGGATATCTTAGGGCTTATTCCCGTTTCAAACGGGGGCGGAGACACCATGCAGGCTGGATAGTATTCAGTTCGTGTTGAAAGTATTTGGGAGCATTGAGATGCTTGGTGGATTGGGCTCATTTTTGTGCCGGGCAAGGGTGGCTAATATTGAGGGAGGAAGTTTCGCGTTACAAATGTAGCCATTGTTTTGTGTGGTGTAGTTCGATGGCATGCATTCTTCGTTGAGATCTCTTCTACACTGAATGGGTCGAGCTGGGTTTTGTGTAGCCTTTATTACTTGGAATTCCCATTTAGGCATTCTCTCTCATTTATATAATTTGAGGGCAATCGTCTACTGTTAAACTTCAAAAAAAAAAAAAAAGTTGGTAAGACATCATACAAAACAGTGTTAGAATGAAATAGAAGTGTACTGAGAGGATCATGTAGGCTCGTATGAAAAGGTCCACCATAGAGTGTATTAAAAGCAATTCAATAGAGTATAAGAAGCTTATCTTATAAATCTTCAATGTTTTTCTCAACAACCAATATAGGACTATTATTTCTCCTCCAACCACCTATCACTTTCACAATGTTATTGGGAGAACTTTGGATCCAATTTTCTCTTTCATCCAAAAAATGGTTTTGAGAATGCAAATATACTACGTTTGTTTTCTCGACGAGAGAAACGCAATCTAATGGATTTTTATTAAAAAATAATTAGTGGAAACCAAACTCATTTTAATTAAGGAATGGTCAAAACAAGTTTTTCCAACAAAATATTAGACCCGTCTTCGACCTTATTAGTTCTCATCAACAATGGGAAAATTTAATCACGTGTCAATTCCAATGCAGTCCCCAGTTCTCATCCGTTAAGCATTGATTGGAACTTTTTAAGTCTTTCTTGAAGTGCATGGGTATAGATTTTGTTACAGAGATCTATGAACAGTACCTAATTTTATTCATAAAGTCACTCGTTAAGCTGTTACATACAAGTTACTTTATCACGCTTTCATAGATCACATACTCTCATCTGCACAAACTCAACCTTTGATAAACATCTACAGGAAAGCTGCAGTCCCAAGGCCACTATGGAACGCCGTCTCCCAGATAGTGATGGCAATCGGATACGTCGTGATGGCCATAGCCATACCAGGCTCTCTATACATCGGATCTGTCGTTGTCGGCGTCTGCTACGGCATCCGCCTTGCCGTCAGCGTCCCCGTGGCATCCGAACTCTTCGGCCTCAAATACTACGGCCTCATATACAACATCCTCATACTGAACCTCCCGCTCGGGTCCTTCCTCTTCTCCGGCCTCCTCGCGGGGCTGTTGTACGACTCCCAGGCAACCCACATCCCCGGGGGTGGCAACACATGCGTCGGGGCACATTGTTACAGGCTCGTGTTCGTGATCATGTCCTTCGCTTGCCTTCTTGGGTTTGGGTTGGATCTCCTATTGACATACAGGACGAAGAACATATACCTGAAGATCTATGAGAGCAAGAAATCCAGGAAGCAAGGCACGGGTAAGCTGCGGGTGAAGGGCTGAAGGAATTGGTTTTGAATTTTGGGGTGGCTGACATTTTGATAATAGTTTCCTTTCTATGATTCTAGTATGCATCATGTTTGTACAAGCACTTTCCATTCATACAAAGAAATGGAAAGTGATTCCATTCACCGTTGTAATGTTTTGAACTCATGTGTGGTTGCAGTTTTATGTAGTTCGATCTGTTTTTTTTTTTTTGAAGATTGGTACCCCGGGATTTGATGGAATAGAAGCCCTGATGCAATGTGTCATATGTACAGAAATTCATATATAGTGAATTGATTGGTGAGAATTTATATATAGTTACATACATTTATATCTTCCCGATATAGCCAATTTTTTTCAATATATATGTACATAAGTACATTTATTGAGCACTATGTATAACACCAGGACACATCCACGAGAGGATGTTACATGAATACACCATTTCCCATTATTGGCGACAGAGATCAGCAGATGAGAAACTTCCATTATTTGTCACCGATAGGGGTGGGAGGAGCTTATCAGGTATCCTGAAAATACAAAAGCATACGAGGTCTGTAGTTAGAAGATTATTTTGAAGCTCAACATAAGGATCGATGTATTTGTTACACATGAGTGCTAATGTTCATGTACACTGAAAAAAAATGAAGAAATCACAGAGACCATATCAACAGAATTTTACTATTTCTATCACCCTTTCTGCCCACAAATATGCTGCAAGCACAATTTGATAAAACATTTAAAGGATCTTGAAATTGTGACTCATTTTTAGTTCACTGTCATGTTCATGTCTCAGGATTCAGGAATCCCCTTCCATGATGGAACTCAAACATCTTTTTTTAAAATCTTAATTACTCCCAAAATACCATCCTACCAATCAATCACCATAATCACCATACAATAATGAGTTCGAAAGGCGAGGACAACACAGGATATGATACTGGACTAAGGGAGAGGAACTGGGTTCACATAAAGGATCTCTTCAAACTGAATTTTCAAATGTTTCCTTTGTGGCTTCATGTTCCTTTCGTGTTCTGTTCTAGACGATATATGGTCACAATCTTCATAAGGTGTTCATAACTAAGAAATATTCAATGACAAGAATGCGAACAGAATAAATTTGGTGAGAACATGAGAAAGAGGTTCACATCTTGTCAAGAGGAGGCCATGAGCTGCCTGTGGCTGCAGATTTTTGTGGAAAGTTACTAATATATTCCCAGTTGGTGAGGACTTTCATTGGGGGTGCCTTCCAAGGACTTACATTTTAGAATTACTTTAGATGGAAATGACCATTGACATCTGCAGTTGATCCACATTGTTTGAGGCTGAATTGGCTGAAATATCATCAGCTGATGGAACAAAATTAGGGAGAATATGTTAATATAATTCTGGTGGTGATAGTGGATAAAACACAATAGGTAGTGGTGGGATGAGTGGCTAATGTCAATCTAAAGTAATCCAATCAAGTTCCTGGTAAAATAATCCTGGGAGAAGGGAATTAGATCTGGATGGATGAAATGGCAGTTTCTTTTTTCCGTAAGATCGGCTTGAAACTTAGGGTAATTCTATAAGAGGGCAATAAATTATATAACCTATGGATCATATGATATGTGATTAGAGAGCTGAATGCAGAGCTAATGGGAAGATTTAAGACTGACTGTAGCACAATTAAAAGGGATAGGATGTGCAATTAGTATGAAGAATCTCAAGAGTAGCTTTAATAGGATAAAACAGCAGACTCACTAAAATGGACAAATAAGCTTTAAATGATGCACACAGCATATAAAATTTCATAAGAGACAATCATCTCTCTCAGTACTCCATAACCGTATAGGCTTTGAATTCATGTCATCTTATAGTCCATGGATTGAATCAAATCAATACATCATTGGAAGGCATGCTACCAAGTGTCAAATATGAGTATAAATTGAGCTTACAAAACTTCCCAATGAGGTTAAAATTAATATAATGGTCCATAATGGTGGATTTTTTTTTCATTTTAAAATGAAATCTTTGGAACTGTAATTTTAAGAAACAAACTGATTTTGCATATGTACCTGGTTCAACATATTCTAAAGAAACTGAATCACCAGTCCTCTCATCCCTTCCATCGTGACACTGGAGTTCTGTTATCCTAAATACCAAAAAAAAGAAAAGAAGAGGAAGCACAATTCACTAACAATGGTGACAAGGAAAGACAGGAAAGGTCCATAAAGCAGGCAAGGAGTTCCTATACTCCTATCCTACGGTTTATAAATTCACAGTTGTAACTTGTAAGTATGTGTAAAGGACCTCTCATTTTCAGATCTCGGTGTTTGTTGCATAGTGGAGCTTGCATCAGGTTCAGGAACTCCAGATGCCCCTGCCTCTCGAGAGCCACTTCTTTCCTCTATTTTTTTCTCACCCTGTCAACATAAAATAAACCATAATATGTGACATTTATAGTCAATATTGTTCACAAAAGCACCAATCATGATTTTTGTTTTTTGAAAAATACCAATTAAAAAACTCATCAATATGAACACCATTTTCTTGTTAGTATGAAACTTACTTTGAGTTTTTCTCCAGTCCACCCAGGAATGTTCTCCAACAAAAGAATAAGGTACTGCTCCATAGCCAACTCTGGATTCATATTTCCCAGTCGTTGCCACGCATGCCTTGCACAACGTAACCAGTGCCCTCCAACACTCAAACATTAGCATCTCTCAACCCTGTTATTATAACTAGCAATCAAACTACACCCTGAAACTTTGCTAAGCATGAGTTCTTTCTCTATTATTCTGTTCAATAGTCAATAATCACACCAATTCAACTATTTACAAGCCATGTGATGGAAGTCAAGGACCTTCCCACACTAAAACTTATTAATTTTTAGTCCTCAAAGTTTTCTTTTACTTTTTCAAGGAATAATATTGGAAGTTGCATGTGTCAGGATGGTATCACATCTTATTTATACATAAGGTTTATGTTGTCATCTATCTATTTGCTTTGGGCATGTTCGCTTTGGTTTGAATAAAATTAAGGCACATGCTTACCATTTCATATAAAAAAAAAGGTCCATGTTGCCATAATTTTTAAATAGTTAGATTGACATATTCAAATTTTCCACTCATGACAAGCTAGATAATATAAAAAGGGTGTTGATAATACAAAAAGCCATACATTAAATATATACTTCATTGGGTGAATTGTCCAAATACCCCTGGACTAACTATCCCATTTTTTCTATGCCCTTGAACTTTTTTTAATTTTTTTTTTATCCTTACATTGCTGTCTCATCTTTTTTTTTATCCCTCACCAATGCCACATCATACTTTACTACCTAAACTACCCTTTTCTCCGATTCTTTTTCCAATCTCCCTCAAATTAATTAATCTCCCCCGAAAACCCACAAAACTTAAATTACTCTTCCCTCCATTTCTTCTCCCAATCCCCCCTAAAATGATTTATCTCCCTCCCAAAACCTACCAAAACAGCAAAAATGGTTTATCTTCCCCCAACCCTTCTCTCTCCCTCGCAAAAAAATGGTCGCCGCCATTTGCTCCAATACCGTTCGCCTGAAATACTCGTTGACGATGCGGTCGAGGGTTTTCTCAAGTACCTCGTCCACAGCCCCCTTGTCTTCCGCACCTTCGACCGAATGTCGGCGGCAGCGTTTGATGGTGGTGGGGGAGAGGAGTCTGGGTTGGAGCTTCATGGCGAGGAAGCGCATCTCCTTGGTGATGCCAGTGGACTCACGGGGGTACTGCTTTCTGTATCTTTTCCTCTTCTTCGGGATTGTGAATGTGGGTTATGGTGGTGGTGCAGAGAGGGTTGTGGTGGTGGTCTTCATGGTGGTGGTGGTGCAACACTTGATGGTGATGGTGGAAAGGTATAAAAAAAATTACATTGCATTCCCAATATTTGGCTTCAATGAGGTTTTATTGTCTAAATCTCAACACAAGTCATGGAGAAGGGGAAATTGATATCTTTTGGAGGTATTAGAATGTTCAATGTCCAAGTAAAATTAGTAGACATTCTTTCGGACATACATTAGCTCCCTTCAATCTTATATATACATCTTTGTTTTCCTGGTTTGATATAGTTTTTTTCCTACTATATATGCCTTTATAAAGCAAACGTCTTTATAATTGTTTATCAAGATTATGTAATTAGTCATTTACATATCTGTAAATTGATATTATATTTATTTAACTGGTCATTATATTTCTGTAACATTGTATATCTTTAGTTTAATTTCATAGATGGTATAATATTTCTGTTTTGTAAATGACAGTTTATGTCATGGGCATTACATTAGTAATTCTGTTATATGAATGATAGTTTATGTTGTAATTGGACATTACATTGATAGTTTTTATGTTGTAGTTATATTAATATACATTATGTGATGTTGTAGTTTCTGTTGTATTGTTGATATGTGAATGATTCTTATAAATCATTGATTAAATTCTGTACTTGCTTATAAAGTTTATGTAATTGGCCATTTACATATCTGTAAATTGATATTACATTGATGTAATTGGTTATTACATTTCTGTAAAGTTGTATCTCTTTAGTTTAATTTCATTAGTAGTTTTTGTAATTAATTATGTAATGCTATAATTTCTGTAATTGCTAAAGTACTTCTATGAAAACATTAATGTTGTTGCATCTTTAATATAGCTTGGACAACGCATTCTTCATTATGAAGTACATTGAATGTCAAGTTCGAAGGCTTTCAAGTGGGTTCAATTTCACTCAAGAAGCCATGAAGAGGATCAGGGGAAAACAACAACTGATTTCATTAGAATAGAAAGGCAACAATGTAATTCAACCAGTTGATGTATCTATTTTAATGACACTTGTAAAAATATATCTATAACAATTTTGTGTATGTTGAATGCATTTATAGATGATAATGACAGTACTTACCGTTCATGAATATATTATAATGACACCGGAAATGTATCTATAATCATTTTGTATTTAACTATCTTTGTGTACATTTAAAGTTCTCTATAGATATCTATTAAATATCTGTAACTATGTGTATAACTTTTATACGTTCACATTATATTTATGTATTTCTATAACTCTGTCTATAAGGTGCAGGTATTATGAGAAGTCAGGGGTAAAAAAAAAAAAAGTTTAGGGGCATATAAAAAATGGAGCTGTTGGTTAAGGATATTTGAGCAATTCACCCTACTTCATTTTTTTTGTTCGTAAAGGTATGGACTTCGTAATTAGATAATTGTAAACCTTCACAAAATCAAAACATGTTGGGACTCCATGAATGACTAACCCCAACATTTTCCATGTGCAAAAGCTTGCATAAGCAGTGTTGCATCATCCAAAAATGTCATATCCTTCCCATTCAAGAATCACAGCTTCCTATTCTACCTTCAATTTTTGCTAAGAATGGATTCAACATCAGCAAATAAGTCATGCTATACCACAAATTCCATAAAAACCAAACATTTCATCCAGCATTATCGAATCAACGAACAACACAATCACGAACGAGAACTCAAAAACCGACAAAGAGGTCATTAAAAGGAAATCAAGCGATAGATCAGTGTGTACCACTTAGCGCGAGCTGCGACCATGAGCGCCATCGGCCGGGGCTCGTGACAGGGCCCCTCCGTCGCGATCTTCCGTAGCCCGTACAGCCGCAATTGCAAATCCCTACTGAGCTTCGACAACACCGATTCATTCACCGAGGCCGCCGCCGCCTCTCGGAAACGCTCCTCTAATTCACTCCTCTCGATCTCTTCCCACTCATCCTCGCCATCCCCTTCTTCCGTCTCCGTTTCTTCGATCCCCAAATCAGATCTCCTATTTTCATCCAAACCTTCTCTCTCCGACACCATCGCCTCCTGTTCATCCGTTCGCAACCTCTCCTCCACCGATCCTTCATTAGATCCACCGATCACCGAAGCTTCACCTCCAAATCCACGATCCTGATCGATGGAGTCCCCATCGGAGGCCAACGCGACGAGCTTGGAGAGGACGATCGCGAAGAGGAGGGAGAAAGCGACCGTTAAAAGGAGCTCAGTGAAGAACTCCATCGTTTCTTTTGCTTTTTTTTTTTTCGCCTTCGCTTCGAATCAAAGCAAAATCAAAACATAAGGAAAGATAGAAAACTTGGAGTGAAAGAAATATAGAGTCATTTATGGGGTTGAATCGTTCGGAGCTTTTCGTCTCCATCAATGCTTCGTAAGAAACGAAAGTCCGAGACGTCTCTCTTTTTTTTGGGCGATTCAGTGACTGGCGTCACAGGAGACTCGGGGGTTCTTCGCGCGTTTTTGTACGGTGGAGATTCGGATCAGATTCGGATCCGACGATTATGTCGTTGCCACGAGAAACGCTGATGCACGTGTTCCTTTTTGGATGGTTGATCTTGCGTATAAGTTACCGTTGTGGTTTTACGTGGTTCACTGGCTTTTTTTTTTACAGTGTCATGAACAGTTTATTTTTATATCTGTCAATATATAAATATTGACATTTTTTAAAAATAATATGTTTTAATTTAATGAAATATATGTTTTTATAAAAAATAAAATATATATTTTAATAAATTGTATGTGTATGTTTGTAAAAAATGTAAATTTTTTTTATCAAAACATATATTTTAATTATATGTTTCTTTTAATATTGTTACACTTTTTTTTTTAAAGTTCAATTGTATTTTTATGAACCTTTGACATCATGCATTTATAATTTTATATGAACAAAGTATGTCTTGTTAATTTTTTTTCATATTTTTTACTGATAATTTTATATAATACATTGAATTATATATTTTATTTTATAAAAAAAATTGTATATATTATCATCTGATGAGTTGAAAAAGAGAATGTACTTAATATTTGTATTTATTATTGTTATTTTATTAACGGTTGCTTCCGATAGGAGGAAGGGCTGGATGGCTTTGCCTAACAAGCCCTCAACAGGGAGTGGGCCTTTTAACTTTTAACCAGCGGGAACGTAACATGCAATGAATAACGAAAAAAAGATATACACAATCTCTATTGCAGTTTCAATTGCAGTTCATTCTATTTTTTTTTTAAATTATACACTCACTTTTTAAAGTGTATACTGTTATATTAAATGAAGTATATTATTAGATACATTAGTGTATTTTTTTTTAATAAAAAAATAAAAAAATTTTTGGATCGTATACTATGATAGGACCTATACACTGTGATAGCGTAGTATATACTACATTATCATAGCGTGTGAGGCTACAAAACGAGCTACAAAAAATCCTGCGTGTGTTGATACATGCAGCTTGTTTTTATAGCTTGTTTTGCATCCTATACGCTATGATAATGTAATATATACTGTACTATCATAATATATACTATAGTCCATTTTTTTTCATTTGTTCACAATATGAAAAAATACACTAATGTATCTAGTATATACTTCATTTCATATAATAACATGCATTTCAAATGCAAGTATATATAATTTTATATAAAAAAAAAAATGGAATGGACTGCAATCGGGGCTACGTGTATCTTTTTCCATAAATCATAGGCTTGTGAACAAACCCAAATTACTTGAACCATTTTTCTATTGATAGTGGTTATACATTATTTTTTTCAGCCCCAATTTCAGTCTATACTTGTTTTATTTTATTTTTTAAATAATACACATCATTTAATAACACATTTACAACCCCACAGAAAATTCTTTTGAATAATCGCTAACAAACAGATGGGTAAATCAGCGCTAAGACTCGAACCCAAGACTTATCGGTAACACTGTTAAACCCTGAACTGTTGTACTATGACCACTAAGAACTTTTTTTTTTTTTTTATAAAGTTATAGATATATGGATATTTAAAATTAGAATTCGATTAGTTTAATATATAAAGTAATGAAAAAAATGGATAAGAGTCAATTCTCAATCATGAGTAAAATTAGCATGTAAACTTAAAAATTTATTACCTTAATATATAAGATAATTGATAATGTGAATATATGAATATGAGTCATTGATAAACTATGGGTATTTAAAATTGAAACTCATTACCTTTTAATATATATATATATATATATATATATTAAAAGATGTAATAGATATTATTTTTATAAATAAAAGTTAAGTATAATAAAGCATATAATATATATAATTTGTTATTAAAACGGATTGCATGCAAATGATTGCATATAACTGTGTTCAAAACCATGCATGCGAATATCATGTATAAGCATAACTTGAAATGAAAACGTTTTATAGTGGGTGTCCCTCTCTTTTGTTCCAAAGGATCCAAACTTGAAAACCATGTATTTGGCATGTGTGATCAGAGCACACTTGTAAAAACTCCATTCCAAAGTGTAAGAACGTCACGAGCAACCGCATTTTGGGTTCTTTTTTTAGTCCCACATCGGATATCACAAAGGGATTCACATGGACTGCAGTCTATATAATGGGCTCGACGAGAAATTGTAGAACTCATACCTTTCTCGGCCTTTTGGCTAAGATCAAGTGTAGTATCTGTTCTTATCAGTTTAATATCTGATACGTGGCCCATCGGGTCACATGATATTAAATTAATTTTTTTAGGGGGAGCGGCCCGTCACAACAGCTTGCTGTTGGGGCCACTCGAGCGTCGCCCATGCGTTGCACTACTGCTTGGGCCTGGCGCACCCCACCAAAGCTAAGCCCAAAATTTTCCGTTTTCGGCCCATTTCGGGTGAAACTGCTTGGCGCGCTCCACCATATACAACCCTAAAATTTTTCTGTCTTCTGCCCATTTCGGGTGAATGTACAACGAGAGGTTGAGACTGGCCCTTTTTTATGTCTGAACACAAGCCAACTTTCTTCTAAAAAAAGGATAATGTTATTTCCAATACATATACGTGGATGGATTTCGATATTTTTACATCTGGGTGTAACAGCATCCTTAAAAAAAATATGAAACATTATTGGGTTGGAGAAATGTGTATATCCTTTTTATTTTGAGTATATAAGTTTATTATTTAATGAATGTAAAATAAATTTAAAAATTTAATGTATTATACTTATATCTAACAATACATATCTTTTATTAAATTTTTAAAGTATATAAGATTGTATTTTGGATCGCATAACAGCGCCCATCAACACACAGCTTTATTATATAATTAGGGGTGGATGTAAAAGTTTGATGGGCATGCTGTAGCCCGCAGCCCAATTTTTACAATTAAATTTTTGTTTCTATAAATTATTTATATTTTAGTATATAAGTTTTATGTTTCTCTATAGAAAAATCTTTGTTTGAAATTATTTTAAAAATAAAAATTATGAATGTAATCTCTTTGTGTCAGTATCTTTTTTTTTTTTTCATAAAACGGTAGACATTTAACATTAATTTCATTATTAAAAAAAGGCAATTTCCAAAGTATACAAAAGCCAACAAAGAAAGAAAAAAACAGGTAGTCTAACGAGATCCATATGACCTGTAGAAGAGATACCTACCGAGCATATAAGATCCCGACCTAGATAATCCTATGTCCCGATACTAATCTTTCCCTCAGAGAAGAATACACTGCTTGTGTCAATATAATATTGTGAAAATGTTACATATAATCTCTTTTCTAGTCCCAATTTCAATTCGTACATGTTTTGATTTTCTAAAATAGTATACCTCATCTAATGAGCTATATGTTTTTAGAAAAAGTGAAGTATGCTATAATGAATTGTATGAATCCACTTATAAAAATAAAAAAATAAATTGTGGTATATACTTTGTTAATGTGGGTATATGACGCTAAAAGAGATATATGTAATTGAAATTAGAGTCGGACTCCTTTAAGTAAATTTTTTTCTCTATGATCTTGTCAAAATATAGGAGAACAAGTTTTACAAAAAAATACAGTTTAGTCCAACCTAAAATTTTGTCTTGGCTCTGCCTTTATAAATAACATTAACAAGATATAATTCTTCTTAGAAAATTTGCATATTTTTTATAAATAATAATGCAATTCATTTGAAAACACACACACACACACACATGTTAGATTATATATATTTTGTATTATTATGTTACATGTGTATTGTTGTGTTACATGTATATTAGGTCTTGTATATAAATGGCTTTAATCCCTCTCTAATAAAATTAGGTCTCATTATTATTTTCTTCTCAAAATCTAACATGGTATCAAAGCCACCTCAAAAACCCTAACCCTAAAACTTTCTTCTTTGAGATCTCTTTCTTTATATTATTATTTTTGGATCTTCTTCTTCCTTTGATATCTTATTTTTCGTCGTCTCCATTGTCATCTTTGCGCGCCGTCGTTTCCGTTGTTTTCATCGCGCTCGTCATGCCAATCTAGCCCGTCGCATCCCGAGGATTATCACGCTTGTCTCTGCGTCCAAAAAAAAAAAAAAAAACCCACAAATGGTTACGGAAGCTCTTCTTCAGTATTTTATTTTATCATTAATTTTTTTTTGTATTACTCCTCCTCAGCATGTCTGTCGTCTTCGGCGTGCTATTTATGGTCTTAAACAGGCACCCCGTGTGTGGTTTGAATGCTTTCACAGTGTTATCGTGGCGGCTGGTTTTGTTGGGATTTCTCAGGATCACTTTTTGTTTGTGCGATCGTCCTCACGGGGCTGATGATACTAGTTCTGTATGTGGATGATATGATCATTACGAGTGATGATTCAGCTGGTATTATTCTTGTGAAACATCATCTTAGTAGTCAGTTTGAGATGAAGAATCTTAGTACTCTTCGCTACTTCCTTGAACTTGAGATTGCTCAGAGTAAGCGGGGATTCTTCTCTTACAACAGAAGTACACATCAGACATTCTGGATCGTGCAACTATATCCGACACTCGCACAATTGAGACTCATCTTGAGCTTCATGTAAAGCTCCGTCCCACAGATGGAGAGCTTCTTCTAGACCCTATACAATATAGACAGATTGTGGGTTAGCTTTGCATTAGTAGATCTGATATTACTCATGCCGTCAGTATTGTTAGTCAGTTCGTCTCTGCTCCTTGTTTGGTTCACTATGGTGCTCTCATGAGGATCCTCATATATTTGTGTGGGACTGTCACTCGATCGCTCTATATGTCATCATCTTCATCTCTTGTTTTTTGGGCTTACATTGATGTTGACTGGCAGGAGACTACTACAGGCTTTTACATTTTCCTTGGGGACCCTCTCATTTCCTGGCGCAGCAAGAAACAAGATGTAGTTTCTCTTTCTAGCACAGAAGCTGAATATCGAGTGATGGCCACCACGATTAAAGAGATTGTTCATCTTAGACGTCTGCTGGTCGATTTCGGAGTTGATGTTTTTGGTCCTACCTCACTTTATTGCGATAATCGGAGCGCTATTCAGATTGCTAGCAATCCGATTTTCCATGAGAGGATCAAACATATTGAGATTGATTGTCACTTCATACATCAACACTTTCTTGCTAATACACTTACGCTTTCTCATATTTCTTCTATTGAGCAGCATGTTGACTTCTTTACAAAGTCTCATCCCATTCCATGATTTCAGTCTCTTGTTTGCAAACCCGTGTTGTTTGATCCACCTTGAGTTTAAACGGGGGTGTTAGATTATATATGTCTTGTATTATTGTGTTACACGTGTATTAGGTCTTGTATATAAAGGGTTTTAATCCCTCTATAATAAAATTAGGTCTTATTATTATTTTCTTCTTCAAATCTAACTATATATATATATATATATATATATCATTGTTTATAAATGTAGAAGCCTATTTAGAAGAAGTATATTATTTTTTAAAAAATTGAAACATGTGAACATTGATATTGGGGCAAAAAAAAATTTGATCATAACATTTTCCATCAAGATATATACAACTAACTCCACGCGTCCACTTGCAACCTATAAAGGTTTAAAAGTTGTTTGTTTAAAAGCAATAGATAATTATAAGCATGCAAGAATATGTGAGAATAAGTTATTTTTATTTCAACAAAATTAATTTTTCACTTTCCAATAAGAATAATTAAAAACATAAATAAATAAAAAAATACTTATTTCACTAGTATATAGTTATCAAAAGTTGAAAGATAACCACAAATTCTTATTTCACTAGTATATAGTTATCAAAAGTTGAAAGATAACCACAAATTCTAAATTTTATGTAACTTTTCATTGGATAACATGACTTTTAACATCAATAATACATAACTTTTTGAACCAACTAAATGCTAAAATTTATAAACCTAAATTTTAACTAATGCCAAAACGCAGACTGTCAATTTAAGTAAGCTCATTGAATAGAACTATGTCTTACATTTTAAATAAACAATTATGAAGTATTAACCATTCAAATCCAATATCCTAATTAATTTTAATCAATAAAACAAGTGATATTCTGGCAAATCTTTATATAAATCAACTTTTCAATAGTGATATTATGATTCGCAATGCAATGTCTACATGTCTTCAAAGAAAGACCATCGTTTAAAAAAAAAAAAAAAATTGACTTGGTCAGTCAACCCGGTCAAGAACGTTAGAACCGCGACTCCAGTCTGGCGTTCCATCCACGCCATTGACGTGTACCGAGCCAATCAAATCCATCCACGTCAGCAACCCACACCTCCAATCCTCATTCTTCCAATACAACTGAAAGTCGCTGTGGGCCTCTAACTGGAGCCCAACAACCAAAGCCCATCTATAATTTCCACGTGTAAATTCCAAATAAATGGCGAGCGTGACGTCGAAAACTCCATCTCTCCACGTCACAGGCGTAATCCAGTCCAATAGCTTCTCGCCACGTAATCATCAACTCATCTCCACCGTCTGATCCTCCGCTACGTCAGCGATGCAAAACTTAAACCCCCTCCACTTTCATAAATCTCCGATGGTTTCGCCCGCCTCAACAAATCTCTCCCTCTCTCTACAAAAGAAATCGAAGTTCTGCAAATCATCATCGTTTAATTAATACGAAGTGAGGTGATCGAGCTCATCAGAGCCGAAGATGAGGAGATGGACGGTCTCGGCTGCTCTGCTTCTCTTGCTCTGCCTCTCACTGATCCCCGATCAAGGTGAGCCTCATTTAGGGTTTCGTTTGAGTGTGTTCGCTTGGATCTGGTGGTTCGGTTTCTGATCTATCGGTTTTGGATTCAGGACCTAAACTGCGCGCGAATGCGGAGGAGAGTGGAGAATCGGATGGCGTCGTCGACCCTCCGAAGGTCGAGGAGAAGATCGGAGCCGTCCCCGGCGGATTGTCCACAGATTCTGATGTCGCGAAGAGGTAAGTTGGAGAATTTCTGCGCCTTTGTCGGATCTGATGTGGCTTGCGTAGATTTGGTGTTCTGACTTTGGTTTTGAAGGGAGGCGGAGTCGATATCTAAGAGATCGCTCCGAAGCAGCGCGGAGAAATTCGAGTTCCAGGCGGAGGTTTCACGGCTGATGGACATTCTCATAAACTCTTTGTACAGTAACAAAGACATCTTCTTGAGGGAGCTCATCTCCAATGCATCCGATGTAACTATATGTTTTTCTCTCTCTCATGTTGGATCTGTTATTTGTAGCATTAGATTTGACGAGTTTGTGTTGTCGTTTTGTAGGCTTTGGATAAGATCAGGTTCCTCTCTCTGACTGACAAGGAGATTCTCGGGGAAGGCGATAATACCAAGCTTGAGATCTTGGTGAGTGAAAAATATATATTTACTTTCCATGAACTTGTTTCACGCTCATATTGGAGTGCATAAAAAAGTTGAACCACGTTTTGGAAATCATCCTTTTTGGGCCTTCATATTAGTCTACTCGTGTTAGTGGCCTAGTGCTCTGTTTTATGGACAAACTATATTCAGGGGAGGAACTATTCATTGGCAATTTTTGACTTGTTGGCTCAATTTTTTTTTTTTTTTTTACTATAGGGATTTTATTTTACTTGAAGAAATGTTGTCATATTATTAATTTCTTGATACTAGTGTGCTGATTTACATTTTAGATGCAACTAGTATTGGTAAAGTGCCTGGGCTAACGAGGTTTGAGTCCTGAGAACAGTCACTTTGTGCAAAAAGTGCCAAAGGTTATGATCATATCCAGGCTCCCAGCATTCTTCCATATAGGGGACTGCTTTGGGTGTGGTATTTGTTTGCTTGTATTGCATGATATGTCTCCCTATTGAAATTTGAAACATAAATGAGAGTGAGGCCTTTTCTTGTAAGAGAATTTTATTTGGGGGCTAAATATGTTACTAATAGTTAAACTTACATTTATTATTCTTAATGTTTATGACACACAGATTAAATTAGACAAAGAGAAGAAGATTCTCTCCATTCGTGACCGAGGTATAGGCATGACGAAGGAGGATCTTATCAAGAACCTGGGAACTATTGCAAAGTCTGGAACTTCTTGTATGTTACTCGTTTGCCAATAATACTTGTTTGGTGTTGAGAAGGATATCTAGATCGATACTGAATTATTTTTTTATGTTTATTGTACAGCTTTTGTAGAGAAAATGCAGACTGGAGGTGACCTCAATCTCATTGGGCAGTTCGGAGTTGGATTTTACTCCGTCTATCTGGTTGCTGATTACGTTGAAGTCATTAGCAAGCACAATGATGATAAACAGTATGTGCAGAGGCTGTTTTATTATGTCTATCTTGAGGGCCTTTATATTTTTTGACTGCTCTGCTCCTGTTGCTATGACCTGATTCAATATTTGGCTCTTCAGATATGTATGGGAATCAAAAGCTGATGGAGCCTTTGCTATTTCTGAGGATGTGTGGAACGAACCGCTAGGCCGTGGAACAGAAATCAGGATGCATCTCAGAGATGAAGCCCAGGAATATTTGGATGAATTCAAGTTGAAGGTTTGTGTTTTTTACTGGAATTTAGGTCTGTTGTTCACTTTCTGAATTCCTGGGTTAGATAGTACACCTGTTTGGCTTAAAATCTGTTATTGGTAGCACAAAAAAGCCAAAAACACCAGAACTACACATTTTCATTAACTTTTCTACTTAGATATCCTCTTTCTATCATATAGTAGTTAGAAACTAATTGCAAAATAATGCTATCACATTCTTTCTAATTTCTATTTTGCACAATTCTTACTTAGATTTTCATTAAAAAACTGATTGATTGGTTTTCCAAAATTTAAAAAAAGGAAAAAAAGGAAAAAATGAAAGAAAGTAAAGACAACCTATGCCTTTAAAAAAGCCTTCCTAAGAAATTGTTCCTGCTGCTCTGTGCCTTCTGTTGTATTAGAAGCATTTGGTTGAGCTCATGTCCTTGCCTTGATCTTGCATTTTCACTATTTTTTTTCCTCAGCTGCAACCTAAAGTTTTTTTTTTTTTAATTGAGAATGGTGCAAAAATACGATATCATATATGCTACAATGTCCATTTTTCTTTTCCTAGTGATAGTTGTAAAATTCAATGTGTGAGAGTTTGCACTATATCATAAGTTTGTGATTTATTACGGCATTAATCTTTAACTTCTACAACTTGCATGTCTATATACGTGGCATACAATTTTATATCTGAATAAGTGTCTGGTTTGACTTGACTCATTAATGAAATTATTCTAAGTCAAACAGTTTTATGAGGTGTGCATGATTCCTTTGGGTTCTAAATGATGTTGCAGGAGATCTTTATCGCTCCTTCAATAAGTTTCCATGATTCCTGAACTATGGTGTCTACTTCTGCAATTACTTCCATCTTTGGTTTCCCCTAAAGAATTTATGAAGTGCTTCATTTATCTAATTCTTCTGTCAGTTTAGCTCATTTTTCCTTTTTGGATCTGTTGTTGGCATAGTCTTTGTCCAATATCAAATTTATAGCATGAATGTCACTTCAAACAACTAATTTCTAGTACATTGCAAAGTACACAAACTTTTGTAATTCGGTGTCTATTCTTGATTGTTTTTCTTAGACCTCATTGCATCTGTTTTTTACTCTTGATATTTCAAGATGCTCATTGTCCCTTGTTAAGTTGTTCTATGTTTCTGGAAATGCATGTGGTTGACAAGGTTACTGTATGCTTTGGTAACTTTTAAGTTAGTGGCTTGTGGTTTGATATTCATGTCATCCCATCTGAAACATTCATCTAACCTGAACTTCTATCACTTGAAATATCCTTGCTCATCCAACATTCACTTGGTTGGATGCATCTGCCTTCTATATTTCAGAGAGGGGCAGCATAGTGTAAATTTTTGTCAGCCTTTCATTTCCTATTTTGGATCAAGGATCTTGGTCTCAGTTTCATAATGTTATCCAGCAGCTGGAGAACCAAAGATTTAGTTATTGGGTATATACTGCTTCATTCTTGCATGACGTGTACTTTTTGCATTGATAGTGAGCTTCCATATTTTCTCGGGCTATGAATGTTGTGTGGGGCTTGATTCTGTTGTTACTTTTATTTTTGTTGCATTATATGTGTATTTTTTTCCTATACTAATGATCTATCTGGTTGCAGGAGCTGGTAAAGAAGTACTCAGAATTCATAAACTTTCCCATCCAACTCTGGGCTAGCAAGGAGGTGGACATAGAAGTTCCTGCTGATGAAGAGGAATCTGGTGAAGAGGAGGAAACAAGTAGGGTTATCTAACAGTTAATTTAAGTTTTTGTACTTTTTTAGAGAAAGAATACCCTTTCACTTATCAGACCTTTATCTTGTTTATCTGCTGAAAAATCTTTACTATCATAGATAAATGGGTCAACTTAGCTAGATTTTTCCTTTTCACACGCTATCTCGTGGTACAGCTGAGAGCAGTTCTTCAGAGGATGAAGAAACTGATGAGGGAGATGGTGAGAAGAAGCCAAAGACGAAGAAAATTAAGGAAACAACTTATGAATGGGAGGTTCTTAATGACATGAAGGCTGTATGGCTTCGCAACCCAAAGGAGGTTACTGATGAAGAATACACAAAGTTCTACCACTCGCTCGCAAAGGTAAGTGCTTATATTCAAACCTAAACGAATTAGGACTGCGTACTTCTAGGATGCTGCATAAAATGAATGACATTTATCTTCCGTCTCCAGGACTTCAGTGATGAGAAGCCATTAGCCTGGAGTCATTTTACTGCTGAAGGTGATGTGGAGTTCAAGGCAGTGCTATTTGTGCCACCTAAGGCTCCTCATGATCTTTATGAAAGTTACTACAACACTCAAAAGTCCAACTTGAAGCTATATGTTAGGCGGGTGTTTATCTCTGATGAATTTGATGAACTTCTTCCCAAGTACCTGAACTTCTTGAAGGTAATCATATGACTCTTCATAATTAACTAGACCGGAAAGCAGGATACATTTACTTTGAGATGCTCATCAGCCTAGATGCCAGTTAGATTATCAATGCGCTGACTGGGAAGCGATCACTATATTTCCATGCAGGGCCTGGTTGATTCTGACACATTGCCACTCAACGTGTCAAGGGAAATGCTTCAACAACACAGCAGCCTGAAGACGATCAAGAAGAAACTCATCCGTAAGGCCCTTGACATGATTCGTAAGATTGCCGAGGAGGATCCTGATGAATCTTCTGATAAAGATAATAAAGGTATGATTGTTTGAACCTTTGCAGTTGGCTGTGCTCTGCCTTCTGGTTTCCCTGTATTGTTAATGGCTGGGTTTATTCATCTACAACTTCTTTTCATTGTTTATGATGATATAGATGTCGAGAAAACTGATGAGAACGATGAGAAGAAGGGCCAATATACCAAATTCTGGAATGAGTTTGGAAAATCAATTAAACTTGGTATCATTGAGGATGCAACTAACAGAAACCGTCTTGCAAAACTTCTCAGATTTGAGAGGTAAATCTGTCTTTTTCTTCTATCTTGCAAGTTTTTATAATGGATTTCAAAGTAACTTGGGTTTTCTTGGAAATTTCAAAAAAAAAAAATTGGGTTTCTTGGAATGGAATACCTCATGATGCTCTTCGTATCTATTTCAGTACCAAGTCAGATGGGAAGCTGACCTCATTAGATCAGTACATCTCTAGAATGAAGTCAGGGCAGAAGGACATCTTCTACATAACTGGAACCAGCAAGGAACAGTTGGAGAAATCTCCATTCCTTGAAAGGCTCACAAAGAAGAACTATGAGGTATGAATTAGTTGTTCTTTCACAGTTTTATTTATATGTTTAGTGTAACCCTATTTTCTTAAACAGGGTTAAGTATTTGATAAATGATCTGGTGACAGTTAACACCCACTCTGTTATAGGATACTTATTCTGGCCTCCTTGTGCAATGGAATAGTCTTAAAAATGGCATAATATTATTTCAAAAATAAACTATCTTTTCTCAAAATTGGGGGCAGCAATCTGTCTAAAAAGTGAAAGACGAGAGATTCCTTACTGTTTTTGATGTACCCAGCCATGTTTTGACTAGTAGTTATCTGACATGGATGCCGACTTTATAATATTTATATTTGTTTTTGTGTATTTCAGGTTATCTACTTCACAGATCCAGTTGATGAATACTTGATGCAATACTTGATGGACTATGAAGACAAGAAATTCCAGAACGTCTCAAAGGAGGGTCTGAAATTAGGGAAAGACTCAAAGATCAAGAGCCTCAAGGAATCTTTCAAGGAGCTGACAAACTGGTGGAAGGACACGCTCGCCAGTGATAATGTAGACTCCGTAAAGATCAGTGACCGTTTGGATAAGACCCCATGTGTGGTGGTGACATCAAAATACGGGTGGAGTGCGAACATGGAGAGGATCATGCAATCACAGACTCTCTCGGACGCTAACAAGCAGGCCTACATGCGGGGCAAGAGGGTGCTCGAAATCAACCCCAGGCATCCAATCATCAAAGGGCTTCAGGAGAGAGTTGCCAAAGACCCACAGGTACTACATCTCCCCATATTTGATGTTTTGAAAGGGCAGTGCTGCAGTTCTTGTTGCCTCACATGTTTTAACATGTGGGTTTCGAATGAGATTGATACAAGAGATAAATATTGAGTGAGATTGAATCCACATTGCAGGATGAGAGTGTGAAAGAGACAGCGAAGCTTATGTACCAGACGGCGCTGATGGAGAGTGGGTTCATGCTCCAAGATCCCAAGGACTTCGCCTCCCGTATCTACGACACGGTGAAGGGAAGTTTGAACATCGGCCTAGATGTTGAAGTGGAAGAGGAGGCAGAGGTTGAGGAAGAGCCCGAGCCTGAGCCCGAACAGAAGGAATCAGTCCCTGAAACCGATGAGGAAGCCGAGGAAGCTGAGGACCAGTTTTCTTTGAAGGACGAGCTGTAACTTGCTTACATGGATGGTTGAATTATGGTTTTTGTTCTCCTTTAAAGATTTTGGTGATCATTATTTAGGAAGAGTAACGATGCAGAAAGCAACCTGTTATTTTTCTTGCTTGCAAGCAAAATGTAGTTTTATCAAATGTACTGATAATTAGAGTCCTTTCAATTCAAGGGGACCAGAGCTTGGATTTTATACGCTGTTTCACGGATGATTTGCTATGAATAATCTTACTTTAATTTATAATTAAAGGATGATGTTACATAAAACATTTTTTTTTTTTTTTGGGTTTTAGTTCTGGTCTACACATTTTATTTTTTTAAATAATATGTTTATTATATTATAATGAATTCATTTATGAAAAAGTGAATTTTTTTAATAAAGTATACACTTTGTTAATTTGGAGCGAGAATTAAGTTGAGCTTTATATTCAGTTGAGATTTATGATTATTTTATTATAAATAAGAATGAAATAATTTTTTATTTGATTGTGTTTTTTAGTTATTTTTTTTTAGAAATATAATAATAAAATATTTGTTGTAAAATGTAAGTAAAGTTTAAATAAAAATTTATAAAATGTAAAAACATGAATACAACCTACATATTAAGGTTGAATTATCTTAATTTTAAAAGTCGTCTGTAATCCATATATCTTTTATATCAGTTATTTATAATATATAAATTTTTATTTATTTCAGTCATCTAAACCTTCACAACGAGGCTATTCTGATTAATTTTAATTTATTCAGAAAATTAAACTACATATTATATAATTAATCTTTTTGTCGTTCCCAAATAAGAGTACCGTGTAATGCCAACTTGCGTGGGTGTTGTAATATTCGTGCATCCAAACGGTCTTTTACGATGTTCCTGAATCACCCCTCTGAAACACGCCGAGAGAGAGAGAGAGAGAGAGAGGAGAGAGAGAGAGATGGAGCAGGGCAGTTCATCCCTTCCTTCAAACGCCTCTCTAAGATGGGCTATCCTTCGCCAGGCCTTCCTTTCTCCTTCTCCCCTTCCGTCCATAACAGGTTTCAAACCCTTATTTTTTTTCTTTTTTAATTGGTGACGTATCGCGATTGGGAATTCGTTTTTCAATAATCAGTCAGTCCGTCTGTTTTTGTAGACGAGCCTTCCCAAATCGACGCCTTGGAAAGGATATCGAGGAAGAGCGGCGGCGGGTTTAATCTAATCCCGCACCGTCTCTTGAACGGCCATTTCAGCAAACGATCGTCGGGCAATGAATCGAGAGATGTTTTTGTGCAATATAGTTTTCCAGTGGGAAGAGCTCTAAATCTTACACTCATGTGAGTCCTTTTTTTGTTTTTTCTCTTTGTTTGGTAGGTGTTATAGTGTTCAATGCGGATTTTGGATTGAATTTTTAAAGTTTCCCGCAAGTGTTATATCTGATAAAAATTTCATTTTTTATGAACCCTATTTGCAGTAATTTCGGTCCAGGATCTCACCTCGTCGATTACATTAATCCAATTCTTTAATGTGTTTACTTTGTCCATTCTCATCTAAGCTTGCTCCAGATCAGACTCTCTCCAAATGGGGAAAGCTCTTAATCATTTTTTGAAATGCACATATTTTTTATCACATTCATTTCAGTAGTTGTTGATGCACATTTGATTTACTGATTTACATCCATGCTCAACCTTTCTTTATGTCATTTGATGATCTAAGGAATTTTTTTGATGTGTGCGAAGATAAGCTGTACGAATGATGAGGATTCTATTATTGGTTTACTGGGTTTCATCTGGGTAGCTTGGGTTTCTGGTCTCATTTAATGTTCTGATCACACACCAATGCATATGTTTAACAGATGATTTGGTAGAGAATACAATGGATATGTGTATTAGTTTTTAATCTGATAAGGAACTTCATGCAGCCAGAGAATAGACAACTGCATTGACCTCAATGATTTCGAGATCTCTAGCAGATATGACATCGACAGCACAGGACTTGTCTGTAAGCTTCCTTAAGTCCTGCTCTTAGGGTTGGTTAGTTGCATAGCTTTTTTGGAATCATTTTTTTCTGGTGCATCGCATTCAATTATTAAGTTTTTTTTGACGATTTTTTTTTTAATTTTCTGTGTATTATTTGAGATATATCCCAGTTAAAATATAAATATTTATCATTGATGATGATTGATTAATTTTCATTTTTAAGACATGGCTTTAGGTTTGTCAAGCTGAATGATTATTTATTAGATCTGACCATTCTTTGTTTTGTCTATGAACACTGTGTTCTCTTTCATCCTCTTGGGCCTTCCATTATATTTGGGTGGTTGAAATCCTTCTCAATATACAATGTTTTTTGACAACCAAAGTGATATTATCCTTTTTTTAACCTTCATCATCATCCATGAAATTGATTGGTATCTTAGTCATGCAAATTATGTAACTTTATGGTGTCCTGTTGCTTCTTCTTACAGGTTGTTGGCCGTCAGAAGATGTACTTGCCTATTTTTGCTTGACTAATTCAGAATTGTTCAGGTGCACCTAATATCATTTCATAACTCTCTGAGAAAATTGAAAATGCGCAGATTGTTGTTGTGTTTAATAGTGGTTTCTTTGAAACATTGCTGTAATCTACAGTTTGCAGGTTTTAGCATGTGTGAACTCAAATATCTATGTTATCTGAATCACATTGTCAATAAATCCAGGGGCAAAAGAGTCCTTGAACTTGGTTCAGGCTATGGGTTAGCTGGATTGGCTATTGCAGCATGTACAGATGCGCACAAAGTTGTGATCTCTGATGGAAATCCGGAAGTTATTGATTGTATCCTTTTAATCAGGTGATGTCATCTGTTAGTTTGTGTGAGCATGCAAGTCCTTTTCTAGTAACATTTTGCGTTTTGAAATTACTTTAAAAAAAATCAGAATTTGTCTTTTGTGGCACCATTAAACCCTTTTCATCTTCAAATTGTACAAAAAAAAGTGTTAAATGATTGTGCACAAGCTTATGAGCCATACAGCCATCATTGTATCTTAACATAGATAATGGGTTTCTTGGGAAGACAAATATAGTGTACTTTGTGACTCTTTCATTACATATATATTCTTCAAGGAAAAGTTCCTTTTGTAGGACTTCTTAATCACATTTCTTAACTAAAGCTTGCGTTTCTGAAGACACCCAGAAAAATAGGCTTAATTGTCCAAAAGCATTTCCAGCCTATTTAATATTTGATAGGCATACTTTTGTTTGGAAGATTTTATTTTTTGTGAAATGAAGATGTGATATAATTTGTCATTATAAAAGTAGAACTTGTTAATTATGGATTTTATAAAGACAAAGGTATGTTGGTTTTGGATATATGCATCTGGGTTCCATAGCTGCTGCATACAAGACCATTAGCGATGACCCTGATCTCTGTTTCATGGAATTTTCTTCTTATTTAGTCCTTAATAACCAGATGTTCAGCGTAGCATTGACTTTAATGCTGGAGTTTTTCGAGAGACTGAAGTGAAATCAATGTCACTACACTGGAATCAGGAGCAGCCCTCAGATGTCCAGAACACTTTTGATATTATTGTTGCAAGTGACTGGTATACTCAACTGTTTCCATAAAACGTAGTAATGAACATATATATTCATCTTTGATATTATTATATGGAATTGATATGTGTTCTCACTTTTTTTTCAAATAATTATAATTTGACAACATAATGTTTATTTATTTATTGTTGTCTTTGTCATGCCTGTGTCCTAGTCTTTCAAAAATTGTCTTGTCATCTTGTCCCAATGATGTGTCCGTGCGGCTCTACAGTAAGCTAAGTGCATATGTTGAATTTAGTCTTAAAATTCCAGCCTATTCTCTGGTTTAGAGTGAATACGCATGTGATGTGAGTGCATGCTTGTCTGTCTATCAGTTTATGTGAGTCATGCTCCGTCTGCGTCTCCTCCTGGCTCCTGATTTTTTTTGTGTGTGTGTGGATGGGTGTGGAGCTGTGTGCATCCCGATTTGTTAATGCACTGTGTATGTGAAGTCCTGCAATTTGCATGGACCAAACATGAAGCATGTTCACAAATAGATGAACTGTTTATCCATTGATTAACTGATTAACACAAACCGGATTTGGCTCATGGCTATTTCCATATAGTACATTTCCCCCCTCAATCTCTGTATAGTACATTGGGAGTGCATTGCAGGATAGTAATATCATCTCATATATATGTTAATTTTGACTTTATTATTTGAGTTATCTTACATGTCACATATACTTGTAAATGTCTGCAGCACCTTTTTCAAGAAATTCCACAAAAGACTTGCCCTGACAGTCAAGTCCTTGCTGAAATATTCTGAGACTTCAGAGGCCATATTTCTCAGCCCCAGAAGGGGTGATTCACTGGAGAAATTCTTAGAGGAAATTGAGGCGAACAACCTTCGTTTGAGTGTGATAGAGGACTATAACGATGAGATCTGGAACCAGCATGTGAAATTCCTAAATGGTGGTGATACGTCTTGGCCCAACTATGACATGGATCACTGCTACCCCTTGCTTGTCAAAATATCATTTTGAGGCCACTTTTACTACTTTGCTGATTCTTATTTTTTTAATTTTATATTTTTCATTTGGATTCCTCCATGAGACCCTTGATTCTGAGTCTTGACATCATAATTTGCATTTGGTTTAGTGACATTACCTCGCTTTCTGTGCATTGTCAGATCTATTTATATAATTTGATTTGATTTTGAACGTGTTCATTTTGATTAGTAGGCATTATACTTCAAAGCTCATTTGTGGATAATTTTTGAGGCCAGCATGATCCTTAGGTTGAAGCTGAATGGTTATAGTAGTTTTGAAATACCAATATCACGTCCTGTCTCTATTAATCTTTTTTGTTTTTGATGTTGACAATTGGAAATGGTAGCTGTGAGTTGTAAAAAGACTCATCATATTTGACGAAGTTTAATGAGTATCATATAATAATTGTTTCCCATTTGTCTAGCTCACTTGGAGTTAACAGGATCCGATATAGAGTAGGACAATTGATAATAAATATTAGGTCTCCTTGGGTGAAGGAAATGAATCTTAAGTATCTCAGAGGATGGGAACTGCTTTCTTAGAAACCATTAGTATATCGTATGACTATAATAGGAGTGGGAGAGAACCAGCAAGGAAGTTGGGTGAGTATTTATGAATCCATACACGAATAATTTGTATAACTTTGAACTTGATTGATATTTTTTTTTTATTAACACATTAAAAGTTCATTAAATAAAATATAAGGTCAATTTTTTTTTTTAAGAAAAAGCAGGAGCAAAAAATGATGCCCCTCGAACAAGGAAAGGTGGCGAGGGATCTCCACAAAATGATAGAAGAAAACCAAACAAACAAAAAAAAAGGAGCAATAAAAGGTCCAATAATGTAAAACATGTTATGTACGACCACTCTATGCATGGTAAAGAAGTATTCTTTTTTTTTTTGTTTGCTTGTTCTTCATGTTTTGTGGAGGCATCTATGAGATCTATTGTTCAAAACTTAAAAACATGCTGTTGCAGATAAAGGTGGTGTTCTGTGCATTTTTGGTTTATGTGATCTATGTTTGATGGTACACTTAATAATCATTTTAGGAAGCTTCTGTTATTCTGGATCCTTGCTTTGAGGAAAGAAGGCTGCTTCGGTAAGTTTCCCATTTGTTCATGGCATTTATGTTTAACTTAGTGCATTGAAGATGCATTGGTCAAGTATGGTTGGCAAGGCATTATATGTCAACTCAATGTTTTTATTGTCTTAGATTTTATAGCATATATGCTCTTATATGACATGATTTAATTCAGTGATATGATTTTGTGATCACATTTGCACATTAATCGTGAATTCTTCACTATTTGTCTTCACTGCACATGACATTCATTCATTTATGAATGCAACTCAATTAAACTTCTACTACATTTCATTGGCTAAGATATGACTTTACCGTGCCTTTTTTAGTAAGATCTGCAGGTTAACTTGATCACACACCTCCACTACTTTATTCTTATTAGATGACAAACGTTAAATTTGCCACTGACAGATTACCCTTACATTACATGTACTGGTAGGCCCATAGAATGGTTAATAACAATGCTTACCAGGATGTCAATTAGTGGTTGTCAACCAAACAGATGTTTTAGTTATTGTTATCTTTATAGATCTTATTCAGAGATAATCACTTTTCCTCCCTTTATTAAGGCAGTGCTCCTCAACTTTTGACACAGATTATTCCTTATCTTCTCTCAAGTATAGTTATATGTAAAGCTAGTCCACCCTATAGAATTTTAAATAATTGTGCATATTTATGGGATAGAATGTGTTAAAGAAAGGTTCAAAATTTTCTGAAATTTGAATATATTTCATTTTCTGAAAGAACACTATGTTTGTTAGTCAACATTTTGAAACTCTGATGCTGATAAATATGTATAACAGTAGAAGCTATTTAGATGAACCATAGTCTTTCAACAGCTCTCCCCCCACTCAAGTGTCCGTTCTGATCTTTTCTTTACCTCTCTTTCTGATATAAAGTCTTCAATCCCATGTTCGGTTGCCCCTGTTGGGAATAAAGTGAAACTATTGAAATGCATTTCAATCCTTATCAAGTAGAAAGTAGTTTTGTTTCCTTTCTCACATTTAGAATGAGAGAGGGCCCTATGGAATGTTCCCCTTTTCACCAGTTGCTGAAGGGAGATGTATTTTAACACCCCACATATTTTTTTTAAATCCTGTTGAAGGCATCCATCCCTTCTGCCCCTTTAAGACTACTTTCTTATTATTTTATTGAGGATCATTTGCTTTTTATCAAGCAATATCTTGTGCAGTTTCCAAATATTTCAACATGAAAATAATTAGTGTTAGCTTGTGATTTAGGTTTTCAAGTGAATCATGTGAGTTTTAGTTGGATGATGACTCAATTGCATAATGCAGGTTGCCCTGAGGAATCTCAATGGACCAAAAACATATATGGCAATCATTTTTTAATGATCATGTTCACTTAAGCTAGGGCTTCCACCAGTTGTGGATGTCAGTTAGACAACTGTTTGTAAAAACAGTGTCAATATGTTATGGAGTTGGTTATTTTGGATTTTTGAAATCATGGGGTAATTTTTTGACATTTAGTTCCATGTTTTGATAATATATTCCTCTAATTGGGTAGAGATGAACTTATGAGCCGCAACTGATAATTTGGTATTGCTTTGAATTAGTTTTAAAGTCTGTCATTCCTTAACCCAAAAGTTGAAATATTCGATAGTGTATGTTGTATTTGAATTTTTATAAAAAAAGGGGTAGGTTGCTCTCAAGCAAAAAACCAAAAAAAAAAAGGAGGGGGGGCAGGGGGGATGAGAGAGAAAGAAAGAGAGAAAGGAGAGGGGGTTGGGAGGGAGATGGTGGCGGTGGAAATTAGCTTTCTCTCTCTCTCTCTCTCTCTCTCTCACCCTACCCCTCTGCCCCCACACCGCCATCCCTTTCACTGTTGTCCCCTGCAACCTTCACCCTTTCCCCTCTTCTCTTTCTCCTTTCTTCTCTCTCTTTTTCTCTCCCCCTCCATTGCGTCCTCACTGTCACCGTCACCTCCTTTGCTCGCTGTGCTTGTCTTGTTTCAACTACCTTGGCACAACCCCCACCCCCACTTGCTCTCTCTCACTCAGATGCGAACCTCACCCTCATAAAAGACAAACACAAGGGGTAGGTTTGCGTGTTGAAGGGATTTTTTTGGCTCTCCCCCTCAGTGAATTTGTAAAAATATGTAATTTATTGTATATACATAAAAAAAAAATTAAAACATGTTGGGTTTTCACTAGGAACCTTACAAAAAAATCTAATTATCTTAATGTCAGTTGTAAAGGGTGAATACTGAATTTCTTTCACAAATAAAGGATATTAATTTAAGATGTTTTTTTTTTCCATTTGAAAAATGCTTTCAGAAATCAGTTTCAAACTCCACGAGTTCTCTTTTCATGAAAAGAGCTAGGCATTCTTGAAGATTCTATCAATGAAATTTTACTTCCTAGAGCAGTCAACTTGATGACTATCTTTGAATACAAATTTTTATGGTGTTTCACTTGCTAGAGCATTCAGATATCTAGTTGGATAAAATTCTAAAATGCTCAATAAGGAAATGATATTTGTTTTACCAAAAAATAATAATAATAATAATTTGTCAAATTCTATATGCACCGCACCTTCTCGGACTATGGAAAGAATCAAAGAAGTGTCCTTTGCGCGCCTGTCGAGCACTTCCATTTCTTTTCTTGATAACTGCCACCACATGCTTTAAACGGTAGCAAAGTGACTGTAGAACATTTATGGGTATCGATGAAAGCTCTCAATTTAAAAACAATAAACACAAAAGGTTAAAAAAAAATAGAAAAATATAAATTGAATCAATCATAAACAAGGAAGCATCATCCCAATGTCCTTTTCTCTAATCCTACTTTTTGTTCACTTCTTTAACCCAATATTTAATAATTGCACAGACATCTCACATGTATTGATGGCACAAAAAAAAAAAATAAAAATAAAAATAAAAATACAAACTGTATGAGATGCTTTGATGATCTGAATCCTAAACAAGAGAAACTATACATTCTACACCATTTTGGTCAATTAAATAAATCCAAATCCCTCTCATTCATCTCCCAACAATTTTGTTACTGTTCACTAGGGAAGCTTCAGTATCTGAACTACCAATCTCTCATATAGTCAATAATGACAAGATGAGGAGTGTTTGAATTACAAGACGAGTAAAGAAGAGATGAGAAGACAACAAGCAATGAAAGTGACGGTTAAAGCTGAATCATGAAGTGAAGACATCCTGTGAGTGTTTGCATCTGCAGTTGCCAGGCTTGCAAGCCAACTGTCTGCAAACATCACTCCTGTTGTTTCTGGTGGTGATGTTGTTGTTGTTGTTGATGCTGCTGTAGCTGCAGCTGCAGCTGCCTTTGGCTGTGTAGAATCTCTTGATGACTTCAGACTGTATTAATCAACCAATAAAAAACCCACTAATTAATATCACTTTTTAAATAAGAATTCAACAAACAAATAGGATGGACAAAAATAACAAGGAAAATGATACATCCAGTCACCCCGATCATTTTATTTTTTTTTAAAAAGTACATATTCATTTAAAATATATACTTAGATAAACTGATGTTGTATTTGGTTAAAACTGATTTTATGCAAAAGCTGAATTTAAAACTGATTTTGTAAGAAGTTGTCTCTCTACCGTTTTTGAAAAACTCAAGTTTTGTGCATTTGTTTACATAAATATGTCTGCAACTTCGGCTTTAGTTTTTCTGTTTAGATACGGGTTTGAGAAAAATAGTTTCCTACAAATCTAAAAGCTGTCCAAACTGGTTTTCAAACTAGCCTTTAGTGTAAATCAGATTGAGTGTATTGACGCAGAGATAACAAACCTGGTGAGATCAGGACAGAAGGTGATGGTGTAATCCGCGGAAGCGCAAGTGAAGGTGCTGGTGGCGTCGTCGTACGCGTAACTATACGACCTTGGACAGGCGGACTTGAACATCTGCGAATACACAGACGGAGCGCACTTGTCGGGCGACCCGAATTCCCCGCTGCAGCAGTACTCGGGCTTCCCGAAAGCCTCGCACGCGCTCCGGCAGGCCGTGCCGTCCCCCGTCCGGAGCTCCGCGGGACACCGCGCGTTCAGGTCCGCCACGCACCCCGTCGACCCGCACGCGCCTGCCCCGGACGACAACGACGACGGCGCGGCGTCCACCATCATTGGGAGGTTGTAGCCGTCGACGAGACTCACGTCGTAGAAGTCCTTCGACCCGGGCGAGCCGAGCGTGAACTCCGCGAGCGTCGCGGGAGGGGCGGCGCCCGCGCCGTTGCAGGCGACCTGGTCCGAGCCGCAGTCGCCGGTGGTGCAGGTTCCCCTGCCGGAGGAGTCGAATTTGCAGCCGGTCCGGCCCCAGAACCGGCCGGACCAGCCCGTCGGGGCGTCGAATGTCTGGGTGGTCCCGTGGGGGAGCTCGAATCCGGTGGTGCCCAATGGTGGGCTACCCGCGCTGGAGAGGATGCCGGGCCACACTGGGTGGTCGCACTTGTTGATGAATGTAAATGTGGCTCCTTTGACACCTGCAAGATAAAACCCACATTAGATCAAGAGACCCAGATGAGCAAAAACCAAGAACCCAAACTGAGACTGAAGTGGTTTTGTGTGGGTACCTTGAAGAAGTAGTGAGAAAAGCATGGTTAGCATGAGAGTTGAAGCCATTGAACCAAGTGGTCAATTGGGTTTCTAAATCTAGTGTTTTTTGGGGGGTATTTTGAGATGAAATTTTCAGAGTGGTTTGTTGAGGAGGAAAGAAAATGGTGTATTTTGGGGAGAGGGGGAGGGGAGATGGCAGGGCCGCAGGGGTTATAGGAGGAATGGAAGGGGGATTGGAGTTCCCCCAATATCAAATCTTCTGCCACTGGTCAGTGGTTGGGACTGGGAGGGTTTGGTTTAGGTGAGAAGAGATTTTTTTTTTTTTCTTGAGGAGAGGAGATTGTTGAGGGGAGAAATCTCATCCTCTCCTATGAATCTTATTTATGTTAGTTCTCAGTGGAAAATGCTAGGCTTGATGTGTCAAATATAATTATAAAATTTGATTTATATATAATTTAATAAATTGTATGAATTTATATATACAATTTTTTTTTAGAATGAATTATTTTAATGAAATTAAATGATAATATATATTTTTTTTAAAAATAATGTGTTCACTTTCCTGTGCAACCCCGTGATATACTGTATTTTTCTTTGAAATTAAAAAAATATGATTTTTACACTGTATTATTATAGTATATAAACAGCTGGACCGTAAACGTTACAGTGTGTATAATTTCCAAATCACTGTTCACACTGCATGCTGAACAATTGTAGTAAAATAAAAGTGGCGTACGAAAATGATATTTATTTTGCATTGTTACAATTTAGATAGAGATAAAATATTGCTCATTTGGGTGGCAGGCAAAGCGTATAAAACATATAGAATACTGACTCTCACGGGCTTCTTATTTATCACATGGAAAATGTTATATTTAAGTCCCGTATTGGCAATTTTGGCTTCAAATGCAATATACATCTTTTTAAATTTTTTAGAAACAAGATACATCATTGATGAAGTAAGTAATTTTATAAAAAATAACATATATATATATATATTTTAATGAATTGTATAGACTTATTTATAAAGTATGCAAGAATTTTTTCAATGAGAAACATGAGTTTGTAATATGAGCTGAGTAACAACACCCTCAACACATTGATCTATTATTGGGGGGGGGGGGGGGGGGTTCTCAATTAATCATGGTAGAAAACTTATATTGTCAATGGTCGACAAAAAAGGGGGAAAATGATACTTAATCAATTGTGTTACTATAAGACTTAGAACTTTTTTTTGTGGTCTAATCAATTGTGTTACTAAGATTTCAACTTTTTTGTGGCGTAAACTTGAAAACAAAGTTCTTAGTTTTCATGATTAATCTCAATCGGTCCCCCCCCCCATCTGGGTACACAATATCCTTCTATGTGTTATCAAAATCATGGGATGCTTTGACCCTAAGTTGGGAGGCATCATCAACCATCAGCCAAAAAAAAAAAAAGGGTATGAATGGCATCAAGAGATTTATGGGGAAAGTGACGATTTCATGAATCATTATGACACAAATAAGTCGCAATATTGATATGTGAGCATTATAATGAGACGCTCTGTTCGACTTTGAACTATTAATTTTTTTTAGCATGCTTTTGTGCAGTGGTTTTAACTTATCAAAGTCACCTCACATGATTTACATTGGACCAAATTAATTAATAGACGTCTATGTAATTTTGTTGTCCTCTATATGGACTACTTGTGTTGATAATCTACAAAAAAAAATAAATTTAAATATATATTTTATTTTTTAAAAAGCATTCACTTTATTAGATAAATGCATATCTTAAAAAAATTTCAATATTGTAAATTAAATTGCAACGAGAATGATTGTTTGTAATATTTTTAAATCAATGCCTTTATTTATTATTCGTGAAAGAAAAAGACTGTACGGCCTTCTTTAAGAAAAATTGAAAAGAACATAGTGAGGGATGCAGGAGTTGGGGTGGAAACCTCAATATGATGAGAGTTCGGATGCAGTGAATGTTAGATACCATTGGTTCTGCATTATGTGGATCATTCAATACGACGGTATGAGCACAATACGAAGGCAAACCCATGGAAATACCTTTTTTTTATCAAAGATAAATAGACACTGTGTAATGGCAAACTAACATGTTTAGAGATAACACTGAGTCTTTCATTAGGGTTTGACACAAACTAATATAATCAACATTGGCTCAGATGGGGAGGGGGGGGGGGTATTATGGGGTATCTCCACTCCCTATAACACTACTTTATAGGTGGTCCATCCTAATCGCACGGACCCTTTTTTTTTATTTATTGTTGTTGTCTCTGTGTCCAATGGTCCAATATATACCCCACAGTACATATTCAATTGCCACCCTTACCTAACTAAAAAATCAAGTGTTTAACAGTTAAACACAATCATGCACACAGGTGTCCTAATCATGAAACGATAGATAAGGCAGTCAAAAATCAAAATCATTGGACATGGTCTGATCTTGGTCCACCACTGACTTTGCTATAATTCATACAATGTTGTTGGAGGAAACATGAATAATAGACATTCATACTTCTATTTCAGTAATTCCCTTTGATTACTTATTACGGACTTATTTATATTGGTGTTTGTCATAGTTATAGTTGAATCTTAACCTCCTGTTTGAGGGTGATACAGTTTTATCCAAGACAAATTTATATTTTCGTATGGATAGTTATCGCAATGGTTTTTTAAATTACACTTTTATTTTGTAATTATCTTATATATATATAATCAGGATGCATAATACATGGAGAAGTAATTTCGACCCCTTTATAAACGCTACTACTCACTTATCTTGACATATAACTATTAGATTGTATTAGTGTAAATTATATTTTTGTTTTGTTATTACAACCCCGTTGAGGTTTACTCTTCCTTCTAGGCCAAACAGGATCTACCCAATCTGTTAGTGATATTTCCACAATTATGATGCGTTTCTCTCCTATTACCTATACAAAGAAAATGTTAAGAACAATGGATTTCCAATATGTTTTCTTCATTGAAGAAAAAAAGGTTTTTTTTTTTTTTTTTGTTGAGATTAGAGTTTACAAAAAAAATCTAACATCCTAAGAAAAGATTGAAATCTAGTAACATAATTTAACCTAAATTTAATCTCAACTAATTAAAAAAAGGACTGGTAATCTTCTAATTAATTGATTTTAAAATGTTTTAGTTGACAGAGCCGAACTAAAAAAAATCTCAGTCAAAGAACAAAAAAAAAAAAAAAAAATCAACGATGTGATCTGACAAGTTGAGGGAATCATCTTCAAAGTTCCGAAAAACGACCGTTGGTGAAAAGAGGTCCCACCATCTACCGCCTGTAGCCGGTCACCCCGTAATAATCACCAAAATATTCGGTGACCAAAAATGAAAGGCTGACGATGACGTGTACGTAGTGACTCATGACCCCATCAGCACGTGCTTGTCCGACGTGGCAACAGTTTTATTTACACGTCACAACCGTCCGTTGGATGACACGTGGATGGATTTGAAGTTGGCTCCTCGTCTGATCAAAGGATGGAATATTTATTAAGAAGGCTCTTCATAATATCCAAGATGTTTCAGGGGCAAGAATCTTTTCTGATTTAAATCTTCTTTGAGTATAATTAACTTTTAATCATTTTAGTTAACTGGTAGGGGAAATTTTTTCATATTAATACGAACTGTCTATACATATAAGATTCTTATAATATGAAATTTCTTTTCCTAGGACTATTGTTTTATTCCTTCAAAACATGGGTTATTTTTAGTTTCGTTATTAAAGAATTTGTTCTCTGATGTGGCTTGAGGTCTTCCATTGATAGTTGAAATTTTGCTTCGTGTCATTCAATCAGGATATTGGGAGGGACATTATTGTTCTAGTTCCCGTTAGATCAATGACAATGAATATGATTTTTCTACACCTGTGTGTAATAATGGTAGTAGCCTTCATTATTTTTTTTATAAAAAATATATATTGTGATAAGAAGTAGAGTATACATTGAGATACACTAATATAAATTTTAATTTTTATAAATTATGATAATACAATACATTGTATTATCACAATATATAGAGAACCGGAAATTTATTTCTGAGTTGTAGACGGGCTGTAAAATGTGCTATGTTTATCCGTCCTCATATAATAATGAAAAAAAATAAGAGCGCTGATATACTCAGAACCATTTTGCAGCCTAATTTGCAGTATTATATACTATGATAATGTATGAGGTTCTATTATAGTGTATGGAGGTTCTATCATAGTGTATGGCGTAAAAAAAAAAAAATTTTAAAAAAAGAAAAAATACACTATTGCATCTCAATATATATATTTCATTTTGTATAACAGTATATAATTCAAAGAGAGAATGTATGGTTTTTTTTTAAAAAAACTGATGTGGACTGTAGATGAGATTGCACGAGAGACTAAACCTATCATTTTCTAAAAAATTATGAAGTCATTTAACAACTTGCTTTTGTGCACCAGTTGCAAATAGATTTGAACCGGGCCCAGGCACATGTGGGCTAGCTTAGGCTATTGGGCTTAATCAAACAAAACAGAAAACTAGGCACATGTGGGCTAGCTTAGGCTATTGGGCTTAATCAAACAAAAAAGAAAACTAGGCACATGTGGGCTAGTATATGTTATATATTGTAGAGTCTGATGATGTGCGCAAAGGATTGTTGGCGCTACGCAGGGATGGACGGGTGTCTTTCGTGTATTGATTTTTTTATCCTTAATGAGATGCCAGTATAAAAGGACATCTCATATTTTTCATTAGACTCTAGGGTTTTTATCTTCGGTGTGACCATTGTAAAAACTTCTCATTGATAGTGGATTGATCTCTGGTATGCTCGTGGATGTAGGCAAGATTTGCCGAACCGCATAAATTTTTGTGTCTTTATTTCGATTTGTTTGTTTATTTCCTTTGATTGATTGCATCCCAAGATCCGAAATTGTAACAGTATATACTTCATTTCATACACTTCATTTGAAGAGTGTATGATTTTTTTAAAAAAGAAAACCGGTGTGGACTGCAATTGAGGCTACAATAAGGGTTAGATGTATTATTTTCCAGAAAGAAATCATGTTTTAAGAAAACTTAGATCATTTTGTTTCGATTATCACAGTTGATCGCTTAATATTGAGAAAGTAAGTAATTGATTGTTATATATGTGTTATATTAGAATACTAGAATACATAAATATCTGTTGTAGTCATGATTATATAGTCTTTATACACCCTCCAAGATGTGAATATCAATATGAGATGAATCGGTGGAGATGGAACATGATCTGATCTGATATATGCCGGCTCCCGTAAGCCACGCATTACAGGAATGTGTTTTAACTAGTATGTGTTTTGACTAGTATGTACATATTGATAATTTTGACTAGTATATCAATTTTGAATGGAATCCTGTTAGGTCCAACATTTGTTGGACAATTTGATTGTCCAACGCGATCATGATCATTTGATCTTATTGAGTCATTATGACTAAGATATTACATCAAATTTTAAAATTAAAATTAGAACCAATTAAATTCTAACATTTCTTTTTCTAAGATTCAATTAAATTTTGTATCTCAAAATGATAAAATCGGATGGTCACGATCGCATTGGACAATCAAATTATCCAACGCGTGTTGGATCTAACTCGAGCCCATTTTGAATTTGATATTTTGATTGAAATTTATTGGAAATATCCCAATATAGCTGATGGTGGAATCAACCGAATTTGCCATACATAAAAAAAAAAACCCGTTGGAGACTTGGGGTTTCCAAAAAGGGCGTTGTTACACCCAGATCTATTTCCAGCCTCAATTCTAGCCTTATATGCATCGATAGATTTCTCCGCATATGCTCATGTTAACAAGGCATATGCTTTGAAAGAATTTTTTTACATTTTCTATAAATGTATATAAGCAATTCATTGGACTATATGCTTCATTTTTTTATAAAAGCATGTACCTTATTAGATGAAGTATACTATTTTTAAAAATTCAAAACACATACATACTGGAATTGAGGTTGGATATAACATTATCCTTTCAAAAAATCTTTAAGGTCCATGGCCCAGATCGGACCCGGGCAGGCATATGGGCAGGCTATTCTGTGTTGGGCCTCGGGTTGGGCATGGGGTTTTTCCCTAAATCCCAGGCCCGACCCTATGGGGGCACTGGGCACAGACTTAGGCTTGGAAATTTAATTTCCGGGTTGGGTTGGGTCCGTGCATGCGGGCCGTTTGCCATGCCCAGTGACATCAACCCGTTTTAATAAATCAAAATATAAAATCAAGGTAAGCCAAATATTAAGAAAATATTTAATAGACTGATGATATATATTAAAAGAGGTTTCAGCCAAAAATTACAGTATTTTGAATGAAAATTTTGTATGTCGATGTCTTATTTAACAGTGTGTAAACTATTTTGAATGAAAATTTACGTATGACAGAGTCTTATTTATTTTATACTAAAATAAAGATGATTAATGTACGTGGGGTTCAATGTTGTTTTATTTTTATTTAATATTATCTTTTATATCAGTTGAAAAAAATTAGGGTTTTTTTTGGCATATATACATCAATTAAATCTTGATTTTGTCAAAATACTCTGCTTAAAATGGTCTGTCTAAAAATACCCTTAAAAAACTCATAAGTGGTGCATCCATACCCCTTTATCACATGATGTTAATGCCCCGTATCCAATCCTGATTAATTAGTTAACCATGGGGCGCGCAATTACAAACTACCCTCTCTTAATTCTTCTAAAATCCAAACCCACATGAAACTGATAAAAAAAAATTCTCCCTCTATCATCCCCTCTTCAATCCGTCCGCCCTCCGAGAAACCCAAATCACAAATCCCTAACCATGAGAGGTGTTCATGATGCTTGAAATGAAAAGTTGATGATGCTTGAGATGAACTCATCTTTGTACGGTGATTTTGGGTTTTGAATGGGGTCCGGGCAAAGAAGATTGGGTAGGAGATTAATTTGGGGTTGAGAATTTAGATATGGGTGGTTGAAGAAGATCGAACCAAGGTTAGTTTGGTCTTTTCAGTCATTTTTAACCGTGCTAATAGCTTTTTGATAAAGAAAATTAATCCGAACTCACATCTGTTAATCGTAAGGGTATGAATGCACAACTTATAAGTTTTTTTTGTGGTATTTTTGGATAGACCATTTTAAACTGAGTATTTTGATAAAATTGAGATTTAACAGGAATATATATGCAAAAAATCCAAAAAATTATAAGTCGATGAAAAAGGTATCAATTTATTGGCTAATATGTTTTGGATTGAAAATAATACTTATAGCCCAGTTTATAGTCCCATTTGTAGTTCAAATATCTTTTGCATTTTTTATAAAATGAAATATATACTTATATGAATTGAATGTCTATATTTTTATATTTTTCATAGTTGAGTATTTACTAAGATAACTACATTATTATCTTGGAGTTCAAAAAATGAATGGAGAGGGTGAGATCCACCCCTAAAATTTGGATGAGTGAGAAAAGGAGGATACTACATTATTATTATGTTTTTCCTAGTAGGATAATATTGACTTCATTTTGATGAAGGCACGATTTTTTTTTAATGTTTTGTTATATTTCACAAAACAAAAAAAAAACATGTTTTGTTATATGAAATGAAAACATGTGAGAATTGTTATAAAAGATTAAGTATAAAACTAAATGTAATATTATTCTTGCATTTTATGTCGTTGTTCTAGTAGTGACATAAGTTGATGGTATTGAATCACATGAAAATATATAGTAGACACATTAAAGGCACGCGACAACAATACATTATATATAATTACATACTGCGACAACACTTATGAGTATGAGTTTAACTCTTATAACCTTATGATCAAACAAACATACCCTTAAGTACAATCACAAAACATTAGTTTTTAGTATTAGTGTTGATATGGAAGCCAAATATTGGTATAGCTAGCTAAATATAACATACACAAATTAAAACAAACAATTTACAGAGGACGTCTGAATATTTCTATATATATTTGTTGAAACACGGAATGAAGGATAATGCCTGGTATCTTTTTATTATAATGTTCCAATTAAAGCTCCACAATTTCTCACGTCCAAATCTATTGAAAAAATAATAAGGTGTGTAAAGTTATAAAGAATAAGTCACGTTCATGATGCTTTTGATATATAGTCCATTCCTCTCTCAATCAGAGTTGTGTCATCACTCACTACATATATTTTTTTATCTTCTTAACTACCATGCATGATCCATGCAAAAAGAGACCTCCCTCGATTTCTCACAATAGTTATTTTAAGTCAGTAGTTTATTTTCACCATGCAAATGATGATAAGATCAGAAAAGGATGAGGGGGCAAATGCTATTTCTTGGAAGAAGCTAATGAAGGGGGTTGATAAAAAAACAAAACCCCAGACAATGTTTTGCTTGGTGGAAGCCTTTCTTCATGGGCTTCCAATTAGGGGTTTAGGTTTTAAAAGGTTGTCCAAAGGAGAGGACGTGTGACTTTATAACTAGGCTCGATGTATATCCACATTTAGTCAGCCAACAATAATAAAGTAGGATCTTATTTTTAATTAGTTCCTTTTTTTCTTTATAATTTCACTTTATGAATGTCAATTGTTTTCCAGTATTTGCTAATTAGAACTAAAAGAAGAATTAACGACCCTTAACTTTAATTATACTCGAACTAACTTAGGTTGTTTGACAATAATGAAAATAATAATTTTAGTTACCGTTCTATATGCACACATGTTTTTTTTTAAGATGTAGTATAATATAAAGATAAATAAAATATATATCTTAATGAATTATATATATCATTTATGTAAAAAAGAAAGAAAAGGATTGCATACATATAAAGTCAACCCATAATAGCGCCTCTTAGCTTGCTAAAAAAAAAATGAATGGAAGAAGCCATGCATATTGAATTAGTTGCGCAAAAAAGCTAATAAATTTCTCATTACATTTATCATAAAATGAACATTGTAATTTACATAATACCTATGCAAAACAAGTTTTGAGAAAGTCAACTAGCACCCCGACCCTCTTCAAAGATAACCAATGATCAAATTTTGGGGTACCAATTTTCATGCAAAAAAAATTATATAAAACCTGGAGCCAATACAACAACTAGACTGATCCATACCTACGGCCCAATTAATCTTAGTAAGTATGTAAATATAAATAAGCCGCCATTATTGAAAAAACAATGACAAGAAAGAGAAAACAAATTAAATGCCAGCCTACAAGTTTTCGTTTTTATATTGATGTGATTAGTTATAATTAGAGGAAATCCTAGGAGCTAAACCAATTGGATTTATTTCATTTGACCATCATCAAAGACAACCTTTCTCCACAATTGAGTCACTTATTTTGACAAAGCATAATATACATTCGTTTAGAATATTGAAGATAATCTTTTTTATTTTATTGTGAAAGGAGGTCTCAATCATCTTTGGTACTGTACATATGAGGACGGGTATAACCAAAGTTCAGTTGCACCACGCAAATGGGATCCCATTCAACGCCACCAGGAATCACTTGTTTAGGAAGATAGATTGGTTAAGTGTTTGCCCACGGAACCTTTATAAAATGTCTTTATCGACACCAGTTGTTGATACATTTGATCTGCTTTGCAGTCTTATTTACAATCATTAAGTTAATATATATAACACAACATTATGTATAAATATATATACATTCAATTCATTAATTTGTGTTAATTATAATAAATTTGAAAATGATATTATATTAAAAAATAATTACAATTTTAAGAATATTTTTAGAATAAAGAAGTCCGAGATAAGCAAAAAGGCATTGAATAAGAGTGGATAATGTGGGGGCATACGTGGTTGTCCACCCAATCTATCTTATAGGTCATCCTCGTCATCATTTCAATTTTTAAATAGAAAAATAGAGATGTATTAATGAAAATGCTATGGTTTATAGGTCATCCTCGTCATCATTTCAATTTTTAAAGAAGGGAATGGTGGGGACATTAAGTGGAACGTAACTAACGTTAGTTGACATATCCAAATGCAAGATTGAGGATAAGAAAATAAAAAATGAGAATAATAAAAAACATTACCAAATGCAAATCTGGATAAAAATAATGATTTTTTTATCCTTATAAATTAGACTAACTTATCCTAAAAGTTTATCCATTTACCAAACTAAGCCTAAAAGAGTTGATGTATTGGTGTTACGTCATGGTCCATGGTTTTGGAACCCATGCGTTGTGAACGTGTTTAGTGGGGTGGTTACGATATCCAAATCCAACTCTCCATCTGCATATTAGAACGTGAACCTGACTCAAATTGCTATTCAAACAAATATCACAAATAACCCACCAGAGTCTCAGTGAGTTGGCTAACATCACGGATTTACTTCTCATGAACGCGTGTTCAACTCCCACCCTTGATTTACCTAAATGCCCGTAGGAAACTTTCGAGTGGATCGATACGGACATCCGAATAATTAGTCCTTGCTACGAAGAGTTTGGGATATGTATGACTACAAGGCTACGAAAAAAAAATGATGTCTTTCATTTCAGCTGCGGAGTGGGCCATTTGATTAACAAGAAACGATGATGTGGTTTTTAAGCACATGCTATTCTACTATGAGAACTTATGGAGATGACAATGCAGTTGTAAAAGACTGGCAAACATCTTGGAGGAGCGACAGGGGTGCAGTTTGAGGAAGAAGGGTGGCGGATACTGGAGGCATAAGTGTTATTTGGCATTTTGGACCCAACAGAAACATTTTCTATTGAGCTTGCATTTTTTTCTTTTCGCTTTCAGTGGTTTATTTATTTTTTATTTTAATCTTCTCATCCAAAATTCAGACATTCCTTATTTTGCGTTATGAAACACAAACGACCACAATTTTTCCAAAAAAAAACCTTCTTGAGGAATTCTGGGAACCATGGTCCAAAGAGAATGTTTTATGTTTGGTTGTCATCTCTTTCTTGCCTAACATGTGTTCTAAGAACCCATAATTTACATGTGAAGCATGTGATTCTTGTATAAGCTAAATAATTGTTTTTGGATTTTATTTTTTGGTAAATTTAGTTTTCTTGTCATGTTTTATGTTTCATAACAGTAATAAAATTAGTCGTCCACCTGCACAGTGCCTTTTAAAGAGTATATGTGAACAGTTAGTTTTCAAACAAATAATTTATTAATACAATATATAATAAGCCGTCAATTGTTGATTTTATATACATACATCTCTCATCGTGAAGAGCACAAGCTTCTCGTCATTCGATGATGAAACACCGTAACGTCAAATTCAGTCACGCTTGATTTCTTTTTCTTTTTTATTTTTTTCTTAAAGAAATCATGTTCCATTGAGCAGATTTTGCAATAGTTTTTTTTTTTTTTTTAATTTTTTAAAAATAAAAGCCCATCCCAAGTCCAAACCAAGTTAATGTTTCTTATTATTATAAGTATAGAAAATTCATCGAGATCAGATCTCTCTGTTTGCTGCATGTACACCAAAGAAACGAATGTTGTCAAAACTCTTTAAAAAACCAAAAAGGCCAAGACTTGCTAACATAAAGCATATGTGATTCCTTTCACATGAATTATTTTGGTTTCGTGTGGCTCCCAATAGAAAAATTCCAATATACATATATTTAGTTGGGGCGGAGATATCCGTTCAGTTTTATACATTATGATAACACAATACGAAATTAATTTTTTTTCATACTGCAATAAATTATTGCAAAAAATTATTATATCTCAATATATTTCATTTTGTATAATAAAATATATTTCAATAGACAAGTGTATAATTATTTTAAAAAAGAAAAACAATGTGAATTACCATGGGGGACTGCATATCATTTTCCATTTGGTAATCAAGATTTTCATCAAAAAAACTATCATTTTTACTTTTTATGAAGAACAGAGAAAACATTCACAACTCTTATTTAAAATCAGTCTGTATCAGTACAGAGACATACGCAGCTTGTGAGGGACTCACCCTTGTCCATTAAGCATTTTTAAAATGCTCCTGCAATGATATATGGAGGAAGATCAGTTCCAGTCACAATCAACTTGTTGTGTTGTTTTATAAAATCAGTCTTATTTTTAATTAGTTCCTTTTTTTCTTTATAATTTCACTTTATGAATGTCAATTGTTTTCCAGTATTTGCTAATTAGAACTAAAAGAAGAATTAACGACCCTTAACTTTAATTATACTCGAACTAACTTAGGTTGTTTGACAATAATGAAAATAATAATTTTAGTTACCGTTCTATATGCACACATGTTTTTTTTTAAGATGTAGTATAATATAAAGATAAATAAAATATATATCTTAATGAATTATATATATCATTTATGTAAAAAAGAAAGAAAAGGATTGCATACATATGAAGTCAACACATAATAGCGCCTCTTAGCTTGTTAAAAAAAAAATGAATGGAAGCAGGGCCGGCCCTGAGATTTGAAAATTTGGGTGAGGCCCTAGGCGATCTTTTAAAATGGGGCTCTTATCACCTAAAAAAAAAATTCATCTTATTTAAATATAACACAATAAATTATCATTTGTCATTGATCTACTAAAAGAGTATAAAAGATAAATACATACTCTCATCAACTTTATTTCACAACTTAACTATCATATATAATCCATCTTGTAATAATTATAAATTACAAGCACATACATATAATCTAATTTTCTACGAATAATACGGATTTCACGAAACTTAGATTAAAAAAGGGGCTATATACCTTATAATAGAGATGAATTTGTTGTAAAATCTTTATATTTTGATTCTTAAATTTTGAAATGGTTGAAACTTGAGAGAGAGAGGGATAGAGAGATTATGGAAGAGAGATTGAGATAGAGAGAGAGAGAGAGATTGGGGAGAAAAATTAAAAGTTAGGCTAATTTAAGAGTGTGATTATTGACATTCCAAAAAGAGATTTTAAAATTTTAATTATGCATGGGTGGAATTGATTGCAATTTTTATTGTCATTTAGAACCCTAGATGAGTTAAAACAGTAAGATTCATCATTCGTAATGAGCTTATATATTTACAGATTCATCATTCGTAGGGAGGCCCATAAATGATAAAACATGTTATGCATGGTATTAATGAGATAGTATAGTTTAGGGGCCCTTCCCTGGGTGGGGCCCTAGGCACCTGCCTACTGGGCCTACACCCAGGGCCGGGCCTGAATGGAAGAAGCCATGCATATTGAATTAGTTGCGCAAAAAAGCTAATAAATTTCTCATTACATTTATCATAAAATGAACATTGTAATTTACATAATATCTATGCAAAACAAGTTTTGAGAAAGTCAACTAGCACCCCGGCCCTCTTCAAAGATAACCAATGATCAAATTCTGGGGTACCAATTTTCATGCAAAAAAAATTATATAAAACCTGGAGCCAATACAACAACTAGACTGATCCATACCTACGGCCCAATTAATCTTAGTAAGTATGTAAATATAAATAAGCCGCCATTATTGAAAAAACAATGACAAGAAAGAGAAAACAAATTAAATGCCAGCCTACAAGTTTTCGTTTTTATATTGATGCGATTAGTTATAATTAGAGGAAATCCTAGGAGCTAAACCAATTGGATTTATTTCATTTGACCATCATCAAAGACAACCTTTCTCCACAATTGAGTCACTTATTTTGACAAAGCATAATATACATTCGTTTAGAATATTGAAGATAATCTTTTTTATTTTATTGTGAAAGGAGGTCTCAATCATCTTTGGTACTGTACATATGAGGAAGGACGGGTATAACCAAAGTTCAGTTGCACCACGCAAATGGGATCCCATTCAACGCCACCAGGAATCACTTGTTTAGGAAGATAGATTGGTTAAGTGTTTGCCCACGGAACCTTTATAAAATGTCTTTATCGACACCAGTTGTTGATACATTTGATCTGCTTTGCAGTCTTATTTACAATCATTAAGTTAATATATATAACACAACATTATGTATAAATATATATGCATTCAATTCATTAATTTGTGTTAATTATAATAAGTTTGGAAATGATATTATATTAAAAAGAATTACAATTTTAAGAATATTTTTAGAATAAAGAAGTCCAAGATAAGCAAAAAGGCATTGAATAAGAGTGGATAATGTGGGGCATACGTGGTTGTCCACCCAATCCAACATAGAAAAATAGAGATGTATTAATGAAAATGCTATGGTTTATAGGTCATCCTCGTCATCATTTCAATTTTTAAAGAAGGGAATGGTGGGGACATTAAGTGGAACGTAACTAACGTTAGTTGACATATCCATTTCTTTTGCCTTCCATCACATTCACACCACTACTGCCACCAAGGTTCGGGTTTTCATGTGACAGTAAGAGCACCCCTTTTATCTAGGCCTATAACATAAATACCTAGTGATGCCTGTATAAGCCTACAATTCATGATGGAAGTTATTGTTGTTTTACTAGTGTGAATCTAGCTAGCTTAAACCATGTGTAAATATTCGTTTAGATATTATATGTTATGATATATATCCCAAGAGTCCATTAATTTTAGGTCAGTTCAATCATGATAGACCTCTTTCCTATCAATCCTACCCAAGTATTGACCACATATACATAAATTTGAATTAGTTGAATTTGGGACTAGGTAGATCCTATATTCACATCTATTTCAATGTGGGGTCCCCATTTTCACTACAAAATACATTGTTGTTGTCACACATGGGCCTAGCCGTAACCAAAAAACCCTGTACCCAAACAACAAAACTTGGCTTAAAAATCCCATGAAGACAACACATTACCTAACACTCTTCCATGGATGTATCTACAATGTTGTCTTGTGTGTGTACACACACATACTTGCACCGAAGCCTTATAAAAAAAATGTGTGTAACTGTTACTCATGCAACCCCAAAAACCTCTCTCTCAAGGTTGAGACAGATTACAAGAAGACAAACCACCTTTTTAATGTGCCTCCAAAACCTTCACATGCATCACCCAGAACAAGAACACAACGACGCAGGGTTGCCCTTTTAGTTTTCCCAACCCCAAGAATCTATCTTTTCCTTTGCTTGTTCTTAATTTGCATATTTTAAAAGACATCCAGACTGCACATTCCAAGCACTTGTGATGATATACTGAATTATATAACTTTAATTGGGTGGGTTACTGGGTTTGTCCCATGTATACAAGATATATACAATTTTCAGGTATACAAGATCTCCCAACTCATGGCCGGGATATAGTAATCTTGTCAACGGAGTTCAGAGTTCAAAGAATAAAGGATTGTGCCTAGTAAAGGACTCAGAAGTTGAAATATGACGTGATTTCATGCGTAATAAAAAAACTTACCAAGCAAAAAAAAAAAAAAAAAAAGCATGAGATAGGCAATGTTGGGTTTAACACATGTACACTCTCATCCGTAATGGTCCTCGATCTCATTCATATTTTTGTTGCATACTAGGGTAGGAAATGCTATTTCATCTCTCTAAATGAATTGATGATATATAATTCACTTTAGGGTGGACTAAATTCTGGTATGAATGCACGTTTGTTTTTCCCATTATTGTTGAGTTGGAACAGCACATCCACAGCTATACTTTTTGTTTTTAAATAAAAAATAAAAAATAAATCAAGAGCGCCTTTGAAAATGAAATCCAACCGTTTCGTTAAGATCTGGCAAGGACAATTGTATATTTGTAAATCACTCCACTGTAACAATTCAACCAAACAAAAAAAAAGAAAACATTAATTGTCGGCTCATTCATTGAAGCTTTTTATATTAAGGTCCCATTATTAATTAAAGTCCCGAACAAAACATGTGACCTAATCAAATTAAATCATACACGACATCTGATCCCCCAACGTCCCAAAGCAAATCATTCATAAAAATAAATAAATCACCAATCATAGAAGAAGATAATTGAATAATTCTATAAGTGACTTAATCTCTATCATCCGTTACAAATCCTCACCTAAAATCATAACACCTCAAAATTTATAAATAAATAATATTGATCCCCCCACCCCCCTTCTCCAAAAAAAAAAAAAAAAATAGAATTGCAACTCACTGTCGTCCTTCCCTAGTCGGCAACTCATTAATAAAAAAACCATGTTGATGGGAGTCACTGTCGACTCTATAGGGGCACGTAATTGCCATTGTTGTTCTGTTGGTTAGTGTATGTATTATGTATATCGAACCCATCGATGATGCATGCATACGCGTGACAGACGTAACGCATCTAATGAAATTGGCCTCTCAGAAGAGCTGGAAGCAGAGACTCCATAGAGCGACCAAGGCTGTCAAAGCAGTATAAACGGGGTGCACCGTAAGGGGTCCACCGCCCGACATCATCTCCCCACCTAGGTAAACCATCGTCTCATTAATCAACGGCTGCGCCGACGCCTGCGAATTCTGATCCAACGATTTCTGACTGCACGTGCAAACCAACGAAAATCCAGTTAATACAACAAACAAATTATTATTTATTTCGGAAAAATTCATATAAACCCCTCTAAACTGTCCAAAATTCATATAACCCCCCCCCCTCTAATTTTTCCTAAAATTCATATAACCTTTGAAAACATAACATTAATAGATGAAAATATTATGTTAATATTTTATTTGATTAATATGACTAAAAACACAATATGTTAAAAATACCTTAAAATGTGATAAAAAAATATATAAAAAATCCTATAAATAATGATTTTATTTATCTAAATATTATAAAATCCTAATTGAAAAGATAAAATTATCATTTAAAAATGATTTTATATCTTTATAATACATTATAAGAGAATTTTAGGATATTATATTTTCAATCAAATATAATATTCCTTATCAAATTTAATTTAGGGATGTATTTGTATCAGCAGTATACCTACTTTTCTCTGATATTTATTATTAATTGGTGGCAGAATCGTGAATTACCTGGACGTGGAAGGGCAGAAAGTGATAACATAGTCAGCTCCAGCGCATGTGAAGGTGCTGGTGCTATCGTCGTACGCATAGCTGTACGCGCGGGGGCACGCGTTCTTGAAAAACAAGGAATACGAGCTGGGCTTGCACGTGTTCGGGTTCCCGTAGGCGCCGCTGCAGCAATACTGTGGCGTGCCGTACGCCTCGCACGCGCTCCTGCACGCGACGGAGTCGCTCCCACCGTTGGATTTCGAGACCACCTTCAGATCGGACGGACACGCGCCGTTCAGGTCCGCCAGACACCCCGTCGAGCTGCAGTTCCCCGAGCCGCCGCGCGGGGCGACGAGCATGGGGAGGTTGTAGCCGTCGACGAGGCTGACGTCGTAGAAGTCGAGGCCGTCGGCGCCGGCGAGGGTGAACTCAGCGAGGGTGGCGGGGGGTGCGGCGCCGCTGCCGGAGCAGGGGGTCTTGCCGGAGCCGCAGTCGCCGGTGGCGCAGGTGAAGGCGCCGGTGGTGGGGTCGGTGGAGCAGAGGGTGCGGGCCCACATGCGGCCGGACCAGTTGGAGGGGGCGGAGACGGTTTGGGTCTCGGACTTTTGTAAAGGGAAGCCCGTCGTGGAGAGCTCCGGTGTGCCGGCGTTGGAGAGGATGCCCGGCCAGACGGTGTAGTCGCAGTTGTTGGTGAATGTGAATGTTGCCGATAGTGCCCCTGAAACAGAGAGGGATTTTAGTTAGTGTGAAACAGAGGAGATGAGAAGACAATTGGAAAAGATTGGTGGGTGTTATGATAACATATACCTGAAATTAAGAGAGAGAGAGTGATGAAGGTGATGAAGATTGAGTGCTTTGCCATTGGCTCTCTCTTGAAGGGTGAATGAATGGAGGGGAGGTTTGTTAGTTTTTTTTTTTTTGTTTTGAAGGGATAGGGTGGAGGGGGTTATTTATAATAGTCTGCTGGTTTTTATTTTATATTATTTTTATAATAATGAAAGAAGTGGTTTAAGAAGTAATAAGTCATGGAATGAGATGATAAATGTGGAGATAAGTGAAAGAAAAATAATTTATCATATTTGATATAAAAGTTCATTTGAATAAAATATGGACAATTGTCACAATAGAATTGATAGATCTTTGATCCCACAAAATTTAAACAGCTTATCTGTAAAATCTTAGGGCTAGATTGATAAGAGATTAATATTTTGAGAATAAGTTGTTTTAATTTTAGATGATAAAAAATTTATTAATTTTATTAAAATTGAGATTAAAAGTGGGGATATATATTATTCAAGCCTTTAGCGAGGTGAAATAAAAAAAATCCAAATTTCATTTCAAAATTGAAATAGTTTTTTTTAATAGACTTTTGTAATTGCTCTTATAAAATTACTTTATCAAAAAAATTGAGACAATTGTTCATATTTTATCGTGACTATTTTTTATATCAAACATGATAAATCGTTCTTCATTTATCTCCACAATTACCTCTTATATTACCCTGCATCCCCTTCCTAACCAACCCTTGATCTTTTGTTAAACCAACTTAAAGAGGGGTATTTTGGGAATAGAGAGAAGATGGGCATGGCCTGGTGTGGGCGGCGGTCCAGGGGTGGGGATTCGCCGCCTCCGGATGGGTGGAGAGAGTCACATTTGGCAGGCTTTTAAATACATGTATTCAACGTGTCCTTTGACCTTGCACCATCACTTTTAACTTTTTAGACTTCTTTATAGACACTCGAATATATAAGAAGATTATTAATTACATATAACTAATAACTATAAATACAGGTCACCATCGTTAACTATAGGTACAGAGTTGGGGGTGACCTGGCAAACCGATTTCCGCGGGTGTCTCCGAGGGTCTCGAGGATCTGGCACGACATTCTGACTGCAACATCACAGTTCTCTACTGCTATCAGATGGAAGGTGGGAGACGGAAGGTCTGTATTGTTCTGGCATGATCATTGGCTCGGAGATGGTCCGCTTAACATTCGATTTCAGCGGATCTTCGAGCTCTCCGTGGCTCCGTTGGGTCGTGTTTGCCACTTCAGGGTGCTTCAAGGCCTGAACTACATCTGGTCGATCAACCTGTCCCGAGAACTATCTGGGGAGGAGGAGGTAGAGATTTCTGACATGTTATTGGAGCTCTCCTTAGTAGATTTTCATGATCCCCTCCCAGACGAAGCACTTTGGAGTCCACAGCCCCGACTAGGGTTCTCGGTTCAAAGTTGTTACAAATGGGTGCGAAGAGATCATCCTCACTTGCAATCATCGGCAATGAAGTAGCGTGAAATATTCCCAAGATCCCCTTGAAGGTGAAAGCTTTTGTTTGGCTCACGTTTCAAGAAAGATTACTCACCAAAACATATCGAGCTAAGTGGTCCCTCCAGGCAGATATTCTCTGTCCCATGTGCGAGTCGGAGGAGGAGACTCCAGAGCACCTCTTCATAACTTGTTCGGTAGCCAGGCAACTATGGGCCCTCCTCAAGGTGGCAGCGGATTTTGATCTGCAGACTCAGTCCTTACAGGGGCTTTGGGAAGCCGATCGTAATCTCAAGCAGACGGGTGATAGAAGTCCCCGAGCAAAGGTGTCGCAATCTCTGGTTCCGGCGGTCGTGTGGGCTCTCTGGCTTGCTCGTAACAGCAAGGCCTATCGCAACACCCGAGTGTGTCCCGAAAATGTTTGGGATTCGGCTGTGTACTTTATCAAATCTTGGGGTCGAGCTTGTGTGGGTGCGAAGATTGGTTTCATTAGGGGCAAACTGATCCTTATCGATGGCTAGTCACTACTGGTCTCCCGGGGGTCGACAGAATCCTTTTCTGCTTTGTTATCTTTGGCTTTAAAATTTAGTTTATTTGGACTTCCTAGTTGGGTTGCCCCTCAGCGAGTTATGCTTCCATTATCTTGGGCTTCAGTTTTTAATAAAAAAAGCTCTAGCTTATCTTTAACTCAAAAAAAAAAAACTAATAACTATATGTCCAAAAAATAAGAAATAAACGTAACACGAAGACATGATTAAAAAAAAAAAAAAAAACAGTTAAAAGTTATCACAATATCAAGTGTTTAGAGACTGCAAATTTGATAGTTTTCAAAGCTAGCTGTTCAAATGTTGAATTGGAGTTGTAAATGGTGTTATGTAAATTGACCTTTGTATCTTAGGTTAGGTTAAAGTAACGTCTAACATCTACCGTGAAATGAATTAGTTCTCTCTAATGAAACTTATGATAAGCATGCTATCAGTCATTGTAGCTGGTGATGTATCAACTTGACAGAGGAAAAGAATACATACACGTTTTATCCACCATTGTCAAGAGACATATTAGTTTTTTTTTAGTGGTTCAAAATTTTCAGACATTGTTGTGTGGATTAAAATCAAATAAGTGAGTGGTGCTTCATGTTTTATAGCGTTGCATTCTTCTGATTCCATATTAACACCAACTATGATATAAAGGAAATTCAATTGACTTGTTGATCACTAAGAAGTCAACGTCCGTGACAAGATTTGATCCACTTTGACCAATTATCAATGTCAACGAGACCAGAGCAAGAACACATTACACATGCACTGAAACATTGAAAGACAAAGGTAGCACTGAAAGAATATCTGTGCTGATGATTTTAGCTCTAATGGCTGTACTGTGGCCATTATATCATGACCAGCAAATGATACATATAAAATGGTGTGATCAGTAAAAGAAAGCCTACATGCATCTAGCTACTCAAAACAGGTTCAAATCAAAATGAATTAATGTCAATATAGTATAAGTGGGGTAGATCACCAAAAGCTAGGAAATTAGTGCAATTAGATATGTACCACAACCACCAAAACCTACGTACATCCTGCGTGGCAATATCATCGTTTGGTGCAAACCAACAACCATAAATAATCCGATGTAACATCTCAACTTCCTTACCCAAAAAAAATAAAATAAAATTGTACGAATTAACACCATTATGGGTTGCATAATGCATGTATATTTACATGGAAAATAATATGTTCAATCCTGTTTTGTAGTCTCATTTGTAGCCTGTATATATTTAATTATTAGCTATTGTAATACATTATTTTAGAAAAAGCGATGTAGATGTACGTAATTAAATGAATTGAATGTATTTTTTTATGATTATTCGTGATGGAGTATATATTGAGATAGCGGAATATATACTGTGTCAGATGATTCCAAACGCTACATGTTAGTGACTCGGCAAACTATGAATATGAGCTATATATCAGCGCCATGTATATATAACTTTTGGTCTTCATGTTTCTAAATTATCAAATCATTAATTCTATCACTTTGAGTAGGCATGATTTCATGATTAGCCAACATTAGAAGTACTAGTAGATTTCCATTGTTACCTATGGTAGATCGTTATCTAATATGACAACCAAATTTTAATTTACACCAAATTATCATTGAATACTATACAAAAAAGTGCTCGAATAGTTACAGGCTTATATTCTAATTTGATGGCAACTTCTCGTCCAATATTTTATTAATTGTAAGTCTCTATCAACTTAAGATAATCCATTTCGAAGGATAGTAATTGATTTCACAAACTATTGGACATAAAACTTACCATATAGCTAGGAATATCAGTAAAGAAGGGATTGATTGATCTTTATTATTGCTCCTTTTTTTATCTTTATTAATGTTAAATTGGTATAAGGCAAAACTGAGTTTGAGTTGGCCGGTTAGTATCCCCATTCCAAAAAGGATGTCAGATGATCAAATATCAGGGGCATCAATTTTTTAAAAAAACATTGGTGTAGAGAACAAACTAAATTCAATTATGGTAGATGGTACGAGAAAAAAATTGGGACAGTGGTAAAATAATGTGGTAGTGGAAAGTGTAGGAGATGAATATGAGGTGGTCATGTGGAGATCACACATTCGCAAGCAAGTCCAATGCCAAACATTCATAATCTTCCATCAAAATTACAAGTTTACAGCACTAGGAAAGAAAACAAAGCAAAGAAAGGTATCAGCTTCATCAATCATAAGCTCATGACATCAGCTGGAACCTTGAATGTTGAACCTGAATCTGGTCTACATATATTATGCCTTCAAGCATTACTTTTGCCTAAATAACCCCTCCAATAACTTAATTGCAAATGGCATTCACTGTGGACATCTTAAGGCCTAGTTTAGCTTGGGAATAAAGAGTTAGGATAAAGAAAAAATTAGGTTAGATCGCTTGTTATCCCATATGGTATAAAAAAAAATGGGGATAAAGTATGGACAATTGTCCACGTTTTGAGATAAAAAATGGGAATAGTTTGTTCTGGGTAAAAAGTGGAATAGACTTTGTCCCAATTTTTTATCTCAATTTTGTAAAATTGGGATAACATTTATTACTACCATTTCCAAGAAAATAAATGAAAAAAAAAAAGAATGTGCTCCACTAAACAATATTAATGCCCCATTAATAGGAAGGGTAAATTTGACATTTTTTAAAAAAATTTGAAGTTATCCCATATGTAAGATTGAGGATAAGAAAATAAAAAATGAGAATAATAAAAAACATTACCAAATGCAAATCTGGATAAAAATAATGATTTTTTTATCCTTATAAATTAGACTAACTTATCCTAAAAGTTTATCCATTTACCAAACTAAGCCTAAAAGAGTTGATGTATTGGTGTTACGTCATGGTCCATGGTTTTGGAACCCATGCGTTGTGAACGTGTTTAGTGTGGTGGTTACGATATCCAAATCGAACTCTCCATCTGCATATTAGAACGTGAACCTGACTCAAATTGTTATTCAAACAAATATCACAGATAACCCACCAGAGTCTCAGTGAGTTGGCTAACACCATGGGTTTACTCCTCATTAACGCGTGTTCGACTCCCACCCTTGATTTACCCAAATGCCCGTAGAAAACTTTCGAGTGGATCGATACGGACATCCGAATAATTAGTCCTTGCTACGAAGAGTTTGGGATATGTATGACTACAAGGCTACGAAAAAAAAATGATGTCTTTCATTTCAGCTGCGGTGCGGGCCATTTGATTAACAAGAAACGATGATGTGGTTTTTAAGCACATGCTATTCTACTATGAGAACTTATGGGAGATGACAATGCAGTGTGTAAAAGACTCTGGCAAACATCTTGGAGGAGCGACAGGGGTGCAGTTTGAGGAAGAAGGGTGGCGCATACTGGAGGCATAAGTGTTATTTGGCATTTTGGACCCAATAGAAACATTTTCTATTGAGCTTGCATTTTTTTCTTTTCGCTTTCAGTGGTTCGTTTATTTTTTATTTTAATCTTCTCATCCAAAATTCAGACATTCCTTATTTTGCGTTATGAAACACAAACGACCACAATTTTTCCAAAAAAAAACCTTCTTGAGGAATTCTGGGAACCATGGTCCAAAGAGAATGTTTTATGTTTGGTTGTCATCTCTTTCTTGCCTAACATGTGTTCTAAGAACCCATAATTTACATGTGAAGCATGTGATTCTTGTATAAGCTAAATAATTGTTTTTGGATTTTATTTTTTGGTAAATTTAGTTTTCTTGTCATGTTTTATGTTTCATAACAGTAATAAAATTAGTCGTCCACCTGCACAGTGCCTTTTAAAGAGTATATGTGAACAGTTAGTTTTCAAACAAATAATTTATTAATACAATATATAATAAGCCGTCAATTGTTGATTTTATATACATACATCTCTCATCGTGAAAGGAGCACAAGCTTCTCATCATTCGATGATGAAACACCGTAACGTCAAATTCAGTCACGCTTGATTTCTTTTTCTTTTTTATTTTTTTCTTAAAGAAATCATGTTCCATTGAGCAGATTTTGCAATAGTTTTTTTTTTTTTTTTAATTTTTTAAAAATAAAAGCCCATCCCAAGTCCAAACCAAGTTAATGTTTCTTATTATTATAAGTATAGAAAATTCATCGAGATCAGATCTCTCTGTTTGCTGCATGTACACCAAAGAAACGAATGTTGTCAAAACTCTTTAAAAAACCAAAAAGGCCAAGACTTGCTAACATAAAGCATATGTGATTCCTTTCACATGAATTATTTTGGTTTCGTGTGGCTCCCAATAGAAAAATTCCAATATACATATATTTAGTTGGGGCGGAGATATCCGTTCAGTTTTATACATTATGATAACACAATACGAAATTAATTTTTTTTCATACTGCAATAAATTATTGCAAAAAATTATTATATCTCAATATATTTCATTTTGTATAATAAAATATATTTCAATAGACAAATGTATAATTATTTTAAAAAAGAAAAACAATGTGAATTACCATGGGGGACTGCATATCATTTTCCATTTGGTAATCAAGATTTTCATCAAAAAAACTATCATTTTTACTTTTTATGAAGAACAGAGAAAACATTCACAACTCTTATTTAAAATCAGTCTGTATCAGTACAGAGACATACGCAGCTTGTGAGGGACTCACCCTTGTCCATTAAGCATTTTTAAAATGCTCCTGCAATGATATATGGAGGAAGATCAGTTCCAGTCACAATCAACTTGTTGTGTTGTTTTATACAATCCCGTGTTGTCATTCTATCAGAATTGAAGAATTAGATTAATAAAAAAGGAGATGATAAGTTAATGGACCACCTTGCAATATAATATCATCCGTTGCTGTTAACATCCGCAAATGGGAGGCCTAGCTGTTCGCAGCACTCTTTCAGTTCCTAAAGGCAGGAAGCATGAATGTCCAAATTGAACATCACCAGATAAAAATGATAATAATAATTATGTCCGCGTGTTTTCTAATGTCATCAATCTATTATTTTTCAGGAGGAAAAGAAAATAAAGAAATATATGTTTGTGGGTGATTGAGCACCCAAGCATGATGTGTGATGCCAATTTCAGATTGATAACAAAACAACAAAACCTATCTTTATCAGGAATCACTCAATTGAAAGTCATACATACTTTTTTATGGCCAAAAAGCCTTCACCCATGAGAGGGACAGATCTCTCCCTTAACCAAATATAATTTTCCTGGAGAGGTAAAAGAATCTGGGTTCATAAGAGGGTCACATTTGGAAAGGAGACACATGATAACATCGTGTCAATAATACACTTCAAAGATTCTCGAAGATTTGACCAACCACAACCTCCAGGTGAACACTGTGCAAGTAATTTCAAGAGGTTCTAAAATTTGTTCAAACCAGTCATTGGGGGTAGAACACAAATACATCACTGCATAAGGGATCAACCTTTGCCTTGTAAGTTTATTACAAGCCCTCATTAGTGTAAGGTTTTCATGGAGGAACTATGTTCACCACATAAGTTGTAGAACTGAATTTTCATCTTTCTTTACTATGAAAGTAGCACAATATATGTTTCACATCTCATTAGATGGATATAATTCTTGCACATAAAATCTAATGTGTAGTGAATTCAGGTGATGTACTGTCTACATGAGATGGCACAAAATCAGGAGATGAATTACAATATAAAGCATCCAACAGTTTGAATTTGTACATGAAAAGTGTGTAATGAGGTTATGGAGTCAAACTTATTGGGCCATAGTTTGCTTGGCAAGGGAACCTAAGAATCTTTGGAGGGATCTTTTTGCACTAGTCAAGGACATATCAAATCCACTTTCTTCCTGGCCTTCTTCCAGCAGCTGGCTTTTTTTGGTAGATTGTACTTCTCGGACAAGCTTCCGTAACTCCTATAGGAAGATGACCAGAGATCAATGAAGCCCAAGAAAGCATTAGAGGAATTAATAATGGCTCTAAATTACAAAGAGGGAAGATAGATACGGTCACAAGTTTTCTGATAAATTGTGAAACATATTACGAAACAAACTACACATGGGTCAATACGTGAACCAAACAAGCATAAAGGATAATGATCAATGCCACTACGATTAAAAACAAAAGCGTGCAGGATGCAGTGAGTCACAACTTTGTAGATGCATGCATCTAGAGAACCGATGAGAAAGACATGCAATCTTTTTTTCAAGCAGAAACCATTCTAAAGGCCCAATTGTCTATTTCTCTATGCAATAATTGGCATTGCAAAAATCAGAGCAAGAAACCTTCCACAAAAGAGAAATAATTTACATCTGGACTAATGGGGATATCAAACAACCAAAGCCAAAAAAAAAATTACAATTTACTTTTTTTCTTAGGGCCCGTTTGGTATCGCGTTTGAACGCTCTTTTGCTTTTTGAAAAGCTGAAAAGCTAAAATCGTGCAGTCAAACGGGGCAGCTTTTTGCATAATCGGAAGCTGGATTCCTTTTAATTTTTTCCTCGAAATCTGTGTTTTAAAAAGCTCAGAAACAATGCTTTTTGGTCGGAATCGATTTTTTGAATTGAAAAGCAGCTTTCTCTACCAAACATTAAACTCCTTTCAAATATTGATTCATGAATTAAAAAAAAGCATCCTAAAAAAGTCAAGGTCTAAAATCATCTTAAAAAGCAGCTTTATTCCAAAAGCTACTTTTCAATCTGTGTTTCCAAACGGACCCTTAGACTGAACCATATAACGACACGTCCATATTATTATTTCACGCAACAGTTTAATTATGTGATCACTATCATGCAAAGGTCTAATTTAGCATTCAAAACTTCCAAGTAATCATGGATGCTTCCATCTTGTCAAATTTAAATCCGGATTGACAAAAGTTGTATATGCAAGAAGATATAAATTATGTGAACCTCTTCTGAATCTATAGCATCTATACACTAAAATATTATTTGCATATGCCATACTAATATAGTTCTTGGATTATAGAAACTTAAGAAAAACACAGACTGTTAACTTGTGCGTAAATGGCATGTGAGTTCTATAATAAATATTTGGCAATCAAATCCATCATGCTTCAATCCCATCCAAGAAGTTCAACCATTTTTCACAGTGATTCCTTGAAGGATAGAATATATTAGAAGACATCACTTCAATTACTCATATGACTATGCATTTCCTAAATTATGCAGATATCAGTATATATGCTGGTACATTATCCAAACTTAAAGGTATCTAGACAAACCTTCAGCTGAAGAACATAGTTAGCATAAAACTCCCGAGCAAATAACACAGAGTTAATGATAGCATATAATTTATAAAGTGATCAAAAACACCCCCAGCATGCAAAAAACCCAATGGTGCTTATCCAATGATAACAGATATAAATATGTTCCATAAATAACCAATAATTGGGGGTTAGATCCGTGATAGTGCACTGTTCACTAGATGCCATGCATAAACACATTTCTTATCTTGACATTGTGGCATGGAAAATATTGACAAACATTGATGAAAAAAAGGTAGACTGTGCTACCGGCACTTGTATTCCAAAGTGATGGTTACATGTTCGAATGGGGGGGTGAGAGGAGAAGAGAAAAAAGGTACAAAAAAAATAAACTGACAAGAAGGCACAAGAAAAGAAAGGGGGGGGGGGGGTGCCGTAGATGGAATATCTACCGACATCCCCATATATAAAAAAAAACCTGACACGCACATGATTTCGGGGAAACGCTTTAATATTGCATCTCAGGATATATCTTTCTACACATGTTGTGAGCCTACAGATGTTTAACTATTAAGTATTGACATGAATGATGAAGCATTAAAGGAATAATAATTATTAATTTATAATAGAAAACATTGAAACAATGTTACAAACGTACTTTTGAAGGGCAGATGATTTTCACAAGATTAATACACAACTGAAATTATATTACAACATATTAAACATGAGATGCAGACTCTGACAGAAAGGAGCATAAACCAAAGCTATTAATACAGTAAAATGTTGAAGGGATGTAAACCATAGAGCTTAACTATTTTCTGTCCATCAAAGAGGATAGAAAAATATACAAAGTGAGGTTTCTTTTTCACCAGTGACAAAGAAAAGAATATCAGGGGTACCAAACCTGTATCTAAGTGGGGATATTGAACATAGAAAGACAATTACAATGTGTTAAATGTGTTAGATTATATATCAGTTTGTTATGATATTAGTTTGTTAGTGTGTTACACGTGTAACACTATCTTGTACTATTATATAAAGGGTTTTACTCCCTCTCTAATAGAACAAGGGTTTTAAGGTTTCATTATTAGGATTTTAGTTTATCATTTTTGTGCAAACTCTAAGGGTATTACCTTTCAGAGTTTGGAAGGGAGTGATAAATGTGTTAGATTATATATCAGTTTGTTATGATATTAGTTTGTTAGTGTGTTACACGTATAACACTATCTTGTACTATTATATAAAGGGTTTTAATCCCTCTCTAATAGAACAAGGGTTTTAAGGTTTCATTATTGTTTTCTCTCTCTTATTTCTAACACAATGATTTACTCATGGAGATTTTTGAGAGGAAATATTTCCATGTATAATACAAATTCCCCATCATTTGCAGTTGCTAAAGAAGAGAATTCAACGTCACACAACACCTCCAAATTTGGCATGGAAGTTTAAGTATCTGACATGTGTACTCCCCAACAAAACAAAACGCCAAACCAAAACAAGGCACCAGGAAAAGAAATTAGCATCAAAATTTCTTTGTAAAACTCTACTAACTCACAAATGCTTATCTCAACAAAGAAACAAATTTGTCCATAATATTAAACTCAAAGTATCATCATTGATAAATCATGAACAAGAATGACACAGCCCAGATCACAGCACATATTTTACCATTATTTTCTATTGAGTTGTCGAACCACATTTACAAAAAAAAATTCATGTTGGTACTTCTATTATATAAAACCATACATGGTGTGCTAGCAATTCCAGAGTTATCAAAAAATTAATGATACCTGACGATCAAATTCAACATTGCGAACTGAATATACTTCATTGGTAATAGATGAATCCTTGCAAACTAGACCTTCGAACCATCTGCTTGCTAACTCCATATGTTCATGGCATCCCTGAAATATTTTAAATGTTGACAGATTCATATCATCTCAAATAATATTTAGCATGATGCTAGAATAACCAAACTACATTGATATGAAACTGGGAATTAATAAGCCAATTCATGTATCAAAAGTTAATGCCCGGTGGTGTGGTGTACCTCCTCATCCTCAAACTCTGTTTTTATTTCATCTTCTTCATCATCTTCAATGGACACAGCTTGTTGACCAGATAAAGCTTGCAGCTTATCATAGTCACCATCTTTTGAAGCCTGGATTAAAGCATCCATCAATTCCGGTTGTACATTCCGCAATAGCCTCCCTAGTGTGCATTTTGTTAACTAGAAGTCAATACAAACAGAAAATAGAGAGTATCAGGTGGCCAATAAACTTATCCTGGTTATCCATATATTCTAACTTCATCATTAGACAGAACCGGATCACCTAGGTGATAAACTTAACTCTATAGTGTAAAGTAATGAACTAAAATAAGACCTACCATTATGTCTCACTATGTTTCCAGACAAATTAATCCAAGAAATGGAAATCAATTGTAACCCATTCCGGCAGACTGAGAATTCACATTCCTAACAATTTCCCAAAACATAAAATCTTGAATGCGATTCAAAGGAAATTTAATAATTGAGTATGGCTAAAAAGATCTTTGCATGTGTATCCTGCATAGTGAAATATTTAATTACTATTTTCTGAGATGGATGGCAGTAACATAACAAACTTGTCAGACCTGCTAATTTTTTTTGAAAGTGAATAGACTTAACCAATGAACACATAACAGAAAAGAGGGAAGACATCCACTTGGTACTTTCACCTGAGAACCTGAGGATAACAAAACTTCGATTGTCCACAAAGATGCAATATCACAAGTGCTAGAAGCATTGAAGCAATGACGGGAAAAAAGACCCATAGAAAAATATGCATTACAAACTGACATCCAGAAATGCTACTCATACTGGTATCTAAATCACAAGTAAACTGTCATGAATTATATAAATAACAAGTTTTCTAATTCACTATTTATTCATATATACCACATTCACATATAAAAATTTCGAAAGAAAAAAAGGAAAGAAACATAAAACCTATGTAACTGAACTGTCGGCGTCTGCCTTCTCGAACATCAGGACCCAATCTCTGCAACAAAAGAACAACATCCAAACTGATAAATAACACAAAAAATCACACTGGATAACTAAAAATCGAATTTTTAACCACATCACCTTCACTAACATGAGAGCTTCAAAAACCTCTTGTTCAAGAGAAGCCACTCTATAAACAAAAACCCAACCAAGTCAGACTCAACGAAGAAATCATAACCGAAAAGAAAGAAGAAAACCCTAATCACCTCATGATCCGCTTGATTTGGGGGTTGGAAAACTTGGAGAGCTCCATCCCCCACTTGACGGCGCACCGGGCCTCCCTCTTCCTCTCGTTCCGGCTCTTCTTCCCCGCCACCTCCCCCTCCGAATCGGAATCGCTTTCGTCTTCGGTTTCATCCGTCGATGGGGACTGACGGGGGAGTCTGAGTCCGTTGGTCCTGAATCCAACGGCCCTAAACGGGGGAGGGGCGGGGGAGGAGAGGAGGTGTGGAGGGGGTCGTCGAAGGGGTCTCCTGGAGGAGGTGAAGATGGAGGAGATGAGGAGGTGGAGGCATTGGTGGTGGTGGCGGCGGCGGAGGTGGTGTGTTTGGGACGACAAGCCGTGTCTGAGACCGAGCGGGATCAGCTGTGCCGCCATTTTTTTATGAGCCAAGACTCGGTGAGAGATGATCATGGTAAGAAGACTAAGTCGGGTAAACGAACCAAGTCACTTGGGCTCTGTTCAAGCTCGACTCAATTTGAGATTCAATTAGACAGACGAGCGAGCTTAAATAATTTTTAAAGCTCAATTAAGCTTAGGATCTAGATCGAGCTTCATTTTATATTCAAACTAGGCTCGCTTGTGTTATAAAAAACTTAATTGAAGCATGGCTTAACTCATTTGTAAAATCAAAACATTAAACCAATACAAAGTTATGCTCGTGTAGACTCATAAACTTGACTTGACTCATATAGACTAAAAATTTATTTTCAACCCCTAAAAACCCTAAAATAAAGAAGAATACTAGGCTTGTTGAGGCTCGGCTCAGCTCATTTATAAACGAGTCGAGCTTCAACATGTCAAAGTTCGACTCGTTCGACTAGTTTATCACCTCTAAACAAGACTACAAGAGAACCTCTACCCGATCCATAATCGAATCTGGATACCCGAACTGTTTTTAATGCGGACTGGGTTGTTCATCAGGAGTTTTTGTCAACAATACACACACACACACGTCAAATACATATATTTTTTTGATCGAATACACTGATATCCATATCTATATTTTAGATTTTAGAATATCGGATATTTTTTATTTTTGAATGTCAATTTAATTAGATTTAGATATTTTTTTGAATAATTCACAGACTTAACTACATGGATTACTTTATAAAATAAAATTTATGAGATACACTGTATGGGAGGTGCAAATGAAATAACCCTTGTGGAGGTAAAAATCCGCACCATGACACGTGTTATGCCATGATTGACGTATCATAGCAAGACGGATATGGGCCATGCGTGGGCCCCGCGAATCAGAGTCTGGATTCTGAGCAATGATGACTTTTCCAGATACGTTGACACGAGTAGATCCAGGGTCTAGTCGGACAGTCAGGCACCTCGCGAAAGAATACTTCATTTCATATAAGTGCATATACTCCCATAATGAGAGAGTATATGAATTTTTAAAAAATAAAAATCGGTGTAGACTATGATTAGGGTTGTACAGGGGGCTGAATATATGCTGGATGGGCGTTGTTATACCTAGATCAGTTTTCAGCTCGAATTCCAGCCCTATATGTGTCGATAGAAAATTAATGACGCATATGCTTACGTTAACAAGGCATATGTTTCAGAAGAATTTTTTTACATTTCCTATAAATGCATCCATGCAATTCATTGGAGCATATACTTTGTTTTTTTATAAAAGCACGTATCTCATTAGATGAGATATACTATTTTTAAAAAATTTAAAATATCTGTAAACTGAAATTGAGACTAGACGTAACATTATCCATGCTTGGGGCATATCATTTTTCAAGACTCAAACTACGATTGCAATTTGGGATTATTATGGCCCACGAAATGACCAGGACCAAAGCCCACAACCAGTCCACACTCAGGTTTTTTCCAAAGTTTTTTTCTTCTTCTAGGCTTTGATACATTCGGTCTGTTTTACAGTTCATTTTACAACCATATACACTATAATAACATAATATATATTACACTATCATAGTATATAGAGTTCTATCATAGTGTATGAACTAAATTTTTTTAATTTTTTCAAAATAAAAAAAAAAATATTATTATATCTCAATATATATTTCATTTTATATAATAGCATATATTTCAATAGAAGAGTATATGAATTTTTTTTTAAAAATAGTATGGACTAAAAATGGAGCTGCAAAGCCTGCAACGAGGGTTTAATATATAATTTTTTTTTTTTTCTAATCATGCCTCTGGACTCATACAAAGGGAAGGGTGTCCCTGACTGCAATTGTAAGGCCGGTTGGGAATTTTCACCACAAAATTCTTGAGCTCATCCCAATAATATGAAAAACACTCCGTGCAAAATTTCTTTTGAAAAGCATTGACCATGTTGTAAACTTTCTCACCAATTAAACGGGTTCGAATTTTCTGTTTGTTTTTTTATACTTTGATCTTGTTTATTTTTTATTGTGGGGTTGTCACATTATCATAGTTAAAATTAAACAATTATAAATACATTAAATCATGAATAAATTCATACATGATGAATGAATCCATTTTATTTTACTAATTTAAAACAATTTAATTGATTAAAGCACAAAATAAATAAAGAAAAACAAACAGATGATCAATAGTATAGACTACAAATGGAGCTGCAAAGCCTGCAACGAGGGTTTAACATATAATTTTTTCTTTTTTTCTAAATCATGCCTCTGGACTCATACAAAGGGAAGGGTGTCCCCGACTGCAATTGTAAGGCCGGTTGAGAATTTTCACCACAAAATTCTTGAGCTCACCCCAATAATATGAAAAACATTCCGTGCAAAATTTCTTTCGAAAAGCATTAACCATGTTGTAAACTTTCTCACCCCAATGAATTAAACGGGTTCGAATTTTCTGTTTGTTTTTTTATACTTGAATCTTGTTTATTTTTTATTGTGGGGTTGTCACATTATCATAGTTAAAATTAAACAATTATAAATACATTAAATCATGAATAAATTCATACATGATGAATGAATCCATTTTATTTTATAAATTTAAAACAATTTGATTGATCAAAGCACGAAACAAGTAAAGAAAAACAAACAGATGATCAATAGTATAGACTAAAAATGGAGCTGCAAAGCCTGCAACGAGGGTTTAATATATAATTTTTTTTTTTTTCTAATCATGCCTCTGGACTCATACAAAGGGAAGGGTGTCCCTGACTGCAATTGTAAGGCCGGTTGGGAATTTTCACCACAAAATTCTTGAGCTCATCCCAATAATATGAAAAACACTCCGTGCAAAATTTCTTTCGAAAAGCATTAACCATGTTGTAAACTTTCTCACCAATTAAACGAGTTTGAATTTTCTGCTTGTTTTTTCATACTTTGATCTTGTTTATTTTTTATTGTGGGGTTGTCACATTATCATAGTTAAAATTAAACAATTATAAATACATTAAATCATGAATAAATTCATACATGAATGGATCCATTTTATTTTATGAATTTAAAACAATTTAATTGATCAAAGCACGAAACAAGTAAAGAAAAACAAACAGATGATCAATAGTATAGACTACAAATGGAGCTGCAAAGCCTGCAACGAGGGTTTAATATATAATTTTTTTTTTTTTCTAAATCATGCCTCCGGACTCATACAAAGGGAAGGGTGTCCCTGACTGCAATTGTAAGGCCGGTTGGGAATTTTCACCACAAAATTCTTGAGCTCATCCCAATAATATGAAAAACACTCCGTGCAAAATTTCTTTTGAAAAGCATTGACCATGTTGTAAACTTTCTCACCAATTAAACGGGTTCGAATTTTCTGTTTGTTTTTTTATACTTTGATCTTGTTTATTTTTTATTGTGGGGTTGTCACATTATCATAGTTAAAATTAAACAATTATAAATACATTAAATCATGAATAAATTCATACATGATGAATGGATCCATTTTATTTTACTAATTTAAAACAATTTAATTGATTAAAGCACAAAATAAATAAAGAAAAACAAGCAGATGATCAATCCCCCCCCCCCCCCCCCCCCCAAACTTTCCCTCCTCCAGGGGCCACCCTTTCTCTAGCAACTCTTCGGTGTATGTGGTGGTGGTATACGGTGATTGTGGTGGTACACGATGACAATAATGGTGGTGGTGGTGGTGGTGGTAGCACTGAAAGGACACCATTGAAAGCGGGCACCACACACGGAAGGGAGGCGACTGGGAGGGAGGTCAGAAAGGGAAGGAGAGATGTTAGGAGGAGAGAAATGAAAAGGTTGGGTTTATAGGTTGAAATGAACATATATATGCATAGATTGGCTAAATGATGGGGGTGGAACAATATACATCAAGGTGGAAGTAACCATGCCACAAATTTTTTACCTTATGTTATATATAGTATCATTTACAGTTTCTCATGCAGTATCACATATATAAATAATTAAAATATATATTTCATTTTTATAAAAATATATGTTTTGTTAAATGGAAATATACACATTTAAAATATACAAAAATATGAGGATTAAAGATGTGAGAGTTGCTTGTGAAGTTATAATCGTGACTATCCATTATGTTTTTCATATTTTTGTGGACATTGATTCACTAAGTTGTTCTTGCATATGTTCTTGCCATTTCCAATTCCGCAAAATTGTTGACTAGATTAGAAACACACACTCATGAGGGGTGATATGGTGCGGACATCATATATCCTCTTAATATGCGATCACTTCATAATAACAATGCAATTGTGGTGCATTCAATTAAATTGAAAGAAATGGTACATAAAAAAATCACATGAGAGAAAGGGAGAGATCCCATGTGGAGAAAAAAAAAAAAAAAAAACAAGGATTCCGATACATGGGAATATATGCGATTTTATGGGGTGGTTTCTTTATACATATAATTAAAATCCATTTAATTAGATGGTGATAAGATGGTAACTACACCTAGATGAAGAGGGAATGATGACCATATATATATATATATATATATATATATATATATATATCGTGGAGAGAAAATCTCGCACTCTTCATAAGGGCGCCACGTGTCCTTGTAAGTTGGGTAAACAGGTAATGTGACCCGGATTATGACCGAATACCAACTAGACGATGAGGACAACTTAGTTCTTCGCTCGAGGAGTCTAACTCGGGAAGTGGCTACTCTCCCGAGTAGAACAGGGATCAGGTCATAGATTCCCCACCAAAGGTATGACCCCAAGAGGAAATCAAAGATGACCATGCCAACAATGGCCCGGGGAGGGCCATGGTTAGCCAATCGATCTGACCCTCTACAAAACATGACCGTTGGAGTGTCCCCGAGTCCAAACAGCCTGATCTGGGTCCAGACCTAGCCCTGGTCATAGGAGGAGGGGGACACTGACACTGTAAGACAGGGTCAGGGTTGCTCTGCTCTGCCAAATTAACAGAGAAGTGCCATGGCCCCAACAAGCCGCCTGCCACTACTCGTTGCAGTCACGATTAAAGCCAATGAGGCTACGCTACGTGGCCACGACATTATAACAAACCCCCAGTCCTATATCTTGCCGAATCTTCCATGTCTGGAGATTCTCGCCAAGATATAGGGACGTTTGGGCAGGAAATGACGTGACCACTCACTCAACTAAAATGACAAGAGAAGGAGGAGAGAGGATATACACAAGTAAGCACTGAAAACCACAAGTAAGCACTGAAAACATATGGGTCTTCAAGTTCTATTGAGTTATCTTTTTCATCTTCATCTTTATTTTCTTTATTCACTCCACTAAATTGAGCATCGTCCCTTTAGCCAGCACCATGTTGGTGTCTCATACTCTCTTGGTGCAGGATCTCAGACACGAGGAACCTGATCTTCACCTAGAGGCGGACCTCCGACTCGACTATATTTATCGAGGGAAAACACCACCTTCATATGAGTAATTATATGCGGTTGTGTGGAAACCGTGTCTACCGTCCAGGAACAATTATAAATCATGCTATCGCTGCTCCAAGAATCAGACGGTTCCTTGATTTGAAATGAAATTAAAATAACCAGCCCAACAACTTACCAAGTCACCCGATGCAGCCCCCATATCCTTTCTTAAAACATGAAAAAAACAATTGATATAAAGAAATTTTCTTACATTTTATATAAATATTTTATTTTTTGAGGCTATAAATCCATACAATTCATTAAGAGTATATGTTTTATTTTTTATTAAAGTACCTCATTAGATGAAATATTATTTTAAAAAATTCAAGACACATGTACACTAAAATTAGGTTAAAAATAAAGCTGTACGTAACATTATCCTTGATATAATGAAGAACTAATGTACTACATAATTCATTATTCATATGTTTTCGTTAAGTGAAATATACACTTTTAAAAATCTCAAAACCTATTGGCTCTCTGACAATAGCGCAGCAGCACTGATTTTTCATTCAGGTCACAATAGAAAGATAGACATGTCACTGACCTCATTAACACTTGAATGGGTCAATACAAGTAAGGATGTGCAGTTAGTTTTTTTTTTTTTTTATTAAAAGGCCCTGTGATCAGAGCAATATATTATTATAATAAAAAATTATACAATAAAAGTTGAACGATCCCATTTGATAGGTGGGAAGTAAGGATGTGCAGTTAGTTTCCTTGGAATTCCCATTGCAATAGTTTGAAGGATATAATTAGCATCAATCAATCGAAGCATAATGAATCCTCCACGGAACATCACGGATATTCAATAATATAAGGGTTCAAAGAATAATTTGGGTAAAACTTGGAGCATCAAACAAATAGTATTCATAAAACAAAATAAAAAGATCTCTGAATAATTTTTTTTTATTTGATAAAAGGATTGTGTTAGGAGTTGTCAAGACTCCTATTTAAATAGATTATAAAAATAAAATCAAATTCATAAATCTAATCATAACAACATTATCAAAATAATAATCAACTTTATTATATCCTAAGTATCCATAAAGGATGAAATAAACCTAACAAATTAAAACTAAAACTACACATTATTTGATGGTCGTGTGGTCTGTATCGAGAGTGTTTTGTGGCCAGTGAAGAATCGGCAACTACACCCGAAATGCGACCACAAATCCCAATTCGGCCGATACATCGAAGGCGGATAACCTTGTCCGACCCGAGAATCTCTGAAGTCGAACCCTAGGCACTCTCCATTCCAAAATCTCTGAAAAAAAAAAAAAATGCATGCATGAGGCCTAACAAACCACACAATAGCAAAAACTACTAGTGCAACTTGGACGGGTTAAATCTGACCCAATTTGATTCAATTTGATATTTGGATGGGTTTTAATTGGGGTTTTAGTGTTCAAGTTCAACTCATACCTGAGCAACCCAATCTAATTCAGGTTGAGAGTTTTGGTAGCCCAAACCAAACCCGGATAGATGTAGGGAGTGATAAATTTGAATATCTTAAGTTATATCTTAATATTTTACTTTTTAAGAGAAAATTTGAAGTGGTTAATTTATTTTTATTTGAAATGTATCATCTCTATAGTTTCATCTCTTTGTTCTATTAATAAAAAATTTCTCATTTTCAGTTTTCTTATTTTTTCGTGAAGAGTACTTCCTCTTGCAAAATTGTTTAAAATGACACATTTTTAAAGTTAAATCTAAACCAACTTAACCCACCCCGAACCAAATCAAATCTAATTCTGACTAGGCTGTTTGGGTAGGGGAATAGGGGAAGAACAAGAGGGAATTAGGGGGAATAAGCAAAAGAAATTGTTTGGAAGGAAGGAATAAATGTGTATAGCTATGTCAAAATAGGTGAGGATAATATAATATTTGTATTTCCTTAGAATTGTGTTATTACACATAATGCATTATACTAGTATAAAAGAGTCTCATTGCCATATCAATTATCATCATCTCTCATAAATAAAGTCCATGGGTCAAATAATTTTTTCATCTTTTATATATCTTTATTCATACTTTATTTACACTTTATCCACATTTTATTCATGGTCAACCAAGCAATATAAACTTTATTATTACGTTTCTCAACAAAAAATAAAAAATAAAAAAACTAAAAACATATCCAAACAAAAAAATTATTTATTTCATTGATATAATAATTTATTCTTAGAATAGTTATAAATCTCAAAAAAACTATTCATTGAATAGTTATAAATCATTTGCTCCCAATGGTTTTGTTTCAGGTTAAGTATCTCGTGTTTAAGGGTAAACTCTAAATCCATCCAAACCACAACAAAAACAATAATGACTTTATAGAAACAATGATACATCAGCCCCCTATATATATATAAATCTTACCTGTCACAACTTTGGGCTGTTCATCCTTCCCCTGTTCCAAGAGAATGTATCTTTTCTCAACTTTGATACCTGAATTTTCAAACATAGATTTCTCGTAATCTTCTTCGCTGTCAAAGTTAATCACTCCATTGCTGTTCTCCTTTTCCTCTTGTTCGGCCATTTATTCTTGTTTGGGATCTCTGATTTGTGTGTGTGTGAGTGTGGAGAAGAGGTTGTGAAATCTATCTATTTATACTACGAATTAGGCAACATCATATATTTATTGTTTTTACATTTTATTAGTTTTAAATTAGGATAAAGATGAAACAAAAACTCTATCTGTCTATTAATATATATATATATATATATATTTAATTTGGATAATATCATGTCAATATATATTTTTAAGGGTTTTGTGAATGAGTGTCTTTAAAGTACTTATTAACTCATATTTATTACAAAGTTTTTAGACAATCCAATAAATCTAATTATAATATTAATCAATAAATTAAAAGATGTTTTAAAATACCAACAATACCTCTAATAAATTCACCATTTTTTTTTTCTTCCCTCCCATATCCAATTTTTCCTCTCATACTCAAATATTTTTATTAAATTAACATTTTTTTTATACAGGCGTTTCCTATGATTTAATTTTTATTAATAAATTTTTCAATGCACAATCTACAATATCAATCCACTATAATGAAAGACATAAAAGTTAAATTTCAACATCTGCTTTATAAATAAAATTAAAAAGCATCCTTTTTTTTTCATTTATCATGAATCCCGCCTACACCAATTTGATGTGAAGCATTCGCCGGAGCCGAAAGTAAGCAAGACCATTTATTCTTAATATATTGAAAAAAAATTCAAATGATAAAAAACTAATAAAGAATGGAGATGCATATAAAATAATTAAAATAAAAGATTAAATTAAACAAAGAAAAAAAATTACCTTATATACCATACAAAAACCATCTTCACATAAGCAATACTAAAATAAGTATTACAACCATATGAAATATGAGATAAGAACAAAAATGAAAGGAGATGTGCATTTTTACATTTTTGGATAAAAATTTTGTGGGAGATAAGGGAAAAATTTGGGTATGGGAGGGAAAAATTAGGGGTGGGAAGAAAAAAAAAGTGGTGAATTTATTAAGGTATTGTTGATATTTTAAAAATATTTTAATACATTGATTCATATAATGATTAAATTTGTTAGGTTGCTTAAAAAGTTAGCAAGAAATATGAGTTAATAAGTGCCCTAGGAGCACTCGTTAACAAAATCCTATTTTATAATGGGATTTTTGCATGTATATTTATCAAAATATTTTTGATGAATTTGTTATTTCCAACTATATCTGAGGGTTAAATTGTGCAAAAAAAAATTTTGAATAGTAATTCTGTAAAATTAAAAATATTTTATATTATGCATAGAAACCCTTTAAAAGGGTATATATGAAAATTTTAAACACATTTGAGGAGTATTGATAATAATAGGGATTCAATGGAATTTTTTTGATAAGATAGGTATTTGAGGGATATATATATATATATATATATATATATATATATATGAAAAAAATGCTTTTTAATTTTACTATACTCCTTTCATTTGTAACACCATAATAAATTTTTCAAATAATTTATTTAATAAAGATTAAAAATTTATTTATATTATTTATGCATATATAACATGAGATATTGTATAAAGAAGGTTTAACTCCACGAGCTGAATAGCCCACAATCCGTGATTTTGACCCGTTGGTTCAATTGAGGATTTGGACCAAATCCCATCAAATGTACGATTTGGGGCAACCAATGCAGATTCCACTCTATAAATAGGGAATCAGCTCTTTCTATTAAGGTATGTGAAAAACTCATTTTTTTATATTAAAAATAAACCCTAATTGCATATTAGGCTGACTTAGGCGTTTGAGGGCTTTTTGCAGGTCACCTTCTCCCAGCTTTCGACTTTCAAGGTCGCAGAGTGTTGATTAGGCCTGTCAACGGGTCAGGTCTGGGTCGGGGTGGACCCGGACCCCGACCCGGACCCGACTCGTGACAAGACCGGGCGGGTTCGGGGAAATGTGAACCCGGACCCGGACCTGTCAGACCCGGCTCGGGTCCGAGTCTAGGTCCGACCTGACCCGGATGGTTAGTAAAAAAAAACAAAACAAGAAGAGCTCATGTATTTGTTTGCCTTATCATTCTATTTGAAAATTTTTATAATAAAACATTATTATTAATGAAACTATGTTTAAATATAATTTTATACAATTCAAAAGAAGTAAATGAATTATTAAACAACATCCAAAACAATAATCACTAATATAAAAAATATATTAACCTAAATAATAAACATAACTAATTATACAAACATTCAAAACAATATTAACCTAAACAACATTCAAAACAATAAACACTAACATATTAACTTAAATAATAAACATAAATCATGCAACAAACTAATTAATCATACAAATTCAAAAGCTAATAAGTTAATTGTCCAAAACAAACCGACGACAATATATTACTAAGTTTATTACATATTAAACAATCAAGTTCTTGCAAGTTGCAACATCAATACAACAAAAAAAATGTTATGATTATGATTATAACTTATGATTTATGGGTTTGTTATGATTAAGATTTATGAACTTGTGGATACAAAAATAAGTTAAGTAAGAAATAAAATTATGTATCAACTAATACTAATGGTCTTATAATATATGAGCATATTTTAATAAAACAATCAGGTCTTGGGTTCAACGGGTCGGGGCGGGGTGGACCCGGACCCGACCCGTTTGTTTGTTCGGGTCCGCTGGGTCGGGTCCAACTCAGGTCAGGTCCAAATCAGGTCAGGTATATTACACATGTAATCGGGTCCAAATCAGATCGGGTCCAGGACTGGACCCGACCCGTTGATAGACCTAGTGTTGATGGTCAGCTTCATACAGTTGGACGAGAGCAGTTCACCGATTTTGTCCACTCTACCTCGCCTGCCCTTTCTTTCTCTGATGGCTCTCTTTATACATCCTCTGGCTGATGACATTCCGGCAATGTGATGACAATTTGTCTAATGTATGAATATTGATGGTTCCATATAAAGACGTGTCTAATACTGACTTTTGATGGCTAAATGTATACTCAATGTATCTAATTGTGATAGTTCAATGTTGATAGCTCATCAATTTTGATGGTTAAATGTTCATGGTTCATCATACAATCTATGTCACTGTGCATCTATGTTTTTTTGTTGAACGTTGCCACACACATACTAGGTCGACAGAGATACCGCCGACTCGTATATGTTATGGTTAACCGCTATCTCATCAAGCGAATGACAATGACTGATTTGATAAGAGGATAAGTGTTGGGATAATGGATAATTATGAAGATAAATGAATGGGATGACAGCTTATCCCTATTCAATATAAAAAAATAATTAGGATAAACTGTGGATAATTATTCTGATTTTAAAATAAAAATGAGGATATTTTGTTCCATCTAAATGATAGAATAATATTTATCCCCACTTTTTATTTCAATTTTGACAACTGTTAATATGAATAAAATTGATGAACTTTTTATCCCTTAAAATTAAGACAACTTATCCTCAAAATCTTATCCTCTTGTCAAATTAGCCCCTTAACCTAGTTTGGCATGGGGATAAGTAGTTAGGATAAGGAAAAAATTGGATTAAAGCACTTGTTATCCCATACAGTATAAAAAACAATGGGGATAAAACATGGACAATTGTTCACATTTTGAAATAAAAAATAAGTATAGTTTGTTCTGGATAAAAGGTGGAACAAATTTTGTCCTAATTTTTTATCCCAATTTTGTAAAATTGGGATAATATTTATTACTACCCTTTCCAAAAAAAAAAAAAAAAAAAGAATGTGCTCCACTAAACAATATTAATGCTCTATTAATAGGAAGTGTGTATTTGATATTTTTTAAAAAAATTTGAAGTTATCCCATATTTGATCCAAAATGCAAGATTGAGGATAAGAAAATAAAAACTGAGGAAAATAAAAAAAATTATCAAATGTAAATTTAGATAAAAATATTGATTTTTTTATTCTTATAAATTAAGTTAATTTTTTCTAAAAATTTATTCTTTTACTAAACTATATTTTAATGATTGTTCCAATCACAAATGATTATCACCCTGAACAGTGTCACCTATACGAATAATATGATAGACTAACACTCGATCAGTCGTTACCATTCAAGTCGACAATGGACAGTCGACTATTGTAAAATAGGTTCATCCTTTGCTTTGTCAAATGACATTCAGAAGTACGCACGTATACATTTATCAGAGGTCTAATCAATTTATTATAAGGTCAATCGATAGTTTTTTATATATATATATATGAGGGATCTTGTGACTAATTTTATGATCGAGTTGAGAATGTTACCTCTACCTGTTTGTTGATATTCTATAGGTTGCTGACAAAAATCTATCGACTTTTCGTTCTAAATTACTAGCACATCGACATAAACAATGCCGACAAATTAACGGTCAAAATAATACATTTTGGTATACTCATTGAAAGTGACAATCAACAACTTACATGCATATCCACTACTCACATTGAAACAAAAATCAAAGACATTCACATTGACATTGACATTCACATTCAGTAGCATTCATTAAAATCAAACATGTATCAAACACATACACATTCCCATTCGCATTCACTGACACATTATTTTTGGTGCGATTAGTATAGAAAGGGTAGATTGAGCCGGTCATGATGACATGGGGTTGGCCAAGCATGACCAACTTCATTCACTAGATTCTATTACCAACTTTCAGTTAAAGAAAAAATCCAAGTCATCGGGCTACAATCCCACCCTGAATTTGTTCCACCATAAATTTTTTTCTCTGAATCATCCATGGAAGATCGTATTCAAATGAATAGGTTCAAATGGAATAATTTGGGCAAGATTTGAAGATATAGACATGCCAACAATAGATCAACTTAAGACAACTCAATAAAAATAATATTCATAAAAAAATAAATATATCTTTTAATAAAATAAATTTTATTGATAAAAAGATTGTTTTAGGAGTTGTTAAAATTTCTCCCTATTATAAATCATAATTAATCCTAATTATTCATAGAGGATAAAATAAGCCTAACAAATAAAACTAAAAGTACACATTATTTGATGGTCTTCTATCGAACTATCCATGGTTCTCGATACCGAAATAGACACACAAATCCCAATTCGTTCGTTACAATGAAGCCGAATAACAACGCCCGCCACGAGAATTGCTGAATTCGAACCCTAGGCATGGTCCATTTTGAAAAAACGCAGTCTCTGAAACAAACAAGTACACGCACAAGACCTAACAAAAATCAATCCCACGGTAGCAAAAACAAAACAACAATGACTTTAAAAATAATTATAATAAAAAAAAGAATTGACAGTGTTACATGCAATCCTATTTATAGCCCCAAATTCAGTCTTATATTCATATTTTTTATGAGCCATTCAATGAGATATATAACTCAAACTATTTTTTTTACATTTGCTAAAAATTAGGTCCATGTAATTTAAAATAAAACACTATATATTTTTTCATCGAAACATATATCTCAACAAACAAGGTTTACTATTTAAAAAAAATTAAAACATACAAGTACTGTATCCAGGGCTACATTTGGGACTATACCTCACATTATACAAAAGAAAATCTCACCTTTGACAACTCTGGGTGGGTTATCCTTCCCCCCATCCAATAAAATGTACCTTTGCACAAAAGTATATTTTTGATTGTCTCTGGATCCCTTATTCCACTGGTAATTGCGCTTGGTAATCTCTTCACTGTTCTTTTCCTCTTCCAGTTTGGTTTCAGGGTCCATTATTTCTTGTTTGGGAACTTTTTGTTTTTTTGTTTTTTTTTTGGTATAGAAAGTTAAATATATAGCTAACTTTTTCATTTCCGTTTCTTACTCTCCCATAAATTTAGTAATTACTAACATTTATTTATTCAAAATTTAAGATTTAAATCAGATTTATATAAATCATAAATATAATTTAAGATTTTAAAATCAGATTTAAATAATCACATCATTATATTCAAATTTTAATAATAATTAAAATTAAAGATATTGTTAAATTTATCTTAATTGAATTCTATAAAAATTTATTATATTATTTTTATTATAATAAAAAAACTACATAATATTTAAATTTATTACCCTATATGTTAAATGGAAAGAGTTTTTTTATGTTCAATAGTCTACAAATGTTTTTTTTCCTATATATTACATTATTTATATGAATATTAAGGTAATATTATGTACATTTAGGTATACATACATCGGAAACATGTATATAATTAATTCTAAATTTATACACGTGTTAAAATTATAATAAAAATAATATTTATTAAATAGATGATTTGATTTGTACGATTTATGTATCTAATCTAAATATAAAGTTGTAAAGTTTAAATAATAATATTTCTCAGAATTCAATTAGATTTTGCGGATGTGTGTATCCGTTTTAAAATATATATGTAGATTTTTTTATTATTATCCAAATCTAAGACCGATTATGAAATATGATTATTATTTCCCACAGATGTTATCCCTATTCCCATCAATCAATTGACTAACTCAAAAACTTCCCAAAGGATTTTTTTTTTTAGTAACCACAAAAAAAAAAAGATAATTAAAAGGGTGCGGCTATAGTCACCCCCAGAAACTCTCCTACCACCCCTTTTATTTCTCCACCCATACTTCATAAGTCCACCCTTATATAAATATTCAACCCAAGTTATTTCCACCCTCACCCCATGCACTATTCCAGAAAGTCATAGACCATGTCGAACGAAATCAAACACGGAAGACATGGAGCATGTCGAACAGGATACAGAACACTTCAAAGGTTTTTTTTATTCTAGAAAGCCATGGACCATGTTAAACCAAATCAAACACGGAAGACATGGAACATGTCGAACGGGATACAGAACACTTCAAAGGTTTTTTTTATTCCAGAAAGCCATGGACCATGTCAAACCAAATCAAACACGGAAGACATAGAGTATGTCGAACGGGATACAGAACACTTCAAGCCCCCGTTTGGAACGGGAATAAGGGATAACCTGGTATAAAGGGGAATAAGGGATAAAGGGTGTTTGGAAACATAGAATAGGCAGGGATAAAGTATGTCAGAATAAATTAGTATAAAGTGGTATATGGATTCCAACCTACCCCTGGAATTAAAGTTATCCTAGGTTATTCCACCCAAAGAATATGTGAGCCCACTGTCAAATCAACTGTCATCACCTCTTATAAATCACATATCAAATCAACTGTCATTATTTTTTAACATTTTATAAATCCTTATCCATACTTTATTCACATTTTACCCAAACAACAAAACAGTTATTCTTACGTTTACCAACGAGAATAATTCAAAACACAACCAAACACAAAATCATTTTATCCTCACTTATGCCGGAATAAATATATATCCAAGAATAAGTCTTATTCCTGTTTCAAACGGGGGCCAAAGGTTTTTTTATTCCAGAAAGCCATGGACCATGTCGAACCAAATCGCACAAGAAAGACATGGAGCATGTCGAACATGATACATAACACTTCAAAGGTTTCTGATTCCAGAAAGCCATGGACCATGTCGAACCAAATCAAACACGGAAGACATAGAGCATGTCGAACGGGATACAGAACACTTCAAATGTTTTTTATTCCAGAAAGCCATGGACCATGTCGAATCAAATTAAACACGGAAGACATGGAGCATGTCGAACGGAATACAGAACCCTTCAAAGGTTTCTGATTCCAGAAAGCTATGGATCATGTCGAACCAAATCACACACGGAAGACATGGAGCATGTCGAACGGGGAGAGAGAAAAAGAACGCGGGATTTATTATTTTGATTGTGGAGTGGGTAATATATTTATGGGGGATGTGTGGGGTGGGTAATGTTTGGGGTGGGTAGGGTGTACCATTGGGGTGGGTAGTGTTGGGGTGGGTTAGGTGTTAGAAAAAATGTAACAAAACATTTTTATTTATAAATAAAATGGGTGGGTAGGAGAGTTTGTGGGGGTGGCTATAGCCACACCCTAATTAAAAAGGGAAAATCCATACAGCCCCCTGAAATCTGATTGAAATCCATATAACCCCCTGTCTTTTCATAAAATCTATATAACCCCATAAAAACACCTAATAAATCCAAATAACCCCTTAAATAAAATTTTCGTTGACAAATGATGAATATTTTGTGAATATCTGGTTTGGTTAACCCTGACTAAAAACACAAGATACTAAAAAACCCTACAATGTATTAAAAATGCGAAAAATATTTTAAAAATGATGATTTTACCCTCTTTGGATATATTATAAACCCTATCTATAGGGATAAAATCGTTATTTGTAAATATTTTTTTATATTTTTAACACATTGTAGGATTTTTTTGATATACTGTTTTCTTTGTCAAGGTTAATCAAACATAATATTTACAAAATATTTATCATCTCCAATAGTAAATTTTATTCAGGGAGTTATCTAAATTTACTAGGTATTTATAGGGGGTTATATGGATTTTAAGAAAAGTCAGGGAGTTATATGAATTTTAATCAGTTTACAGGGGGTTATATGAATTTTTCCCAATTAAAAAAGTGGCTATCTGACCTTTAAATTGGCGAGCACGTCATATGAATTTTATTTTTTAAAAAAATAATTGGTTCTATTTTCCTTTTTTTTTCAACGGAATATTCTGTTAGAATAAATCTAAGATAGGTAAGATCTCAAAAACACACACCGATGATTTGCACGAGGTGATTGTTTTTATAAAAAATTAGATGAGAAAAAAAAGCCCTTGTAAACCAGATGATTAAAATATAATCAAATCACAAACAAATCCCACAAAGAAAGGAATGAAGATGCCATTTTATAAAATATAATCAAGAACTTATATTAACGAAGGTTTATAGGGCTCCGCTGGCAGACAGCGACACTGATTTGGGTTCAGCTTAGCATAGCAATAAGTATGTTTATGAATTTTTTTCAATTTGTAGGAAATTTGGGAAGCGGGCAACAGTTTTCTATTCAGGAGAGAACTATTGTAATTAAGTATGTAGTAATCTTTCTATATCCTTGACATACTCCCCTTAATTAAAAAAAAAAACACGATCGGTCTATTCACCAAAGTGCTACCAATGCCTACCTTGACAGCTCCGGCTGCCACCACAGAGTCAGAGGTTCTCAGGGATGGGATAGTGGCTCTTGCTTGATGAGTTGAATTACATTTCATGATTTTAATTGTTGCGTGTTTTGATGACATGATTAGAAACTTTTAATCCCAGAAGCCCTTCCAGAGTCCGATAATGGCCTTTCCGTATAGCCCAAATAACTGAGAAACGATATTAAAATTTTTCTTGACAGTTCATCTCATGAAGTTAATCGGTAATATCGAAACAAGGTTGGATATGTAATTCCTGTCACCATGTATGCCATATTACAAAGCTCCACACATAAAAGAGGAGCTGTTAAAAATAATAACCTCAAAATCCCCCTTCGAGCAAAACCATGAAACTGATACACTGACGTCATTTTGTATGTATATTATGTAGAGTACATACATGGTTTAGGAAAATACAGGAAGATATGCATTCAATTTATTATAGAATAGACAAATATATATCACCTTTAAAAAAAAATTCGGAATGACCCATTCTCCTTTCAAGTAAACTGTATAGATGGGTGAGCAAAGGCATGCTGAAAAAACAAAGGCAGACATTACTTTTCGGACATCTTTAATTCGCATCTCTAATTTTCATTTCACAATCAAACCTAGAGATATTTTTATTTTGCTGTGGGGGGTGAGGGACCCAGCACTCCAGCAGATGATAGGAAAAGGACACAACCAAAGAGTCAATACAAACACTGTTCTAAAAGAAACCCTATTTTCTACAGATACCGCAAAAAGCAAAAGAGAGAACAGAAGGCACTGATAATCATGGAGGGGTTAAAAAGCAGCCAGTACTGACACCACAACCAAGCAACACCCTTTTCAAAGGGAAAAAAAAAATGAAAAGCATGCCAGCCTCGAAAGGGGAAAGCTCCTCCTCTTTTTTCCCCACAGTACAAAAGCAAGCACTCCCCTTGAAATGTCTCCATGTCCCCCCTCTCCTATTTGACTCACCCACAAGCCTTGTCTCCCAAGGTCCTATTTCTTTCAACTAACCAAGTTGGAAAATCAACCCTGTCCATTTGATCCATGAATTTGGCATCCACTGTTCCACTGTTGGGGGGGGGGAATCCATGATTATGATATGACCTCATAGGGGTGCAATAGAATAAGGAAATCCAAGCAGGTAACTCCTGTCAGTGAATTATGGTAGACAAATGAAGATATGATGCTGGTTTGAACTAAGGACTCCGAGACAACAACCCTACTTAAATCCCTGTCAATTTTATGTGCACAACAGAATCATAGTGACAGGAGACAAGATCACCATTGAGTGCCATCAGCCATCAAGGCAGAACAGATACACAATGAGATGTTGGAAGTATTCAGACACTGATGATTGGATCTGTCTAAGACACTGATGATTTAATCTGTCTAACTTCTAAACGTCTCATTTTATTGTATGCAGGCGACACAAAAAAAGGACAAACCCACAATCCAAGCAAAAGCCCTTGGACTACCTGGCCTCTGGACTACCAGGTCTTTGGGTTTTGGGTAGATAAAACAAACCGAATCTTAATCTTAATCCAAAATCAAGTATCATCAAAACTTATACCAGGCTAGAAAACCGATGAAATATATGGCAAAGTTTTGATAGTCATTCATGCATAATGTGAGTTCCCAAACGTACTGGGGTGAGGTACTGTCCTTGCTTAATAACCACACTCCAAACTCCCAAACTCTCCACTGGTATTTCCCATCCAAGCATATTACAATAAATAAACATCCTTTGATCTAAATCCGGGGGAAAAGACAATCATGAAGCATCTTCATTTTTTCTCTTGATAATTTACACAGAACATATAAATTATCACACATAATATTCTTGGATCTTACAAAAAAAAAATGTATCACAAATAATAAGATCAACTATAGAGTTTTAATTTTTCAGATGTCGAATCCATAAAATAAAGACCGCATAACCTCATCATTCATTTACAGATGATTGCACGTTATAGAAACCAGCATTGATTGCTCAAAAAAAAAATGAGAAACCACCGTTAACCATATGCATGTTAGTACCCAAAAATGATCATGTAAACCCAATAAGAAGAAGACCATATATAAACCATTACATGTCAATTAAACAAGGCACAATTACACCAATATAATCAAATCCATTAATCAAACCATATGTATATTAGAAGAGGAGATCAATAGAAGGATAGAGAGAAAGAACAAGAGAGAACCTTTCAGGTTCTTAAGAACCAAGGTTTAAGCTTCTCTCCCTTCCCCACGAAACATTCAAACCAAATAAAAAAAAACTAGAAATCCAGACATGTCAAAAAAACATAACAAAAAAGATAACAAGCCCCATCATATCTTCATCAACCACACCAAAAAACATCAATATTAGAGGGGTCAAGACACCAGGAAATAAGAGAGAGTGAGAGAAACCATAAGAACCATATTTCATCACCTTCACTTCTGCGCCGACGGACACTCCCTCGCGAAGTGCCCCTGCTCGCCGCAGTTGTAGCAGCCGCCGCCGCCGCCGCCGCCGCCACCACCACCGCTGCCATACCGGCCGCCGCCACCACCGCCGCCGCCTCCCTGCGGACACTCCCTCGCCATGTGTCCAGGCTCGCCACAGGAGTAGCAGGATCCGCCGCCTCCGCCACCACCATAGCCACCTCCGCCACCGCCGTAGCCTCCGCCTCCGTAACCGCCGCCGCCGTAGCCTCCGCCACCACGACTGCCCCTCCCGCCGCCACCGCCACCGTTGAATCCATACCCTCCACCGCCTCCCCCGTATCCGCGGCCCCCGCCGCGTCCTCCGCCTCCTCCGTAGGAATCGCGACGGCCGCCACCGCCGTAACCCCCTCCTCCACCGTTTCCTCCGGCGGATCCCTGGACAGAAGATCCGTCGGGTCCGGTGACGTCTACGGCCTTGGTGCGGCCATCACCACCGGTCTCGATGACGAACTCGACGGCCTCGCCCTCGGCGAGGCTGCGGTAGCCGTCGGACTTGATCGACGACTGGTGGACGAAGAGATCCTCGCCGCCGTCATCGGGGGTGATGAATCCGAAACCCTTCTGGCCCGAGAACCACTTCACCGTCCCCTTGTTACGATCCCCCATCCCTCACAAACCCTAACAACACAAACCCTTCTCAAAGGGGGCGAAATGGAAACCCTAGTTTTTTATGTTCTTCTTCGCTTCACATATATAGTCGATCTGTGCCGGATGGGTCGCGCCCCCTGCCACGTCACGAGACATATATTTGCCTCTGACGGATCGGACGGTTGGTGATTATTTATGATAAAATACCAACCGTCCGATGGATTGGACCTCAAAGCGTCGGTTCCTTTATCGAACGGCTGGTGCCGCGTATATTTATTGGCGTGTTAAATGGTATATTGGCCTATTGGGTTTTGTTACGCGCTAGGATGATATTCGCACACCTATATTTCTTATCGTCCACCCATGTTTTCTGCATCCAACGGTTGGGGGCACTCGATGAAGAGGAAAGGGTGGCTTTGTCAGGTCAGATGCTACGCGGAGCATTGTTACACCCAATCTTCTTTACAACCCAGCACGCAGTCTTATATACTTTATTATCTAAGGAGATATATACCTCCGTAGGCGAGGTATATACCTTGATTGTTTTTTTACATTTGTTAAAGACAGGTTCATTCAATTTAAAATAGTGCGATATACATTATTAGATGATGTTTACTATTTTTAAATAAATTAAAAAAATATGAGAACTATCTGTAGGACTATGTCCACAAGATTGTCCTTAACATTTTCCTTTATGTGGTCATGCTTAGGGTTTTGATGGTCTTGAATAGTTGACCACTATGTAACACGCTAACTTTTAATGAAATATATATCTTATTAAAATAATAAAAATTTTATTTTTAAGTCATTCTAAACCATATTATTTAGTGATCGATCAATTTCTTCTTCATATTTCTTTTTTAAGCCCCCAATTTCAAATATCTATTTCGTTATCAGTCTTTCTGTTAAACATCCGTCTGTTTCGGCTAACAGATAGTTGAAATTCCTAAATTATCCTTTGGGATTTTTATTTTTAAGTCTTTGTAAATTATGTTATTTAGTGATCTATCCCTCCAATATTTTTCATATTTCTTTTAAATCTCCATCTTCAAACAATTTTTTTGGTTATTAGTCCTTGCTCATATAACTTAAATGTATATAAATAATATAAATAAATAAGTTTCCAATAAAGTTGTTAAATCTTTAAATAAATAAAAGTTTATAACCATTATTTTTTAAAAGAAAGATGTTGTTACCATGATTTCATTAAAGATTTCGAAGTATAGCTCTGAAGGAGATGAGAGAAAATAGAGTAAAACAGCACATAACAGTCGAGAAAAAGAAAAGAGGAGGAGGAGAATGCTTTCTCGATAATGGATGCTCGAGTAGAAGATATATGTAACCGGGGCAACATAACCCAAAGAAACCTCCTCCCTTGTGTTGTAATGATTACTTATCTGTTGTGGAAGTGCACTTCCCTCGCTCTTGTCCAGTCTCAGATGCAACTGCAGAAGACCTTCCACATGTTCTCACAATAAACTCTTACGCCCTTGAACAAGGCAGCATTTATCATTAACCAACTCGTCCAAGTGCCCGCCGGGATGATTGAAAAGTTTAGAACCATGCAAAATAAAATTTTCATTTATTGCATACAAATTTTTTAATGACATTTAATTTTTTAAATTTAAAATTATAAACAACTCAAAATATTTAATTCAATATTTCATAATTTTCAATTAAGAAAAAATCATATAAATCAAAATTCAAAAACAAGAAAATCCTCAAAATTTGCTTATGTAATCATTCTTCTTCTACTCATGTAACATTTTGTATACAAATTCCAAATCTCAAAATACTTACAAAATCACATAGAAATTTTGTACAGAGACTAATAACGAAAAAATGCGTTTGAAGTTTGAGACTTAAAAAAAATATGAAGAAGGGAGGGAGTAATTAGTAAATAACATAGTTTAAGTGACTTAAAAATAAAAAATTACATTTGACAAATTAACGGTGAAATATGGAATATTCTTCGAATATTCTGATGGACGTTTGGTGCAGGGATTAATAATGAAATATGTATTTGAAGTTAGGGCTTAAAAAGAAATATGAAGAACAGAGAAATCAATCACTAGATAACATAGTTTACATGGACTTAAAAATAAAAATCTGTAAAATAATTCACATTTTTATAAATGAGAAAATGCAATTTATTCAAAGATATACCTCATTTTGACCAGGTATATTATTTCAAAAAAAAAATCAAAATGTGTGTGCTTTGCATATGAGACCAGCATTCCAATTCTTAAAATCCAAACAACAAAAGAAACTTCAATAGTATTTTTTTATTTTAATTTTTTGTGGTGGTGTTTTTTTTAATAATGTTATAGCAACCCCAAATTCATTTTGGGCGCATCTATCTCCACCACCCCCTTAATCCACCATAAAAAAAAAATTGGTGTTTGGCTATTCCCACCAATTCAGATCGATTGAACTTAATCGCTATTTTATATTTTGGACAACTAAACTTGGTCGCCATTTCAAGTTTTAGGCGATCAAATTTGGTCACCATTTTAGGTTTTGAACGATCAAACTTGGTCGAACAGGGTTCAGATATTACATGTTTTTGACATAGCTATATCTACCTTTTTTTTGTAAACAAATAAATTTTTAGATTTATCCATCATATTCTACGTTTATTTTTTTATTCAAACAGCAGCTAAGGGACTGAAAAAATGTAAGTAGGTATACTTTTAATTAATTCAATTTTTTATAGAAAAATATCTTATTATACAAATATATATTATTTTTAAGCTTCGTTTAAATTCGTGATTAAAGGGATTCTTTGATTGAAAAAAAAAATCTACCAGTTGATCCAAACACATTTTATATCTGGCTTTTAAAAATTTGTCCCTTACTTATGTAAAAAAATTGTTCATATGTTCTACATTTAAAAATAATGATTGATTCTCTCTACATTACAACTTAGACTTGGAGTGGCATGAAAGATCCAAGGAGGATACACGTCATAAGATTAGGCTTCAAAGAAAAAAAATTATAAACTTTATCACAAACCTTGTTCGATCAAATTTGGTCGCCAAAAACTTAAAATGACGATCAAATTTGATCGACCTAACCAGATCGGTAGGAACAGAAAAAACACCATTTTTTTTTTCCGATTGTGAGTTAAGTGAATCCCTCGGTGGGGATGGACGCGCCCATTCATTTTCACAAATAGCACTCACATGTTATAATTTTTTTTAAAAAATATTGCTTTGTTTTGAATTGAATTGTATGGACTTATTTTTAATAAATGTATAAAAAATAGTGATATATGCCTTATTGTATAAAGAAATTTACTCACATTTGACACAATGAAAAGACAATTTATAAGTGCACCCACTTTAATTTTTCTTGTACTCCAAACAGTCATGAAAGTTCAGAGGGAGAGGCTGTTTTGTTGTGGGGGAATCTGTTTGTGGGTTGGATCTGCTTGGATATGTGTGCTTCTTTTTTTTTTTTCTATGTCGAGGATAAAGAGGAACTGAGACTTTGTAGTCTTTTGATGTGGTTCTATTGGTCATCCAAGAAAACCTACACAGTTTATACTTATTTAGTTGAAAATCATGTCTTCCACTACTCTCTCTTTATACATGTCCCAATCTTATCTCCTCCATGTGCTGATTTTATCATATGTTTGAGTCCCAGTATTTATCTACCAAAAAAAATCTAATCCGTATATACACTATGTATTTCAAAATTTTGGGCATTGTTGCATATCACTTTGGTTGATCCAGATAAAAATATGGTTGCCCAGCAATCCAGTATCTTCAAAATTTTCCATCTCTTTTGTGACCAATTCACACTGGGTTGACACATTGGCTAGAGTTACAAGTTTGCTCCTCATTGATTAACTCCATACATACATAGGGTTAGCGAGTGATTATGTGCTTTTTGTATGTAGCCTAAAGGTCATAGGTGTCACACTTTAAAAAGTAAAAAATTTATATCAAATTAATTTTTTTTTTTTGTCATCTAAGTCTACATTTTCCAACACGAATATCACTTAGTTCTTAGTGAGAGATGTAGTGAGATAACGTATGAATTTATAGCTATATTTGATTTGCTTCCACCACCACTGCACCACCCAACCATCTCATTCATTCACTACTATCTCCAATCTTGACTTTCTATACCACTCAACATTTTTCCATAACTTGAAAAACCACAAGTCTCCTCTTACTTAAGCATTGACCACCACTCTCTCATAAACCTCCTATTACCTGTACATTGGTAAATCGCATTGACCATCATTTTTCCATAAGCATCCATTTACCTGTACATTGATACTCTTGTATGTACCAACTTTCCATAACTCATTTCTCATACCACCTTGCTTTTATATGAAAGTATTTTCCACCATTTTCATCAATCAATTCATCCCACAAAATTCTAACACCGCCTAAAACATACTTGTGCAAGTTTGTTTAGTTGCCCAACTTTGAATGTAAGTTTGAATCTTGTAGTTAAATTAAGTTGTCAATATTTTTTTCTCATCTACTTGAAGTTGTTCATTCTTTTTATGCTTTTGATTGCGAGTTTTAGACTAGTGTGACTTGATTACACTATCCGAGAGCTTCTGTCTCTCCATGTAAAGAATCTAATTGACAAGTAGAAGATATTGATAGACTGAGTCAGTGAGACATGAAGCTGAAAATTTCACTGATACCACTAAACATTATCAGGGCTTGCAGACAGTAAGGACCAACCACTTGCCACTACACTATATCCTCCAATTAGCAAAAACCATGGAAAACACACTCAACCTCAATAAACTAATATCCTTCCAGATTAAAGTTTTAAATTGAGTTTCCAATTCCTCACTTCATTACATGCATAGTTTAGTGGACCTTAAGTGGAAGAAAAATAAATTAAATTACCTCAAAGCATTGAGATTCCCCATCAGTCACTACATAGATGATAAAAGAACACAAAGAACTATACGCGTGACAGAACCTAAGCACGCTTGAAGATGGTAATTCAAAGTCCAATGTAAAAGAATTGCACAAGCCAATTGGATGCCTAAGCGTCATTAGACAGTAAAAAAAACAGCTTATCAGTTTGAAACTGATCCCATGGTGAGGAAAAAGACCTGATTTTGCTACAAGGAGACCATGACCATCAAAATCCCAATGACCAATTAGTTTAATGCAGAGCCACTTAATGAATCATCTCTAATGATAAATGCTCCACTTAGATGATGTGAGTTTTTCTTCAATGAGGATTCACCATCCAACATTAATATGCAGGAGAAGGTTATCATCATTCAGTAGAGCATGACTGAGCAATGTTTGACTATGAACTGGTTAGTGACTAAAAGAGCACTGAAACATAGGAGTGTTCTCTTTAGAATAGTGTTTAACTGTAATGGCACAATTTGATTCTTATACTTTTAATGAGATCAATGCCTAGATATATATACATAATAAGACATGATATGTTTGGTTACATGTATCCAGCGTTCTAAAATTTTGACATTATCTATGAAGAACTTAGGTCGGAAAACAACATTTAGCTTATTCTGAGCCATTTAAATTCTTTCAAGATTTCTTCCACAGCCTAACACCATTATGAAAGGATGAGGTTTGATGTTTTTGTTCCTATATACTACCACCATTTAATGGAAACAAGGAGTCCAATGAAAGAACAATGGTTAGGCTTTATTTACATCATTACTGTTGGAATCATCTTACATCCATGGGTTTGAAAAAGTCAACTGCGGCTCTAAAAATTTTTATAGATGAGGTCATTTAAAAAAATAAATTCCATTAATTTTTTTTAAAAATCTACTCTTACCGTATATTTATCAAAAGTATAAACTTTTCTTTTGAAAATAGAACAACAATTTATATTAATAAAAAAAACAAGGAAAATGATATTTCTAGCTCCCATTGTAGCCCCAATTACAGTCTACACCAGTTTTTTTTTTTTAAATCATACACTCTCACATTAAAGTAGATGCATGCAATTATATGAAATGAAGTATATATTGAGATACATTAGTGTATTTTTCTCGCGTTAATAAAATGACAATTTTTTTCCGTCATACACTATGATAGAACCTCATACATTAAGATAGCGCAGTATATATTACATTATCATGATGTATGGGGCTGCAAAACAGGAATGGTGTATAGGGCTGCAAAACAGGCTATAAAATGGACCGAGTGTATCAGTGATTCAACGCTAAAAAAATAAACCATCAAAAAATCAAGAAAGGATGATGGGCTGGTGGGGTCACTGATGAGTCGGGTTGCCATGGTGATAGTAATAGTTTAGGTTTTTTAAAAAAATTGATGGGGTCAATTGACCCCATCGCAATGCATGTGGCGCCACCCATGGCTGTTTGGCTTGATTTTCTCCAGGAATGGCTGATCTTAAAGTTTTTATTTATGTATGTCCAAGTTCATTGTAGTAGATCTTGATGATCATGTATAGAGCTAGTTGTGGAAATGCTTACTAAAATCAGTTGATTGTTGAATAGTGTTATCCTTTGACAGGGTACCTATACCACAAGAATAATTTTCACGGAGCAAGAAGAGTTTGCTTGTATCTATCATACTTGTAGTTCAAATAGCCATTTTGTAGATAATAAACTGGTATGTATGTCATGATAAAACAAAATGACATTTAAAAGCTGTGAATTGGAGGAATCAGGCAGATGCAAGAACTAAAGAGGCAGGTAACACGTATTGAAACATATGCCTTATGAAATGTGGTGCCTGTTCCCCCAATTAAGCTTCATTAACTTTCATAATCATAGCAGCATGACAAATAATATATGTTCTTTCAGGGAAAATGGTACACGGTCATCCATAAACTTGGCTACTAGAAGTTGTCTGGAGCTACAATATGGATATTAAGACATATCAAATATCACATAATTGACCAAGCAAAAAAAATTCACATAATGATAATCAAGAAGGAACTAAACCTGAAATAGATCAAGAGGTTTTAAGATGAGCTCTTTCATCACATATGAAACCACAAACAAAAGATGATGAGGTTCAGTTCACGAAGATATCATGCAATGTGTATAATTCTCTCCAGAAAACTGGTTTGAAAATTGGAAAATGGAAGCTGAAAGAGTGCTTACAAGAATCTCACATGGCTGGAACTATAAATTTTTTATCCTTTCAAATAATTTAGTAACCCACATGTATATAACAGACTAAAGAGAAACCACCACAAGTTCAAGCTACATATCTACACAGGGCAGCGACAAGTGGTGAAATGATTGCCCATGGAAGATACCGCTTATGGCGATTTGAGAATCAGTACACTTCCACATTCCATTGCTCACTCCTCTTCAAGTCCTTTTTATAGTTCAGCCAGTCGATGCCTGCAATGTAGAACACGCCAAAAGGAATGAGAATTTAATTTTCTGCATAACAAAACATGATCATATCACCTCACCATGACATTAATTAAAAACATATTACCATCTTTAGCAGCCAAAGAAACCATGATGTCGTCAATCCCCTTCTCCATTCCCTTCAATCCGCACATGTACACAAACGTGTTGTCCTTCTTGAGCAACTGCCACAACTCTTCGGCGTACTGAGCCATTCTTGTCTGAATGTACATCTTCTCGCCCTTCTCATTCGTCTGCTCTCTGCTCACTGCGAAATCAAGCCTGAAATTCTCAGGTGCCTTCTCCTTCATTTTCTCAAATTCCTGTCGATTAGAAGAAAATAAGCATGCCAACATATAAAAAAGCACTCTCTTCTAAATTGACTGGTAACAAACCAACCCACCTCCTTGTAGAGCAAGGAGCTGCTTGTGGGAACTCCCAAGAAGAGCCATGCCAATCCATTGAACTGCACATATTTAGCAAATATGAAGTGTTTGTCAAACATAGAGGATTCACATCTTCGACATTGTACATAATTTTACGACAGACTTCTCAATCTCCAATGCTCATGGGGACTTAGTAGGTCAACTTAGTATCAACTAACATCTTCATTAATCAGAAACAGAAAGTTGAAAGAGAAAATATACCTTGTAGTCATCATGCTTCTCAAAGAACATTTTCCACAGAAATGACCTGAAAGGAGCAATTCCAGTTCCCGTACCAAGCTGATCCATGGAAGCGATGCAAGATAAATACAAGGGAAAAGAAGACCAATCAAAATTTAACTATGGTTCATGATTGATAGGATTAAAAATGCATAAGACGGTTTAGACGCTAAGGTGTCAATATTTACCATTATAATGGTTGCATTGGGATCAACAGGCATGAGCATTTCTTTTCCCACTGGTCCTGTGATCTTGACATCAGCCCCAGGCTTCAGATCACCTGATGTGTTCACCAGTTTATCATTTTAAAGTCTAGGATTTTCATCTTAATGTAAACATAAAATCAGAATACCCGAATGTCTCAAAGTGTTAAACATATTAAAGTACGAAATAATTATTCGTCTTGTATTTTTCTTTCATATAAATATTGAATTTTAGAAGAAGTTACTTATGATTGCCTCCATGATATAAATGAATGACAATCTGTCAAAATTACTTGACTCTCAACATAACATTACACGGGTAATTCCATACCGTAGAATTAACTCAAGATTACATGATTCAAGGGAGGTCTGGTGGCTATAAATCCTTACAGAGGAAATTTGAACAAACTCCTTTGACAATCTCTCCTTGTTCATTTGTGTACACAAGCCGTTTCACGCAGAGAGAAACCTATGCAAATTGCATCAAGGAAACAATGAATTCATGAAATACAGCAAAACAAATAGAAACGTAGCTGAAACTGATAGAAGAAAAAATTATAAGCAACAACTTCCGAATAAACTACTTGATTCACATGATCGACAAATATTGAACAGATTGACAACATTAAAGTGAACTCACAGTCTTGGAATCACCAAAGTCTCCAAGGGCACTACTAGCAATTGAATACAGTCTGAGCTTGTGAGGCTTCCCATTCTTATCAATTCCATCTGCAATAATTCCAATGGATTGCCCCTCTCTGTAGGGAACCTCCCCTGTCATCATCAATTCAACAACTTTAATCATCAATATATATTAAAAAAAATATAAAAACAATATCTAACATTTCAAATTATAAACATAGTTCAGAAAACCCATTGTTCTACAGAACCAACAGTTTAGATACCACTTTAAATCCTGAACAATTCAATATCCTGAAAAACAATGAATACGAATGAATCAATTGATTCTTTATACGTCCTTCATTTTACTCTAATATCAGTTCTAGGAAATCGAAAGACACCCATTTGTATAAAACTGCAAAAATTCAAATTTCATCCACAAAACTAGTACAACAACTAAACAGAAAAGGAACCCATATTAGAAATTCAACCAAACAGACCAAAAATTTCTCGTATCTACCAGATCATCACATCTCCAATTACCCAACTACATGTATATGAAGAAGAACCAAAAAACAATCAAAGTAAGAAGAGATGCCACCAAAAAAAAAAAAAAACCTTCAGTGGTGAAGACCATGTGCCAGGTCTCCCCTGGCGCGTCATCCCCGGTGATCTTGGTATTGAGGAGACACTTTCCAATGTACGGGTTCTTGGGCCGGAACTTGTTCGTAACGACGCCCTCCTCGAACTTCTTCGAGTGCTTCACCACCTTGGTTGGCGCCTCGACATCTGTGGTCACCTGGGCTCTAATGGGCGCCACAACAAACACCTTTCCAGCTGAACCAAACACATTCCTCTGATACAAACATGCCCATCAATGATAATTCAATGCTAACAAAAGAAGGGAAAGATACGTAGCGACTTAGGACCAGTTTGGTAACTCTGGTCTTAAGTTTCTACATCATTTTTCATACTCAGGAATCCAATCCCGCGGAAGGAGAAATTTTGTCTGGATTATTTAGTAATTAACACATGAATAGAGGATATCAAACAGAATTCTCATGGGTGTTCCAACAGAAGGAGAAGGAGAATGAGAATGAATGTCAAACTGGTTCTTACTTTGTGGAAGGTGAGTCTGTCTGATGAAATGGAGGTCCTGGAGGAAGAGATGGGGGAGGAAGACTTGGTGGATGGGAGGGACACTGCAGCAGTTACTGCAGCAGTCATGGCTTCTGTTTAGGGAGGGATTTTTTTTTGGTGATGGTGGTGAAGTGGGAGACCAATAGAGGGAGAGAAGGAAGAGAGAGGGAGAGAGGATTAAATGGAGTGGAGGAGAATTGGAGGTGGGAAATTTTTTTTGGAATGGTTGGTCGTGGTTCGAGATATTTGAAATCTCTGGTGTGTGTCTTTTGTGGACTTATCCATTATATTTTGATTTCATTTTTAACAGTCAGATTGGGTGGGTTGATGATCGTTGGTGGTACTTATTTTTTGATGCAGGGGATCTTAATCAGGTTTCATTTTTATTTACATCACTAATATCTCTTTGACAGTGTCATCATATAATTAATGGGAACATGGAAGTCATGAAATGTGGTTTTGTGGTTAATGAAACACATAGGTTTGATTTTACACTAAATTTACCGTGTGAATCTTTCAAATATTTACTGTCCTAAACATATTTATGGGGTTTAAGTTTAGAGGAATAAACTTGATTTCAATTAACAAAATCGCATGGGTTGTTTGTTTATCTGACTGACAAACTATGTTTAGCATATTCAAACAATTATTAGTTTATGCTTAGGGAAATATTAGAGACAGATGTATATGCAATATATCGCATGTGCTTTGATTTTTTTTAAGGTGAAACTTAATAAAAACAAAATACGTAATCAAATAAATTATACACATCATATTATGCAAAAAAAAATAAAAAAAAATACATATTTCATCTAATGAAATATATACACTTGTTAGCAAAGTGGGACTACCCGCGAATCTTACACATACTAGATGTTGTGTAACAATGCCCTTATACTTGTTCATGGGGACTAAATGGACTCTTTATTATCTTCTTTTTCTGTAGATTGGGGCTTCCAAACTTTTGATAGATGTGCACCCTACCGGTTCCTACTCTTGTGGGAGGTTTAGGATTTGAACCTGGTTTTAATCTTACTAGTTTGGCAGGGGGTTAAGATTTTGAAGATATGTTTTTTTAATTTTAGAAGATAAAATCTTCATTTTCATTTCAGGATAACTATTTGTACTTTAACTCGATTATTTTCTATGCCAAATGTGATAAGTTGTTTTCTTCTCCTACTTACCCCTACAAGGCTACAATTACCTCTTATCCCACCTCCTATCCCCTTACTAAATCAACTCCTAATGGGATGTTAAAAAATGATGGCCCCAGTGGGCTTTGGTTGTGGGCCTTGGGCCTTGCTGTTGTATCAACCCATCTAGGCTTTTCTTTCAAATAAAAAAAATAAACCTATCAATTATTCGAAAACTATATGTATTCATTCTGAATATGTTATCATATTTAGAATGTGAATACAAATATTAATGTTGCTCTAAACAATATCTGTATTAGACATATTATTAAAACCATATATGCTTGAATTATTTACTTTTTAAATTTCATTTATCTTGCATAATTAATCATAATCATGTAATTGAAGGAGATGAGAAACTTTAAAATCTCAATTTTATTTTCTAACCTCTCTAACATGTAACATAATCATTCAAATTAGTGTCTACTTACATACATCAAATATACAAAATATATATGTATCCACTCCAAATTGGAAAAAAATGAATGATTTAGGATAGAAAATGAATATTAACACAAGAATAGTCCAACTGAAGTCATTCAAACTAAATGAAGTTGAGATTGATTGGAGACAACCCATTCATAAGAGTTTGGTTCCTTCTGGCATGTTCAGCAGCCACACCCAGGAAAATGTCTGAAAAGAAAAAAATGAGGACCTAAACTGACTTTTCCAAGTCTTAGGAACCTCAGGCCTTTTTTTTTTTTTTTTTTTTCATATTTATAATTCTCCAATCAACAACTAACAACTCCTCTTAAGAATCTCCTTTAATTGATGACTTTGATGTGGCAATAACACATTTTTTACAAGTCAACAAACCAGAAGAAAGTAACTTCTCACCAACCCATATAAATAATCAATCCCAAGGAGAAAGAAGAGCATCCTTACATTACTGTGCAGACCAATGATGATGCATCATGTAGATGACACAGAATCATTTAAGATTAACATTACTGATTTTCACATAATTTTTTTAAAATGAGGATAATTTCATGTAGAACATTTCCCATTGATGGAAATACTCACATTTCTAGAAAATTTAGCACAATGGAACCAAAAGCTGCTCCTTCCAGTCAGTCCCCTAATCCAACAAGTTTCTACACGACACCCAAAAACGGCAAAATTAATATACATAATGCCATTCCCAGACATTCCCAGTCCAGAAGCTGGACATAGAAGTAGAACTCCCACCTCTCCTAATGGAACCCCATCAGAGCAATCAATCAATCTAAATAGATCCCAAAATGGAGAGAGATGAGTCACAGAGGTTGGTGTTTTGAGATTTGCACTCAAAAAAATCCCAACTTTGTATGTACAACACAAGAATAACTAAAAAAGGTGACCCCTTTTTTCTTTCAATTCAACAAAATCAATGCCTTGGACCTCTGGACTGGTAAAGCTCCAGCCTCCCCTTGGCCTCTGGCAGCAGCGTCTCCAGCGTCGGATCCTGCGCCACGAACCCCTGCTTCGATGCCCACTCGAGCACCGGCATCACGTCGGCCTGCGCGAGCGCCTCGCTCTCTGGCACATGCTGCGTCACGTGGCACAGTAGCTTCAGCGCCTCCAACTTTATTGCCTGCTCCTCCCCAAAGTACACCATCTGCACCAGGTGCTTCGCCCCTCCCTCCTCCAGAATCGCCCGCGCGTGGTCCGCGTGCAAGTAATTCTCCGTGCACGCGAACTTCGCGAGCGCCGCCGCCGCTTCCTTCGACACCCATTCCTCCCTCCCATCGAGCAGCCTCACCAGCGGCCCGACGACCCGCGTCTCCGTCGCGCGGAACGTCCTCGCGAGGCATCCCAGCGCGACCACGCACGGCACGAGCAGCGGCGACCCGTGCTCCGCGCGTTCCACGATCCGCAGCATCTGGTCCACCACCGCCCTCGCGGTGGGCGAATTGGGCTTGAACGCGGCCCGGCGGAGGTCCGCGTCCAACTCCGCGACGCGCGCGATCTCCATAAGTGCCATCACGGAATTGCTCTGCACCTCCTCCCCGGTACCCTTCTCGAGGAGCACCGCGAAGCACAGCAGCGCCTTTGACTCCGTGATGCTCTTGCATATCGCCGCGTTCCCGCGCGCGAGGTACCGAAGCGCCGTCGCCGCCATCGCCTTCATGTGCAGCTTCGTCGCAGGGTCCTCGTGCTCTCTCCCTTTCATGTTATGCTGCTGCGGCTGCTGGTGAAGTCTGTTCATGGTGCTCTGCACCACCGAATGCATGTGATTTTTCGCGCTTTGGTGACTCCTCATTGGGCGGTTGATCCGCCTCTCCTCGTCGTCATCGTGGTTACCACCATTGTTGTTATTGGTGGTCGTCGCAGCGGTGGCGACGGAATGGATCGATTTATGGTGGGAGGAGGCTACGATGGCGTACTTCGAGTGCTCCTCCACGGTCTCGAACGCGAGGTGCCCGACGAGCAGACGCACGATGTTGTTCTGCGCGAGCGCGTCCTGGCAGGCGGACCCGTGCGCGGCGAGCTCCGAGACGGCCCACGCGACCATCGCCTGCGCCTTCATGGACCCGCCCTCCTTGAGCACTTTCGCGAACACCGCGCACGCGCCCGCGCCGACCATCTGTTCCGCGCTCTCCGGGTCCCTCCCCAGCAACCCCAGCGCCGATGCCGCGTTCTCCTGCCCCTCGGGCTTCCCCTCCTTCAATAGGCGGAGGAGGGGCGCGACGCCACCCTCCTCGACGATGAGCTTCCCGTTGCGGTCGTTGTCGCGGGCGAGGGAAACGAGGCTAGCGGCGGCCTCGGAGCGCTTGTCGAGGGTGGAGGCGGTGTGGAGGGTGGCGATGTGTTCCCAGATCATGCCGAGTATGGGTTCGTTGGTGGCGATGGGGGGGAGGCCGCCGAGGTAGGCTTCGTCGTCGGAGGAGGCGGCGGAGACCCGCAGGAGCCAGGAGAGGTCGCCGATGGAGTTCTCGAGCTGGGAAGACATCTTTTTGAAGGCGGCGGCGGGGGTGAGAGAGAGGACGCGTTTGACGAGGCCGGCGGAACGGCACTTGAGGACGAGTTGGAGGGCCTTCTCGAGGACCTGGGCGGTGTCTTCCATGATGCGGCGGGTGGGTCGCTCGTAGAGGTCGGCGCGCGCGGCCTGGCGGAGGAGGGCCGAGAGGCGCTCGGTCTTCGACTTGATTTCGAGGCAGTCCTGTTTGTTTGTGTGGGCAAAGTCGGCGTCTTTGGTGACCTGGTCGGCCAATTGAATCGGCCGAGCCAGGATCAGTTTTACGGAATCGCCCATCATCGTTTGTTTTTGGTTCGATTTGGGAGGAATTCGGAGGAGATTTGGGCACAGAGGGAACAGATGATGATGACGATGGGGAGATTTATGGGTTTTTGTTTATTGTTATTATTTTATTACATAAGAAAGTAAAATTTAATTCATAGAGACTGAAGACTCTGTGTGTGGGCCGTGGGGGTCTGGATCCAGTCAAACATGCTATTATCGTCAACATCCAACTACACAATAAATAAATATATATATATATATATATATATATATCAAACTACACAATTTATGAATCAAACTACACAGAGTGACATTGTACCGATTATACAGTTCAATTCATAAAGTGTACAGGTCAATTCATAGACTATACAATTTGATATTAATGGTACCGATAGTGTTAAACCTGACTAAATCCAAACTCTAAATGTTTTTCGATCCCAATGTACAACCTCATGTCCTCATCGATTTTTTTTGAAAAAATAAATAAATTCGTCTACAGAAGTAAGTATATATTTTTAATTAAAGTGAAATATATATTGAGATATATAGATGTATTTTTTAAAATAAAATAAAAAAATCATTATTATAATGCTAATATAATGTATAAACGATTGAGAAACTATTTGAGTTAAAAAAAGCTGCAAAAATGGGGTGTGTATCTGTTGTCTTCATGTAAAGCCAAAAAGGCCCAAAACTACACAAATTCAATTTCTGACGTTATTACAGCCTCTTTCACAATTTACACCATTTTTTTAAAACATCATATATTTTTTTATTATATACATGATGTTATAAGTAATAAAATATAATTGAAATAGAATAATATATTTACTATTTTATTTTAAAAAATGAGTAAAAAATTGTGTGATACACTATAAAAGAATCTCATATACTTATGATATCATAATTTATGAGATTAGGACAAAAAAAAAAAAAAAAGAAACTGAGTGTATCCGCAGAATTACAATACACATATGCCGATTATTTGAGCCACTTGGTTTTACTTTCTTTCGTGAAATGGAGATGCCCTGTAATGGTGGATGAGCCACTGAATCCCGTGTGGACCCAAATTCAAGTGGTCTGCACTCTCCAAAAACATGTGCTAGGAATAAAAATAAAATAAAATAAAATAAAAAAGGGTGAATTGTTCAACCAATGACCTAATTTTTTTTCTACCTTTAGACTTTTATTTTATTTTTTATTTATCCATTAAATCTGATTCTATTTTTTTCTCCTAACCTGCGTCATCTCATTTTTTATACCTAAACTACCCCTATCTGTAAATTGGCGTTATACTTCTATAATTGATCGTTACATTTCTGTAAATGGTTAATGCATATATGTAATTTGTATGTCCTTAGTTTAGTTTCATATATGATATTACATATCTGTTCTGTAAATTATAGTTTTTGTAATTTCTGTTGTAATTGTTATAAGAATGATAAATGATATTATTTATGTAAATGGTAGTTTATGTCATTGGGCATTACATTGGTAGTTTTTGTTGTAGTTGTTAAATTAATGACAGTTTCTGTTGTAATTGGGTACAACATTGGTAGTTGTTAGGTTGTAGTTGTTACATTGGTATACATTATGTAATTATGTAGTTTCTGTTGCATTATTGTTATGTTAATGATTTATGTAAATCATTTATTACATTCTGTAATTGTTTATAAAGTTTATGTAATGGGTCATTTACATATATGTAAATTAATAAAAATTATTGTAATTAGTTATTACATTTCTATAAAATTATATGTCTTTAGGTTAATTACATCGACACTTATTATAATTGGTTATATAATGTTTTAGTTTATGTAATTGTTGTACATGGATCAAGAAACACTTCCACGAAAATATTACTGTTGTTCATATATTTTTAGTTCGGATTCATGCTATTACTAATTTTATTCATATTGCTAAATTAAAATTTATTTAAGTGTTTGATTGGTTGTTGTATTTTTGATGCAGCTTGGATAGCGTGTTCTTCGTTATGAAGTATGTTGAATGTCTAGTTCATGGTCTTTTAGTAGGTCTCATTTCACCCAAGAAGACATCAAGAAAATTAAGGGTGTGACAACAACTATTTTATTAGGATGGGAAGAAATTGTTGTAATTCAAACAATTGATGTATCTATTTTAACGAAACTTTGGGATTGTATTTATAAAAATTTTATGTACATTGAATGCACTCACAGATAATAATGAAATGAATTACAGTTCATAAATCTATTGTAATAACACTGAAAATGAATATATAACAATTTTGTGTTTAAACATCTTCGTGTACGTTAATATTTTTTGTATACAATTATTAAATATTTGTAACTATGTGTATGATTTCTATATGTATCAAATTATATTTCTGTAATTGTCTGTAAGGGGTAGTTCGGGGATTATGAAAAATCAAGGAAAAAAAATAAGATCAGATTTCAGGGTTAAATAAAAAATAAAAATAAAGTCAAGAGGCAAAAAAACAACTAGACCCTTGGTCAAGGGGCATTTAAACAATTCGCCCAATAAAAAATTATGTTTCTGGTGCGAGACATCAATTTTTTTAGGCGCTCATGCATTCAATTAATTTTGCAGTCTCACTTGAAATATTCTATAAGTGTCTCTTTGGGTGTGCTCTCCCCACCACCGCAACCGCCTAACACCACCCAGCGACGAAAAAGTGTTGTTTCAATGCGTCAATCATTTCGGTGAAAAATAGGCATGCATCGCAAACGTATAGATTAAACACGAACGCTGTTATTTTTGTTTGGTTGGGAGTTTGCGTTTACTGTTGTCTATGAACGCGAACGCTGCGGAAACACTGACCCAAACAGACCCTAAATATATAGAAAAAATTAATTAAGGGTTCTTGTAGTTACACGTATATTATTTAAGCCCTTAAAAATTTTTAAGTTTTTTTATGTCCCTAAGACGGTGAAAAATTATCTTTAGGTCCCTCATGTTAGATGTTCAAAAATATCAAAAATGCCCCCCTATCAATTATTTTAGTTCATTGTTAACATTCCCCAATATATTGTTAAGTTATCTCCAGGACACTGTTAATACTTTCTAGTATATTGCTAACATTCACATAAAATGCTTCATATCCAATTATTTCAGTACACTATAAACACTCCCTAATACATTGTTGAATATCTTCAGTATACTGTTAACATTTTTCAGTACATTGTTACTTTTTAAATAATTGTCCAGGGGGTTTTTTACTATTTTTGAATAACATCTGGCTGGAAGAACCTAAAGATAATTTTTTCTCATCTTAAGGACCTAAAAAAATTTAAAATTTTTTAAAGACCTAAAAATAATAGACGGGTATCATAAGGGTCCGTGTTTAGTCACGAGTGCCGCGGCCATACACTCACCAAATTAAATTCTAGGGTTGACTTGGCTCCCGAAAAAGGACCGGACCAATGGACTATCGGGCTGGCCCGTCAATTCTGATGGGCTGTATGGACTAGTTATGAGTGCCCCGGCCCAACACTCACCGTGGCAGTCTAATGGACTGGGTCAGACCGACCAAAATTTGTTTGTTTAAATTTGTAATGCTGAACTATTTAAACTTTGATTCAAAATTAAGAATTTTAAATTTAATTTAAACTACTAAAGTTTAAAATTTTAAAATTTAAGCTTTAAAATGTAAATTAAAAGTTTTTTTTGAAACAATTTTGAACTTGCTGCCAACACTTCTGTTATAAAAGGTCAACTGTAAGATTAAAATTGAAAACTTAAAATATACACAAGCAAACTATATAAATAATCTACACACACATTATATATGTACATATATACATAACGTACACACTATATATAAACACAAACTACACACACATTCACACACTATACATCGTAACAATGACGACATATATAAATTATAATATTCATAGTATCTCTTGGGCATATATTATAATATTGAACATATCTTATTAGACGTGCTTTATTCACCTCCATTCATTATGCAAAAACAACCTTATATGACTTTTTAGGCTTTGTTCGCCTCTGCATTCTCCGGCATCGGCGTTCCAAAGAGGGGGGGGGAGGGAGAAGGAGATTAAACGCAGAAAAACGAGGTGAAAATAGGATATGACAACTTTTTCATGGGTTGTCGACGTAACGATTGGGCGGATCGTTTGTGTCTGCGTTTGCGCTCGTAGTATCCGCCCAATTCTATTGCAGTCGTAACAATCCGTCAAACGGAGCCTAAAGGAAAAAAATTTCCTCATTTTTGATAAATTTTTATCATTTACATAGGAGAGACTTTTTCTATATCTTCGTCAAAAGAAAAATGAGGAAAAGTGATGAAAAGTGAAAAAAAAAAGTTTGATTATTGAAAAATTTAGTGTTTGTGTCAATCAAGGAAAATGATTTTTATCACTTTTTCTCTTTTGTTTTATTTTAGGGAGCTATATTTCCATCATTTTAGTTCTCTAACTCACCCCAATTTTTTTAATTCGCGGCTCTTGTTATCACCCATCGTGGAAGATATTTTATTTTCTTCACTTTCTTTTTAATTGAAATTCTCACTTTCTTTCATTTTATTTTCAACTTTGTGCATAAACACATCAATTTTAAAAAAAATCATCACTTTTCATTACGTCAAAAAACATAACAAAAATTGATCAACAAAAATATTTTATTTTCTATTAATTTGTTCTTTGATAATGATTTTTAAGCCTCATTTTTATAGGTCCCATAGAAGCCCAATGAGGTGGCACATTTGTAGTGTCTTTTTTACCCTTAGGAACTCTTTTTGTTTTTTTTTTTTAATAACCGATCCTGTTAATGATGTAAGCGGCTACAATATTATGAGATCCTTCGTTCCTTCTTTTTTTTTTACAAAAAAAAAACCATTCAATTGATAAACATGAAATAGCATATTGAAACATGATCCCCACATTTTTTTTTTCACAATCTGTTTATGTAAGCGATCTCTCCGATATTTTTTTTTCACAATGACCTTTTTTTTTTCTATTTATGTAATTGTGTATAGCCCCTTGTTATTCCACAATGAATTGATCTTCTTGTTAAAACACCAAGGTGCGGATCAAAAATTTTCTTCAGAGTTTTTTTCAGCCACTTTTTTTTTCCCGATGAATGAAGAAAAGAAACACAAATCACAATATAAAATTAGAGTTTAAAATAAAAATCAGTTACATTTATGAAATTTAACATAATTCCAATAATAAATTGAATTAAAAGTCATTTAAATTTGTAAATATAATTGAATTTTGTTATATAAAACAATTATTAAATGTCAGTTACATTCAACAAATGTAACTGACTTCCAGATATAATGGATACATGTTCAGATAAGATTAACATGTCACTGACTTTTGAAAAATAATGCACATAAGTCCAAAATAATAGTTTGAAATATAACTAACTTTCGAATGTTACACAACCCATGCCAATGTAAAATAATTTAAGATCAAACGCCACACACACAAAAAAAAAAATTGTAACTGAGGCCATATCAATGACTACTAGATTCAATATCTAATACCAAATTCAATAAAAAAAAAAAAATTTAACAATGCAAAACAAGGGATGAGAACCCAAATACAAATTTCTTTTTTAAGTGGAGAAGAAAAAAAAGGTGCAGAGGTTATGGGCAGACGGACGCTAGAGATAGACCACATATTTTTGTTTCACTGTGTAAAGCAAAAGAGGTGAATATTAATTGTAAAAAATCATGGGATTTGATACTCCATATCCAGCTAATTTCATTTCACATGTGATTAAGAAAAAACAATCCACTAAAACAATCTACCATCCATTCAAAAAACTTAATTCCATTCAAATATTTAAAATAACAAACCATATTTTATATAGAGCCAATAAAATAAAATGAGGCTTGAAAATTATTATGGTTTCTTTAATTTCGTTTTTTTTATAAAAAGCACGCAAAAACAACCTTTGATGACTGTAAACGGTTAATATTGGGGTCTATGTCTTTTGGCCTCCCGAGTCCCAAGAGCCATTAACACTATGACACATGGCCTCCCAAGAAGTTATTAAATACCATTTTTTTTGCTCAGTATTAAATACCATTAACACTACGACTTTTGGTCTCTCAAAATATTAATTGAGAAGCATAAAATACAAATAAAATCTCAAATTTATTCGGTTTCATGGGACGTGATGAAGTCTACATCCGTTTATCAGTTCCAAAATATCATCCATCGTTTTGAATTACACACGCATCCATGTATTGAACTGTGAACCATAATGTATATAATAAATATTCCTATGACAGGCCTACCATTTGGATTTGCTTTTCATTCCTATGACAGGCCTACCATTTGGATTTGCTTTTCTCTGTCTACTCCTCCATCAAGTCTCATTCGCGGTACTCAAAATTTTTTAAGAAAATATACATTTATTGAAATATACGTTTAAAGACAATATTAAAAATAAATAAAAATTCATCTACTATGATAATACAGTGTGCATTATGATAGCGTTGTGTATATTATACTATTACAATGTATTGACAAATCAGAAACCATTTCAAAACTGCAGACAAAGCTACAAAATGGACTGAATACTATCGCTTCTTTTCTTGTTAATTTTCCTTTTACCCTTGAAAGAATTAAACTCTATGCAAGTTTTACTTCAGATCCAGACGCTACAATGAATCTTTCCCAGACATGCATCATAATTCATAAACAATTTCTTCTCCTATATATGTATGGTTCCGTGACACGTTTATCTATTATATATAAAAATGACTGTTTTCCCACCTTATCTATTGTTTTTTATTTCACAAAAAAAAAAAATTGGATTAATGAACAAGACAAGAAGGGACATGTTCTTCGAGAACATTAAAAACTTCGTATGTTTTCATGCACCCACTATTTAATATTACGAATGACCACATAATAAAACAATTCACTAAAGACTGACTAATTCAAATTCATGTGGTTTAACTTTGAGTGATCAACAGATGGGGAAAGTAAATTATAAGAAGATGAGATGAGAGGTGGTAATAATGATTTAACCAAGGAATATCATGAATTTATCGCAAGCCTCTGACCGAGTGATAAAAAGACATCCTTTTGTGGTCTTGTTTGTTTCACTGTTATAAGTGATTATATATGTAACCTTTTAAATAAAAAAAAAACATATATATATATATATATATATATATATATATATAGGGAGCTGATAGGGTGCAGTCGTGCGACCGTACACCCCATCATGCGCCCAAGTCGTGGACTGTGCGATCGTTACTCTCGCGATCGCACGGTCCACGTTTTAAAAAAAATAAAATAAAACAAAACAAAAAACGCACGCCATCGTCCCTCTCTCTCTCCATCTCTCGATCTCTCTCTCGCACGCCTCTCTCTCTCGATCTCTCTGTAAATCCAAACCCCCTGGCGACGCCGACCCCCTTCCGACCCCTGCCGACGACGCCGACCCCCTTCCGACCCCCTGCCGACGACGCCGACCCCCTTCGTTTTTGTTTTTTTTTTTTTTTTTTTTAAAACGTGGACCGTCCGATCGCGAGAGCAGCGATCGGACGGTCCACGACCTGGGCGCACGATGGGGTGCACGGTCGCACGACCGCACCCCATCAGCTCCCTATATATATATATATATATATATATATATATATGATAGCAGAACGAAATCATGGCCACTAGGTTTTGAGAACTCTTCAATGCCATAAAAACAAATAGATAACATATAAACAAATGAATAAATTGATGAAAGACGAAGGTTTCAATAATATAATCAGTGAAAGAGACTGCAAGGGTGTGAATGAAGGTGCACGCCCTCTCTATTCATTGGTGTGTTTCCTTCAACTTTCCTGTTTGACTTATAATATTTGGGGATGGCTTTCTATAAAGGGTTTGCATTCTGATAAAGTTATCCAGCTTTCAATGGTTCAAACAAGCATTTGTTCTCTCTTATCCATGGGGTGAGTTATCTCAATAGTGTACACTTTTACTTTGATGGTTCAGTTTAAATTTGAATCATTCAATGAAATTGATTATTCTGAATAAGATTGTTGTATTTTTTTTCAATCATCTGGCGATTTAGATTTTGGGTTTAATGGATGAGATCTCAATTAAGATATCATGTATGTGAACTTATGAGAATATGAAATTATGATAAGCATTTATGTGTGGTCTCATGAGGTCTCATGTAGTCAAGATCACATTTTTTTTTCTAGGCATCCGATAAGAACTTTATTTGGGACTCTAGCCAGAGGATTAATGGTGTGGTAAGGAGATAAGTGATCGGAGAATAATTCATCTATTTTATTATAAAACTTGAGACAAAATGCAAATAATTGTTCTCTCTTTGAATAAAAATAGAGGTTTGAAAGCTAGAATAAGATTTATTTAAGTGTTTTATTTTGTACTTTTTATCCTATGGGGTAACTGCTTCCTGGTGTGCTCAACTATTCCACACAAAAGACTGGGACAAATATTATTCTAATGTCTAAAAATAAAATTACAGTTATTAAGATCAAAATAAAAGAAAAGATAAATATCATTCTAACCTTTAAGGAGAATGAAAGAATTCTGATTTGAATTTTAAAATCGAATCATCTGTTATTACAAACATAATAACAAACATAATAATTCTCATTTTATGTGATACACAATATTTTCTATGTTTCATTTCCTAGTTTTGTTTCACAAATATTTATATCTAATGTAATAACATGTTTTTAATAATGTCGATTTAGAAGCGTGCATGGCAGGTATTCCCCCTGCTAGGAAACTTTCAAATTAGAATTTCTAATAAGATGAGAGAGACAGGTGCAATGCTCCCATGCCCGTACCACTTGGGCTTCAAATTAGTACACACATCAGGGATGCTACGTCCCCATAAATCAAAGTCCAATTATTGGACAACTTGACCTATTTTGGATCATTATCACTTTTTTCCTTCCATACAGTGTACTTTAAAAACTGGAAATTTAAGTATTCATTCCTAAAAGTGAATTCTCCTTTGAAAATTCCTCCCTTGTAGCAACCTTGAAGCTTCCATATTTTGTCTGGATGAGGATTTGTGATTTTAGTTTTCTATTCCTCTAATATAGTTTATATTTAAAGCCTGTTTGGTTGCGTTTGAATACGTTTTTATTTTTTGAAAAGTTAAAAAACTAAAATCGTGCAGTTAAACGGGACAGTTTTTTACAGAATCGGAAGCTGGATTCTTTTTAATTTTTCCCTCGAAATCTGTGTTTAAAAAGCTCAAAAACAATAATTTTTTGTCAGAATCGATTTTTTAAATTGAAAAACAACTTTCTCTGTTAAACATTAAACTCCTTTTAAATATTGATTCCTGAATTAAAAAAAAAGCATCCTAAAAAAGTAAATCATCTTAAAAAGCAGCTTTATTTCAAAAACTTTTTTTTAATCTGTGTTTCTAAACGGACTCTAAAAGTTAGCATGGGTGTATATACATTACTTTATCAGTTTATTAAGGTAACATTTAAACGTATTTGAAGAGCAAATTTTCATTTAAATATGATTTGAAATTAGATCATTCTTTTTGTTGTTTATAATTAAAAGCTGAAAATACGTTAAATTGATTTTTGCAAAAACATAATATCTCATTTTATACGATTTATGAATACACATACTACTTATGTTCATGCACGGACTTTATTTATTGTGTAGACAAAAGAACACATTTTTTATTGCCAACAATAAATAAAAACATCACCTCATTCTTTGCTTTTGTCAAAAAAAAAAAAGAAAAAAAAGAAGAAGAAGAGAGTTTTAGTTCTCACAAGAAACATGTGACTTTGTTCCACTTCAAAAGTGTTTCAAGTAAATACTTATCCTGTCAATGAGGACCCATTTTGATTCATGTTTTCAGTTACCACTTGTTCACAAGTATTGTTATAACTCATAAACCATTCTTAATTAACATCCTTGAATATAATTAAGGAACAGGAACAGCAACAGCAGCATCCATGTATAAAAATTTTCAATGATTTCAATGGGATCATTCTCTGATCTTCAAGTATCAAATCAGTTTCTCCAAACTAAACACACATGCATAGATAGATACTTCAAATCAAAACATAAGTTCCTCACACACTGACATCACAGACAACAGCATATATGCTGCTAATCCAGAATATAGTGTATTCACAAAAACAAAAACAAAAAAAAGCAGAGGATATGAAAATCACAACAATTCAAATCCAAACCTGATAAGTATAACACAAGATCAACTGTTCTGTCTTCGGTTTTCCTCCACTACCAGCACTGGTCGGTCTCCCAAGTCCGGCGACCGTACGCGGCGGCGGCAGGGGAGGGCCGAGGAGACAGTCGGCGGTGGCGGAAGAGGCCGCGGTCGTAGTCGGCGCGCCTGGAGGGGTCGGAGAGGGTGGCGTAAGCGGCGTGGACGCGCATGAACTCGTCGGACGACGACTTGGGACCCGCCGCATCAGGGTGGCAGGCGAGGGCGAGGCTCCGGTAGGCCGCCTTGATCTCCTGACACGTGGCGACGGCGGGGATACCGAGGACGTCGTACAGAGAGGTGGGTGGGCGGTGGTGGCGGCGCTCGAGGACCGGGGAGGCTGCGGCGTAGGCGGCTGAGACGCGGGGGGAGCGAGAGGGGGTGGTGGTGGTGGGGGAGAGGGGAGGAGAGGGGAGGGAGGTGAGGCGGGGAGGGAGGGAGAGGGGGGAGCCGAGGAAGCGTGAATTGGTGGTGGCGGTGGAGGTGGCGGCCAACATGGTAGGGGAAGGGAAGTTGCAATTGGGGGGTTTGTGTTGGCTTTTTGAGATTTGTGTGGAGGAGTGGAAAAGGTGGGGGTGGGAAGGACTGTTTATATATGGAAGAGTCAAAGTGGGAGAGTGGGACATAAAGTATGGTTTGTTATGGTTTGGATTTTTTTTTGCTTAACCATGGTTGGTGAATTGATGATGTTAGCATGTTGTTTTTTTACATTTTTACATATTTTATTAGAAATATATATATATATATATATATATATATATATATATATATATATATATATATATATATATATATATATATATATATATATATATATAGTTAGATAATGTATATATTTCATTAAATATTTTTTTTTATACTTATTGATATAGATTTATTAAATTCAAAATTGAACGATATACACTTTTTATTAAAGTATATATCTCATTATATGATATTTACTATTTTTAAAAAAATGAAAACATGTGAGATCGAGTTTTAGTTAGTAAAAATGACCGAGTCTAACATTTTCCTATAAATATCTATATTTGTAATATTGATATTTGATTAGTAATAGAGTTCTGATGCACTCAGTTCCTTTTTTAGTACCGTCTGTAATTTTATACACTATGATAGTACAATAATGAGATTCTATGATAGTGCATGACGTAAAAAAATAATAAAATATAATATTATATCTCAATATATACTTCATTTCATATAACAATATGTACTTCAATGAGATAGTGTATAATAAATTTTTTTAAAAAGAAAACCACTATGAACTGCAGGATGGAGCTGCACATGGAGGTAGACATATAATTTTTCCTTGTTAATATGTTAAAAGCACTTTGTTTTATATTCACGAAATTATATGCTACATTTAGAGTATGAACAAAATTAGAGAGAGTTCCATGGACAGTCTATACATGTTTTAATTATTAAATAATTGTAAACATTATCTAATAAGATATATATTTTAATGAAAAGTGTTTGTCGTTTCATTTTGAATTGAATAAATCCATTATTAGTAAATGTAAAAAATTTAATAATGTATTTATCTTACCGAACAAGGTGTATAACTTATTAGATTGTTATATAAGTATATGGATTATCTATGTGGATTGCGTGTAACAACGCTCAGCTATACATGAGTACCGTTGTAAATACATGTACTAGGTTCAGCTATATCTCTCAATGTACAGATTAAGCTCAGCTATATCTTTAATGTATTTATTTGGATTCATGTACTAGGTTCAAGGACATCATGAGTACTGTTGAAAAACATTTATTGTTTATTCATGTATATATTCTATTATTGGTTTATGAATGAATGTAATTATCTATGCATGTAATAAGTGTTGAATTAATAACTTAAATAACTGAGAAGAAAATTATGAAACATGTATTAATGCATACGGTGATTGATTTTTTTTTTTCATTTTTCAAACCCTTGATTTTTCAATGATGATTTCTGCTCTATGGATGCGTTTGATCGCACGATTGTACAACTTTTATATTTGTAGGGAGCTGTATTTTACAAAACCTGAGAGGGGAGAATTTTAAAACCCAACATTCGCAGAAAATTAATTTTTCAATCCCGTTTTCAAATGCACATTATGTATAGAGGGAAGAATTAATGAAACATTCCTGAGCAATGTTGGGATTATGTCTTGATCTGGTGTATCAACATCGGATGGCCATGATGAAACCATATTAGGGTGGGCACCTAATTGATAATTAGTTAAGATTTGATTTTAATTAAGATATAAAGTGAATCTCCTAAAATCAGGGAAACAGATTTGTTTGTTACAGATTTGTTTGTTAGGAGATTACTTAGAGAGGAAGTTATTTATTCATATAATGGCTTGGCACATACACATAAAATGTAGAGATCCATATGAGAGAGGTTGAGAGGGTTCAAGAGAGGGTAACTCCATGAAAGAGAGTTTGTAAGACCTTTTTGTATCTCAACTATTATAGTGGATTCTCAGTTTTCGCCCCGTGGATGTAGGCCTAGGCCGAACCACGTATTTTTGTGTTCTTCGTGTGATGGTGTTCCGTTCTTGTGTTCGATCTCGTCTTTTATTGATGGCTTCCTCGTATTCGTTTCCCAACAAACAATTCAACACTTACATCTTACCTCTCCTAAACCAAAAAGTATAATTTGTTTGAAGAAATTCTATCTCTTCTCTCATTCATTCACACTAAACAAGAGAAGAAATTGAATATGAACACAGATTGAATCCTGGATATAACTTAACAAGTAATCTCTAACACTTAATTTTTTTAAAAAGAGTTCTCTGTTCTCGTTCAATCAAATTTGTTTGTCCCCTTTTTGCATTCGTAAGAGCACATAAGTATGATCCTCTATCTGCATGAGTCTGGATTCAATCAGACCTAGATACCATTGGTTGATCAGCAACATAAGTATTAAATTGTACGGCCTGTAAATTAAATAACACGTAGAGTGACACATATACCCAACAATTGATTTTACAAATCGATTAATAGAATGTATAGTTTGATACTAATAGCACTGATGGTACTCAAATTTCATTGGATCTGAACTTTGTCTGCATGTACAACAAAAAAGCAAAAAAAAAAAAAATATTGATCCACAACAGTATTGGGTATTTTTGTTCTGGAAGCATAAACGAAGAATGGGCTGGAGATGCCATTGTTATTATAATATGTTCCTTCACATGAATATCCAATTCTTGTAGTAATTCTACTGCCGACACGCGTGCGTTTGTGACAACTTCATGGACAACGATTTTGGATAAAGTTACCATCTTTGGTGAAACAGAGACTCTGATGCATGTGCATTGATTAATTCATGAGTCATGACTAATGCGTTTTGTCTTCAGAATCCAAACACAACTTGTGCTTTGTTACATAGACTAGTCCACTCAAAGAAAAGTGTTCACATCGTTTAAATTGCTCAATTTCATCTTATGAATCTTCTTTCTCATAAACATGATTGAAGTCGAAGATTGAAATTATTACAAAACTCAACATATTAAATATAATAAATCAGTCTCTCGATAAAGATTGATGATAACTTACATCCCATGTGCGATATTGGAGATGATGCATGAATGATTGAGATATAGGACATTGATGAGTAACATCACATGGATGCATGTGTTATGTGTGCAAATGACTCAAGTCTCCATTCTATTCGAAATTTAAGTTTGCTGTAAGTGCATGGAGCATTCAAAAATATTGCAGATATATGGTTATGTCATCCTTTCCGTGTGTTCAATCAAGAAAATATCTTCGTTGCAAAAATTTGTATTTCACAGTCCAGGGATAAATATCAGCAATGATTATCCTATTTTTTTTCAGGGGAAATTTTTTTTATAGTAAGAACAAGAGACTTGTTATACACGATCATTTTTCAGTTCTATTTTCAGTCTCATAGTCCTCGTTAGTGTCATAAGCTCATTTTAATAAGGTATATATCTTGTTAATTTTTTTTTACATTTTAATAAATGAATCTATGTAATACATACTTCATTTTTTTTTATGTAAAAACACATATCTCATTAGTTGATATATACTATTTTTAAAAAATTCAATACATGTGTGAATTAGAATTGAGCTGAAAAAAGCGTATATGTAAGTAACATATTTTCAAAAACAATTACCTGCTTTACAGACCAAACACATTTTAAGGTGATTGTGAAAATTAAGGATCCCTAGCAGGTTCTGGAGAGGAGGCATCCATTTAAATTCAAATTTTCAAAATTGGTTTAGGAAATCCCACCTTAAGGCACAATGTCCAAGATAAAATAGATTGAAAAAAACATAAAAAATTTATGAATCAAATTCAATCCACAAGTTGATCAAATTAGTGATTGGCCCAATCATATAAGAATATGTCATCTTATCACTTTTTTTTATAAGTATTATTACTCTCTGTGGTGATGCACATCATTTTGAATCAGTAAGTTGGTTAACATTTGATTATTATATCATTTCCAGTGTTTATAGACCTAAAATCTTGGTAAATATTGTTTGTCCATTTCAATGCATAATCTGTAAGACTTGATTCACTAGATCTTTTGTGTGTAAGAACCTCTTGGAATTTTAAATTCATTCAATTAAAGTATTTTGCCTGCCTACGTGACATATCACCAGGCACTCCATTAAAAAATCTTCCTGGTGATGTGTTGATTGAACTTTTTATATATTTTTTTTTACTTGTCAAAAAATAACATTAAAATGGATCTTTATAAAATGAATAATGTTCCTTTTTATGAAAATGAAGTTTGAGTTCGTCTTGCTTTCTCATAGAATAAGCAACGGTTAAGCTATAGCTAAAATCAATGCCATATTATTATAACACAATTGTTTAACTATATATTTTAGATAACGCAACGGTTAAGCTAAGCTATTATCAATGCAATACCATTTACGCACATTCATCCAAAAAAAAAATCATAAAATTCTAGGTGACCACTCGGATTGTAGGGTCGGTCCTTAGGGAGTGTTTGTTTTGATGTAAAACTAGTTGCATAAGCTGGTTTTCTAGAAAAGTAATCACAAAGCAATGTTTAGTTGTCTCCTAAAATCATGATGAATGGGGAATGTTTTTCATAACAGCCTTAAAATCCTGATTTTAGGATATTGCTAAAATGAAGGTACGCCGTTTTCCGTGACATCTTTTGTTTGTGAAAATTTTATTCATGATATTTTTTTACATAAATGTTAAAGATTACAATTTATATGATACATAAAAAATATTAAATAGTTTTAAATCAGAATAAATAGTATAATATTTAAAATCATGTAAAATAAGTTTATTTGAATTAAAATATATTTTCTTATATCCGAAAAGACAAGATAAATCTTTTAAAATACATGGAAAAACATCATTTAAACATATTTGGAAAGATGACACACATTTTAAGAGAAGTATAGAGTTAATAAATATTCTTAAATATTTTTTTTGAAGAAAAGATAAAACAAATGTATGATAAATATTTTCTAAAAATTGATTTGATGATATCTTTAATATTATTTGGTAAAAAATTATGTAAATGACTCACAATCTCTAACAAAATATTCACAAAAATATTTTTTAAATCTTGTTAATCATAAATCACGTTAAATAAGATAAGGTTTGTTGTTTGAATATTTGAATGGGTCACGGTAATTTTTTTTTTAGAGAAAAAGGATAGGTGGATAAGGTTTGTTGTAAGGTTCGAATGGGTTGTAGTTTTTTTAAAAAGGAGAGATTAGATCTAATCTTCAACGTGAAAGTGTGAAATGTTAATCATTGTTACTATTTTAAAAAAATTATCATAGGTTTTTTAGATTTATTTAAAATAATGTGTGAAAAGATTATCTTATATAAATAATTTTGATATGTTAATTGTTATTATATTTTTATATTCATAATTTGATATTAATGCATATATATAAAAAAAAAGATTTTCAAAATTTATGGAAACAAACTCTTTGGAACAATTTCATATTAGCATTTTACAGAAAAACAAATGAAGGAAATCATTTTCTATAAAATAATTTTAATACAACCAAACGCCACAAATAGATTTTCTTTTTTTGGAAAAGCTTTTACACGTAAAAAGAAATCTCTAAGAAGTTAAACTAGGTGAAACCAAACGGACCTAGTTTAACATGCAAACATGTTCCCTTATTAGATGTGCACACCTCATCGTGAATGCACAATTTATATTCATTTTTGAGGGAAAAACCTTATTTAATGCCATCAAACTAACTTCTCTAGAATCACCCTAGAATCAACTGACTTCCTTGATGGTTACAGAACGAGGATTGGAAAGTATATTAGCAGAAACATAATATCGAAGATAAGAAATGAGGATAAATATAGAACTCCATGATTAGAATGGTTAAGTGATTCATTTTGTTTTCTACTATCAAATTCTCTATTAATTTGATGGTCAGAGAATTTTTGGTACAAACACTTTCTCTCTCCCCACGATCCCAAGATTTTCAGTGTGAAAGAGATAGTGTTTGTATGAAATGACATGCAATCAGCCAAAAATCCGACCTTGCAACAACCATGCATGACATTTTAATTTCCAATCACAATCCTCTTACTTCCATTTTCTAATGTCCATTCACAACTATTATTATTATCATTGTGCAGTAACTCACGCGACACGTCCAGAGGTTGCAATTTAAAAAAAACAAAGATCCCCAGCCCCTTTGTATTTAGTCCACTGAATTGACAAAAACAATGGGAGTGATCAAACGCTGCCCACGCACGTCAGTCCAGCCAAACAATAGCTTCCTTTTTACCATCATCTTGGATCCTATCCCACAAATGGATACAAAATCAACATAAAAAAAGAAGGGATATATTTCAATGACTCTTGATGGACCCTTAAAAGACAAGACTTTTTAACATAGTTTAATGAGACACACCCATAATATATGTGTAATATATCATCAATGAGCCTCCTCACATGCTCAGTTTAAGTTGTGGGGATGGCTTTTAGGGATGGGGAAATGATGGATGGATGCAAATAAGTTGTGACGTCTCCCAATTTGGAAGACTTTGGTTACATATATAAATATTTTTCAATTAGAGCCCCATTTGGATTCTGATGAGCTTTGGTAAAAAGAAAAAAAAAAGGTTCAATGATATATTCAGTATGTGAAATATATATGTTACGAGTATATATTCTATTAAAAATATATAAAAAACATGCATTAATTCTTTTTAGTATGTTTTTTGAAGTATGCAATTCATTTAATAAGTATAAATTAAAAAAAAATGTTTTGAGGCTGAATGTAACACGATTCAAAAACCCCAATAAAAATTTCATGGAGGCAGGGTATCATTTCATTTCATTGACTTAGTCTTGAATTTCTAATGGACAGGTGTACGGTGCACTAGCTTGCAATGGTTTTCTATTAATTAAGTCAGTGGTCCATCAGCAATTAAGTTGGCAAAGGTTGGTGCCTTCCTATGCTTCATCATTTTTTAATGCACCATTTAGGGTTTGTTCTTTTTTTTTTCTTTTTTTGTGCAAAACACATTGGAAATAGATGTGTGAATCTCATTTAGGAAAACAAATTTGCCCAACTTGGTTATTTGATTAGAGTCGTGGATTTGCGCTCCATTGATAAATCCTAAGTTTACCTAATGCACACGGCTTGTGAGTAATTCAATGCATCTAAGATTTTTTCATAATTGAAAAAAACTAAAAAGATTAGAGTTGCAAATTAATCTTTCAATTTCTCTATTGAGACAAAAAAAAAAAAAAAACATAATGAGAAGTTCAATGTATTAAATCAGCAGCTACTTAACATTATAATCATTTAAGATTAGTAATAACTCTAAAAATATTTCCTATTTATACACAGTCTATCTCAAGATATACAACGGTCATCAAAATACACACCAAGGAGCAATTCCACAATGTCTTATGGACCAATCTGAAAATTTCCTCAACCAATCTTCCGCAACTCAGACTCGTGTGCGAAAGATCAAGCACGTGCGGATTCGCACCTGATCCGACGGTCAGGATCGGATACCAATCGCCACGGTCCCCTTAGAGCTCCTTCTTATAAATCATGATTTAAAAATTTAAATTATTGCTTAACCAGGAAGATATTGATAATTAAAACATTCCATATTGAAACAAAAGAAAGTACCGAAAAAAGAAAAGACAAACTCCTAAAATTTAGAAATCTTTTGCAACTAATTATCAATCATACTAAGAATCTATAAAATCATCTTTGTGGGTATTTACATTTTAGTTATTATACATTAAAAGTCAATAAAAAGATTTTATGAAACAAAAAATGTTGTTATCAGTTTTTTTGAAAAAATAATTCTGTTAAAAGCAAAATAATTTTTATAAGGGGACCTGTAAATTTAAAATTGACATAAAAAAAAACTAAAGGTTTGTTTGGTAGAATGGCAAGAAAAAAAAACGTTTAGAATCTTTTGTCCTGTGTTTATTATCGAACATTTGAGATCAAATTTTTATTTTTGAAATATATAGAAATATGTATGTAAGAACTATATTCTTGAATTGGAAATTGAAAAAAAAAAAAAAAAAAACACAAAGATGGTATACACGCAGAATACATGAAATAAAAAATGCCGATATAATAAAGCAGGACCAACAAAAAAAACAGAAACCTCAATTTATGAACACCATAAATCCCACAATAAAAAAATTCCTTCACCACAAAACCCTTACCAACAACCCAAACCATGCATATAAAATCCCAATTAAAAAAAAAAGAACAAAATCATAACTTTCTAAAAAAAACAATCCAACAAGTCCTCAAAACGAAGGCCCAGACGGGAAGATCAAAGAACCCAAGTTGTTGTAGCTCCCATAGTTGTTGAAGTTGCAAGTAAAATAAAACCCATTATTGCTGCTGCTGCTGCTGCTGTCGTAGACATCCCCAACACCGCCCCACATGTTCTTCATCTCCTCCTCCTCCTCCACCGCCGGTGGCTGTAGCGCCGCCTCCGCCACCGCAGGCGGGCACCCATTGATGCGCTCCTTGACCGCGCGCGCCTTTCCCTCGACAAGCGCGCTGACCTCGCGCGCGTCCGCCCCCGCGCCCCGCGCGTCGTCATCGTTCCCGCACAGAAACCGAAACAGCTCCGCCTTCGCCTCCGCCTCTTGATTCTCCTTCTCAATCTTCCTGAGCTGCTCCTTGAGCCTGGAGACGGTCTGCGCGAGGTACTTCTCCTGGTCGAGGGAGCGCTTGTCCTGGTCCGGCGCGGGGAGGCTCTTCAATTGGGAGATGAGCGCGTCCGCACCGACGATGGACGGCCAGATGTCGTGGTTGGGCTCGCCAGGCGCGGCCACTAGCGCGCACGCGGGGACGCCGCAGAGCACGCTCAGCTCGCTCACCTTCTTCAAAAGCCCCTTCTTTCGCTTCGCGAAGGTTCGCCGCCGATTCGCGTCATCGGTAATGTAGGCCATCTTTGTCTTCTTGCGTGCCATTTTTTTTTTGACAAAAAGAATGGGGTTTTATTTGATTGTTGTGTATATATGTGTGTATATATAGAGGGGATTGGGATTGGTTGAGGTGTATTAAATTGAGGATGTTCGATTTGGGGATTTGGGTTTCCGTTTATCGATGTTGATTCAAATTGATGTGTTTGTGTGTCATTAATTGTCAATCGGTGTGTTTGTGTGTCATTAATTGGCTTTTAGTCGTGGATTTCTAGGGACAGGTGTACCGTGTACTAGCTTGCAACGGTTTCGGTGGTCTACAAGTCTAATGCTTTAAATTTCAAATTATAGATTTAATTCAATCATCTTATCAATCTAACACATACTTGGTTCTTTAATTGGAGTCATAAAAAGGAATCACAGATTTATCTAATGCCGCACGATTTGTTAATTCCATACATATAAGATTTCTTCATTATTGAAAAAATACTAAACTTGAAATAAACACCAATCTTCCTTTTCCAATCAAGATGGGGTTAAAAATTTAAAGCATGTCAAAACAAATGAAATCCCAATGAAATTATTAGAGTTGCGGATTAATCTTTAAAACTCTCTATTGAGACAAAAAAAAAACATAAACGTTGGGAGCAGTTCAATGTTTTAAAGTACTTAACATTATAATCATTTAACATTAGCAACAACGCTAAAAATATTTCCTATTTACAGAGAACCTCTATCTCAAGATTTACAACGGGTCATCAAATATACGCCAATGAGTAATTCCACAATGTTTCGTGGACCAATCCGAAATTTTTCTAAACCAAAATTTCCGCAGCTCGGACACGTGTGCGAAACAGATTCGCTCCCCATCCGACGGTCAGGACCGGATACGAATCCTGAGACCGAATCGCCACCGTCGGCGCGAGCCCTAGCCCCGCGACCTCTCCCCAACAACTACCAGCACTGGTCGGTCTCCCATGTCCGACGCCCGCGTCCGGCGAACGCATTCGGAGACGGAGACGGCGGTGGCGCCGGGTACCTCCGGGGACTGCCGGAGGCGACGATGAGTCCCCGGTCGTAGTCGGCGCGCTTGACGGGGTCGGAGAGGGTCGAGTACGCTGCGTTGACCCGCATGAACTCGTCCGTCGATCCGGCGGCGACGTCCGGGTGGCAGGCGCGCGCGAGCCGCCGGTACGCCGCCTTGATCTCCTGACACGTGGCGCCCACCGGAACCCCCAGCACGTCGTACAGCGAGATCGACGCGGCGAGGGCGTTGCCGGCGGTCCTCGGATGCGCGGCAGAATGGGCGGCGGAGGCGGAAATTCTAGGGGAAGCGGCGGATCGGACGGTCAGGGATCTGCGATCGGTGGATCGGACGGCGATCTGGACGCCGAGGAATTGGGAGGTTGTAATCGCTGCGATCATAATCGGTTTGGGTTTTTCAGATCGGAAGCCCTCGCAAAAAGAAGAGGTGCTTTATATAATGGGCGTATAAGGTTATACCGGGTTAATGTGAATGAACTGTTTGGTTGGAGAATCCTATCCAGATGGTCTCCCAAGGTCCATTCAAGAATCCAGTTTGTGCGGATCAGATTTATGGATGCCAAAACTCCCAACATAAACAAAAATCTGTTAAGTCACATGGCCTGTCATTTTCTATGCATATTTTATGTAAAGTTTTGCACCTTAAAATATGTTTTACAGCTCGAAACATGGTGTCCACATACAATGCACTTTGTAAATGACATTTAAATTTTGGTTTATGTTTGAACAGTTAAAGCTGGGCTGGCAGTTGTGACTATAATTATTATAATTATTATCACATGCAGCCATGGGTTAGACAAATTATTTATTTATCTGAGCTATAGTCACATAGTACAATAAACTTCTCTAAATATCAAAAAAGTTTGATGATTGATATCTCTTATGCCTATTGGCCAAACAAGTTGGTGTTCACCGTGGGTTTAGTTTGGATGATTTACCACAATTTTTATGGTTTTAAACTAGTCTAACTGCGTTCATATTTAATATAAAAGTTTTTAGAGTGTATTCTGGTACTAATAATCAAAATACGTAGACAGTATTTATTTATTTCAATGTACACTTACTATATTTTGAATCCCGTGCCTAATATTTGTCCTACATAAATTTTATGACTATGATCTGATATACATATTTTTATAAAACTATAAATTTTACAGTTCATTTATTCAGTTGTACAATGTATATACATAGTTTTATGTATGAAGTATATATTAGGTACAAAATTCCAATCAGTTTTAATGAGTTTGTACACATGGCAACATATATGGGGATAACAATATCCACATAAGGATGATCTGGAGATTCCTGTTAAACAAGGGAACAAATTTTTCTGGTATAGGATAGCAAAGAATAATGTGTGGAGGTCAGTGTGTATAAGAATACTGCATTTTTAAGAATACTGCATTTTTTTTCTTTCTGTTTTTCTAATTCATTCTAGTCCAGAGAAGATATTATATTGAAGGTGTGGTGAAACTTGTTTCTTAAATTTTTTCTCACAAGTTTCCGTTATCAAATTTGGAGATTCAAAATGATCAATATTTGAAGTTAAGCACGTGTTCATCAGTTTAAGTTTGTACATGATTTTTAGCCGGGGCAAAGCATGACATTTAAATAGTTTATATGTTTCGGTTGTAATGTTGCAGTCCTGACCCATTACAATCAAATGGTAGTTCATCCCATAGTTTTCATTTGTACTTATTGCTTATGTAGATGTGATGTAGTACAATCCACCTAAAATTTCAAGTGAACACAATAAAAATTGAGGTAGATCAAATTTGTAAAAAATTGAATTGAAAAAGAAAATTTTCCAGGGAAAATCAGTTCCAGACGACCAACACTAATTTACTCTGTTATCATTATAAGGTTCATTGTTATTTGCTTGTATAGCAGCTAATGCTAGAGAGATGGATTTTTTCTTCAATGCACCAAATAAATGGATGCATTCAGTTCACCAATACAAACATAAATCCAGATACTGGACCCAGTGTAGGGTTTCTATGGTATCAATTCAATAGCCATGCGTTTTCTTTTAGAAGATTTTTGATGCCATGATAAGGACCTCATTGAACAGTCCAAATTAGTGGTTCCAATTAAAGACATCTTCCACAACAATTGTTCTTTTTTTTACACAAGATTTTATGGTAAAGATTGTTCACTGAATCCATCATGACAAGGACAGCCTAATGTAATCGTTTTCCTAATAGTCCATTTAAGAAGGAGATTAAATATGTTGAGTCGATTGTTTTGAATTCCAAATTGATGACATGACCATGGAAGATTCATAATGTTTCCTTGACATGAAATGCAAGGTTTGAATTCCATTGAAAAGTATTCCAAAACTACTGGTCCCAGTGAAAGACATCTTCCACAACAATTGTTCTGTTTTTTTTTTACACAAGATTTTATGGTTGAGATTATTCACTGACTCCATCATGACGAGGACAGCCTAATCTAATCGTACTCTCATTCGTAATCGTCCACGTAAGAAAGAGATTAAATATGGAATCAATTGTTTGGAATTCCAAATGGCTGACATGACCATGGTAGGTTCATTATGTTTAACTATAACTGATCATACTAGATTTCCTTGACTCTTGAAATGCAAGGTTTGAATTCCATTGAAAAGTATTCCAGAACATTATGGATGTTGATCTTGTGATCTCTTGTCATTTCATAGACTTCGAATTGTTTCCCGACAAACTAAAAGCCATCAGAGACAAAGAAACAAAGTTTTCTTAATTCTCTAGTGGCAAAGCAAGACAAGCAATTGACCCTTGTGTGATTTGAAACTTCAAACTAAATCAGATGTAGTACTGTTTAGATGTTGAACCTCTCAACTGCTCTCATTTTATGCTTTTATGCATGCTAGTTTCATGAATGTCAATTCATGTGATTCTTTAGGAGTTTTATATACATCTGACCATATCAACATTACTGGTGTCATTTTTGAAGGTAATGATATATTCCATTGTTCTTATCCAGCTGCATGTCAACTATGTAGGTTAATTGGAAGCCTTATTGAAAGCAGTTGGGAAGTTGAGTGTTGGCTTTATTGTTCTTCTATGCATTCTATTGCATGTCCATTATGAATTTCATGTCTATTCAGTGGATCCATCCATGCAACATGAATCTGCAGTGTCTGCAGTGGCATCTGTTGATGTGATCCATCTCCAACTTGTAAGGTTCCTCTGTTGGAAACATAGACTATATATATTGGATCTTGACTCATAATCCATAAAACATACCTTATATTTCAAGGTATTTGGTATGATAGATATGAATCTTCCTTTGCATCCCAAGCCTTTTCTTTTCCAATAAGTGGAAATTTGAACAACTCTCTCCTCACTCTTTTCTTAGATAGAGATTTGATGGGTATATGTAATGTAATGGGATGAATGGAGGATTGGAAGTAGGAATTTAGTCCTCATTTTATAATGGGAGAAAAATATTATCACTCTAGAATCAATATCATTATAAATTTCTAGATCCCATTAAATAACTCTTATTGGGTAATCTCATTATAAATATTAAGATCCCAAAGTCACTAAATAACTCTTATTGGGTAACCATGCTGTATGCTTAATTGAGTAGTCAAAAGACATATATTGGGTAAATGAAAGATCATATTGGATGGTAAAAAATCAAGAGTGAGTACCAATAAAAAAAAAAAAGAATGATTCAGAAGTCTCATTGAGTAAAGAAAAGTCTTGATAGTAGGAACCATGAATAAGTATTTTTACAAGCTATATTCGATAACTCTGGTATAAAAGGAGATATCTTCACTCTCAGATTTCTTGTAAGGCAAAGTTTTGCTTGGGATATACAAGAATGAATGTAACAATGAAGCATTGCAAATGCACTTTTCTTTTTTAGTACAAGGAGAATGAGAAGAAATGTTAAATTGACCTTTAGTTTCAACTCCTCTCGATTGAGATACAAGTAAGGAGAACCATTGAATTTGAATGGTTTATTGACAACAGAATTCTATCAATAAATTTCAAAGGAAACTATTATCACTAACGTGATAACAAGTACATCTAATCGAGGAGTAAATAAGGTACTATAACTGGTTGCCCACGTGTAAGTTTGCAATTACTATTGTAGGGGGTAAAATCAGATCTTCACCTTCCTGGGCCAGATCAGCTCCGATCCGGGCTTTTGTTGTGGATCTGAGACGATGTTGATGACGAATGTCCTTCGCGACGTCGAGTAGCAGACCTTCAGCGTCTGTCACCGTCGCCATCCTTCTCCTTTGTCTTTCGAGTACTTGAAGCTCACACCAGTGTGGTGCCGGCTAACGCCTCTTCGATGCTCAAGTCAATCGTCTTCCGAGGGAAGAAGAAGAACTTAGAGTTCCTTTTTTGACTAATCAGTGAGAGAGAGAGTTCGCATACCTCCTTTTATACCCAGAAGAGGTGTGCCGAGTTTGGCCTTGTAGAGTGACTATATCTTGATATGGAATCTCCACGTGGCCTCTGGATCTGTGGACATGTGTCACTTAGAGATCATTACCCTATAACTGTTTTTCTGACATCCTGCCCTTTTCCAATGTCAGGGAATATTCCTCCTGCTAACTGTTACTACGCAGGGATGAGTGTATGGCCGACCTATATTTTAATTCGGGTATTACATCCTGGTTGTTCTACCCTTTGAGTCGGGCATTGTTCTGCATCCGTTCCTAGTCGGTTAAGCTTTGGCCAACCATCTTTTAGTGGATGCCCGACCAGATAGGTTGGGCATAACTTTGTGTTCTGGTCGGGCATAACCATTTGTCCGGCCTACCTGTGAAAGTGGGCCTGACGTAGTCGTGAGGGAGTTTTGGCCCATGGGCCCCTAAGTCCTCTTTTATCATCATGGACTAATCCTTGCTTAATTCTCATACTTATACGATCTTATTCCTTATTCATCCTTCTGACGAATTTGGTCTCCTACAACTATAATGGAGAGATCTTGCAAAATATATGCCTTTTTTTTTTTTTAATGATGCATTCATATTTTAATGAAGATAGTGACGTACAACGTGAACGGGCTGCGGCCGAGGGTGGCCCAGCACGGCTCCCTCCTCGGAGTACTCAACTCCCTCGACGCCGACATCATCTGCCTATGGTAGAGATTGTTCACCGAACCCAAAAACAGCCGTTTTCGTTTGTGCGCACGGGCTCTGTCGGGTAAATGAGTTTTACTCCAAAAAAAAAAAACAAAGGCAAACAAAACCCGACGCACGCCGACCTTAACCCTAGCTCATCTGACTTCTCTCTCTCTTTTGTTCTTCATCGACCCATCGACGAGGACGGATGACCTTCTTCTTTGATCTTCTTCTTCATCGATGAGGACGGACCCTAGGCTTCTTCAATCTTCTTCTTCATCAGGTGTGAATGTGTGATATCTCTCTCTCAGTCCCTTCCTCTATCTCTCTGTCTATTTCTCATTCCCTCCCCTTCTCATTCTCTGAATCTCTCTTTATCCCTCCCTCTATTTCTCTAATTCTCTCTCTCAGTCCCCCATCTCATTCTCTGATTTTTGGTCCCCCTCCTAAACAGCTGGCAATGCTTTGTTTATATTTTTTTTTGTTACACGTGGGATTGGTAATGTTAGTAGACTCAGCAATGTTAGTAGACTCAGCTTCGAATAACCACTCATAGTACCAAGCAAACAAAACTATTCATGTGTTAATTGTTCTGGAATGGGTATATATATAATTAGTGGAGTATATTTCTATAAAAAATGATGTACATAGATAGTAAATTAAATGTATACTTAATAAAAAAAATATAAACTTTGATTTAATATATATACTCACGTAACTCACCTAAACAAATATATATGTCATAGAAATGATTCAATATTGAGCACATGCATCAATTAAATTGTGTTTTTCATTGTATTATATCATATAAATCATTTTTATTAATAAAATATTATAGAACCACATATACTCTATGCGGTACCCCAGCCGCACGTAAACCGCATCCCGCCTTCCTGAATACTGATTCGACCTATAGCTTTCAATCGAAAAAATTGTTCTAATGACATAGCATCGAGTTCTAGAGATTATGAAGTTCAAGTAGATCTATAAGAAGTAGCTTGCGATTATCTGTTAGTATCGACATCTGTCACTGTCTGCCATTGACACTTTTCTCGACATCTTATGTGTCGACTGATACTTATCTTTTTATTTTTCAATAATCTACTAGTATTGACTCCGTTTGGCGACATATTTAATATATATCGATAGTATATGTGTTGATATTATAACAGAAAAAAATATTTGTGTATCCCTTTAATTCGACAGTAGAAGTGTCGCCATATGTATCATCGGTCGACACTACATTTGTCGAACAGTACTAAGGGTGGGTTTAGTTCAAAATCATCAGGTATGGTTGGTAGGGGTGGTTTTCCTTTGGTTTCGAGTAAAACTATTAATCATAGGGTGGTTTTCTCATTTTATGGGGTGGATATATAACTCTTCATATGTAATAATTATCTTGAAGGTAATGTGAGATTGGAAGTAGGAATTTAGTCCTCATTTTATGATAGAAGAGCAAAAGATTATCATCATAGAATCAATCTCATTATAAATTTCAAGATCCCATTGTCACTAAATAACTTTTATTGGGTAATCTCATTATAAATTAAAGATCCCAAAGTCACTAAATAACTCTTATTGGGTAACCATGATGTACGCTTAATTGAGTAATCAAAAGACACTTAATTGAGTAGTCTTTAAGGGTGCACGGAAGTATATCAAAAACATGTGGGAGCTTACTGCTCTACTCCTTTGTGATTGGGCGAGGGAGTTGGTTGGGGTGCAGGGTGTGCTTCTTCGCGGGGGCACCATAGAGATCATAACCTAGTATCGAGGTTTGGTTTCTCGGGGGCTTTGGAGATATGTTCATTTTTAGATTTCGTGTAAGGCAAACTTTTACTTGGGATATACAACAATGAATGTAGTAATAGAGCATTGCAAATGCACTTTTTTTTTTTTTTTAGTACAAAGAGAATAAGAAGAAATGTTAAATTGACCTTTAGTTTCGACTCTTGTTGACTGAGATACAAGTGATGAGAAAAATCAAGAGTGAGTACCAATAAAAAATAAAAAGAGTGATTCAAAGTAAAGAAAAGTCTTGATAGTAGGAACAATGAATAAGTATTTTTACATGCTATCTCATTTGATAACTCTGGAATAAAAGGAGATATGTTCATTTTTAGATTTCGTGTAAGGCAAACTTTTACTTGGGATATACAACAATGAATGTAGTAATAGAGCATTGCAAATGCACTTTTTTTTTTTTTTAGTACAAAGAGAATAAAAAGAAATATTAAATTGATCTTTAGTTTCGACTCTTGTCGACTGAGATACAAGTGATGAGACTATTGAAGGTGAATGGTTCATTGACAATAGAATTCTATAAATAGATTTAAAAGGAAACTATTATCACTAATGTGATAAAGAAGTACATCTAATCGAGGAGTCAAGAAGGTACTGTAACTGGTTGCCCATGTGTAAGTTTGCAATCACTATAATTGAGAGATCTAGCAAAATATATGCCCCCGTTTTTTTTTTTTTTTTTACTGATGCATTCATTTTTTAAAGAAGTTAAAAATTAATAGAACATGATTCTACCCCTCAATAAAAACACCTTGCCGCCGTTATTCACGCAACTGTCAAAACCCCTCGTCAATCTGAATGCACAAAACTCCCGCTAAACCCCTATTTATGGGAGATACTGATGCATTCATGCAGACAAACTTTAAAGTTACTTCATTTACAAAAAGTTTATATCAAGCTATCAAAGTGATTTGCCTTTTTTTGCCTTTCGATCTAGTAAAACGTAAATTTATCGTGTAAATTTGCAATGTTGAAACACAGACTCATTTTCAGTTAAAGGCTAATATGTTTTGATCCTTTTCATTTACCATCAGAGTTTGCAAATGGTTAATTTTTTTTTTTTTAAGTTTTCTATCACTGCTATCATCAAAAACTTTACAATATGTATAAATGTTGGGGGCTTATGTACCCACACCATTATATTATAATCCCCCAAATAAACTATTAAAAAATCTTTTTTTTTTTTGGATCCCACCCCCGTCGAGCCTCTCCTCCATGCACCGTCAATCTCGAGAACCCACGATTTCCTTTTCTTTCCTCCTCGTCGAGAAGAAGACCAACGTCGCCTCCGCCTCCTCCCGCTCCGCCCCTTCTCCGCCACCCTCACCGCCGCCGCCCTCCTTTCCTCCACCTCCGCCGCCCTCCTCTCCTCCACCTCCACCGAAAATTCCTCCCGCGCAGCCTTCCCATCACCCTCCTTGTCGCGGCTGTCGTCCTCCTCACCTTCAAGAGAGCGAGAATCTCAAGCATCCGCCTCCATCGGTGCGGTGGACTATCGGAGGGGAGCGGGAGAGGAGGTCCATAAAAAAAAATTGAAGATTTTGAGCGAGGGCTTGCAAATCTACAGCAACGAAGACTTCTACGAGGACCGACGATGTTGCTGTTATCAAGGACTGGCGATGGCAACGGGGAGGTAAATCAGCCGCGGGGGAGATGAAGGGAGAAAAACAGGGGTGAACCTTGAATGGTTTTGGGGTGGGTGAATAGGGGTGAGGTTAGTGATTTACATAAATGAAAGGGGGTGGGTCAGATAAGGGGTGATTTTCTCAATGTGTGGTGTGGATATAACTGCCCTTATAAATGTTAAATGACATTTTAAAATAATAATAATAATAATTAATAAAAATGACAAGAAAAAAATATAAGTCAGTTTGACGTCGTTCATTCTCTTTTATTGGAACACCTCATCCTACAAATATATCATAATTGAATTTCTAAAAAAAAATCACATTTATCAAAATCCTAAATAATTTTTTATGAATAAAATATACATTTTAAAAATAAAATACATTGAATGCATATGATTTGTTTTTTCTTATCTTTCAGTCCCAGTTATTATGTGAGTATACTTACATAAGTTCTGCGAATTCATTATTAATTCCATCTTTCATTGCATAAATCGGTAATATTTTCGATTAATAATGCGTTATTAAAGCATATACGCTCTTCCTTCTCCGAAACTCAAAAATGGCGGTGCTGTGTCGTCCTCTAAAGAGAGAGAGATGGTGAAGATAGTGACGTACAACGTGAACGGGCTGCGGCCGAGGGTGGCCCAGCACGGCTCCCTCCTCAGACTCCTCAACTCCCTCGACGCCGACATCATCTGCTTCCAGGTCCCCCCCTTCCCCTCCCCTTTCAACCTCAATTTTTGGGGCTTTTTTTTTGATTGATTGATTGATTGAATGCCTGTGATTCTCCCAAACAAACAGGAGATAAAGCTGTCAAGACAGGATCTCTCCGGGCACCTGATCATGGCCCAAGGCTACGAGTCTTTCGTTTCCCTCAACCGCAAGAAGATGAAGAATCACTCCGGCTACTCTGGTATGACCGTCCAATCGCTTTCCCTTTTGAATCAATGACTACCCAATTATTGTAAATCGGTGTTACTTTGAAAAAAGGCCCAATCTTGAGACGCAAGAATCAATGTGCCCATAATTTGAAATATCGTATTTTTGGGTTCTCATACACTCGGTCATTACTTTCTCTAATCACGTGTAAACTAGGTTGGGCAAGTATATACTCGATTAGGAAAAATGAAAAAAGATATGCATTCAATTCATTCAATATAAACTTTATTTTTGTCGGAGTATGCATTTCACTAGGCAAGTATATACATTCAAAAGTGACTACAAGAATGACTATGCCTAACATCTTTCTTGTGTTTTTGTGTTTTATGTTGCAATACAAGCCTCACTTCACGTTATATGATCACTACATGATCAATGTTGTTTGTGCTGGTGTTTTTGGCATTATAAATCCATGATATGTGGAGATCTTTTTTATGGCTTTTTTTTAAAAAAATTTCTAGGTGTTGCTACATTTTGCCGGGTCAGTTCAGCATTTTCTAGCACTGAAGTAGCTTTACCAGTTGCGGCAGAGGAAGGTTTCACAGGTGTCCTTGGATGCTCTAGAAGAGGGGATGGTATGAAAAAAGAATCCCTGCTTGATTTGTTTGATAACATGGAGGGCCTGGATGAGTTAACAGATGAGGATCTTTATGTGATTGACCAAGAGGGACGCTGTGTCATCACTGATCATGGCCATTTTGGTGAGTTAATGTGTATTATTGTAGTCGGTCGTCATTCTGTGGATCCTTATTTGAATGGCTAATTTTGATTACACATGTAAGTTAGGTGTGTGTTTGTGGAGAAGGTTGATATCCAGCATCATATGCTAGCTTTCACATTTGTAAAACTTGTTCATCATTTCAATCATCGAGATGCTAATGGTTGATAATTGGGCAGTTCTTTTCAATATATATGGGCCACGAGCTGAGGAGGATGACAAGGAAAGGATTGATTTCAAGCAAAACTTTTTTAAGATGTTGCAGGTATTTTAATTTTTGTTCTTTTTCACTTTGTTATATCTTTCTGTAGTCCAATTCACTGTGCTTTTAGTTAGCTATACTAATGGAATCTCAGTGTCAATTAACTTTGTTGAAAACACTTTCCCACATGACGTGCAACAACTAAAGTTTTTTTATCCCTGTAAAGGTATGCTGGCCTAAAGAGAAAAAAAAATTATATCGTTAAAACCTTAGAATCTGTGAAAATGAGAGCTAGCAACTTAGTTTGATTTTAAACATGTTCAATGATAAATACAGTTCATGTTCAGTCCATGGGAACTCCACAACAGAGAGATGATATGGTGATTGGAGGCCTTTATGGTTGCTTAGAGTTTGTAGCTGTTATATGGAGAGTGAAGTTACTCAACTTCTGGAACTATTTATAAGATGACTCATTTATGATCATTGGAGCATGATTACGTAAATATTTCTGCTCGAACAATGACATGCATGCCTGCTTACTTAACAACTGGGTGGGTCCTAATAAGTAAACTTATTATTTTCTGCTGTGTATTTTATGTTTCATGTTTATGCATTTCATTTTGTCTTGGACAATAATCTGATATGTAGTTTTTCATTGCTACTAAATTTCAGCTGGCCTAACAACATAATAGTATGCATGCAACTAGATTTCTTTGAATTTTACCACTTGATGCATGACTCTTTCATTGTAGAGAAGGTGGGAGTCTCTTTTGAATCAGGGAAGGAGGGTCTTTGTTGTTGGTGATCTCAATATTGCTCCTGCCGCTATTGATGATTGTTGTGGTGCAGGGCCAGAATTTGAGGATAACTCGTAAGTTAATCTGGAAAGTCTCTTTTAGGATACATTTGTTCCCTTAATCTTGTGTGTTTATGAACCTTCATCACTTATAAGGAATAAAGCTTCTTTTCCTCTACCAATTTTGAGGATTTTGTAAGTTGTAACAATCATTCTTGATGAACTTGTTCTAGGTTTCGGAAATGGATGAGGTCTTTGTTTGTGGAAAATGGAGGTCCTTTTTTTGATGTGTTTAGAGCAAAGCATCCTGAAAGGTACATGTCACTTTAGCACTTTGGAAGTACTGAATTTCTAAAATGAGGATGTGTGCGTTTTCCTGACATATGGGTACTAATGAATTCTTACTTTTGTACATCGTGAATTGCTATTTTGTTTAAAAACTGTTATTTTGTAATCCCTTGTAATTGTTTTCTGAAGAATAGTAATAGGGCGCTTCTATCCCCACCAAGTATTTCTCTTAACCCACTAATAAAAAATAAAAAAAAACGGTGTTTATTCTGTTCCCACCGATTCGACCAGTTCGACCAAACTTGGTTGTAACATTAAGTTTTGGATGACCGAACTTAGTCGTCATTTCAGATTTCGGGCGACCTAACTTGGTTGCCATTTTAGGTTTCGGGTGACCAAACTTGGTTGCCATTTTAGGTTTCGGGTGACCAAACTTGGTCGAACAGGGTTTGTGATAAAGTTTATAATTTTTTTTCTTTGAAACTTAATCCCATGACGTATATTCTCTTAGGATCTTTCATGCCACTCCAAGTCTGAGTTGTAATATAGGGAGAATCAATCTTTATTCTTAAATGTAGAACATAAGAACATTTTTTTTTACATAAGTGACGGACAAATTTTCAAAAGTCAAATATAAAATGTGTTTGGATCAACTGGTATGTTTTTTTATTTTCAAACAAAGAATATGCTTAACTACGAATTTAAACGAAACTTAAAAATGATATATGTTTGTTTAATAAGATATTTTTCTATAAAAATATAAATTAATTGAAAGTATACCTACTTACATATTTTTCAGTCCCTAAGCTGCTGTTTAGATAAAAGAATAAATGTAGAATATGATGGATAAACTCAAAAATTTATTTGTTTATAAAGAATATGCAGCTATAATTTTGGATCCTGTTTGACCAATTTCGGTCTCCCAAAACCTGAAATAACTACTAAGTTCAGTCACCCAAAACTTAAAATGACGACCAAATCCAGTCGCCCAAAACCTAATATGGCGATCAAGTTCGGTCGACTTAGATTGATGGGAACAGCCAAACACCGATTTTTTTTTTATGGTGGGTTAAGGGAAATGCTTGGTGGGGATAGACGCGCCTATAGTAATAGTCTGGCATATGTTTTTCATGCTTCAGGCACCATTGCCAAAGTTTTTTGTGTGCTCGTCAAGATTCTATCAGCATATTGAGAATGATTTCTGGATTTGCTTCATTTTCTTGTTCTGCTTTTGTTACCTCAGAATTTGTGATATGCTTTATTATCAGATTAGGCCTTTATAAACACTAATTAGTTTCTCATCTCATTACATATAGTCAGTTATTAGGAATTATATGTAACATCTGCCATCAAGCCTCTATAATGTGTTAATTTCCATGATTATTTGACAAGCTTATATATAATTTTTGACCATGTGATTAGTTCAGGAAAGAAGCATACACATGCTGGTGCCCACGTGATGGGTCTGAAGTATTGAACTATGGAACAAGGATCGACCATATTCTCGTTGCTGGCCAGTGCATGCATCCAACTCATGATTCAGAACATAACTTTATAAAGTGCCACGTGACGCATTGTGACATTTTGACTCAGTTTAAACGGTGGAAACCTGCGAATGATCCCAAGTAAAAGTTATAACTTGTTAGTTTGTAAGCCTGCTTTTAAACCTGGGAATGAATAATTGCACATTATGAATTTAAGCCTGCTTTTCTAATCCATAGGTGGAGAGGAGGAATAAGTACCAAGTTGGAAGGTTCTGACCATGTTCCTGTTTACATTTTATTAAGTAATATTCCTTGTATTCCGCTGCACAACACCCCTTCTCTGGCTGCAAGATACATTCCCGAGGTCCACGGATTGCAACAGACTATTGGTGAGACAAATATCACCTTGCATATCCTTAGTATAAGTTCCAAAATATTTTTTAGTTTTGTGCCTCCCATTACTCACACAAGTACGATGGTTGTGAAGCTAAAGTTAAACTTCATGTTACAAGTATCTTTCGCTAAGATTCCTCTCAGCAATCATATTGTCTTATTGCATATATTGGTTTTATGTAATAAGAAGCCAAGACAGACAGCTGGAACCCAATGTTTTGAGAAGCAATTTCTACATGCATGTTAATATATTTCGCTCTGGATGTGAAATAATATTGCACCAACCAATGCTTAAAACATTTTGCAGTTTATGCAACATTGGTATTAATGATTAAAAGTATCAACCATTTTGCAGTGTCCTTGTTAACGAGAAAACAACTTACATCAAGTAACCCAAACCTATCTGAGATGAGATATGCATGCTTTCAAGAAAATAGCATGATAACTGAAAATAGCAGCAGCCCAGATGGATCAGGCCAGATCAGTGGTGCGAGTTCTGAGCACGAGCCATTGTGTGTGACTTGCTCATCTTCAGTTAAGGACAATGCTGATTTAGAATCAGAAATTCAAAGAAGTGTAAGCCTGCACTCAACAAGCATTGTTGGTGAAGCACAGGATGTCACTATGATTGCACAGATTAGTGCGAGAAATACAATGGCATCTCAGTGTAGTCAGACAACAAAGAAAAGAGCAAGACAAAGTAGTTGTTCCCAACGGACGCTGAGATCTTTCTTCAAGTCTTGTAATGATAGTGCAAAGTCTGATTTTCACATTTCACCCACACATACTCTACTTAATCAAGTGGAATCCTCAGACGGAAAGCACAGTTCCATGGAAAGAATTCCTAATGAAATGGTTGAAGAAAGCAGTTTCCATTTGGCTGAATCTACTAGAGAAACAGTCAGTCAGGAAGGTGATGCAAACCATCAATATCAAGGCAACATAGATTTAGGATTTTCATCCACAGGAGGAAAAGAAAGTTCTGCACTCTTGGAGTGGAAGAGGATTCAACAAAGAATGCAGAGTAGCATTCCTCTCTGTGGACATGGCGAACCCTGTGTTGCAAGGTCTGTGAAGAAAGGTCCAAATTTAGGTCGTGGATTTTATGTTTGTGCTCACCCCAAGGTAAATATACTTTATTCATATTAGGATACAACATGAATAATGATTATGATTTTTAACCTATTAGTTAAGAGTTACTCTGTATGTCACATTCTTAATATCCTTTTATCCTGTCGAAACACTTATGCTTTCAAAATTGGGTAAAATCTCAAGTCTCTGGTGTTGAGGCATGACTACCTTGATTTGTACAAATAGTTTCTAAAAAATGTTTTTTTTCAATCTTTCTTAATTGTTTTGATATTCAAGACCTCTAGCTTGTATGAAGAATGCGTGTCAGATCAATTGCTCATGTAAATTCTTGTTAAATTTCCAAAATATAGACAACCAGCTAGTTGCGGCAATGATGATGATGAGATTGATCTTCATACTACTTTTATCCTTTTCCTTTTCACAGAAATCAAATTATAGGTTGGGGGGCTGTTACAGTGATATATAATTGATTAGCTATTGTTATAACTGTGTGTAAATTTCTATTTGCTTCTCCAAAGTTGCTCATGACAAGGTATGGATGGAATGGGGTGGGTTAAATTGGTAACCTGCTCCCATCTGCTACCATTAGCAACAGGCTTGTAAGTCCCTAACTAGGGTTGGAGTGGAATTTGTATTTTCCTTTTCATCCTGGCCTGGACTTGGATCTGATGGTGACGAATTCTACTACAAACTGCTATTGATCATTCCACGGCCATCTCAAGTAGATGCCCTCCTATATTGAAAAACAAAAACTTCTTTAACTGGATTGGGGCAGTTTAGGTCTATCTACAAAGTCAGAATGAGTCGAAACAAGTTGTTTCATTGTTGGTATCAGAGCTGGAGTTGCTCTACTCTGTATTATTTCAGTTGCATCTCTACTGGTCACTGATGATCCACTTCCATTCCAGTAAGAACACATTTACAAAGACAGAAAGTCAAGGTTCTGTTCACACAGAGTATAACTAAAATGTGCTGATGAAAACTATGTTTACCTAATTGATGCTTCTCAAGCTGCCTTGGTGACCTTTTTCTAGGTTATCCCCATACTGTTGAAATAATGTAAATTAGGAAGCCCACCTCTCTGCTCCTTGTCACCTTTGACGTTTTGAGGAGTATCTGTCAAGTACTAGCCATCTGTTCTTGAAATTTTGGATGAATATGTTGGGCCATATAACAATGGGTTTATGATAAACCAGTGTAAAGTGAAAGTATATTTTTGGGTTTGGGAAAGAAATCAAGAATTCCTTCGTGGATTTTTTTTTGTGCATTATATGATTAATTGGTGGTGCGACTGATCTCCAGGATAAATATCATGTAGGGGAATTCTATTGACCTGGTATGGCATTTATTTGGAGAAATTAAGTTCAAATTTAGTTTGTTTCCTCTATGCTTATGTGGGATAAACCATGGATGGAAGGAATACTCAGTCATTTGGTATTCTAACACAGGGACCTATGTCAAATCCAGAATCATCTTGCAGTTTTTTTCAATGGGCCACTTCATCGAAGACGAAACAGAAGTGACACTACTCTAGTTGAATGGTACATTGCTGAAGTACGTATTTTTCAAATATATTTCCCTTTTCTATTTTGATGCATGATCATATCCCACCTCCTTTGTTATCATGCTTTTTTCGATTTAATTTTGTATAGTTCTTGGACGAGTAAGCCAACTTATCCTGTGATTTATGAAAATCAAAGTGCGACAGTGACTGCAAAGTTGAAGTGTTATTTATTGTGTTCCAAGTTGACAACACTTTCCCAAAGTGATCACAGGCAGAGGTGTACAGGTGTACTTTGGATTTTTCATCCAGCTTTCTCTCCAGTTAATTGATTAGCCATTTTCAAGTGATTTTTCTCTGGGTTCAAACATAGGATGACCTCTTCTTTAATTTATATTTTAATCTCACCGACTTTTATTTTTCTTCAAAATTCACATATTAATTACTACAAGCTTTAATAGCATGCACATCTTCATAATCAATTTTTGCAATGTAGCCTTTCTTAAGTAGTTTCCCTTCTCAATCCTGACTGGTCTAACCTCATTGAGATGAAGTGGTTTTGAATCGCAGCCTCTATAACACAGTAATTCCATTTGTTGATTTGGTGTTTTTCTTCTCTGTGGATGACCAGTATGAGGTCACCTTATGTTCTCATCCATGTGCTCCTGCAATCTCATAAATTTCGGATTTTTACCACGTTATCTACCTTCTTTAAAAAAATCTCTCCCAAACAAGGTATTGCATATTTTTATTATATGAATAACTGGGAGAACTCATACACTCGCTACATTACTTGTGTTAACTTGTATGCTCTTGCTGTAATTTTAGTTTCTTATTGTTTTAGTGAGGCTTTAAAAAAGGGAATTAAGATGAATAAGACTAAAATAGAGATAAAAAGAGAGAGCAGCACTAGCAAAGAAGTTCAATGTTCTTTTCCCTTAAACATACAATGACTTACATTCTACTGAAGTGCTATATTTGTCAACTGTTTTAAGCGCTTAGTTAACTGCAACATGATATTTTTGTAGTTCATAAATGAACACTCTTAAATAACTATGTCAATCGGACGAATACGGATAGGATATGTTAATATCCATATCCTAACTTTCGGATTCGGATATGGATATTAATTTTCGGATTCGGATCCCTTCAGATACGGATCAAATACAGATATTTTTTGGATAATTGACATGTTTAAATATTGACATTAATTTAGATAATTAAGTGATATTTTAAAGAGATGTCAAAATTAAAATTAAGATTTTTGAGGCTTATTTTCTTTTTCAGATATTGTACATTGAAAATTTAATAGTATTATAATATATTATCATTATGTTTAATCATACAAGATAACAATATGGGTAACATATAATTCATATATATATATTTTTATAATATATGTCGGATACAGATATTTTTCGGATCAGATAGACTGATATCCATATCCATACTCCGGATCTTTAAATATCGGATATTTTTTATTTTTCAGATACGGATTTGAATTTTTTTTGGATAATTGACAGGTTTACTCCTAAACATGTATTAGACATATGAATTATAACGAGACACCCTTGGGCATGGGACAGGTCTACGCACTTGAGTTAACTAAATTGATTGGTTATGTGGAACTGATGTTGAATATATGTTTGTGTAGCTGAATGAATGAGGCGTAATTCACTTAGCTCCATTTTTTAAACGGAATAGAATAACATGGAATATAATTGTTATTCAGCCCAAATAACAATTCTTGGAGGTTGCTCTACTTTTATATTCTGTTAGCATTGATTTCATTCTTGATGAAATATGGAATATCTGTTTCTTTAATGAAGCGATGACGCATTGAAGTGGAATATAAAAGCTGAATAAACTGATTTTGGTCCATCTGAGTTGCATGGACAATTTAATTGGCCATATAGGAGGTGGCATCATCTGGGATTGAATATGTCCAAGTAGATTCATTTTTGGAAACCATCAGATTTTAAACGACTACACAGAAATGTTTCCATATTATGATTTGGAGTGGGAGCTGACTTCTGATTGCTGGTTGTGCACATATATGACCACCATTTCAGCCTCGCTTCATTGTTCTAATGTTACATATTGTTCCATTACTTTAACTGATTTTTATGCATCATTGAAGATGGACTCTAATCCTATACTCTCCTCAGAACACACACAATGCACAATTTGAGATCTTGCATGTTGTGAGATATCTTGCGTTCTAGCATGAATGATCTGTTCACAAAGGTCTGGTTGAATTATTTTAGAGTCATTTTGGTCTCTCTTATTGTTTTTTCCTATTTATTTAGTTTTTTTTTTTTTTCTTTGTTAGGGCTAGGAGAGTTTAAATTTTGTAAGAGACCGCTGAGTCTAGGGTTTGTTTTTAAGAAAGGGTGATGTTAAGAGAGATGTGAATTTTTTCGTCAACCTCTCATGAACATAAACAAATTTTATCAAATCATGTAAATCTGTGTGTTTTTTTTGTGGATATATTCTCATTATTATTCTACAAGTATTAGATTAAAACTAAATTTCAAGGTGTCACTGCGTCAACACTGTCACACCACATATAATAGGTGGATGTATTCTCTCTTTAACTAAGGTTTCTAGATTCGATTTTTACTTCTCTTAATAAGATAAGATTTAAGAAAGGTAAAAACCCTCTCGTACGAGTGGACTCCTCTTATTTTTTTTTATTTTTTTTTCTCTTATTAAGCATTTTTCTCGATATCTTAATAGAAAGGTGAAGGTCTATCATTATCTTTCTAAAAAAAAAACTATTTATAAAACAGATTTTATTGTCACATCAGGCTGTCACACCACATATAAAGTATGGGCCAACCAAACAACAATGTTAGTGATCTCCGCCCAACCCATGCACATAAACGTCAACACCCTTCACAACTTTTACCCTGTAATACAACAAACCGCAACAAAAGTCCTCTCCGTTGTCTTGCAATGTCACATATTAAAACCCCCACTAACCCAAAGGCCCAAACCATAGAAGAGACTCAGACAGACTCCAAAACATGAGGCCCCTTTTCTCCACCCAGATCCAGCGCCACGAATCCATCATCGCCAAGAACAAGACCCTCTCAGACCTCCTCAGCAGTGCCGGCGACGCGTTCCCTGGCTCCGACTACCGCCCGCCTGACCACAAGAACTGGATGTCCGGGCTCGACCCGGGCCGGCTCCGCGTCGACCAGATAGTCTGGCCGGGCACCCACAACTCGGCCACCGACGAGATCGGCATCCGCTTCATCTCCCGCCCCTTCGCCCGGTGCCAGTCCCTGTCCATCTACGAACAGCTCGTGGCCGGTGTCCGGGCGCTCGACGTCCGGGTCCAGGAGGGTCGGCGGGTGTGTCACGGTGCGCTCGCCACCTACGGCGTCGATGTCGTGATGGCCGACGTCAAGAGGTTCCTATCGGAGACGGAGAGTGAGGTTGTCTTACTCGAAATGCGCACGGAGTTCGGACACGGGGATCCACCGGGGGAGTACCTGGTGGATCAGCTGGGCGAGTTTTTGATACACCAGGTGAGGTAGAGGTGGCGGCGCAAGAGAAGAAAAATAGTGTGTTCTTTTTTTTTAAAGAACACAATGAATTTACAAAATATGATTAGAAATAGTTCAATCAAAAGGTTCACCATTTGTGGCATTTCTTTCATGGCAACATAAATGTTAAATGCGCTAGAAATAGTAAAAAAGTGAATTCTAGCAAATATTTTATATGCCACAGCTACAAGATGCAGATTCTTAATAGCATTCATTGAAATCTGTTAAAAATAATAAAGCAACCTAACAAGATGATAAATTTTTTAAAATCATGCATCAACATTCAATAATAATGAAATATGATTATTATGATGCTTAATGCTGAAATTCATATAAAATAGGGCTTGGATGAAGTTTTTTGAATTTGCGATGTTGTCCATGAGTTGAAGTCAAGTATATCTATAAAAAAATCATCACAAATAATAAATTGCTATATATAAATAATAAATAACTATTAGAAAAAGTATTTTAATGCTTTCCGGTAAGAATTAGATTATACATGATAGACAATTATATGAGTGAAATAAAAACATTTTCTATTTAGATGTATTTTTATTATTATTATTAGAAATAATAATAATAAAAAATTTATTGTTTGATTGATTGTTGTAAATAAATAGTGAATAAAATGTAGATAAAATATTAAAAATGATCATGAACACCTTGATTTATAAAAGATAAAACTGTTATTTAACATGTAAGACCTCTTATATCACTAGCATAGATCGAATGGAATAATAACGTAATTCCAGGGTGACCCGAAATTATCAATATCACCCTTATTCTCCCCATTCTAGCACACTAATAACATCAATAGCATCCTATTCTTCTAATCCAAACAATTTTTCCACATACTCCACCTTATCCAATGCTATTCCATTTCTATTCTACTATTATTCTACTATATATCCAAACGATGAAAAGTTTGATTTTTCTTGCTCCAACACCTTTGTAACTCGTTCTACTTCACCAGGACGACCGGGTATTCCAAAAGACTCTTGCCGACCTCCTGCTGAGGAGGGTCATGTGCGTGTGGAAGCCAATGAAGTCGCCATCACCGAAGCGGGGGAACCCGTTGTGGGTCGCGGAGCACTTGAGGGACGACTGGATCGACACGGACCTGCCATGGACCAAGTTCGAGAGCAACATGAGACACATGGGTCGGCAGGAGCCGGTGTCGGCTCGGAAGTACTCCTATCGGGTGGAGAACACGGTGACTCCTCAGACAGACTACCCGGTGTGGTCGGTGTGGCAGGTGACCGAGCGGATCCACGGCTACGCCAGGCTCTTCATGGCCCAGGCCGTCGCTCGTGGGTTCGGGGACCGGTTGGGGGGGGGGGGAAAGAAATAATTTTAAAAATAATTGAGATAAAGTACGAAAAAGTTGTCTTGATTTTAAAATGAAAATGAAATTTATCTTTATTTTTTATCCTAATTTTGATAAAGGTTAATAAGGACAAAATTGATGGATATTTTTATCCCATAAAATTAGAATAACTTATCCTCAAAAGCTTAAGTGCTTAACCTTTCAGGCCTAGTTTAGTAAAGGGATAAACATTTAGGACAAATTAACCTAATTTATGAGGATAAAAAGATCATTATTTTTATCTATATTTACATTTGATAATGCATTTTGTTATTCCATTTTTTGTGTTCTTATCTTTAACTTTACATTTAGATCACATGATGTAAAATATGGGATAACTTAAAAAAAAATTAAAATACCAAGTCTACCATTTCTATTAAAGGGGCATTAATTTTGTTGGTTTTGGTTTTATAAAGTTTTTAGTTTTTTATTTTTTTGTAAATGGCAGTCATAAATGTTGTCCATGTTTTACAAAATGAGGTTAAAAAATGAGAATAAAGTCTATTCCACCTTTTACCCAGAACAAAATATCCCATTTTTTTCTCAAAATGTGGACAATTGTTCATATTTTATTATTTTTTTCTTATGCTATATGGGATAACATGTGATTTAACTCAATTATTTCCTTATCTCAACCCCTTATCCGAATGCCAAACCAGGCCTTACCAATCCGACCATCAAAGTGTGTTAAAACTTAAATACAATCCTAACTTACCTATACACTCCACTAATATATACCATCATACTATCATAGTGTAGTAAATATAATATGATAACATAATGTATACTACACCGTACAATGTATGGATAGTTAAGGGACGCTTCTAATATTACATTTTAGAATGAAGGATCAACATGTCTAGTTTGAGAAAGGAAAAATTATGTAGATTTAAGCATATAATTTATTAGGCATTCAATTTAAGTGGACCAAATGAATCATGTTATGTCAAATAGACACAGTTCGTGTATGACAGATATTCAGTATATGTTCCATTCAATACAATCAATGTACATTCATAATTCATTTAGGATAAACGCAATAAAAGTACAAAGATAATTAAACTATATTCAAAATGCCTTCTTTATTACAATAAAAAAATAAATGTAAAAAATTCTTTGTTGGTGAATGCAACATTGACTATTCAAGTTAGTTTTTAACATATGAAATATGTGATAAAAACATCCAAACTAATTGATGAATACATAAATTTTAAGAATGCATAAAACAAACAATTTGATGAATAGAAGAATGTAGATCGATCGGATTTACATGGTATTTAGTTACAATGATGCCAAGGTGATTTGTCTTGTATTTTTCAAAGTCAGCAATATCATCCTATAATGGATAGTAGACTTAAACAACGTTTGAAAACGAGTTTAGACTTAGCCAATACATTTGAAAACGGGTTTACATAGTTATACACATGAATGTATATGAACCTCCATGACAGTGTGTGGAGGTTTTGCAATACATGAGAACATTTTTTTTCTTAATTACATAATATATAAAAGAATATGAAAAGATATTCATGTTTGGTCTGTACTGTTAATTTGGGATAGGAACAATGAAATAAGCAAGAATTTTACATTATTTGACACATGGAATGACTAAAAATTACCCAAAAGGTACCTCATGACCTAACATTTAAGTTCGTCCAAATTTTCTGTATAAAATTATGGAAAAGAATATTATTTCTCAGTATATGCACAAGTGCCACCCAGGTTAGTGAACTCTGTTCAATGTATAAATAAAACAGAAACTACAACATTTTGGGGGTTAGGATATGCAGCAATACATACCTACATCTGAACAGTCGCAGAAGCTTCGCTTCAATGGGGAATTCATTTCGCTGGCCTTTTGGGCACACAGCAAGAACCATTAATTCAAGTTTTGCCCCTTTTATGGCACTTCTCTGTGAATTTCTTCTTTAGTGCTTCCTCCAGATGCTGAAACACAGCTGTAAATGATCCTGCAAAAGAGTCGGGGAATGACTTGATATAAAAGACTTAATCTATACATCTAATAGTGAGAAAAGGCTTCTAAAAATTAAAGCTAGCGGATAGTTGTTAGGATTCAATCAAAGGTTTAATGAGATTATATTCAGTGCTTGTGACTCAGTGCAGTTGTGATTATATTTAGGACCTGTTTAGATCCTATTAACATAATTTCTTAGAAATTTTTGGATTCCAGACAACCAACTTCTCTGGGATTGTGATGGTCTGAGTGTAGATTTGAGGGCCAGAGAAATGACGTATGCGCTGAATACAAAGGTTTTACTGAAAGTCTGAAATCATGTACAGAATTTTTTCCAAAACTTTTTCGAGAGCTAACAAATACTCTGAGCAGCCCCTTTCCACATTTCACATTTTATCCACAATTTATCCAAGGTCAACCATTATTACGTTTCACAACGAGAATAACTAAAAACACAACCAAACAAAAAATATCTTATTTATACTGGAATAATTATCTATCATAGAATAGCTTATATCGTTACCCAAATGGGAGATATTTTTTTTTTGTAGTTGCTACTGTGCATTGATATGCCCTGATTATTCATCAAATCACACAGTTGGTCAAAATTTAATTAAATCAAGGTTTATTTCCAAACACGGATCACTTTAAATGCAAAAAAGGTATTGAATAATAAGATTTATCATTGTATAAAGCCTCAAGTTATATTGATTTTGTCAACAATACATGTGGTACAACATACAAACATAAAGAATAACACAAACTGAACGAGTAGACTTCAAGTTAAGGCATGGAAAATGCATTGAACCACACACATAAATGCAGAAGTATTCAATACTAACCCGAAATTGGACTCTTTTTATTGGATAATGACCCCCTCACTAAAAGAGTTCCTGGAATTTGCTCAAATACCTACATAAACGAACAACATCAACAAGTATCAACAAAACAGAACTCATGCACCATAGCAGAACTTTAACATATTAGAATAATAACAGATAACATACCGAAACTCGAAAACACATATTATCTTCTGAACATGAGTCGTTGGGTGCCTCAGAATTATGTTGACTGATAGCACTTTCATCGAAATTAGATTGATCGTCTCTTAATATTGCTGTTACATGTTCTTGTGAGACAGTTATCTACATTAAAGAAATAAACTTATAATTGAAATATTGAGCAAATAGGCATCACAATATATTCAAAGACTGTCACATTGAAAAAACTTACACTAACAATAAATGATGCTAAATCCAATTTACAAGAAGAGCTGTTTGCTAGGAAAAAGAGCTCCACTGCTTTCAAAACTTGTATGGCACCACATTGACGTGGAAGACCCTGAAGCAAGCACAGAAATTTCACTGGGAATCCAAAGCATAGTCATGAAATAATAACAATCTTCAACAACTTTATATTGATATTGAAATTTCCCGATTCGCCACCTTGGGCTCCCTCTTCATATCGGGCGTTTGCCAAAGGGGGAGTGGCTCCCACTGGTTTGCCGGTTTGAGAAGCGTCTTGACGGGTGGAAGAGCAGGTTCCTTAGTTTCGGGGGTCGACTCACGCTCCCCCAGTCCATCCTATCGAGTCTTCCTATCTATTTCCTCTCATTGTTCAAAATCCCCAAAGGGATCCTCAATGGCCTGGAAGGTATTTGGCGCTGGTTCTTGTGGTGTGGTTCTAAAGAAACCCGTAACAGGGTCCATCTGGTTAAATGGGACATCACCTGTAGTAGCAAGAAAGATGGCGGTGCTGGAATTCTAAGCCTGCAGGATATGAACTCTACCCTGCTATCGAAGTGGCTATGGCGGTGGCTGGACAGGCCCAAGGACTTATGGTGCCGAGTGATCCGAGACAGGCACTGCTATGGTTCAGCCAGATCCGACAAATTCCCTTGGCTCACGAATAATCCTGCTGGGCTGTGGAAAGGCATTCTCGATGGGCAGGAGTGCTTCTCGGAAGCTATCCGCTGGGTGTTGGGAGACGGAGGATCGATTCAGTTCTGGCAGGACGTATGGCTCGGGGATACTTCACTTCAGCAGAGATTTCCTAGAATTTTTACGATTTCGGTCAGCAAGGAAGGCAAGGCTTCCTAGTTCTGGTCAATCGAAGGCGAGACAGGGTATTGGGAAGTCCTGGTACGTAGAAATCTCAACGACGATGAGGTGGACAGCTACCTCTTACTGTTGGAAGAACTGCAGGCTGCACCAATTAACCGTGAGCGGCGGGACAGAGTGGTTTGGGCTCCCAAGCCTAGAGAGGGTTTTTCTGTCAGCAGCGGCTACTCTTGGATAAGGAGAGGGAAACCGATCACTCCGGTCACAGCAGGGAAACACAAGGAAGTCTGGGGTTGCAAAGCTCCTTTAAAGGTCCAAGCCTTCTTGTGAACGGTCTATCTGCAGAAGATCCTGACGAGATCCCGTATTGCGAGATGGGTACCCGACATGGATGCAGCATGTGTTCCATGTAGGGGAGAAGTGGAGATGGTGGAGCACTTATTTATAGCTTGTCCGTTCGCTCGGCAGGTATGGGACTAGCTTTGCGCGGCGTCGGGGATGGATGCTAGCTTCTCTTCTCTCAACGAGTTATGGTTGGCTAGTAGGAGGCTGAGGAGACAAGGTGATCGGGGGGCTCGCGCAAAGATTTCGCAATTGTTTGTGCCCGCGGTGGTTTGGTCTATTTGGTGGACCAGGAATCAAGTTGCCTTTAGAGGGGCCACTCCGTATGCGGAGAACATGTGGGAATCCGCGGTTAGATGTATCCAAGACTAGGGTAAATTCTATGTCGGAGTGAGTGCAGTCGAGTTAGTGCAGGGAAGTTTTTCGATCATAGAGTGAATCCATAGATTTTTTTCCCCTTTGTTCGGGGCTGTTTTCCCTTTTTATTTTGTCCGGCTCGCGTTTTATGTTTCCCTCTTGGGCTTTCTCTTCATTTAATATATAAATGAGGGCGTCAGCCTACCATTTCACTAAAAAAAAAAACTTTATATTGCAATACAGATATGTTTGCACAGGACAATATTTTTCACAGAAAACTATGTGAACAGTGTTTCAGACAATGTGTTGGTTGTGAAATAAATTTGGAAAAAGCCAACCCCAAAATGCAATCCAATTTAACAACAGGCATAAGGATGTTTATCTACAATTTCTTTTGAAATTCCTTAGGGCTTAACAAGTTCAAATATCCAACCCACCACACAGGTAAGAGATTTCTAAGGGAGCAAAGGATTTTAAAACAAAAAGGGGAGACAATGGTATATGTTTACTACCCGTCTCTGAAAAGAAGGCCAAGGGTTAAAAGTTCAAACCCACCCATGCCAAATGTGCACCAGGGGGCATCAATTTTCAAAAAAATATAAAAAGGTATATGTTGACCTCGACACAACGATGCTCTGCTTGATCAAACACAGCTCCTTTGAACACCCCTCATAAGAAAGATTACTGCTTCTAGGTGAATGAAGGAGGCAAGTGGGTTTGAGATATAGATGAGTTGCTCTACCACCTTACAGATGTATACAATTAATTCCTAAATATTAAGTATCTAATGTAACATATTTAGTGGGCAAGCAATTCAGAACACAAAACAGGCCAACAAAGTATATAGACCAACACGACAATTTTCAACCAAGCTAATATAAGATTCTGAAGCAAGTTACTGCAACCACAGTGATAGAAGCAGTGAGTTAACAGATTTTTGCCTTTTCTAACTGGAACCTAACAGATTTTTTCCATATAAATGCAAACCCATTCTAACATAAAAGTTCAACCAGAAAAGGCACAAATGACAGGTGGGTATCATTGGATGATGTTCATTCAAAGTTTTCCATACCTCAAGCATGAAGGAACAATTGTTTGTCTCAGTCACAATAGAGGCCACCGCCTTCCTATTTGGTGCCATAAATGACCATGCAAGCCCCCACCGAGCTGTTTGGCCCTGAACAAACTCTGTAGTCTTTAAAACAGTAACCTTCGCCTCCCGAAGCTTTGAAATCAAAACTTTCAGATTCGCTTTTCTCCCGATCATTGATGTGAACCACCTACAACCAAATTAATTAAACTCAGAATGGACTCGACCCCATTCTATTAGGGTGTTAAAAAAAAAAGCATAGTGTAAATGTCTGTCACCTAAACGATTCTTTCAAAACAACACTGTCTTCAATAATTCGAATAACAAATTCCCGTTCCCCACCAGGGCATACCATCTCTTCCGCGGTCCCACCGCAAGCAGTCCTTGGGTTCAACCCAGCCTCTTCCATGCTCTCAAAGAAGGGAGGATTACACATACAAAAGTCAAACCTCTCTTCCTCCCCAACCACCCCAACAAGCACCGGAGGACCACAATAACCATTCTTATCCCAATCCGATGGTGGAGACTCAACATCTCCACCGGAGTTTAGTAGACCATCGCCCGCCTTTCTAATCTCGATGAGTTCCGATAAATGAGAATTACTATCTACGTTCCATTTCGCCCACTCTAGAGCTACATCCGACACATCTAAAATAAATAACAATAATTATTTTCAACACAAAAAGCAATTTTTTTCTTTTTTGTCTTCTCAATGAATGAAGCATCATCAAAAGAGACCGAATTCACCTGAACCAACGAAACTCCAACCATAGAGAGAGGCACCAAGAAGCGGGTATATACAGTTGGCACCAGTCCCGATATCAAAACCCCTCACCTTCTCCGCAGGTCCGCCACCGCTCCTCACGAAGAGCTCCGACGAGAGAAGATCGTTGATCCAGTGAATGTAGTTCGATCGATTAGTGACCGTCGGGCACAACTGTCCATCTGGAATCCACCTGAAACAACAGCCACGGCAAAATCACCACCACATAAAAACCTCAGATCGAACGAATCATCCACCAAGATTTGAAATTGAGAGTCACCAATTGATGCCGTGGTCGTGGTGGAGGAGGACCCGCGTGAGCTCGCGAGTGGCGTTGAAGTCGGTCCAGTCGATCGACGATCGGCGGCCGTCGCGGGAGCACGAGACGAACGGATGGAAGGAGGGGTAGAGGGCGGCGAGGGCGGCGAAGTCCGGTGGGTTCTCCGAGTACCGGTTCCGCTGGTGAATCGTCGGCCGTTCGATCCTCCGCTTCTTCTTGTTCGGCATCTCCGGCTCGCTCGGTAGTCCAGTGAAAACCCTAGCAAAACCCTAACCCCCCCCAAATTTTGACCGTTGGTCCTCGCAGCCATGATTGGGAGGTGAGCTTAAGTTAAATTGTACGTTCGAGTCATCGTCTCTCGTGATTCACTGGGCACGTGAAACACGCACAGATGACGACGGGAAGGGATAGCCCCACCACCCTTACTGAACCCACAGCCCTTATTTTTTGTGTTTCCTAAACCCACCACTTCTTACCTACAAAATTTATAATTATCCACTCCACCACCCTTCATCTTTCTCATATACACACTCTCTCTCTTTTCTCAATTCTTTCTCTCCTCGTGGATGTCACTGTCCCTTGCCAAGAACACCGGATCAAAGTCAACTTTGAAATTCAATCAATCCTCTGGGCCGATAATGGGGGAATGAAAGCCAACCTATTTGAAGGCGGAGAGAGTTGTGATAAGGGGGGGGGGGATTTGGTGCTCGAGGGGCGAGGTGGTAGTTGACAATGACAATGACGATGCAAGGAGGTGACAATGATAGAGGTGAGGTAGGCATGGTAGATGGGGGTGACGACAAGTGGAGGATGAAAAACGCCGCACGTGAAAGTAGATGAGGAGGGGGAGTTTGGGGAGATAGAGATGGGCCCAGACACTGATAGAGAGGTTAATGACGGTGTCTTTAGAGACAATGCAGGTGGTGGGATTGGACGGGGAGGGGGGACGAGATCAGAGAAGTCAACGCAATCGATTGTGCTGTCTTCATAAGAGATGATGAAGGGGCAGAGGTCACTGGAAGCTATTATAGTCTACAGAGGGTTTTAGGGCTTGAAAAAAAAACAGTATTTTTTTAAAGACAATGGGAGGAACAAAAAATGACGAACCAAATTCGGGTCACACGATCTGTCTGCTTCACTTCTTCCAATGAGTTCTACTAGGCAACATGATTGGAGGTGACTTGCAGAAGACTGTCCAACTCTCAAGTCAGTCAATGCACAATTTAGGGTTTATAAAAACAGAGCTTTTCACCTACTTCAATAGAAATAATTGGTTCCTTATTTATAGTACTTTGATAGGTGCTCTAAAGATCCTTAATTTAAGAGATCAAATATATGTATATTTAAAGATTTTTAGAATAAGTTGTTGATTATCTTTGACTATATATTCATATATTGTTGAAATTTTATTGTAAAATCTTTAGATTTGTGTTGGTTGTCGGGTACGAAAGGTCAGACAGGTCGGATCTACTTTTAGTGGATTATCCGGGTCACGAGCCTTCGACATTTGGGTCCACATTTAATTTTTAGATGGGGGGGAATAGTGATTTGATTGGGGGGATAGACGTACCCATCAAAATCGTAGGCCTATCATCCTCTGATTTACATTACACTCACTCTTCGCCTCCCTTTGAACCGTCAGATCACTGGACCCCTCCTTAAGTCCATCGAATGGACGAGTCTTTTAATAAGATAATCGCGGAACATAAGAATATAAAAAAGGGAAAGCTGTATACCTAACTCGTCGTGATTAACGAAGAGAGCCGACATCGAATTCAGAGCGTCGGATCAAAAAATTCCATCAATTTCATCCGTCGATGTTTGCTTTATCCGCTTCGCGTTCTTTCCAACAATGCGTATAAAAAAAAGAAAAAAAAGAAGAAAGAGAAGCTAACGTGGGAGGAAGTGAAGATAAAAGAAAAGCCAGATCTTCTCTGCTTTGACGACGGAAGAGGGAAGACGTGGATCGCGATTAGGGTTCATCATCCTCTCTCTCTCTTCAGGTTGGTTTATGGTCTTTCACTTCTTTATTTCATTGATATTTTGATCGTTCGCGGAATCCGAGCTTCTAATACCTTGAAAAAGAAAGAAAAGATCGGTTTTTTCGGGTTTGTTTTATAGGTTTTTGGTGTTTCCCTTTTTGGATTCATTTTTGAATTTAGGGTTTTAATAAGCTGTGATGGAGAACGGGGTGGAGGAGGAGAGGGCCGTGGTGAGCGGCAGCGAGAGTCCGAATCGGGGATCGGTGGATGGAGTCGCTCTTGAGTCGGAGGTGGGCGGGTCGAAGGGCTCCGATGGGGAGGACGAGGTCTTTGAAGAGGCGATCGGCGACCCCAGCGTGATTGGTGATCTGCGGTTCGATGGAGGTGCGGACGCGGATGAACCTCGGGAGGAGCGGAATGAAAACCCTGGTGAGATTGAGAAGGGTGAGGTTGTCGATGGAGCGGATGGTGAAGGGACCAATGATCATCTGTCCGATGGAGGTGGCGATGCTGAGGAACCTCGGGAGGACCTGAACCAAAGCCCCATCGGAGTTGCGCGAAGCGAGTTTGTCGATGGTGCAGGTGATGTGGGGGAGGATGAAGTTGGGGATGCAAAGGAACCTCTGGAGGAGCCGAGTGAAAATGCTAGCAAAGCCCAGAGGAACCAAAGCCCTATTGAAGTTGCACGAAGCGAGGTTGTTGATGGTGCAGGTGATGTGTGGGAGGATGAAGTTGGGGATGCAAAGGAACCTCTGGAGGAGCCGAGTGAAAATGCTAGCAAGGTCGATCAGGCTGAGCTTGTTGATGGAGCGGATGATGAAGTGACAGGTGATCGACAGCTGGATTTGCGGGATGAAAGTGCAGAGGAGTCTCGAGAGAATGGCAATGGAAGCCCTAGTAAGGAGCATGGGAAAGATGTGTCTGATGGAGTGGCGGATGATCTGCGTTCCGAAGCACAAGATGATGTCGTGCGTCATGAAGATGGGGTTGTTGGGGGCATCAATGGAGTTGTGGATGAGGGATCCAAGGTTGAGAGGAAAGTGGAAGTGGCAGATGTTTCGGTTGGAAACAGGGATGCCAAAGAAGAAGAAGATGGAGAAAAAGGTACTGCTGTTGAGGTAAAATCTGAAGGTTTGAATGGATGTGATGGGGAGGGTGATATTGAGATGATCCCAGTTGTCGAGGCCCACCCGATCAAATTGAATGGTGAAATCAAGTTGATTGATGCGCTTGAATCTTCACCGACACATTTGGATGGCACAGAGATGACTGGTGCACCCGAGGAAGTCTGCAGTGATGTGGTTGAATTCTCCCATGTTTTAGAGGATGACGGTGGAAACGACATCAAAATCAAAGAAAAGCAATTAAATGAAACTGTGATACATAATCAGGAGTCATTGGAAAATGGTGAGCTTCATTTAAATGGAGATTCCAGAAATGCGGATTATGAGGGGACTTCAGAGATAGCCAGTGCTCAAGAAGGAAAAGAATTGTTGAAAGTGGCTCCAGATGGGGATGCTGTTCCGGAAAGGGTGCTGGAAATTCTGACAAGTGAAACTCCAATCATGGAACGGGAGCTGATTTCTGAGGCGGAAGAAGCTGATGAAGGCGTGATGGAAAACCCTTCCTCCACGGGAGGAATCAAAGGTCCACAGACGCCGATCTTGGAGTTTGAGAGAGAAACTGTTTCCATTGAAGAAGTTGGAGACTCTGATTCTTCTGATAGTGACGAAAACAAACCATCCATGGACCAGCCAGTACAGAAGTCCACGACTGGTCCTCTCCCTCCTTCCCGTCCGGCGGGCCTCGGTTCCTCGGCTCCATTACCAGACCCCACTCCCCGTGTGTCAGCACACCTGCAGCAACAACAGTCAACGAGGAGGGTGAATGGGTCCGTCGTTTCTCAGCCATCTGATGATGCGTCTGCCACAATCTACAGTGAGCCAGAAGAGGGTTCCGATGAGACCCGTGAAAAACTACAGATGATCCGTGTCAAGTTCCTCCGGCTTGCTCACCGGCTTGGCCAGACCCCACACAATGTGGTTGTGGCCCAGGTCCTCTATCGGCTCGGCCTGGCAGAGCAGCTTCGTGGGAGCCATTCGGGCCGCGCTTCTGGTGGCGCCTTCAGCTTTGACCGGGCCAGTGCTATGGCTGAGCAGCTAGAGGCTGCGGGCCAGGAGGCCCTGGACTTTTCCTGCACGATCATGATCATCGGCAAGACGGGGGTGGGAAAAACCGCTACCATCAACTCTATCTTTGATGAGGTCAAGTTCCGTACCAATGCTTTCCAAGCGGGAACCACAAAAGTCCAGGACATTGTGGGGACTGTCCAGGGGATCAATGTGAGAGTCATTGACACCCCAGGTCTGTCATCGGCCTATTCTGACCAGCGAAAGAATGAAAAAATCCTCCACTCAGTCAAGCGCTTCATCAATAAGATCCCACCCGACATTGTCCTTTACCTCGACCGGCTTGACATGCAGAGCAGGGATCATGGTGATATCTCTCTGTTGCGTGCCATTACGGATGTTTTTGGGCCATTGATTTGGTTCAATGCCATCGTAGTCCTCACCCATGCTGCCTCAGCCCCGCCTGATGGGCCAAATGGTGCTCCACTGAGCTATGAGATGTTTGTATCCCAGAGGTCGCATGTCATCCAGCAAGCAATCCGCCAGGCTGCTGGGGATGCTCGACTCATGAATCCTGTTGCCCTGGTTGAGAACCACTCAGCCTGCAGGACTAATCGTGCGGGCCAGCGGGTCCTTCCCAATGGGCAGGTATGGAAACCACAGCTGTTGTTGCTTTCTTTTGCGTCAAAGATCCTCGCTGAGGCAAACATGCTCCTTAAGCTGGAAGACAGCCCACCAGTGAGGCCCTTCCAAACCCGTGGAAGGGTGCCTCCACTGCCATTCCTCTTGTCGACTCTTCTCCAGTCGAGGCCTCCGTTGAGGTTGCCTGAGGAGCAGTTTGCGGGGGAGGACTCTTTGGATGAGGATTCAGATGATGGGTCCGAGTCGGGTGATGAACCAGAGTATGATGAACTTCCCCCCTTCAGGAGATTGACGAAGGCCCAGCTCGCAAAACTGAGTAGGGCTCAGAAGAAGGCCTATTTTGAGGAGCTGGACTATAGAGAGAAGCTCTTCATGAAGAAGCAGATGAAAGAGGAGAAAAAGAGGAGGAGGTTCTTGAAAAAGATGGAGGAGGCAGCATCATCGAAGGATACTCCTCCATCTAACGTCCCCAGTGAGGGCATGGAAGAAGATGGTGGTAGCAATGCAGCCTTGCCAGTTGCAATGCCAGACTTGACTCTGCCAAACTCATTTGATTCTGACAGTCCGTCTTACCGGTATCGCTTCCTGGACAGCAATAGCCCCTGGCTTGTCAGGGCTGTTTTGGATTCTCAGGGTTGGGATCATGAGGTGGGTTATGATGGCTTGAGCTTTGAAAGGCTGTTCGTGGCCAAAGAGAAGGTCCCAGTGTCTGTTACTGGACAACTCACAAAGGACAAGAAAGATTTTAATCTCCAGATGGAGCTGGCAGGTTCAATAAATCATAGTGAAGGGCATGCCACCTCTATGGGTCTGGACATGCAAACAGTGGGGAAGGACATGCTGTGTACGTTGCGAGGTGAAACAGGGTTCACTTTATTAAAGCGGAATAAGACAACGCTTGGTGTTTCGGCTACTCGTTTGGGTGATGCGTTGATGGCTGGACTGAAGGTTGAAGACAATTTGGTGGTTAATAAGAGGTTGAAGTTGCTGATGAGTGGTGGTATGATGACTGGGCGAGGTGATGTGGCTTATGGAGGACGATTGGAGGCCACATTGAGGGACAAGGATTACCCATTGGGAAAGACTCTATCAACCCTTGCTCTATCAATTGTGGACTGGCATGGGGACCTCGCAATTGCATGCAATACTCAGTTACAGTTCTCTGTAGGAAGGGCAACAAATGTAGTTTTTCATGGAAACTTGAGCAATAAAGGAACCGGACAGATTGGCATACGCTTGAACAGCACGGAGCATCTTCAGATAGCTTTGGTAGCTCTGGTTCCTTTGTTCAGAAATATCAAGAGATTGCTGTACAGTAATTCACAGTCCATGTAGCATGGTGACTGAGAAATGGTGGCGGCCTGTGTAAGCAGTATGCCAATGTGAGTTTGCAGGTGTCGAGCTGTGGGTTTTCTTTGTATGAGAGAGCTATTAGACTTTCATTTATATTGCTTTAGGTAGTTGAATGCCATCTGGTTATTATCTTTTAGTTGAGTTCAGTTGAGTGATGAGGATTATAACATGTTTAGTTGAAGCTTTCAAGGGCAACCTCTTCTTTGTTTATTGGTTTATCTCATTGTAAGGGCTTAAGATTTTTATTGTGATGAATACTAGTAGATTGAAACTTTTCAGCTTTATATATCGATTTTGGATAACTTGGATACTGGACATGAATCCACTTGTGTCTGTTTCTTTTCTTATGTTGGAGTTTTCCCCGTACTTCTCTTTTCTATATTTTGTGAATGTTCGTTGATACAAGGTGTTTAATTTCTTTTCTAAAACACTTTTTGCGCTCCCTAAAGATGAATTGTAATGTGACCTGGTCTTCAATGAATCGCTACGTTATATTTACTTTTTCATGTTTTAGTTGTGGTTCTTATTCTACCATTGTCAAATCAATGTTGGAATCTGGTTTTGATAACATGACATATCAACTTTTCAGTTAAATGCTTTGTCAATTTTCACATGTGGTTTATGACTACTTCATTTATATGTCTGAATAATTGGATCATTTAATTTTTAATTAGCCTGTTGCAGTTGTATTCCTCTCTTAACAAGTGTGACTTTGGTAGATATAAATGGGAAATAGGTGATATCAATTAAATGTTTTAGTGCTGGCATTATGAGGTCCCTTTTCCCGGTAATGGCTGCTTGCTTGTCATTATTCGCCTGATAATAAACTTGCTCCTTACCAAGCTATTAGTTATCAGGTCTGTATTCAGGTTATGTATATCAAAAAGATGATTCTTTGTTTGAGAGAGTAAACCAGTGATCGTTTGTGCTTACTAAGAACAGAGCACGCAAAGACTGGAACATACAAACCTGTGCAACTGTGTGTGGTTTATTGATTTCTGAAGTTATTTTAGTCATTTGGCAAAACTATTATGTAAAACCACTATTGCATAACTTTGGAAATCAGAGCTAATTTTTTGTCCATAAATAAGCCTACTAATAATTCAGAAAAATTGTCTGGGCCAATAATGTTGTGTTCTCCCTTCCTAACCAGGCTCTTTGTCCTTTTAAAGATTAAAGAAAAGATAATGAAAGATTAGAGCATGCATGAGAACTCTTGCATCCTTATTCGATCAATCAGAGTTTCATAATGATGGAAACATGAGGGAGGAAGAGGATATTATTACATTGCATGGCAATGAGATTTCTCAAACTAGCAGCTTTGATTACCCCAATATACAAGTGAATGATGAGATAAACAAAGGGAATGTACGTTACAGTTGAAGGCCAAGGAGAAAGGGGGAGGCGGCCCAAAAATACATGGATGAAACAAGCATGAAATGTTTGGTTTTCAAACATCTTATGGTAATACCAAGTACAAACAGTCAGTAAGTCATCATAAGCACGCATAAACAAAATGTCTCTGTACATGGACTTCTTTTAATCCTGCCATTTGTTGATAGTTGTAAGTTATCTTCTGAAGTGTTCTGTTTCGATTTAGTGATCTTTTATATGACTTGATTTCTCATTTCATTTTATTGAACTGTTACTTAATTGCCTTTTAACTGATGCATTCTCCTGAATATTCATCTAGAAACTGGCAGAGTTATGAGAGATTACATTGAGCTGTTTAGTTGTCAATAGTAAGCATAGTGTTGATAAGTTTTGGGATTACTAGGCTAGATAGTATTTGTCAGTTGTCAACATGCACCCTGCTTATGTGTGAGTGGGATTAAATGGCCATGTCTAGCGGGAGTGGGGACTCACGGTTGTTAGGGTGGTGGGAATTTTTCAATATTTTTCAATCTTTTGTATATCAGCAGATCAGCTACTAGTGCTATAAACTTTGGATCTACCAAGATTTTTTTTTTGCTGGGTGGTCTACCAGGATATTTAGTTTTTTCCTAAAGGAATCAACCTTTTGAACATCTGTACTAGGACCAGATATAAGCATGCTTTGTTGTCATAAATATCCCATGTTGCAAAGTTATAGTTAAGCGATGTATGGATTTCACCTTTCGGCATTCATTTCTTTTATTCACTTGTAGCTGAATACGTTCATATCTATTGCATTTTGCGTGAACATGTCAAGTAGTTATGTTAAGAGACTGCAATAGTTTCTTGAACAGGGTGTTGGATTGCATTCATTTTTCTTGCACTTGGAGTTGGATTTTATATTGTTACAAGTTGGATGAGGTAGTTCCTGATTTCCTGTTTATGGTGATTATGATCATCCTTGTCTAATCTGTTATACTGCTGTTGTGTAAGAATTTGTTCCAAGTTCTGCCATAACTGATCTTGCATCTGAAGTTTCACATCAACATCTTTGTATGAGAATTTATTTTCTGATCATCTGACTACTATATATTTTTTATTATTTCATTGATTCATGGGAAGTTCTTCCACATTCATCAGTATCTTATACCAAGTATTTCCAGGGTACACACACTGTCATATTTTCTATTAACATAATGTATTATTATGCACTTTCTGTGGGGATATTATTCAGGATGCATCTATTGGCTGCATAGGTAATACAGACCATGAAACATTTGGATTTGTGTTGGGGATTTGTGTTGGTTAAAATTGAAGGAATTTTCGCTCGATGATTAATTCTAGGGAGTTCCATTTTGTAAATACCAAAGCAGCCAAAGTTCAACAGAAGGGAAAGATTGAGAATGATTGAAATATCTTAGAACCAGTATTTCAGTGGCTGCTGGGATCCTTTCATGTGATGAGGTATAAGAAGTCCAGCAAACGTGTTGGGTTAGCTCCCACAGGTCTTGTGTTTGAATATGCTTGGTTGGGCTTCAGTGAGGTTTTGCATTCAGGGTTTTCCATATAGGGCCCTTTATTTCCACTCCTTCAAGTATTCAATCCACCCCAAAAAATAAAAAAATTTATATTTTTTTTTTGTTGAAAAAAGATCCACGCAATTTCAATTGTAATTCATTTTTTTTTTTTTTAATCATATACCCACCATTTAAAGTGTTTTTTTTTCCATGATAAAAAATAAAATAAAAAATTTGAATCATATAATATGATAGAATCCTATATATTATGATGACACTATGATGGTGTAGCATATAGCTTTTGAGACTGAAAAATGGACTGCAAAATGAATTACATGTATCATAACTCTTTTTTATTAGAGAGGAACCCACCCCGACCTGAGATCCCCTTTACTGCCGGTCTTCGCTAGAAACTCCTCGACGCAATGAGCTGCGGTGCCTCACGCAGGTGGAGGGACGAGATCCCAGAGGAGAAGCCGCCTCCACCGCTTCCAGCGATTGAAAGGCTGTGAAGCCCTTCCTTTCCCCCATAAAAAACAGAGACATTTCATGTCTTCTTCTTAATCAACCCCCTCTTCTTTTGTTTGCAAACCCTAAAAAAAAAATGAATAAACAACATCAACAACAATAGATGAAGTGCCCCATATGGGATTGCGAAAGCTCCCTTTACGAAGCGTTTGAACTCGACTCGTCAAGCACGCGCTTGACTCTACCGCTGCAGCAGTTGTCATCGAAACAACAGCACCGCCTCCACAGCATGTCGAAGCTGTCGCGGTCGCTTAACAGACTCGTGCGCATGGTGTTCTGGTTGAAGCCCACGCCCGGAGGGGCGACGCTTTTCCTATTTGAGCAGCACCATGAGAGGGGGTATGACTTATGAGGTGTACCGGTGGCCGAGGAACCTCGCGACGATATCGGTTGTGGCGGAGAAGGGGGGGACCCGCGAGTTGATGTGCGTGTCACCGGAACTCGATGTGCTGGTCAGGAGGATGGTGTTGGAGCGTTCGCTGGGGCAGAAGGTGAAGGTGGCAGACTGGTAGGAGAAGGGGCTCAGGGTCGGGGTGGGTTCCTATGTAACAAAAAAAAATAAAAATTTTAATTTGGGGGGGGTGGGTTGACTACTTGAAGGATGGAAATAACGCCCCCTTCCATAGATTTGTGTCATCGTCACCAAGAGAGACTTTATGTCTTGAACATTGTTAAGGTTCTTAAGATTGGGTTTTAATTCTTCATTGATTTTTCTTTAATCTTGTAAGTTGACCAATGTATATACTGCCTGATTTGTTAGCTATTAATGGTCTTGGTATGATAAGATGAAAACCAAAACGTGTGTTACCAGAATTGGGGCCGAAATAAGAACTGAGATTGTGTTTAGTTACACGATTGCATTGCAGGAGTGATTTTAAATAAAAGCTGAGTTTAGAACTGATTTTACAGGAAGTTATCTATCCACAGTTTTTGAAAAACTCAGGTTTTAAGTATTTTTCACATAAATATGTCTGTGATTTTTTACCTCAGTTTTTTTTTTTTAAACGGGTTTGAAAAAAATAGCTTCTTGCAAACTCAAAAGCTATTCAAACTCATTTCTAAACTGAGACATGAATATAACATTTTTCTTATTATTAGTCGATCTTCTACTCAATATATATATATATATATATTTATTTATTTATTTTGTGAGACATGCAATAGTGCAATTGTGGCACTTTCAGGCAATCCATGGACCCAGACATTTCAAAGGAACAGAGTTGGGTGGTCCACTTAGGTTTAATTTATAGTCCCACATCGGTAGGATGGGAATTCCAGAGTAACCCTCCGTCTATAAATAATGACTCGCACCAGAAAGGCACCTATGATCCTTCAGGCAGAAACGGGACATGATGAGTGGTCAAAACTCGCAGCAAAGAAAATGCGAGAAGGGTGCCCGCCCCAGAAGCCTGTTACGACTATTGGGCATTCTCCCTAACACCAATCTGATCCCCAAGACTCCCATCAATAATACTGTTTTCGCCTAATCCAATTAAATATTTGTTTTATTTGCAATGTTTAAAGTCTTCTTAACAAGGTGGTCCTCTTCCAAATTCACGAGACTTAATAATAGAACTAGTCTATTTCTATTATTATTTTTTGTGGGATTACTGAATTGTTTGTTTTGGTTCGTTTGTTTTTTATTTGATTTTCATCTTGAATCTCATTGTACTTATTCCCTTCCCTTTCTAAAACAAAAAGGGATCCTCTCCCTCTTTTTTATTGTATCTGTTGAATATTAGGCTTTTCCAACCCAAAAAAAAAAAAAAAACACAAATTTGGAGACTCAACCAAGCACTATCAGCTCACGTTCATGTATCTTTGAACTATGAATACAGAACAACAAACGGATTTCATTGTAGAACCATAGAATTCATTTTTTATGGCCTGAACACCAATGCACGTGAATGAAAAAAAAAAAAACCACAAACATACAACAAATCCAAAATACACAAACCAAATACACAAAGAAAGATAGAGAGAGAGGGTGCGGGGGAGGAGCTTCTCATTGACCAACTAAAGCAAGCAGAGCAGCCAGACCAACCCCGACCCACCACTCCACCTTCAAAGAGTACCCACTGTCATACGGCGTGTTATCCACCAGCGGCTGATGCTCTCCTCCGTTCAACCCAAACGCCTGACCCACTCCACTCCCCTCCAAAGTCTGAGCCTGACCCACTCCACCCACCCCAAGTTGCTGCTGCGGCTGCCCAAAAGGGTTACCTGTCCCCCCAATCGGCGCCGCAAAGGGCGGAGTCGCCGCCGCCAGCCCAGGCGACCCAGGTAACCCACAGACTTGATTGACGCGTGGGTTGTCGCTGGCCCTCCAGACCTGGTCCCCCTCCCTGTCGCGGATGCGCATGTCCCCCTGGTCGACCAGCTCCAGCACCTCCAGATTCTCCCCGTCCACGGATGTATCCCACGACGACCTGCTCCCGTCGAAGATCTCCAGCCCGGCCTCTGTAAAGGCCAGCGTGCACGTGTTCACGTTGCTGACGGGCGCGCACTCGGACTCCCAGACGGGGTTGCCTGTCGTGGCGTCTTGGATTTGGACGTAGCAGAAGTCGTTGCCGAAGCCGCCCGCGTCGGGTGCGGTCTCGTGGCGGAGGAAGTAGGCGGCGTACTTGGTGGATGGGGAGGTCAGGAAGGGTTCGGGTGTGGGTGGTGGTGACTCGGTGTCTGTGGTGGTTGGGAGAATGGTTGAGATGATCTGTTGTTTGGTTGATCTTCCTATTGTTCCCGGGATTGGTGTGGTTGGGGTGGTCGTGGTGGTGGCAGCAGAAACGGCGGCTTGGGTGGTGATGAGGAGAGTGAGTGAGAGATAGAGGAAGAGAGACTCCATGTTGGGTTATGTTTTTTCTTCTTCCACGCTATTGAAAGAAATGAAATAGTTGATGAGATGGTTTGTAGGGGCTTGCATGGGATGGTATTTATAATATGGGGGAGTGGGGAGTTTTTGGTATAGAATTGATGAGATGGAGTAGGAAGCTAAGAGAGGATATTAGTTGGGAAGTTTGAATATTTGGGATGGGAGAATGATGAGGTGGTGATGATTGAGACTCATGTTTTGGGTTTGTTAGGGTTATTTTGTGATACTGAATCATCTGCTGTCTCTGGTACTGTTGATGGACTTTAGTTTACCCCTATTTTATGTTATATTTAGAATATAATTGTCAAAATCATGATAAGATGTTCCTTTCCCCATAATTTAGGCTCAGTTTGAGTTTGGGAATGTGGTGTATAAACCCATTGAAACGTTGCATTAAAAAAACATTGTTTTGGGAGTTTCTTGACCTGTGAAGCGGGTTCCACGGTAGACAATCCATCAAAACTTTACCATGGAACGCCCATCGTGAACCAGCTCCACCGTGGATCCAAACGGGCTTTAGAATATAATTGCACACTTCAGTGATACCTTGAGTCACTCAGAGAACTAATCACATTTATAAGAACAAGAAGATCATGGACGTTGGCTCAGATTTAAGTGTAAAAGTGACTTAATGCATGGAATTAGTATTTCATAAGTTATTTAAACACAATGCGTGACAGCAGACCACTTATATATGAAGGTGGCCCTTTGATTCGAAGACAGGAGGCTTCCTGACCTTTGTCGCCTGTTCGAAACCGTAAGCAATCTCGATCAGCCTTGGCTCAGACCCCCTTAATCCCCCGAAACAGATCCCAAATGGGACTCCCTTCTCGTCGTACCCAGCGGGGACACTGATCCCCGGATATCCCCCAATCGCCAACACAGAAGACACACCCGATTCGGGAGTCACTATAGCATCCAAGGCCTCTTCGTTCATCAGCTTCTTGAGCCCCTCCCTCGACAGCCTCCTCATCTTATTCAACGCGGCCTCCTCATTCAGCCCAATCCCATTCGTGCTCTCAGCCGCCAAGAACACCATCTGATCGATATCGTCCATTTGCTCCTACACGGGTGAATGTGGTTCAATTTTCATCGACTGCAGACTTCATTCATGGCAATGTGGGAACATCGTTACCTCGTGCTTGTGCTTGTAATTGAAGGCTATGACATCACCCAGTGATCTCACAGGCGAGAGAGTCAGCTCCGACGACAGGTATGTATTGATGGACAGCTTGAACTCAGCCAGCATTGCAGTTGATTCACCGCTCACGAAACTATCGCTTATTGCGCTCGCATTCGCTATCATTAGATTTTCCATTAAAATGGCTCCCATCTGCCTTTTTCACACAAACACACCGGATCAAATCACTTACAGAAAACAAAAAAAAAAAGAAAAAGAGAGAGAGGTGGACATTCAATTCATTACCTCATGGTCTCAAAGTGCCTCTCAAAAGTTTTGTTGGAGATAGAACCTTTGTCATAACCAAAGAACTGATGTCTGAGGATCCCAAGTCTCTTCCCTTTCAGCCCATCCACTTTGAGGAACTGCTTGTAACCGCCCTCTGGTATGAACTTCTCTGCTTTCTTGGTTGCTTTAGAGTCCCTAGGATCAAATCCCACTATCGCATCCAGCACGTGAACCGCATCCGATACGGTTCGGCAGATCGGACTCCAAGTGATAATTGTTTCAATTAGAGTATGAGTTAGTTTGGTTGAGCATGAACATTCAAAGCAGAACAAAAGCAGTTAGAAAGTCTCATTGTGGATCTTTGGTCAATACCCTATGGTGTCTTGTCTTGGAGAGATGGGAATGACGCCAGCTCGGCTAGTAAGGCCTACGGTGGGCTTTAAGCCGACGACAGAGTTGGCACTGGCTGGGCAGATGATCGATCCATCAGTTTCGGTACCCAGTGAGACAGCAGCCATGTTCGCTGCAACAGCAATTGATGATCCACTGCTTGAACCACATGGATCTGCTGTTAGAAGATATGGATTCTGCACATACCATATATGTCATCTTTCTTATTCTGGATATCATAATCACTTTATTTTAGTACTGCTAAAGCAAATTTGATTTCCAACAAAAAAAAGAGCAATTTGGTTGAATAGCTAGTAGCTTTTTAAGAAGCTAATAACAGGGTGAAACTATCGAATTCCACCCATTGGTCATTGGTCTCGTATTCAGTATTCCAAGTGTTCGTGAAATCAAGGTGCAATTATTAAATTCCACTAAGAAAATTCCCTAAACTTGCAAATTTCAACTAATGTTTGCATTCATCTCTGAGTAAGGGCCGGAGATGATGTCTTAAGATACAGTCCCATATGCATCCTCTATTGTAATTTGTACATTTTTTGATTTTTTTTAAATAATAAACAACGAAGTAAATGCTTTAATAAAAATGGGATATCTCTCCATTTCAGACCCATTTTTAACGAGTGTAAAAAAAAATTAACAAGGCATATACTTCTTCTATATCTCCCTGGATGGGACTTCATTTAGGGTTAATTTGACAATGGGATAAAAGGTAATTGTGAGATAAATGAGGGGAAAGACAATTTATCATGTTTGATAAAAAATTAATCAAAATAAAATGCGAACAATTGTCTCTATTTAAAAATGAAAAATAATAATTTGTGTTCTACCTTAAATCTAGAATAACATTTATCTCAACTTTTTATCCCAATTTTGACAAATATGAATATGAACAAAATTGATGAACTTTTTATCATCAATCCCTTACCAAACTAGGATAAAGGATAATTACGAGGATAAGTGAGTATGAGGACAATTTATCCCCGTTTTGATATTGAAGAGGTATTTTTCTCTCGTCTTTTGATATGATGCAGATTTTTCCCTCCACATAATAAACTGCGAACAAATATCTCAATTATGAAATGAAATAAGGATACTTTATTCCATCTAAAAGCCATGAGTCTATGATAGCATTTATCCTCACTTTTTATCTTAATATAAAAATGAATAAAATTGATAAACTTTTTATTATCTAAAATTAAAACAATTTATTATCAAAACCTTAACCCCTTCATAAACTAGCCCAATACAATTAATTAAGCCACCAACCTCATGAAATGAAATGAAATTAAATTAAATGAGAACTGACCTTGAACATTATCCTATTCCCCTATTAGAAGGAGAGAGAACTGACTGACCTTGCCTTGCCCACTACGCGCGCACCATCCATTGGGCGCATCAGAGGAACGAAAGTTGGCCCACTCGCTCATGCTCGCCTTCCCCAGCAACACAGCCCCTCCACGCCTCAGCCTCTCCACCACGCCCGAGTCGCGGCGGACCGCCGACCCCACCAGCGCGAGCGACCCCGCCGTCGTGTTCATCCGGTCCCCCGTCCCGATGTTGTCCTTCAGCAGCACCGGCACCCCGTGCAGTCCTCTTCCTCTTCGGGCCGGGAGCCCAGTCCGCTCCGCGTCGGCCCGGTCGGCCTGGGCGAGTGCGTCCGGGTTGACCTCGATCACGGCCCGGACCACCGGATTGAGGGCCGAGATCCGGTCTAGGTAGAACTCAACCAATCGTCTGGAGGTGAGGGTGCCTTCGGCGAAGGCCGACTGGATCTCGTCGATGGTGAGCTCTTGGATCTGGAGTCGTCCATCGCCGTCTGATCGGTGTGGGTGTAGCAGAAGAAGAAGAAGAAGCACTAGTGGCCACGGAGAGAGCATTCTTTTGGAAGTGGTGGTCGGTGGCGGAGACTGTTTTGGGATTTTTTTTTTTTAATTAATTAATGAGATCCTTGTGACAGGGCTCATCTTGACTGCTCCCTCCTGATCAACTTGTCCACGCAGTCCCCACTCACTCGTTAAACGAAGTATTTTGACCTTTGATTAGAAGTGTTTTGACGACTTTTTAATGTACAGAAAGAATGACTATTCTTGCATTTCTCATATAATCTAAACCATTTATATTTATATACAAGTGTATAAAAGTTACATATGTAATACACAACACATATAAAGATATAATACATATATATTTTAATAGTTTTTCTCAAATTCACGGTGGATCATTAAAAGTGAGTTTGTGAATGAAGAACTGAAATAAAAAAATTAGATGTGACTCGTGAACAAATCAACAAGCTATTCAACAGAAGAAATATATGTATTAGAATAACACATATATTCTAACAACCTCCTTAGTCTATCTTACACTAATAATAATAAAAAATCTTCTTTAAACTCATGGTGAATCATACAAAGCGGGTTTATGAATAAGAAACTAGAATCGAGAAATTAGATATGAGTTCGTGAAAAAATCAGCAAGCTGCTCAGCAGAGGAAATATGCGGAAGCGATAGTATCTCTATAAGGAAGTGTCAACGAATGAAGTAACAATCAATCTCAATGTATTTGGTCTTGTCGTGGAAAACCACATTGCTACTGATCTAAATAACAGATCAGTTATCACAATGAAGGGGAGTAAGATCAATCATATCAACTCCTAGATCTACTAAGAAACATCTAAGATGAACAATCTTTTTAATGGTGATAGTCATGCCTCAATACCCAACCTCAATGTTGAACTATCCGTGAAACTGTCCCTAACATTATTCTTTATTTTTTTAAGATGATAGTGAAACATCTCTACAGTCTCTGGTGCTGGTGATGGACTTTATGAGTTTGCCCCGGTTTTATGTGATACTTGGAATATAGTTGCCAATATATTGATTACATGTTCCTCACACACAACTTGGAATATAATTGCACGCTTAAATGGTACCTTGAGTCACTCAGAATCTCATCACATTTATAACAATAGCAAGATCATGGACGTTGGCTTGGATCTCTAAGTGTAAAATTGGCTTAATGCATGAAATTAGTTTTTCATAAGTTATTTCATATAAGAAGGTGGTCCTCTTATTTGAAGAGAGGAGGCTTCCTCACCTTCGTCGCCTGTTCGAAACCGTAAGCAATCTCGATCAGCCTCGGTTCTGACCACCTTAATCCCCCGAAACAGATCCCAAACGGGACTCCCTTCTCGTTGTACCCAGCCGGGATACTGATCCCCGGATAGCCCCCGATCGCCAACACAGAAGACACACTTGATTCAGGAGTCACTATAGCATCCAAAGCCTCCTCGTTCATCAGCTTCTCGAGCCCCTTCCTCGACAGCCTCCTCATCTCCCTCAACGCGGCCTCCTCCTTCGGCCCAATCCCATTCGTGTTCTCAGCCTCCAAGAACAACATCTGATCGATATCATCCATTCGCTCCTACACGGGTGAATGTTATTCAATATTCATCGACCGCAGACTTCATTCATGGCAATGTTGGAACATTGTTACCTCGTGCTTGTGATTGTTATTGAAGGCTATCACATCACCCAGTGATCTCACCGGAGAGACAGTCAGCTCCGACGACAGGTATGTATTGATGGACAGCTTGAACTCAGCCAGCAATGCAGTTGTTTCACCGCTTGCGGAACCATAGTTCGCGATCGTTAGATTGTCCACTAAAATGGCTCCCATACTCCTTTTTCACACAAACACGCACACTGGATTAAATCATTTAAAGAAAACAAAAACAGAGAGAAGCATACATTCAATTCATTACCTTATGGTCTCAAAGTGCTTCTCAAAAGTTTTGTTTGAGATGGAACCTTTGGCATAACCAAAGAACTGATTCCTGAGAATCCCAAGTCTCTTCCCTTTGAGCCCATCCACCTTGAGGAACTGCTTGTAACCGCCCTGTGGTATGAACTTCTCTGCATTCTTGGTTGCTTTAGAGTCCCTTGGATCGAAGCCCACTATCGCATCCAGCACGTGGACCGCGTCCGATACGGTTCGGCAGATTGGACTCCATGTCATAAATGTTTCAGTAGACTTTTGAGTTAGTTTGGTTGAGCATGAACATCCAAAGAAGAACAAAAGGAGTTGAAAGTCTCATTTTGGATCTTGGTCAGTACCCTATGGTATCTTGTCTTGGAGAAATGGGAATGACTCCGGCTCGGCTGGTGAGGCCAACAGTGGGCTTTATGCCGACGACAGAGTTGGCACTGGCTGGGCAGAGGATCGATCCATCAGTTTCAGTACCCAGTGAGACGGCTGCCATGTTCGCTGCAACGGCAATTGATGAGCCACTGCTTGAGCCACATGGATCTGCTGTTAGAAGGTATGGGTTCTGCATTGACACATACCATATGTAATCTTTCTTATTCTGGAGATCATCACTTCGTCCTCCTAAAGCAAATTTGATTTCCAACTAAAAAAGAGCAATGTAGTTGTATAACTGGCCTTTGTAACTTGTGTAAGAAAATATTTGATTCCTTTTCTTAATATAATTAAGACAAATGCCTATCAACTACTCAAAAAAATAAAATTTGAATCGGTTGATTCTGCTTTTGCAAGGAATCAACTTAACCATAACTTTTGGAATGCCCAAATAGTTCAGCTTTTTAAGAAGCTGACCAAACAAACATGCTTGTGCCAAAATCCATTTAGCACGGCTCTTGTCACGCAGTCCCCCATACAATCCTATTTTGCTACTAGAGTGAATTATTTTTTTGTTTTTTGCATAACCATATATATGCACTATAGTGTTGGATTTTCAATAAAACCCCAAACCCTAGATCTCATGCAGATCGATGAAGAAAAGAGAATAATATGTGTACTTGTCGCGATTACTTTAAGGATACGATGGTAGGTGGAATTTATATAGGCCCACCTTAGAAATTTCTAACATATAGTTCGTTTTCACGTAAAGGCACATTTTTGTTTCAAGGAGTATATATTTCAAAAAATCAAATCATGAATGTAAAATTAACTTATGAATATAAGTTCTTCTAACGTGCTATAACCAGTTCTCTTTTTAGCTTGGTTTTTTTTCCAACACATGTATACTGCGTGCTGCGGTAGAAAAAGAAAGAAGAGAGAAGAATGCTTTCACACGTAAGGGGAGGTTAGAACCACCCCGTTTTTTTTTTTTTTTCATACTGGGTTTCATCAGGAAAAGAGAGAAAAAGAGAGAGACTGTTATTAGCCTCCATTTCTCCCTCTTTCTCCCACCTCCACCGTCGCTCGCCATCGCCACCCTCCCCCTGCTCAGCCCCTCTCCTTTTCTCTCACTTTCTCTCTCTCCCTCCACTGCTTGCTTTCCCATCACCACCACCTCCTCTACTTGCCTCCACTTCCCTCTGCCTCCCCCCACCCCTCTCTTCCTTTCTCTCTCTTTGAAGTGAGTTAATACAATTATTTTTTTGTGAGTAATTTTTTTTTTGAGCAAAATTGTAAGCGTGTATCCAATCTAATAGAAATCAAAATAGACACTATTGGAATGAGGGTGAGAAAAAAACAGGATAAAACATAAAAACAATTGCAGGGAATAAAGAGAAGACAACACGACCTAGAGAGATACATTTACGTAGAAAAGGTTTCTACAACACCAACTGTGGAAATAGTCGTCCTCCAAAATGATTTTGGGATGAGGGTGTGTTTGTGAACAATTTAAAGGGAAAATGAAGGAAAGTGAAAGAATTTTGGTTAAATGGAAGTAATGGAAAAGAAATCATTTTGCTTTTGACTAGTTTATATATTGTTTGTGACTGTAATGGAGAGTGATGAAAAATAAAAATTATTGTTTGTGTTTGTAATGGAAAATGATGGAAAATAAAAACTGTTATTTGTGTCTGGAATGAAATATGACAAAAAATAAAAATGCATTATGTTTTTAAAGAAAATGATACAAAATGACAAAAAAACATATATTTTGCCCAATAATTTAAATAAAATATAAAAAACATAAAATTATTTGTAAAATATAACAAATCTATTTTTAACAAAAAAAAAAAAATTAATAAGATATATCTCCCACTCAAGGAGAGGTATACTGTCCACGTGAACTATGAGTAACATCGCTCTTTTATAAATATAATGTATGATTTTAAGTAGCATATCCAACTATTGAAATGATCTCATGTCTCTAACCAATAAACTTCAACGAACATCCAAACCATACAATCATTTAATCAAAGATATCAACCTACTTATCAATGAAAAGACTTTGTTTAATACATGACCAACCCTTTGTTCTATTAATCCACCCCTTTAAATAAATAAAAAAATCCCTAGGCTGATGATAAAAAAACAACCCAAACTATCAAATCCACATCAATAACCCCAAAGTATCAAATCCACATATATACCTATTTATCTATTTTCCTGTTCATATTTCTTCCCCGATTATTTTATTTTTTTAATACTAGCTTTCAAGTTTCAATTAACTATATCAATAGCCCCAAAGAAACACACATACCATCGTCGGATCGTCCAACAAACCATAAAAAATCATCTTCCACCTTAAAAAAAAAAATCAAATCACAAATTTACTTTTATTAAATTTATTAAATTTGTTAAGAAAAAAAACTTAGATCTATTAAACCCACAAAAATAGATGAAGATCTCAATCTAGATAAGTTAAGCAAAAAACAATACCCACAAAAAAAAAGATTTATTCAATAAATAAAAAAATAGATCCATTGAATAGAATAAAATAAATGAGTTTTTAGGATGGTTAAAATACATTAAGTTTATTAATATGAAAAGAAAATCGCATATTCTTTAACTCACTTTCCCTCCTTTCTCGATGAGGAAATATCCTCCATTCTAATAAGATAAAATAGCAAAAAAAATAAAAAATAAAGAAAAATCATTTATTATTGTGAATATGGTGGATAACCACCACTTCTCTAACCCATAACCTCCCCCACTCTTCAACTCCATAACCTCCCCCACTCTTCTATTCCATAATACTCCCATTATTGCCCCACTATCTCCCCCTCACCTCTATAGACTTGTAACTCTCCACCTTTGGGATTTCTCTACGCACCCTATAAATAGAGGGGTTCTCTTTTGTAATCAACCAACAAATAGTGAATAAGAATCTCTCTTTACTTCTCTTCTATATGCTTGTGTGTTTTGTTTATATACTCTTATATATCATATTCTATTTAGTTTACAACACGTTATCAGCACGAGAAGCTCTTTGTTAAAGAGAAAGGTTTGTATTCAGTGGGTTCTTAATGATCTATATAAAAAATATACTCCCTCTTGATGTTATGTATTTTTATGTAAATCATCTACTACATACATATGATTAATTTTTTTTTTCAATATGCATGGAACCGTATGCAAATCATGTGTAGAATCGTATACATCTATCTTTTATTAATATTTAAATATTATACATCTATGTGTAGTACCAGAAGTTCTCACAAATATCAATTAATTTGATATTTATATTTGATTTGAAATTCATTTTAATGTTACAATGTCATGTGTCCCTATAGGATCATACAAAAATTGTAATTACATGGATCCCTGAAGGATCATGTAAAAGTTATGAATAATGTGTTCCAATAAGACCATGCAAATTTTATTCTATCCCTGAAGGACTACAAAAATTATTACATGGATCCTTGAAGAATCATGTAAAAGATATGATTAAAAATGTCCCTAAAGGACTATGATTATATTGTATCCATGAAGGATCATACAAATTTTATTTTATTTTATCCCTGAAGGACTGTACAAAAATTATGATTATATGAATCTTTGAAGATCATGTAAAATTTTATTTTGTTCTATCCCTGAAGGACTATACAAAAATCATGATTGTTCGTGTCCCTGTAGGACCAAACAAAAGTTATATGATATATTTTTCAGGTCCTTGAAGGACCAAATAAAAAAAAAAAGATCCATGTATCCCAGCAGGAACATGTAAATTATGATTAGATTTCACCATCATCATCATCATAATGAAGAGGATTTAAAGATTAATACCTCATTGACAAAGGTCCACCGGCCATTATGCCTCAAATATGCTCCAGTTGTAGCAATATTGAGAGCATCAATTTTATATATTCTCGTTGCCGAACAACGATTTTTTTAAAATATCATATAACTCAACTCAATGGCATAGCATCATTACCCGAAGTAAATGCATTTTATTTTATGTTCGCCATGGAAGTTGTGGTCATGAATGATGAGATCATGATTTATATAGTTGAGAAAGCACAACAATCATAAAGTTTGTAAAATATCTCAAATCACTAGAAGTGATTTGCTATTAAACAAAAGCATAATTGAAGGGAAAAGGGTTGCAGAACAAACCCCTAACACAAGGAAAATGATTGTTATGTATTTGGTGCTTTAAAAATATGGTCACGTACCTGATGTACGATCAGACTTTTATAATTTTTATAATTATAATTTTTCTTTGTTATCTAAAATCCATTTTTCTTATTTTTATATTTATCTTATTTATTTCATTTTTTTTTTTTACAAGAATGGCTATGGTTGGTGACATTTGTCTAGCAGACAGCGCTACAACACATACGATCCTACGAAATAAACAATATTTCTCGACATTGACATTAATCAATGCAAATGTTAATACCATTTCTGGTACTACGAAATTAATTGAAGGCTCCGGAAGAGCAAATATAATATTACCAGGAGGTACAAAATTTTGTATTAATGATGCATTATATTCAGCAAGATCCAGAAGAAATCTGCTAAGTTTTAAGGATATCCGTCTTAATGGATATCATATTGAGACTATCAATGAAAACAATATGGAGTATTTATGCATTACTTCAATTGTTTCAGGCCAAAAACATGTATTAGAGAAACTTCATGCTTTCTCATCTGGGTTGTATTATACAACCATAAAAACAATCGAATCATATGCTGTAATGAACCAGAAGTTCTATGATTCAGATATTTTTACACTTTGGCATGATCGTCTCGGGCATCCAGGATCTACAATGATGCGTCGAATATTGATAATTCATTTGGGCATTCGTTAAAGAACCAGAAGATTCTTTTACCTAATCACTATCAATGCACTTCGTGCTCACAAGGAAAATTGATAGTTAGACCATCCCCTACAAAAGTCAATGTTGAGTCACCAACATTTTTGCAAAGAATCCAAGGGGATATATGTGGCCCAATCCACCCCCCATGTGGACCATTCAAGTATTTTATGGTATTGATAGACGCATCTGCTAGATGGTCGCATGTTTGTCTATTATCCACTCGGAATGCTGCATTTGCAAGACTACTTGCTCAGATAATCCGATTACAGTCTCATTTTTCAGATTATCTATAAAGTCAATACGTCTTGATGGAGCTGGTGAATTCACATCGAAAACTTTTAACGACTATTGTATGTCGCATGGCATCGATGTTGAACACCCTGTTGCTCATGTGCACACCCAAAATGGATTAGCTGAATCATTTATTAAGCATCTTCAGCTAATTGCACGTCCTATGCTTTTGAGGACAAAATTACCCGTTTCAGCTTGGGGTCATGCTATATTGCATGCAGCAGCATTAGTTCGCCTTCGGCCAACTGCTTATCATCAATATTCCCCTTTACAGCTCGTACTGGGTCATCAACCAAATATTTCACATCTTCGAATTTTTGGTTGTGCTGTACAAGTTCCTATTGCCCCTACACAACGAACTAAAATGGGCCCTCAACGTCGATTGGGAATTTATGTAGGCTTAGATGCTTCTATTATAAGATATCTTGAACCATTGACAGGGGATGTTTTTACCGCTCGATTTGCGGATTGTCATTTTGATGAGACAATATTCCCGTCATTAGGGGGAGAAAATCCGTCGCCAGAAGAACGACGTGAACTTACATGGAAAACTCCATCTTTGTCTCATCTTGATCCTCGCACTAATCAATGTGAAACTAAGGTGCAAAGAATCACCATCTTCAAATAATTGCGCATCAATTGCCAGATGCATTCAATGATGCAGCAAAAGTGATGAAATCACATATTCCAGCTGCTAATACTCCAGCTCGAATTAATGTTCCAATAGGAAAAACTGCTAATATGCCGGCTAATGAATCAACAAAAACACGCCTGAAGCGTGGAAGACCTATAGGCTCAAAAGATTCAGCTCCCCGAAGGAGAAAAACAATGAAGAATAATTCTCTAGAAGAGTATGAAACACTTGAAAGACCCACAATAATAACTCCTACAGAGGAAGAAGTCCCTGAAGTGACACAAGTCCCTGAAGAGACTGACGTCCCTGAAGTGACGCCCGTGCATGAAGAACAAGTACATGGAAATGAAGAAATTTCCATAAATTATGCAAATTCACAAATATTGTGGGATCGAAAGCAAGTGCTTGTTGATGATATATTCTCATTTGCAGTAGCTACAGAAATCATTTCAGATAATGATTTAGAACCACGTTCAGTGGATGAATGCAGACGAAAAAATTGTTGGCCACAATGGAAAGCTGCTATTCAAACAGAATTGGATTCACTTGCAAAACACCAAGTATTTGGACCAGTAGTCCTAACCCCTGAAGGTGTTAAACCAGTAGGATGTAAATGGGTGTTTGCGAGAAAACGAAATGAAAGAAACGAGATTGTTAGATACAAAGCTCGTCTTGTGGCACAGGGTTTCCTGCAGAGACCTGGGATAGATTTTGAAGAGACATATTCTCCTGTGATGGACACAATCACATTTCGGTATTTAATTAGTCTTGTAGTCTCAGAAGGACTTGACATGCAGCTAATGGATGTGGTTACTGCATATTTATATGGAAAATTAGATACCGACATTTATATGAAAGTTCCTGAAGGACTAAAATTGCCTGAAGCAAAACCACGAAACATGTACTCAATCAAGCTAAGACGATCCTTGTATGTGTTAAAGCAATCTGGACGAATGTGGTATAACCGTCTTAGTGAGTACTTAATAAAAGAAGGATATGTCAATGATCCAATATGCCCCTGTGTATTTATTAAGAAAACGGAACTCGGATTTACCATTATTGCAGTATATGTTGATGATATTAATCTAATTGGGACTCCTGAAGAGCTCGAAAAGGCTTCCGAATATCTGAAAAAGGAGTTTGAAATGAAAGATCTTGGAAAAACAAGATATTGTCTCGGCTTGCAAATTGAGCAAAGTTCAAATGGGATACTTGTTCATCAAACAACATATGTTGAAAAAATCCTGAAGCGTTTTAATATGGACAAATGTCATCCATTAAGTACTCCAATGGTAGTAAGGTTACTTGACCCAAAAAAGGACCCTTTTCGTCCAAAAGAAGATACTGAAAATCTTCTTGGTCCTGAAGTACCATATCTTAGTGCAATTGGTGCCTTATTATATTTGGCCCAATGCACTAGACCTGACATTGCATTTTCAGTTAATTTATTGGCCAGATTTAGCTCTGCACCAACTCGAAGGCATTGGAATGGTGTGAAGCACATTTTTCGTTATCTTCGTGGAACGTCAGACATGGGTCTATTCTATGCAAAGGATTCCAATAATGGTGCACAACTAAAGGGTTATGCAGATTCAGGATATCTTTCAGATCCTCACAAGGCTCGCTCACAAACAGGCTATGTATTCACTTGCGGTGGCACAGCAATCTCTTGGCGATCTACGAAACAGACTTTGGTCGCCACGTCTTCTAACCACTCTGAGATTCTTGCACTCCACGAAGCAAGCCGGGAATGCGTGTGGATAAGGTCTTTGGTTCATCATATTCGTACTGCATGCGGACTATCTCTCATTACAGATGTTCCAACAACTATATATGAAGACAATGCAGCATGCATTGCTCAAATCAAAGGGGGATATATCAAGGGTGATAGAACAAAGCATATTTCTCCAAAATTCTTTTACACTCATGAGCTCCAGCAGAGACATGAAATTGATGTTCAACAAATTCAGTCAAAGGACAATCTTGCAGATTTGTTTACTAAAGCTTTGTCGACATCAACATTCAAGAAGCTGGTGTATGAAATCGGGATGCGACGAGTTTGCGACCAAAATTCTTGAAATCTTGTACTTATGAGGGGGAGTAATTTTTGATGACATTTTGCGAACTGTACTCTTTTTCCTTCGCCTAGGTTTTGTCCCATTGGGTTTTCCTGGCAAGGTTTTAATGAGGCAATTTTCTTAGCGTGGTGGTCATCCAAGGGGGAGTATTGTGAATATGGTGGATAACCACCACTTCTCTAACCCATAACCTCCCCCACTCTTCAACTCCATAACCTCCCCCACTCTTCTATTCCATAATACTCCAATTATTGCCCCACTATCTCCCCCTCACCTCTATAAACTTGTAACTCTTCACCTTTGGGATTCCTTTATGCACCCTATAAATAGAGGGGTTCTCTTTTGTATTCAACCAAAAAATATTGAATAAGAATCTCTCTCTCTACTTCTCTTATATATGCTTGTGTGCTTTGTTTATATACTCTAAAATATCATATTCTATTTAGTTTACAACATTTATCTATTTTTTTATTTTTCCTCAAATTTATGTGGCACAAACATATCCTAGAAAGACAGAGAGAACTAATTGACCTTGCCTTGGCCACTACGTGCGCACCATCCACTGGGCGCATCGTCGGAACGAAAATGAGCCCACTCGCTCATGCTCGCCTTCCCCAGCAACACAGCCCCGGCCCGTCTCAGCCTCTCTACCACTCCCGAGTCGCGGCGGACCACCGACCCCACCAGCGCGAGCGACCCTGCCGTCGTGTTCATCCGGTCCGCCGTCCCGATGTTGTCCTTCAGTAGCACCGGCACCCCGTGCAGCCCTCTTTCCTTCCGGGCTGGGAGCCCAGCCCGCTCCGCGTCGGCCCGGTCGGCCTGGACGAGTGCATCCGGATTGACCTCGATCACGGCCCGGACCACCGGATTGAGGGCCGAGATCTGGTCCAGGTAGAACTCGACCAATCGTCTGGAGGTGAGGGTGCCTTCGTCGAAGGCCGACTGGATCTCGTCGATGGTGAACTCTACCATCTGGGAACGTCCGTCGCCGTCTGATCGGTGGGGCTGTAGCAGAATAAGCAGCAGTAGTGGCCATAGAGAGAGCATTTCTTTTGGAAGTGGTGGTCTAGGGCAGGATACTGTTTGGGGATTTTTTTATTATATTTTATTTAATGATAGTTGAGATCAGGGTCGCTCACTCACTCACTCACTTTTTGCTGTCCTACTGGCACATCACTAGCTGCTGTCCTACTGGCACATCACTCACTCACTTTTTGCTGTTCTACTGGTCCACCACTCACTCACATTTTTTTTTTTTTTTAATAGATACAAAATTAATTGAGGGACAATCTAACTAAACAATATATGCAATAAAAGGATTACAGCAAAAGTAAAATAAAAGAAGAGAATTCTACCAACTTCAAAACTTTAAATAAACAACTGAGATTATCCATCAATGAGTATTAGTTTACCACAAAACTGATATTCGCACTCACACAGAAACTCGCCTCCAAGATTTGATGAGGTACACCGCTGATTCCCAAACGTTTTTTTCTAAATAATCAAGGCTTAAGAGACATTAAGTGAGGTTGTGTCGAAGTGTTGCCTTTCATTGCTTAACTCACAATCTCAATTAAATTGCACCTGTCAATCCTCATGTACTCGGTGATTTTAATTTGTACATATATGCTGGGATACTTGTGAATCCACATCAGGACAAAAAAATTAGGCATAAAAGAAGTTTCAAAAGATCAGGACAAAAAGCACTTCACACACAATATAAGTAATCTTAATAATGTTAACAACTCAAGATTGGAAAGGGCAACCCAGATTCAAATTGAAATATGAAAAAAAAAAACCCAGAACCCAAGCAAAAGAAAGAGAGAAAACAAGGGGAAGAAGAGACAGATAGTGAGAGATGAGAACAACCAACACTTCAAATCAGTCCAAATTCCATGTATTAGATGACCCAAAGAAGTGGGAGAGGAAAAAAATCAACTTTTCCTAAGATCTTGTTCAATGAATCCCTCCCAATAAAACCCACCGAAGAGAGAGCGAGAAAGACCCGGTTGGGGATTCATTTATAGAGACCCAAGCAGATGAGCTGATAAAGAAGATTGAAGAGCTCCAAGTGGGGCACGCCCGCCTCAAGCAGTAGGTGTCGAAGCTCCTTCCGGGCGACGGCGGCGGCCGTGGCGACGGGGACCGGAGATCGGATATCAGGCAACAGAGGTCCCAGTCGGTGTCCCCTTAGAGGTCGACGTTGGCCATCACAACGAGGAAGATGAACTGGGGCTTCGATGGCGGTGGCGGCAGTGGTGGTGGCGAGGGGCGACGGCGTCGGAAGGCGGTGGTTACAGGTGGGTTTTCGAAGGGGGGCGGTTATGGGTTTCGGAAAGAAGAGATGTACCTGATTTGATTTCAAGTCGGAGAGAGAAAGAAACGGAGCAAAACAGTGGGTTTTCTGTTAAATGATATCACGTGAGCTCACGTGTTCGACTTCGCCACGTGTCATCTTTCCATTGATCAAAACAGAAAACCTCTGTTATATCAAAACAGAGGTTCCGAACCTTTTTTTTTTTTTTTTTCACAAGGTAAACAAGAGTCTTTTTATTAAAAATTAAAGTCCAATAAATTAGACATAAATTTAATTGAGGGGCAACTCAACTAAGCAATCCATGCAATAATAGAGTTACAGCAAAAGTGAAATAGCAGAAGAGAATCCTGCCAACTCCAAAACTCTAAATAAACAACTGAGATTATCCATCAATGAGTATTAGTTTACCTCTGACAAAACTGATATTCGCACCCACACAAGCTCGCCTCCAAGATTTGATGAGGTACACTGCTGATTCCCAAACGTTTTTCGGGTACACTCTGGTATTGCGAAAGACCCTCCTATTACGAGCCAACCAGAGAGCCCATACTACCGTTGGGACTAGAGATTGTGACACCTTTGCCCGTAGACTTCTGTCTCCCGTCGACTTTAGCTTATGACCGGCTTCCCAAAGCCCCTGAAGAGATAAAGATCGTAAATTGAAATCCACTACCACTTTCAGTAAATCCCATAGTGTCATGGCAACATAACAAGTCACAAACAGGTGCTCCGGAGTCTCCACGTCCGTCTCACACATATGACGAAGAGTGTCCGTTTGAAGAGACCACTTTGCTCTATATGTTTTGGTGAGCACTCTTTCTTAAAACATAAGCCAAATGAAGGCTTTCACCTTCAATGGAATTTTGGGACCCCAAATTTCACGTCACTCCAAAGCTGTCGACTGCAAATGGGGATGATCTCTTCTTAACCAACTGGAGCAACTTCGGACCGAGAACCCCTAACGTAGTTGTGGACTCCAAATTGCTTCATGCGGAAGATCATTCATTTCAACAGTAGAGAGCTCCAATAGCATATCAACAAAGACTTCCTCCTTCTCCTCTGAAAGCTCTCTGGACAGATTGATCGACCAAATGCAACCCGAACCTTGGCGCATACTGAAGTGGCCGACACGACCCAAGGGTGCCACAGATAGATCGAAAATACATTGGAAGCGAGAGCGAAGTGGACCATCTCTGAGCCAATGATCGTGCCAGAATAAAACTGATCTTCCATCTCCCACCTTCCATCTTATAGCCGTTGAAAACTGATATGTCACGGTCAGGATGTCATGCCAAATCCTTGAGACCCTCGGAGCCACTCGTGGAAATTGATGTGTCAACAAATCCCTGACTCAATACCGAGCCTCGACAATACGATGCCACATCAAAGAGCTGTTCTGGATCCATCTCCACTTCCACTTGAACAGTAGGGTTGTATTCATGTGTTCTAAGTTTAGATTACCAGCCCCCCCATCCCTTCTACTACTACAAATCCAATCCTGCTTGACAAGGTGGACTTTATGCCTCTCCATTCTTGACCCGTTCTAGAGAAAACGCCGCCGAAAGCCTTGCAGTCTTTGAAGAACCCATTTTGGGATTTTAAAAAGAGAGAGGTAAAATATAGGAAGGTTGGAGAGAACCAACTGAAGAAGAGTAATTCGAGCACCGAAGCTCAAGACACTACACTGTTACCCTTCAAGTCTCCTTTCAAACCGTTGAACCAATGGAGCCCAAGCCTCCGATTTGAGCTTCCCCAAATGTAAAGGGAGCCCGAGATGCCGCGTCGGGAAAGAGTCCACAAGACACCCCATAATTCGTGCAAAGTCTGACAGAACTCCACCGTTCAAGTAAAATGCCTAACATTGCACTTTTGTGGAAGTTAATGTACAGAACAGATAGTAGCTTGAAACATTGACAAACAAATTTAACACCCCGAACAGATGTCTCCTCAGCAGCGCAGAGGATCACGGTATCGTCTGCATACTGAACATGGAAAAGAGAAGGGCCCTCACGACAGATGTTCAAACCCTTTACCCACCCTGCTTCTTCTGCCATGCGCAGCATTTGACTGAGAGCGTTAGTGACCACTGTGAATAATAACGGTGATAGTGGGTCTCCCTGCCTGAGCCCTTTGCTCAAATGAAAAAACCCACAAGGTTTCCCATTCACAAGAACGGGCACCTTGGCTATCGAGATGCACTTCTTGATCAATCTCAGTAAGGCGGGTTCGAAGCCGTAACAGGAGAGGTGATGTAGAAGGAAATCCCACTTAACATTGTCATAAGCCCAAATAAACTATTAACACTTTATTCAAAAAAACCTTTTTATCTAGTTGTTGTTGTGTTAGTGTAGATGATTTTTTTAATTTAAGTTATATAAAATATTAACACTTTATTTTAAAACGTCGGCTACTCCCCGTCAATTTTTTAGCTAGTTGTAAAGTTGGGTTAAAAATGAGTGATTTTAATTTTCAAATGATCAAGTGTTACACGCATCAATGTAAATGTTGCATAAATAGTTTATTTTATTTATGAGTGATATTTATTGTAAACATTGAATAATTTTATTTAACTAATCCATACACCCACATCTAAATGAAAATGTTCATCACCCTAGTAATTTTTTTATCAACTTTTTACATATAATAACAATCAAATAATAGTGAATAATGGCTAGTATACTTTTCTACTCACTCTTTGTTTTGCTTTGTTGCTTTTATTTTCTTGTTATTCCTCTCTCTTCCTCACCCCCATTCGAACATGTTCTATTTTGTAATTTTTTTAACGAAAAAAATGTCTACAATTTCACTCAAGAATAGTGAATAATGATTATTATATTTTTAGATGGATACCCATTGAAATCTTATGGGGGTATTGTCGATTTACAAAAACAACACAAAACAATGATATGAATTATATGTCCTCCTTTTAACTTATTTTTCATCCTAATAAGCTTAAATGTTTGTTGACTTGACCTTAATTTTTGTACCATATAATAATAATATTTGATTTTTAGATTTTTTTTTTCTTACTCGCTCTCTCTCTTTCTCACATATGAATATAGCAAATAAGAAAAATATTTACTCACTCTTTTCTAGTTTCTCTATCCTATATTCTCTTTCTCTCTCAAAATAAAATAACACTATCTTTGTCCTTAGATGGGCTCACGGCTTTAAAATGCGTCTTGGTGTGTAAGAGCTGAGCTCACATATAAGCACTGACTATCTCCTCCCATTAGGCGATGTGGGACACCCTCACCCTCACCCTCACCCACCCAATTCATGAGCCTCTTGGAACTCTTGAGCCTAACCCAGGCATCACAATCATGTTCGTATATAATTATATATCATTTTTGAATAATTATAAAAGATGTATTATCTTTTTTATATTATTGTTATTTCATATGCACCTTGTAATTCTAAATTTTTTTATTTTATATTTAATACATATAGTTCTTGATTAAGAACATAATATATGAAAATTCTGATTGGAAAAATAAAAGATTTAGTTACACGTTGCCTCCAGTGGAATAAATTTCTAACTCCGCCGCTTGGTGAGATCCTTAAATGAATGTTCTCCTTTCCACGCAGTCCCAAATGGGCTACCTCGTTAAATTATGCAAATATCTTGACTTTGACTTTTCACCAGAATGTATTCTATATATACAGTTTATTATAAAAAAAAAAACACACAAAATTTATGTGTTTACGCACTTCACGAAAATCAGGTCATGTGTGATCAGCATGCTTGTAAACTAGGGCTGTACGGAATTTTTTTTAAAGTAATCTTAATTATACTATTAATGTTAAAAGTAACATTTTTAAAAAATTATTTATAAAAGTGATCCTCTATCTTTTTTTTTTATCAGTTGATTATGCCACATCAGTGTCACCTTACAATTCTATTTTTTCCTTTATTTGATCACCATCATCATCATCTAAGGAGAGAAACATTATGAGCCTTACCTCCATGTGGGGGTCACATGTCATTAATTACTCTAATCTCATTAAATTCTTATTATCTCTCAAATTTAATTCAAAATATTCTACATCTCATTCTCATCATCTCCGGTAGCCAAGGATCATGTTTTTTTTTTGTTTTACTTTAATTTTTTTGGAACAAGTAAATCAAATAAGAGTTTTGGAACTCCCACAAGTATTTTATTTTAATTATTTAAATATTAGCTGATTAAAATACTAGTCATAGACATAGTTGACTTGAAAGATGACACCTGACAGGTGAGCCCCACATTTTGCTCTTTTTTAATAGTACCATTAAAACAATAATTTTACATGTTATATAAAAATTTAATACTAACATATTAATTATCCTGTTCATCGGAGATGCTCTTAGTAGAGTGTAATATAGAGTGTACAGGTGGTAATCCAAGGCGTCTATTATTTCTAAACCATGCTACTATGCAGCAATTGGGATATAAAAAATCTTGGCCACTGGGGCATTTCAATTTATATGACAGCCATACAAATGCAATATATATATGTGTGTGTTTCAGGTATACCATTATTGCTACATGAAATGTTTTGAGAAGGCCATTTAAAAAAAATTCAAATGAGTAAGATGGCGCTGATAAGGTATGGTCAAATGGTAAAAAAAAATAAAAAATAAAATAAAATAAAATAAAATATAAGAAAGGTAGAGGGTCACTTGTGTAAATAATTTTTGGGAAATATTACTTTTAACATTAATTATATAGATAAGGTTAATTTAAAAAATTTCTCATATATAACATTAACATAGGGCTTGAGAGCGCTTGATATATGCGTCGATAAAGAACACATATACATTTTTAAAGGGGTATGTGCATCAATAAAGAGATTATAACATTTTTCAATCCCTAGCTTTAGATTAGTTTTATCTACATTGTTTCATGGGGGCCTATGGGGAGCATAAAATTCACCAATAATAAATGTAATTATATGAAAACAATCACATAAGATACAATCAACATAATATTGTTATATAGGGTAGTCTCCTCTATATCTCGTTGTCTAAAGAAATACACCTCATCAGAATTTTCACATTTTTTATAAATTGATGCATATATCCAATTTTTAGACATATTTATTTAAAGGAAATAATGCATATAACCCCCTAAAAATTGATTTATATTCATATCCCTCCCTGTTTTTTTTGAAAATCCATATAACCCCCTAAAAGTTAGGGTTAAATGGATTTACCCCCCTACCGTTAACATTAGGGAACTAAAGTATAGTTAACCTAATCACACATAGGTAAATGACTAATTTACCCCCTTCACTTTCACTTCCGTTCATACCCGCCGTCTCTGTGGTTAAAAAAAAAACCAGCGGATGCCTTGCCCGGGATCGACTCCGAGAAGACGTCCCCAGCTAACAACCTAAACCTACGAGGCTTCGAAGTGATGGACGAAGCGAAATGCTCGAACACCACTGCCCCTAGACAGTCTCATGCGCAGACATCCTAGCCTACGCAGCCCGAGACAGCGCCTTCTTCTTGAACGCCGACCAACTCAAAACGATCTTTGCTAAGAAGGGTTTGTGTCCGCGGAAGAGATGGTCACCCTCGTCCATCGGCGTCTCGCACTGCTCCTCCTTCAACACGCGCCTCTACAGCTTCAACGTGACGCACGCTGGAGATCGCCGGATCGGGTGACTCTTTTATATACTGGTTTGAGACACTTCAACAGTCACCATTTCATCCGGAGAATCGTTTAGAGAAACCGTGTGAATACTGTGTTTATAACGCGTTTGTTGAAATGCTTGAGTGAGTCATTCAAAGTATATCCCATTTTTATGGGCCTACAGTTGTCAACATGAAAGTACTACAAGAATCTGAAGAGGTGGAGAGGGTTGTTGACATCGGATGAGACGCTGATGAGCGACCGTTCGACGACGCGCATGGTGAATAACAATAAGAGGCACGGGTCGTATTGGGCGGGGAAGTTTGGGGAAGCTATGGTGCGGATGGGATCCATTTATGTGCTCACTGGGAGTCAAGGTGAGAAAAGGAAGAGTTGTGGGATTGTGAATTACTATTAGCTTTCATTGATCTGTCTCATAAGTCATAAATGACATGACATGCAGAGTTACAGTACATGATCTTTCTTTGATTTAATGTTTATTTTCATTGATATATTGGTGAAGATCACCACAGTTGTAAACTTGTAATTGCATATATATTTTTTGGTTTCAGTTTGATGTGGGTAATGATGGAAAAGAAATGAAAAAGAAAAGAAATGGACTGGTTCAAGCTTCAGCGGCTTCGGCGGCGGGGGATGATTCGACGTCTCCTGTTCAAGCTTCGGTAGCTGCACAGTGTGGGTTCCCATGTCGAAGACATCTTTGACAGATGACATTTGGGCATGCACTACGTTTCTTTTGGTGAATGCTATCTATACAGCTCTTTTTTTTCTTTTTTTTTATAGACTAAACCAATTGAAGTCATGTTCACTGTTGTTGTTTTGGTGTGAGCGCGTATAGATTTTATTATGGATAAGTGGAGGTTGTGTTTGTTTTGTAATCTTTCTTTGCCTTGCTTTGCATTCAAGTCTATGAAGACTCTGTGATGAAGAAGATGGAATGAAAGAATTCACAAAATGCCCACAGAAGATGACTAAAAATCCATGGACCACAAATGGATCACAAGCATTTCATGGTGATTTTTAAGTCTCAACACTCCCAACTGTAAAAAAAAGGACAGTAGGGAGGAAGAAGGAACAAATTTTGTGTAATTGTTTAAGGAAGGGCAATCTGGTCATTTGGAGGGGTTTTTTTTGGATTTTGTTAAAAAAATCAGGGGGTTATATGAAGATATATTTTTAAACTGATGTTAAGTAACAGAATATTTCAAGAATATTCCTAACATATTAACAGCAAATTAACCCGGGGTGTATTTGCTTAACCATGCCAACTTTCAGGGGGTCATTTGGATTTTCAAAAAAAAACAAGGGGGGTATGGATATGAGCCAACTTTCAGGGGCTTATATGCATTTTTCCCTCATTTAAAAAAAAAAGAAAAAATTCATATAACCCCCTGCAATCTTCTTGATATCCGTATAACCCCATGTAAACACACCATAAACACAAATAACCCACCGCAGTTAAATTTTTTTTAACAAAGTTGAAATATTTCATGCATATTCCATTATCTAAACCATAGTTAACGAATGTGTATTCTTTTAACTCTCGAAAAACAGCCAATACTTAAAAAAAACCCTCATATTTCTAATTTTACACTCTTTTATGTTTTTTTTAGAAGTATTGGCTGCTTTCAAAGGGTTAAAAGAACACATATTTGTTAACCATGGTTTAGATAACGTAATATGTCTGAAATATTCCAATTCTGTTAAAAAAAATTTAACCGCGGGAGGTTATTTACATTTATGATATGTTTACAGAAGATTATATAGATATAAGGAAGATTACACGAGGTTATATGGATTTTTCATGTGCATAGAAGTATACAACATATCAGTAAAAAGGGATATGTCTAACATTAAAATCCCTATGACATGGCTCTGTTTCTATTACACAAAACCTGGGACTCAGGAGACAATCAAACACACAAAAAATTATTTAATCCCTCCAACCTGAACCCCTCCAACCTGCATGCAAGTACCAAACCAGTCGGTGTGTTGTTTGGAATAGATGTCTCTTCCATTTCAACAATTCACAGAGTTTTTCTTTTCACCTATCTATGTTATTTTCATTCTTCTCGTCCTTTATCTATTTCAGCCCAAAGTTGTTCAATTAATATACTTTGATCTACCAGTTTCGAAAGAAAAAAAAAAAAAAAAAGTACTAAACCAGTGGAACCATCTCAACCACACGTCATCTATCTCTGCATGATAGATAAACATAACAACCATCAGTTTCATTTTACAACCATAAAATTCATCTTCATGTCCTTAAAACATCAATACACATGTATATATATTTAAAAAAATATATATGAAAACCCCAAAGAAAAACAGCATACAACAAATCCAAATCACACAATCACACCCAACCCAACAAGAAAGACAGACAAACAAACAAACAGAGCTTCTCATCGACCAACCAAAGCAAGCAGAGCCGCCAGAGCAACCCCAACCCACCACTCCACCTTCAAAGAGTACCCACTATCATAAGGCGTGTTATCCACCAATAGCTGATGCTCTCCTCCGTTCAACCCAAAAGCCTGACCCTGACCCAGACCCTGACCCACTCCACTCCCCCCCAAAGTCTGACCCTGACCCACTCCACCCACCCCAAGTTGCTGCTGCGGCTGCCCAAAAGGGTTACTTGTCCCCCCAATCGGCGCCGCAAAGGGCGGAGTCGCCGCCGCCAGCCCAGGCGACCCAGGTAACCCACAAACTTGGTTGACGCGTGGGTTGTCGCTGGCCCTCCAGACCTGGTCCCCCTCCTTGTCGCGGATGCGCATGTCCCCCTGATCGACCAGCTCCAGCACCTCCAGATTCTCCCCGTCCACGGATGTGTCCCACGACGACCTGCTCCCGTCGAAGATCTCCAGCCCGGCCCCTGTGAAGGCGAGTGTGCACGTGTTCACGTTGCTTACAGGCGCGCACTCTGATTCCCAGACCGGGTTGCCTGTTGTGGCGACTTGGACCTGGACATAGCAGAAGTCGTTGCCGAAGCCGCCCGCGTCGGGTGCGGTCTCGTGGCGGAGGAAGTAGGCGGCGTACTTGGTGGATGGGGAGGTGAGGAAGGGTTCGGGTGTGGGTGGTGGTGAGTCGGTGGTGGGGGGGATGGTTGAGAGGATCTGTTGTTTGGTTGTTCTTTCTATTGTTCCTGGGATTGGTGTGGTGGTGGTGGCTTGGGTGGTGAGGAGGAGAAGAGAGAGAGTGAGAGAGAGGAGGAGAGACTCCATGTTGGGTTGTGCTTTGTTTGTATTGGAAGTGGTGACTTGGTGGATGGGATGGTTTGTAGAGGTTTGCATGGGATGGTATATATAGGGGGAGCGGGGGAGTTTTGGGTAGATTTGATGAGATGGAGTGGGGAGAGAGGATTTTAGTTGGAGAGTTTTGAATGTTGGGGATGGGAGAATGATGAGGTGATGATTGAGATTCATATTTTCTTGGAATTGGTGAGGTGGGTTTTTTTTTTTTTTTGTTAAATAAGGTGATATTGAAGCAGGTTTGCTGGAATGAATGCATGAAGCCTAACTAAACCAACTGTGTATGACTTGCGAGGAATGTTGGTGTGGGTGGACTACGTAGTGGGTGTGTATGTACAATGACGTTATTCCATATTAATCTTAAGAATCGACTTATGAAATTATGTTTAGCTTAGTTTTAAAATATATATATATATGTATAGCTTTTCTGAAAGCCTATGTTTAGGTATTAAAAATGATAATGCATACCACTTTGATTTCTGATCTATGCTAAGTGGTGTCGTGGTCAATTTTTAATCCTGTTTTGGAAAGAAATTTGAGTTTTAGTAAAAGAAGAATGAAATGATCCTACTGATCTCTAATTTAAACTTCACTGATGACATTTCTTATAACCATTATTTAAAGGAAAATGTTAGATTCAGTCATACCAGGATTTTTTTTTTAATATATGTTTTGATGAAAAGTGTATATCGTTTCATTTCTAATTATATAAACCTATTTTTAATAAATATAAAAAAAAATTAACAATGTATATACTTCATCTAACGATGCATATGTTTCATTGGATTTCTAATAATCTTGTTCTTAAATGTTAGTGTTGAACTACTTGAACCGATATACATATTCATGCAAAAAAAAGTAAGCTTTAGCAAGTTACAATGTCATGCTTAATGAAATTGCTCCTAGTAGGTCTGACGTTCAAAGTCCAAACTAACTTTTTTAACTAATGTTGGGGCTTCTTGGCATCAAAAAAAAAAAATCAACTGCTCTCTTCATGGAGCGAATAAGTCAACAAATTAATCAGAATTCAACCATGATGTCATCATGACATAATAATGTATTGATGAATTGATAATTAACAAATTAGAGTAAATATGAAAGAAAAAAAAAAGTATAAAATACTTCTACAACTATTAATACTCTCTTATGTATTTGAATTATTTAACATCACCCTAGAGCCCCAATTGACAAAATGACATTTTTATAAAAATCTAAGAACTACCTAGTTAAAGCAGCTCATAGTCGATTCTCAAAAACCACTGATTCAACCTGTGGATTGACCAGTTTTATATTTTAAGCTTGTTCTTGTTATTACCAGGTTTTGAAGGTTAACTGAACTGGTTGTTGGAGAGATTAAATCGACAACTATATCAACTAATCAACACACATATTATCATCCTCTCAGCCATTGGTACTTCATCGAACAAATTCAATCATCAACGCATACTTTTATATTCATATAATATGCATTTCCATTCGCAACTACGAGGATAATTTTTCATTAGTGAGTAGTATTTGTTAGAAACATAACCATAATATAAGGATCTTGACTCCATAATTCATAAAATCAAAATGGTGAGGAAAAACTAGAATAGATACCTTGCTCCATGGTGTTTGATCAAGGAATTTAACAAGAATAGGCGCTTGGATTTCTCTCTCCCCACTCTTCCTTTACTTAAAGATTTGATGGATATCTCTACAAACCATTTTACTTTGATGTGGATGTGATGTTGTGTGAAGTGATGAGTGGAGAGAGAGACCAAGCCCCCTTTTATAGGCCATGGGAGACCAAGAGCTCACCTCATGAAATTACTCACATCATAAACTCCATGAGCCTCCCTAAAAGTCACATTGGATAAATCAAATAACTCTTTAAGTGATTTATCTTGGAATTGAGCCCACCTTGAAATCTAATAATTTTATTCTTATTGAAATTGCTTCCAACATGACTTCTAATAACCTTTATTTCCATTGATTTGCTCCCACCATGAATTCCTCACATTAGATAACCAAAACTCTGACTTGGGTTTGTAACATATAAGTGGATATGTAAATGTGCATGCATTGGGTGGATAGAATCCATTAACAATGTAACTAATAACATCTCATTGGGTAGCTCAAAACTTTAAGTTGTGAAAAATCCAAGACTAACATATGAGGAATTCAAGAAACAGTGCAAAATAAAATCATAATTCCTTTTATTGGGTCATGGAAGGCCACACAATCCAACAGTATTATCTCACTTCACATATACATTGCTTTTAGCAACATTTGCATTCCTTTAAGTGACAAAAAAACACTTGTTACATACATAATATATACAAATATAATGAAAGAAAAAACAATATAACACTATTGAGTATTTTAAATGGTTCTGAAACCATCTATCATATCCAACCCATCCATTATATCCAAAGCATTTATCCTCCGATGCTTCAGATCTACAGCTGCACTGAATTCCCTTGCTGGAGAACTACCACTACTCCTGCTGCAACCCAATTCTCTCTTTGTTCTCTTCTTATGGTATGTGAGTTCCTGACTCTTGCTTATCCCAGGAACAAGCTTTCGGGAGATCACCTCCTCCAGCATATCTCTGTCTTCTTGAGACAGCAGAGACATTTTTGTGTAACTGTTGGTTTTTTTAGATGACTCCAGTGGAGTATTCTGGGATGACAATGACTCTTTACGGGTCGGGGAACGAATAGGTGCATTGAACTTGTAATGACCCTTGTTTCTTATTTGGCTCACAAGAAGGTGAAGCCAAGTAACTAGTTCAAGAATGATCTCATCCGTCTTTTCCTTGTCTGCGTGATAGAGAGTTTCAATGCGTATCACAGAATTCGGGATTTGTTTCTTGTTTAACTCCACACTGCATAGAATAGAGAAAATGTGGATTTGGTTAAGGACCTGATGGAAGTAGTGTCATATGAGATGGATTATATATTCCAAAATAAAACCATAACTGACCTTGAATTTGCCCATTCTCCAACCCAACCAAAACCCTGGTGTGCCCTGTTTCAGATTAAATCACATTAAATGGCTATGTTTGATTCAGGATGAGAAATTTGAAAGATAACAACAACTATTTCAAGAAATGAATGTAGATCCACGATAAAAAGGAATAGGATAACAAAGCTACCAACCTTGTCGTACTTTCAGCCATGGGAACAATCCAATGGAGAGTTTTCTCCATCTCAGCTTTAATATGGGGAATAGTAAGCTGCAGGCATGTATATTACCATGAGACGTCTGGAGCGAAATTATTATAATACATCTAACAGCGACTGTGCTCATGTCTAAGGGTCCGTTTGGAAACACATTTTAAAAGTGTGATTTTGTATAAATTAGCGTAATAAGACTCAATTTTTATTTTTTTTAATTATACTTTCTTTACTAAAAACTAAAACAAACTTTTTATTTTTTCAGAATTGTTTGGAAACACATTTAGCTTTTTCTATTTCCGCAAAAGCAAAAGCCAACCCCAATGTGTTTCCAAATGGCCCCTTAAGAACGCATATATATTAGACAGATAGTTTAGGAAATGAGTAGAACCATGGAAGTCATGTCCAGACCAGACATTATATTTCTTTGGCCAGAATAGGGTGGGTATTGTTTTACTTTTACCTCTTCAAACTATAAAACAACCAAATAACAGTAAATGACTTCTACAAGAAACAGCTGAGACCAACAACAACTAAACAGCTATAAAGCTACACCATGGCAATATAAGATAACTTGTGTGTGAGTACCTCTTCCTTATTTTGAAATGATTGTATTCGGAAACGCATAGCTGCCTTTACACTAATTGGCAATCCACGGTACAATGCATCCCTAGTATTGGGAGGAATACAACTTGGCCGAGAAACCTGGCAGCATAAGTCAATAGGGAATAAGCTTTCTAAATAAATCCAAATGCCAAATTTTTCTAACAATGTTTCCACAGCAATGAAATTGCAAGCGTGATGCATATTTTGAAATTCCCATATGTAGTAGTCAAAGATTCTATACTACTGCAAATCACCTGGGATTTGGGTAAATTAATGTAGGACCTAAGAAAATCAGGAATTATAGAATCTCTTAATCAATTATATTAGTAGTCAACGATTCTATGCTACTGCAAAACAGCGGGGATTTGGGTAAATTAATGTAGGACCTGAGAAAATCAGGAATTATAGAATCTCTTATCAATTATATCTTTATGGTTCACTAATTGTATAATATACACATATTAAATGGAGTATTGAAATAAAAGTACCAGCACATCCATAGGGAACATTGGTTTAGTCAATCCTTCTGGTAGCAATTGTATCAATTCCCATAGGGGTGTCATGCTGATACTTTTATTGTTGTGTCTAACATTCGAAGACATGCATATACAGTGTCATTGTTACAAAGCTTAACTAGTAATATAAACATGCTCAGACTTTTCAATCATATTTCACAAGCACCACAAAGCAAGCACGCATTCACATCATCACTTCCAATCATTTCATGTTCTAATTTGAGATTAAGGAAAACAAAGTCAAACTGAAAATTTTCACTTAATAATTCAAAGGTGAAGAAGAACTCGTCTGCAACATCAACCCATTCTGAATACCATACACTCTTGCATCAAAACCTGTGGTTGATGTTTAAGTATGTCATCTAGCTTCGAAAAAATATATCGCTAGTTTCAGCCCTATCTCACAGTTACTACAACTCATTGTTGGTGAATGGACATCCCTATTCCATATTGCAAGTTTGATTTCTATTTCCCTTAAGGTACTAACAACCAAAATTATGCAACATAATTTGTCGAAATGCTCTTATCTACTTTTTGTAAATTCAAAAGAAAAAACCTATTCTAATACTTACAATGGCATCAATCTGGTTGATAGTATTGGCATAATGCAATGCCAGACCAGAAATACCCAGTGCATGAGCATTATGAATTCGACTTTGATGAACAGATTTAGTTCCTGCAAGACCATCTAATTAATCAGACAATATTCAACATTCAGACACAATGTAATTCACAAGAAACATGTAGGAAATAGAATTTTGAGACAGAGCAACATGTACAAGAAATATGATTGCCTATGGGCATAGACCACAGATGTAAAGAAACAGGGTTGGAGTTCTAAGATGCAAAAGACTATTCGTGAATAAAATGATAGCTACATATCTTTTATTGAAAAGCAAAACGAACTAGATTAGTGTGGGTTATGAATATTGTAGTCCATCCAATATAATTAATGTCTTCATGTCATGTTTTACATAAGTTAAAAGTGTCAGAATTGTAATTAAGTCATGTAGCTAATCACCATAAAAAAGACATGATTTTTTGAGTTTATCTATCAAACATGAAATTAAATCATACATTGCGTGTAGTGAAATTGAGCCTTTCATCACTGAATGTTTCAATGTTGAAATATTTTAATGTAAAAATTTGATGTTTCTTGGTTTCTGATATAACTGTTAGGGTTGCCCTCAATTATATTAATTATTAGGCTATTGATCTTAGAAAATCTATCAGACATATCATATCTTTTATAAATAACACACAATGTGAAGACACATGAGAGTAGAGATGAACAAATTCAAAGCTAATCAAAGTTGAAATAAGTTAAAGTTAATATTTCATAGACAAGTGATTCTAGATCAACTCCTTTCAAAGTTATCACATCCTACCTGAAGCCAGACTTCTAGAAGAAAATAGAGCTTATCAGAGCCAGAAATCAGTAAAATAACTCTAAAAACAGCCACATTTGCTAGATTATGGGATAAAAACAAAAAATACATATTAGTTAAAAAAAACTCCAGATACACATATGCTTACGGTACACTGTTAAAGTAATATATTAAATTACTCATTATAGCACACCAATGATCCAGGTGATTCTTTATGTATTAAGTTTTGTATATATGCAACTGAACAAATTGAAATTTTTTCAATTCCTATAAAAATGATCATGAAAAAGAACATTAAACATGGATACTAAGTTTGTAATAGCATACCATTACTGCCGAAGGCCTCCAAGATTTGTTGATATAGAAAAGTGACCACATCAACAAGTTTTTCCACAACCTGGAAAAGATATATTAGTTATATGATTTGTAAAGGGCATGTTATTAACTACTGGTTTGTTTCAAATTGTAGAATTCATGATGAATCAAATGATAAATAAGTCATAAATTTCCAATGATAGAATGGAAAATAGCCAACTAATGATCAGAAAACATTGCCTATAAAAGTAGTTGGCAAGTTGGTGAAAAAAAAGAGAGTTAAGAATTTCTGTTTCTTCAGAAGATTCAACAGAACTAGTATACAATCATTGCATATATCATCAAATACCTCTTCCAAATTTCTAGACCAAAGTGACTTCTTTTTTAAGCTCCTAATGAACTTTCTTTGGTGCTTCAATTCGCTGCGTAAAATCATGATGCTTTCACCTGTAGAGAAACATAATAGATCTGTTTAGCTATAATAAGCATTATTTTATGGAAAAGCACCCTGTATTGTCAGCAATATCAAGAAAGATAAAAAAAATGCATCAGCAAATACAAAAAAAAGAATATAAATAATATATTTGAAGTAGCATTAAACTAAATTAAATGACATAAAAAAAAGTATTAACTCTTACTATAGTTCAAAGAGAGAAGCTTGTTAATCATTTATGATAGGAAAGTATTAGTAATAAATAACCAATGAAATCCCTAAACACTTCAAGAAAAGGACCAATAAAGAAATATACATATGAACCTGCAAACTTGCATAATTGTGTGTTTGCATATGCAATAGTGTATATTCAATCACAATAAAAATCAGCATCTTTCATGCACTAAGTACAAACTATGGTTTTGACATATCATAGTCATACAGTGCCAGCATCACTATAGGATACATTAAAATATAGCATGGTAAACCAAAAATTAAAAGAAAAAACATATGCTACATAGATTGTGGTGCTCTAAACCGTCCTACGCATATGAACATGTGGTGAACGATGACTGATATTTTGTTTAATGGATGTAAAATAAGGAAATTAAATTTATGAGGAACAGTTGTAATAAGCTGCATGAGATGAAGAGAAATCCAAAAGAGAATTGCATAAGGCATTATTAAAATTGATGCCCCAGCCAAGTTGAGTATGTAATCAATGTAACTTATAAAAAGACATGGATTAGTGATACATGTATAAAATCATTCTAAACCCAGTAGACTGCAGACCTACAACCCAACAACACATTTCAGCAAGTACCCACACAATTTATGTACTAAGGAGAGTAAAAGTCAATTTGGAACAAGAGCTTTCACACTGCATGCTAAGATTATCATGCATATGTACACACACAAACAACCTAACAGTCCAACCCAAAAAGTAAAGTCACTAGGCAGTAAAAAATCGTAATTGATGCGAGAGGTCATCATACGTTGAGAATAATACTAGTATTTGACACTCACTTATCTCACCAGCCCTTTATGACCTTACTGAGACAATAGTTATCCATCTAAGCATTCCATGCTAAGGAGAATTCAATGAAGTGACAATGGCTTGGATGTGTAATAATTTAGAAATCAGTAACCTCTTGATTAAAAATCTTCTCACTAATGGTAGGAATGTTATCCAAGGAATGATTATATTAATTGCCCTGAAATTGAGAATGAGAAGGCTGAAATATATAGCATGTAACAAAATTAAAGTACCTCTTTGTGCATGTGAGGATCCTTCTTCTTGAACCTTCCTTTGGTAGTCTTGTTCAAATCTGTCCAATGCATGTAATTCGTGGTAAAGCTCCTACACGTGTGCCATAGGGTTTTCATTAAAACCAAGATGCTAAAGTTAAACAAAATGTTTTAGATGACTGTCAATTCAATCATCTGGGTCTAATGCAAAGCATTGCACAATTAAGAAAAGGAGTCATTTGAAAATTTTCTAGAAATAAACACAAGCTCAATAAAACAGGGGGAAAAAAAGCAGATATATATTAATAAGATTGTGTAATAACAAGCGTCCCAGTTTAACATAGCTTCATTCTATTCTTTTGCAAGTCAGTGGGTCATCCATAAACAACTATCTCTAGTTCTTGAAAAACCATCATTGTAGATTGTAAAAACTCAAACCCTGTGATATTAAAATCAATGTGCTCCCCAAACATACAAAAGCAGATAAATAAAAGGATGGCCAAATGCATGAATAACAATCCCCCTGGAATCTCATTCATTTCCCTGCCATCCCAAACATACAAGGTAAGACATTATACTCACTGATGTATTCTGAGCCAAATCTTTAAGCTGTTCCATTGCCGCTACTACCTCATCACTTCGCTGTCTGTGGGTCATACTTATAGGTTGTGAATCCAATCTGAAGAGCCAAACAAGCATCACATGCCAGAAGATTGCATTTGTCAGCATAGATGATAGTGACACTATTTTGGAAGAACAAAGAAATTACCATACTTTTGAAAAAAGCGGCCCAGATTGTGCCATATGGGGTCTTTACATAGATCTCCAAATCTCGCAACCTCTGCAGAGAAAAGATCAACCTCCTCCCTGTGGGAAAGGATATATATGTCATACAGTATTACAAATAAAGTTGATTCATTCAATCTATGAACATATAACTACAACACATCAAGTCAAATTTCAAGGCATGAGCAAAAATAAACTTTTGGTTCACCTTTTATCAAACGCCGCAATCCTGAGGAGCACCTCCATATCGGAAGATACTAATTGCTGCACTCCCTCTGACTTTAGAATATCATTTTTCAGGAACCGGATATTTTCTTCCGAAAGAGATTGTAGCAGGCCAGCACCTTTGGCGATCGTGTTAGCAACTTCAAAGGCTAAGATAGAAATCCTATGCCCTCTGGCTGTCATTCCCGATGCAAACCCACTGCTAAGGTTTAAATTTGACACACTACTTCCAAGTGTATCTAAGACCTCCACAGCCTTCTCTAACCCAGCAATGCTCACCCTTCCCAAAAGAGAGCTCCTTTCAGATACCTACAAAAATCAGCTACAATGGAGATCAGCCAATCCGTATCACCCATATTTGTTGGCAATGAAGGATAATAAAAACTATAATTTTAGATAAAGAAAAAAGAAAACATTTAAATATTTCCATAGAGCCAGAAGCTCCAAAGCGAAAGTTTCCCAACTAATTGTCCCAGCAGTTGTATGCGCAATTTGGAACGCGCACAACCATCTGATATTCCGCGGACAGCTTTGGTATGAGGAGAATGTCTGGGAAGCTTTCATGAGATTGATGATAGATTGGGGTATTCACATGGTGGGTGAGGGAACGGTTGCTTTCTCTCGCGACATCCTCCAAGTAATGTAATGAGCCCCATTAAGACTCCATAGAAACCTCTTCTATGTCTTCCCTTATGCAACTGGGTGCTCTCTCTATCTAGTTTGTATGCTTGGGGCTTAGTTTTATAAAATTGTGGTAGTGCGCCTACCATTTATCCACAAAAAAAAAAATTCCATAGAGCCAATGAGTCAAATAAGTGCATCATCACAGAGAATCCAATAAATACCCCATTCAATCTCTAATAAATTTATAAATCCCAAAACCAAAAAAATCAAGACAACAAACAAACCAACCAAAGACCTCACCTTTCCAGCTCCGGCTGCCATTTTCGCAGTTTGCCCAGAAACCAACGGCCGGAGCTCCCCGGAATCGAACATCTGGTGGGCTTTCCCCGCCTCCGGAAACACACCGGAGCCATTGATCGACCCTGATTCCTTCATCCCCTCCGTTGCCCTCGAACATATGCACCCCATCGCGACGCCTAAATCAAAGGTCTCAACAACTCCTCCTCCTCCTCCACAACAGAACCAGATCCGAAAAAACCCTAAAAAGATCCAAACTTTGATATTCTTCTCTTCCTTTTAGAGGGGGACGGGGGGGTTGGTGTCGTCATTAGGGTTTCTAGAAAGAGAGAGCGAGTCAGACCAAGATAGCGCGGATTAGGAAAGGTTCGTGGAGTGAATGAGGGCGGGTGATGGCGGGCGGGAGCGTGTCATCATTCAACGGTCAATATTTTGAAAAAAAATTTTGGGGGTTGGAAGATATATTTACAGTAATGCCACTGGGATCGTTTTTCTTTTCATTCTTTTGTTTGTTTTTTTTCCTCCACGTTTGGTCGGTGTGGGTGTCCAAAGCGTGTGCGGAGTCGTCAGTCCGTCGACGTTTGTTATGGATGGTGTTTATCTTCTTTTTTTCTTTGTATATATACTTAATAAGTCAATAAATCGATACGTATTTAATAAGTCAATAAGTCTATATATATTTAAGTCAATGAGTCTATATATATTTAAGTCTAATAAGTCGAAAAATGCCAAAGAATGACCTACTAGCTGCTATGACGAAGCATATATATTGGCGTGATGAAATTTAGTCATATGATAGCATACAAGTTTGAAATTTTTTTTTTTTTTTGATGAAAAAAAATGATGAACGTGTTTTTAAACGATTCTTTAAAAATAAATTTCATTAAAAAGTTTGTTATAATTTTTAATACAAAATGTATGTTTTTTTAGGAATCTAAATTAAAAATTTAAATTATTTTGTTTTCAAAAGCATATTTTGTTTAAAAGCGTATTTCCGGACATAGAATATATTGGAGGTTGAGTTCGAATGATTAGATGGATGAGCTAACAATGGGTTTAGATTTTTTTTTTTTCTGATAAAACGATAGGCAAACACCTTAATTTTATTGTTAAAATTTGATGAAAGTCTAAAGTATACAAAGCATAAAAGAAAATACTTGAATCAAGAAACGGTAAAAGAAATGAAGAGTGGGTTTAGATGTTTGACTTAGGCTACGTTTGGTTGTATAATTGCAAAATTTATTTTAGATAAAAACTGGGCTTAAAACTTATTTTGCAGGAAGCTACTTCTCCACAACTTATGGAAAATTCAGGTTTTGAATATTTTTTTACAAAAATCTGTTTGCAGCTTCCCCAGTTTATCTGTTTGAAAATAGATTTAAAAAAAAAATAATTTCCTACAAATTCAAAAGTTGTCCAAAATAGTTCTCAAACGAGACTATATATAGTCAATTATTATTTATGTGTAAACTTAGTCAAGTTTTGTTTGAGGACATGTGATTAATTAAAGGAGTCATACTGGGTGCGCGTCAGTACCATATTTCAGACTGACTGTAAACAAGGCGGGACGGTACAAATCCTCCTTTCATTCACCCTCAAATTTCAAGTTAAGAGTTCTTTAATATATGTGAGGTGTGTTTTCTTATTTTGAGCTAAGTTTGAGTTCTAACAAGTATAGTTGCTACAGTTTATCTATGTTATGGTTTTTTATAATTGAACATATTCCTTACCCATACATGAATTTCGCATTGTAAAAGAAATTTTTTTGTCAAATAATTTTTTTATTTGTTATTTATGTCATGCTTTCTCATTGATTCACACATGGAGATTTTCCATTCTTCTTTGTCACCCATGGTTGTGGAATTAATGAAAATTTGACTCAATATTTAAATCATATGATTGATCCATCAATGTGTGAAGGAGTCACTGTCCTTCCAAGATATCCATCCACCTTGGCACATGATGAAGCTATAGCAGTCAATGTCAATCTATTTTGAGCTCTGTTCAAAATGTATAATTGTTGTGTGTAAGATATGTTAGCAGTCAACTATTAATATCCATCAGATATCATTATCTCACACCAACATCACTGTCATAAAATTAAATAATGTAAACTTTGACGACAAGTTAACTATCATATTAAATCATCACTTAAAACATATTATTAAATGACCAATCAATTAGAACTTTATTCAATGACCAATCAGACTATGCGATCCTGTAAAGAGATTTTGGGTTTTAGATCATAAGAAGTTGCAAGAATTAAAGAAATATAAATGAACATATTATAACCAAAAATGAGTTTATTTTATTTTATTGTCATCTAAAATCTGAAACTGGTTCTCTGTGTGAATCTATGAACCATCCACATAGGGATGCAATGGGAACGATTAAGTTTTTTATATAACATGAGCCCCACTAACACCCCAAATTATGTCACCTCAAACACATTTCAACTATCCCATTTTTTGAATTCCTTATTTATAATTCAAGTTAGAAATAAAATTAATTGTTTATTAAAACATATATATAACTCTCTTTAAAAACAATGAAACTAAAATTTATTTCTCTTGGACGTAATTATGTTGTGGAGGGATAATCTGCACCTAAACATGTTAATTATCTAAAAACATATTTGTATCCACTCCATATATATCCGATCTAAAAAATAACAGAATCCCACCTACTTTGTAATTCAAATATGTTTCTATATTATACAATCTATATTTATTACAAAAATTTAAATAATTTTGTATTTTCTGTACATAATCTCTAAAAGAGAGTATAAACCCTAAAATCTCAATTTTATTTTTCATATCCCTTTAATATATCACTTAATAATCTAGTGTACATATTTGATATGTCAATTATTCAAAAATATTCATATCTAGTTCGAATCCAAAGTGATCCGAATCTAAAAAGTAAGAGCACTATTACACTCAACCATTTTTTTTTTTAAGAATGGTGCTCTCCAGAATTTGATCCCTTGATCTTTTTTTCACATATGTGGAAGATGTTTACCAATTTAATCAAAACTCGATTCGTTAATACTCAATCATTTTTACAATCCAAAATACAGTTCTATATACATTGTTAGAAATTCAGTGAAACATATGCTTTGTTAGGCAATGTATACATCGTTATATTTTTTATATTTAGTAAAAATGAGTTAATTCAATTCGAAATAGAGCGATATATATTTTTTATCATAGCATATACATCATTAAATGAAGTTTATTATTTTTTAAAAATTAAAACATATGTGGTTTGAGTTTTGGATTGTAAAAAAGACTGAATATAACATTTTCCAAAAAATTAATACATGTATCAATTTATTCAAGGGCATTGTCTTTTTTACTGCTAAAATTCAATCTCATATACATCGTTCAAAATCCAATAAAACATATGCATCGTTAGATAATGCATATACGTTGTTCATTTTATTTTACATTTATTAAAAACTAATTCATTCAACTCAAAATAAAATAATATATATTTTTTATCAAAACATATATCTTATTAGATGATATTTACTATTTTAAAAAAAATAAAAACTCTTAGAGTCCAACATTTTCTTGTATTCAATTTCTTCACTCAGAGACTGGAACACATTTCAGTCTTCATAGTGCTCTGGAGGCCCATACACCGTTAAGGCCCACTGAGTAGAGCTCAATGCCTCAATGTCTGTTGGAAAAGGGCACGGCTATCCCTACTAAGCAATTTTCTTACCCCACCAATCGAAAAAAAAAAACGGTGTTTTATCTTTTCCCACCGATCCGGCCAGGTCGACCAGATTTGGTCGCCACTTCAGGTTTTGAACGACCGGACTTGGTCGCCATTTCAGATTTTGGGCGACCGGACTTGGTCGCCATTTCAAGTTTCGGGCGACCGAACTTGGTCGAACAGGATTTGTAATAAAGTTTATAAATTTTTTTTCTTGGAAACATAATCCCATGATGTATATCTTCCTTGAATCCTTCATAATATTTCAAGTCTGAGTTGTAATGTAAGAAGAATCACTTATTATTCTTAAATGTAGAATATAAGAACAATTTTTTTTTACATAAGTGACGGACTAATTTTCAAAAGCCAAATATATAATGTGTTTGGATCAACTTATAGGTTTTTTTTTGTTTTCAAACGAAGAATCCTCTTAACTACGAATTCAAACGAAGCTTAAAAATGATATATATTTGTCTAATAAGATATTTTTCTATAAAAATTTGAATTAATTGAAAGTATACCTACTTACATTTTTTTTGGCCCCTTAGCTGTTGTTTGGATAAAAGAATAAATGTAGACTATGATGGATAAACCTAAAATGTTATTTGTTTACAAAAAATAAGTAGATATAGTTTTGAACCCTGTTCGACCAATTACAGTCGCCCAACACCTGAAATTGCGACCAAGTCCGGTCGCCTAAAACCTGAAATGGCGACCAAGTCCGGTCGCCCAAAATCTGAAATGGCGACTAAGTCCGGTCGACCTGGATTGATAGGAACAGCCAAACACTGGTTTTGTTTTTTTTTTTTGTTTTTTGATTGGTGGGGTAAGAAAAACTCTCGGTGGGGATAGACGCGCCCATTGGAAAATGTTAGACTCAAACACAATCATCAACCAAAACTCATACTTCACATGTTTTTATTTTTTTTGTAAATAGTAAACATCATCTAATTAGGTATATGATTTGACAAAAAAATGCATATCGCTCCATTTTGAGTTACATGAATCCATTTTTAGTAAGTGTAAAAAAATATTTAATAAGATATATATAACATTTAACGAGGTACGTGATTCACTGGATTTTTAATATGGTATATGGGACTGTGTTTTGAACTGAAAAAAAAAATGAGTGTAACAGCACTCATATCTTTATAGCGACGACAAAAAAAAAAAATTTCTATTACCATTTAAAAAAATATATAGTAATTTAGTTAAATATATATTTATTTTTTTGGTGTATATAAATATTTCATTAAACATATATACACATTTTAAAAACATCAAAATCACATATTTTTTTGGTGTTAAAAAATATAAAAATGCACTGGAATACACATATCATTTTCATAAAACTTTGATATACCAGTCTCAAAATGTGAAAATCGTTTACATGCATTTTTAAAATAACAAAAATAAATCCATCAAAATAATGAACTCGAACAACACATTTTTGAGCGAGACTATCATTTTTGAAAGGGTTAAATGCATATAACCCTTGGAAGTTAGCGTATAACCATATCCCCCCCTATTTGATCGGACATTCATATAACCCCCTCATTTGTTATATAGTTAAGTATTTAATTCCCCTAGTTAACTTTATGTTAAAAAACAAAGAATATACATATTCCGTTAGTTGATACGGTTAATTCACATACTCATGCAACCCTCTGATTAATTTAAAAAATTCAAAGGGATCCAAATATAATGATTAGAATACTCGTACTAAGATATGTTATGAGGAGTTAATTCACGTATTCATATAACCTCTTGATTTGTTCAAAAAATTCAAAAAGATCCACTCTCTGATTTTACATATTCATATAACTCCTTAATTTATATAAAAATATAAAAGAGTATTTTATTTGTTAATTCTTTCTTCTACCTCAACAGTCATTTTTCTGAACATTGCGATGGATGGAAGAGATGACGTTGACGGTGGTGAAGTTGAAAAGCGGTAGAGAGAGGCGGAGAGAGATTGAGGCAACAGCGGCTATTTAGGAGAAAAGTATACTTTTTTATCTTGGCTAGGTTATCTGGCTAGGTTATATTCGATGATGAACTTTCACGGGTCATTTAAATCTCTTTCAAAAGACAAAAACCATCTATCACGGCCATATCAACATCACAACGCATTAAAATGAAAAGAAAAGACAACCCTAGACACCCCCTCCGCCAGCTATTCCGTCCTATCGGTGCAGATGAAGAACTGCGACCCATTCGTGTTCGGCCCGGCGTTCGCCATGGACAGAAATGCTGGTAAATGAACTAAGTCGCTCGGGCTCTATTTAATATGAGTTTGTTCAGGCTCGTTTAATTAGACAAATAAGCAAGCTTGAACAATTTTTAATGCTCGATTAGGTTTGGCACCTGGATCGAGCTTCATTTTGTGTTCAAACTCAAACTCATTTGTGTTATAAAAACTTAGTTGAAGTTTAACTCAACTCATTTGTAAAATTAAAATATTAAATCAATATAAATTTATGCTCGTTTAAGCTCATGAACATTGTTCATTTATGCTAAAATTTTGTTTTTAACCCCTAAAACCCTTAAATGAAAAAAAAACACTAGGCTCATTTAAGGTGGTGAGCTCAGCTCAACTCGACTCGTTTATAAATGAGCCGAGCTTGAACATGTCAAAGCTCGGCTCGTTTACCACCCCTAGACAGGATCCCCGGCCTTGTGTGCCTCCTCACAAAGTTCTTGTCCGCGAACCTCGTTAGACGATGTATATAACTCTTTAAATTTTTATTAATCAAAATACAGTCTTATATATTTTATTATAAATTCATTAAAACATATACCTCGTTAGACGATGTATATACCTCTTTAAAAATTTTCATGCACTTACTAAAAATGAGTTCATTTAACTAAATATAGATCGATATACACTTTTAATTAAAGCATATACTTGTGTAGTCTGAATTTTGATTGATAAAAATGATTGAGTCTAACAATTTTTTATTTATAATATACGTAACAATTTTTTTAATAAAACTATAAATGAAGCTATAAAATAAATTAAGCTGAATGTGACAACACTATGCATATAAAGTCTGAATGTGATATGACAAATCTGAACTTGTAACTCTTAACCCCAAGCACTTCAGTGATGATTGATCCCTGTCTAGCTGAAATAGTTATTCATGTGTAAACTAATAATTGCCACCAATATTCGTGGAAGGACAAATTGTTTTTTAACAAGGCTATGCGTCCAAAGCATGATCAAACCAAAATGAACATGCACTTATAAGTAACTGATCGAGAGGCTAAAATGGGCCAACCAGAACAGTAGGACCAAGGACTGTAACTCAGCCTGTGGGCTGAAACTAGGCATTTTTTAAAAAATAATCACTCTTAACTATTTAATTATTAAACTAATCATATTTTTTTAATTATTTATCAAACTAGTCACGAGATCTGATTAAAGGTGCCACGTAAGCATTTTTAATTTTTTTTAAATTCTTTCCATCTAAAACATCAACGGAAGTAACGTTTTGATAATTTTTTAAAAAAAACACCAATGAGGTTGGCGTTTTTTAATAAACAAGCAATAATACGTCAACCCCAGTGACGCATTATATTTTTTCACATAAAAACGCTACTGGGTTGGCATTTTTATTCATAATATGACATTAGTTGTAAGGGGAATTTTGGAAGCATTTTGCCACCTAAAATCAATAGTGAAAGCATTAGAGAGGGAGAGGGAGAGAGAGAACAACAGGAAAGAAGAGTGGGTATGAGTACTGTAGTCCCAAGCATTACCAAATAGTGCTGACAACCAAGAATGGTCGCTTCATCTAAAGAAAAATAGAGAGACAAATTCAACTGCAAAATCTGTTTAAAAGAATTGGAAAACCAATACAACCCACATTAAAAAAAAATTCCAATTTTTGAAAAAATACGGATACCCATGAAAGACATTGTATAAAACCGTATAAAATTGACAAACACAAAACTTTAGTTTGGGCGTTCAACAAAATTAACAAAAGAAGAATCTCCCAATAAAAACAATCAAAGGAGACCATTTTTGAGTTGGGATTGCCTAGGTGTAGTCCAACATGGAGGGCTATTGATGCAGTAGTCTACCCCGGGAAGCTGATCCCTCATTGGGGCTAAGGCTCCTCCACCTTCCCTGTCATCTCTCCCTCGGCAGCTCCTCTTTTTCTATATCATAAATTGAGAGAGTGGAAATGAAAACTTTGCGAGAGAGCAAAATATAAACGTTATTCACTAATGTATTTTCACAGAAGAACAAATCTGAAAAAAAAAAATTAGTGTTTTTAATGGGGGTTATATGGTGCATATTATGGCTGGAAACATGGGCCCAAAGCCCAACAGCAACATCAATGGAGGTTTTACCCTTGAAAACAGATACACAAAGCCCAACAGCAACATCTATGGAGGTTTTACCCTTGAAAAAAGATACATGCAGTCCCATTGCTCTTTTTTTAAAAAATCATACACTCACCATTTGAAGTGTATATTGTTATATGAAATAAAATATATATTAAAATATATTAGTGTATCTTTTTTTATAATGAAAAAAAAACTTAGGTCATATACTATGATAGAACCCTATACACTATGAATAATGCAGTATATATTACGTTATCATAGCATATAGGACTACAAAACAGACTCTGTGTATCAGTGCTCTTTACCATTTTCTCCAGCCTCCCCTGCACTCAGCCTCGCCTCCCAAGAAGAGAAGGTATCACGCTCCCGAAGACAGTTTGAATGTACTAAGAGTCAGGAAATTTTTTCATTCATGTACATTCATACTCCCAAGCAAAATTTATCTTTCCACAAAATCTAACTGGATTTCTTAGTACGAGGATTTCTCCTTCTGGACCAGTCATCAAACTGACCAAGGCTGGACCACACGAATACTAATATCACTTTAATCCTCTATAAGTTACAAGGATACATAACCACCCACTGTGACCTGCATAACTCTGGCTCGCCATACATAACCACCCACTGTGACCTGCATAACTCTGGCTCGCCCCACCATCGAAGTTGAACTTAAACTAGCCAGTCGGTCGAGGAAGTCCAGACGACATGCTACTATGACCACTTATTGTGCCACAGCTCCTCAATAAGTTCCTTGAGTTCATGACAAAAAAAAAAGTTGAGATTTCAGACAAGTATACATGCCCAAGAAAAATAATAATAATGCCCAAGACAAGGTTCAGAAGCCAAATTCAACAGATATATGATCCAATTCAGTCAACTCTGAGAGACAGTATGTTAGACACACTAAAACAGTACATAATTAGAAGTCTTCCAGGTGAAAGTGATTACCAAGGGAATGGGAGTCTGATCAATATTTAACCACCAACATCAACTTAATTTTTTCTTCAGTTATATGTGAGATATCCTTTTTTCTTTGTTGCAGGAAAACGAAGTGGAAGAAGATGTATTCATTTTATAAGGTTTCAAACAGAATTTTATTCAGAACATAAAGACCAGACCCAGCTTTGCAAACATCTATGCACCCTTCATGTTCAATAAAAAAAATTTAACCCCATAGGGACTGACATAGGGAAGCAGATTACAGAAGAAATTATTCCTCCTAAATTTAATTTTCTAAAAAAAATGCAAAACTGGCAAAAAGGAAAAATATAGAGCATGTCCTCAACAGATAATTGAGATGTAAAGAGAAGAAATAACATTGTTTCAAAACATAATAGAAATGATTAGGGATTCAAAATTAATGGGATTTAGAACATAAATTTACAAGATGTCTCATTTACATTGTCTGCAGTGATGGCTGGAAAGAGTATGTTCTTTTCTCAACGACACCAAGGGAATGAAAAAAAGGGGAAGATCCCCCCCCCCCCCCCCTCAAACCTGCACATTATTGCACTATTGGTGGAAAAAGAAAAAACCTTCAATTCTACACATGAGAATTCTTCTTTCTAATAAGCTTGCAACAGACGAAAATCTCGTCTTCTTCACAAAGAGAGTGATTTTTATGACAGGTAAACCTAAGAAGATGGTAAAATAAGGTTATTCGATTCCAAATCCCAATTGATATTTGTGTCTTTTGAAGGCTACTCAGCAATTAAGACTATCCACAATGGAAACTAAAAGGGGGTTCCTATTAAAATGATCATGAAGATGCAAGGTCCAAAGGTATAAAAGGCACTCACAGAATGAAAGAAGAAAGAAATAAATCTAGCAAAAGTAGTATGAAAAGTTAATATGAGGCACCAGATCATTGTCCATGGCTAGAAGCATTACTGTCATTTCTTCTTCCAAATGAGGGGATACAACTGTGATGTGGTCCAAAGAAAGGATTCAGACCAAAGTCTTTCCAAGGCATGTGAGAATAACCCAAGATAACTTACTGAACAGACTGAAATACAGTCTAGACGCAGAGAGTTTCCAGAGGTAGTTAGCAGCAGAGAAGGAAGTTATGGGCTTTGGAGAATAAGGATCTTCTGCTTAGTATACTGTGTAACAGGTTGTAAGGAAGACCAATGAAAGGCACATATTCTAAGTTTGGAATATCTCTCTAGATGTGTGGTTCAGTGGTTACACCCAAATCCCAACTTGGTTTTTTGGTTCCTAGGATTGACTACATTAAGGAGTGGAACTGTGGAAGAGACATTGATAGAATGCATGTATTAGAGCTAGACCAGTGGTCCCATTATTGATTCAAGGGTAACCTTCATTTTTTATTGCTGGGATAGCCATAAAAAGAAGGTTGGGTTTGGTATCTCTAAGTACAATGTACTGATAAATAGTGTAATGGTTAGGGCAAAGAAAATTTATTTCTTGCAAGGAATGGTGAGAGGAAAGGTGAAGAGTCTCAGTATTGACAAAAAAATTGCATCACAATACTTGTACATTGGGTCTGGCATTTCATTCTACAAGTCTGATAAGGTTTTTCAATTGCTTAAACGGATGAAAAACAACATAATATTGATTGTTGTCTCTATATGAATGCATGTAAAATTTAATATATAGAACATGAGGTCTAATGATCCAATCTCAACTATTCACAGACAAAATAAATCCATATATTGTTGGCTTTATGTCTTGCATTCCAGTCACCAGGGAACAACTGCACATGGAGTTCTTTACTCTTACACAGTTGGAAATCATGTAATTTTATACTCTTTTCTGAATAAGGGTTTCCCACTCCATCGACAATTGATGTACAGCCATTCCTAAGATTTTGAGAGGGAAAGTCAAGACTATAACCCCACAGTTTGTTCTCTCTTCCCACTCTTTGGACGTATCTTTTGCCGAACATGTAAATCTCGTCTCGTGTGATTATTGTATGTGTATTTTTATTTTTTCCTGATCCGATTTCTAAATCAAAATTTCCAACATATATAACTTGCAAGCTAAGACATTCTGATTAACCAACAATCAATGTTGAAAGAGGAACAACATATTAAAAACAAAATAAAATAATGAAGCACAGCCATTAAGCAGATTGCTTGTTTAAACTACAAAACACAATACATACACTTTCTTAACAAAAACCGAAAAACAAACTTTGGAAGAAAAAAATCCAACATCATAGCATCCACATACAGTTTTCCAATCAGCATTTTGATCACTCAAAGTTGAATCGAGCAAAAAATTTACTAGAATCCAAACTGCAATCAATTACATACATTCCTAAGTCCAAATACATTCATAATCATCAACAAACATCATCCACTATAAATCAGACAAGGCAAAACTTACCCACTTGGTCCATCTACCGCTGCACGTTGAGCATCTCCTTGGCCTCGCTCTCCTCCTCGATCAGCTGCTCGCTCATGTACTTGCTAAGCAGCTCCATCTTCTTCTTCTCCACGACCCTCCTCTCAATCTCACCCTCGTCCGGCAACGGCACGTGCACCATAAACTCATCCCTCCCCCTCCTCTCCTCCATCTCCCTCCTCTCCCTCTCCCTCTTCTCCTCCTCCACCACCTCCTCCTCCCCTTCAAACAACACATCCCCCGCCGCCGCCACCCCCGCCTCCTCCCCGCTCCTCACCATCCTCCTCACCCCCTTCTTCACCTCCTCCAGATTCCACCACTCCTCCACCTCCCTCTTCCTCATCGCCTCCTCCGCCGGCCCCTCCACCTTCTCCAATACCCCATCCTCATCATCCCTGTACCCATAATAGCTCGCATCGATCCTCTTATAAATCTCGTACCGCGACCGTCGCTTCCGCAACTCCGGCGGCTTCTCAAAGAGCTCCCTCACGCCGGGGAGCTTCTTCGCCGCGCCGAAGTAGCGGTACCCGGGACCACGGCCGCCGGGGTTCGGGACATCGACGATGTTTCCGTCGAGGTCGGTCATCTTGGCGCCGTGACGGATGTAGTTCGGCCCGCCGAGCTCGATGATCCGGCGCTCCCAGTGGAGCTTCTCCCGGATGAGTTTGTTGATCTCATCGTTGAGGTCGCGAAGGCGGTGCTCACCGAGCGCCTCGTTCTGGATGTCGGCGACCTTCGCTCCGATCTCGCGTATAATCTGGTTGCGCCACCTGTCCGCCTCCGCGAGGTCCCGGCACTCCGACGCGAGGTATGGCCGGCGCTCCTTCGGCTTCCGCTTCTCCTCCGCCTTCATCGTGATGAAGCGGTTCAGCATCGACTGTGCTTTCTCCTCGTTTCGCGCCATCTCGGACTGGAAAGGGAGGCTCGGGGAGGACGCAACGACCGCTGAAGGATCTCCTTCTTAGTTGACCGATTGGACTGCAATGGAGGTGGAGAATGAGAGGACGGTGAGAGGGGAAGAAATGGAAACTAAATTAAATTATGGCATAGTCTAGGGTTACAGTCAGATGAATGGTCCAGATTTAATTACACAAATATCAATGGTTTGAATTGATTGGTATGCTTTTTTTAATAATCCACCACCCCAACAAAATCCATCGGTCGCGTGATAAAGCCTCAGTTGATGCCCTTTAAATAAGGAGAAATTTGTAAAAATAACCCCCTCCAAAAACAATTCACTTTTGATTTAATCAGTTTATTTGCAAAACTTGTTGTGGGGCTGTTTTGACCCTGGTCACCGCGCCCACGGGTCAACTCAGCGCGCGGGGTGATTAATGTTTTTATTATTTTTTTCTTAACATTTAACTTTTATCAAATTAATCAAAGTTATACAATAGAAAGATATAGAAAGTAATAATAATCAACCATTTATAAAATATAATTTTTAAAATAATATTTGGTTATAGATAATCTTAGAAAGATAATGTCTAAATTTAATTTAAAATTAAAATCAAGTTTAAATTTTAAAATTTAAATAAAATTTAACATTTAAAATTCAGATAATATTTAAAAGTTAATTTTATAAAACAACCATTTATATCGAATATATCGCGTTATCTAAACCATGGTTAACAAATATGTATTTTTTTAACCCTCGAAAAACGGTCAATACTTTAAAAAAAACCCCTCATATTTCTAATTTTACACTCTTTTAGGGGTGTTTTTGGAAGTACTGGCTGCTTTCAGAGAGTTAAAATGATACATATTTGTTAACCATGGTTTAGATAACGCAATATGTCCAAAAAATTCAACGATGGGGGATTATTTGCATTTATGGTATGTTTACAGAGGATTATTTGGATATATTAAGATTATAGGGGGTCATATGGATATCAGGAAGATTACAGGGGTTATATGAATTTTTCCCAAAAAAAATAGGGTTTTTTATATTTAAGTCCCCAGAAACTATAGGATTTAGTGATCGATCTCTCACTTCTTCATATTTTGGTTTTAGTCCCCATATTTAAAGGATATGTTCATTTTTAGTCACTGGGAGGGACCTATTCCTAAATTATTTAGTTTTTTTAGTCTCTCAGAGAGACTGAAAATGAACATTTTCTTTAAATCTGGGAACTAAAACCAAAATATGAAAAAGTGATGGATTGATCACTAAATCTTATAGTTTGTAGGGGCTTAAAAAAAAACCCAAAAAAATAATGTTCATGTACAATTTAAACCATTTTAAATGATATTATTAGAAATAACTAGTCATCAGAGATATTTTACTAAAATGTGATTTGTGAGAGGTATATATACAAAAAAAACATTACGATTTGATGGATATTGATGACAATATCCAATTTGTATGTAGATTAAAAAAAGGGAATTAAATTATTGCTGAATTTTTTTAAAAAAATGTTTTGTTAACAAGTGCCCTAAGGGCACTCGTTAACCTATATTAACTTTTTAGGCAGCTTAACAAATTAATTATGATATGGGTCTAAAAAATGGGTTTGGATCCCCTTCTTATTTTTTTTACTTGTATCTTACTTGACTTTTATTATTGGATTACCACATGATCACAATTAAAATCAAACGGTTATAAATATATCAAATTATGAATGGATAAATGGATCCATTTTATTTGATGAATTTATGACCGTTTGGTTGATCAAAGCACAAAACAAGTACAGAAAAAAAAGTAGAGGACCCAAACCAAAAAAAAAAAAAAATGAAAGAATTTTAAAATACCAACACCATCCCTAATAAATTCACCATCTTTTTTTCTTTCTCCCTCTCATACTCAATTTTTTTCCTCTCGTACCAAAATTTTTTCTCTCCGCTCTCCCTTTTTTCCCACCAGATTTAACAGGAAATGTAATAAGGAATCAAGTGGAGAGTTTCAATTTTTTTCACCTCTCGCAATATTAGTCACGGAAAATTTTGTTCTTCGTATGCATGTTGAGGCCATTGTCATTTGATATCACTATCAACGAAGTTGAGATTCCAGCATCAAAGGTAATGAAACACCACTTTGCTTTAGATGTTCATGTTGCACTTACATTAGAACACTTGAAATGGTTTTAATTATTTATTATTTTTCATGACATATGTAAAGTGAAGAAGAGTATGATTTTTGACATATTCAAGTAACATGCATTAATCTGAATGAGCTTCCAAATGATGAAGACATTAACATAGAAATTGAAAATAACACTCACAGATAATATATATATATAAAAATATCTTTTAATTGTTTGGGATACATACATTTTTTTTTACATAAAAATGACATTTTTTCTAAAAATATCTTATTTATACTTGTAGATCTTTTTATTTTTAAAAATTGTGTATGGGAAAGAAAATTGGGTGTGGGAGGAAAGAAAAAAATAAAGATAGTGAATTTATTAGGGGTGTTGTTGGTATTTTTAAAAATATTTCGTTTTTGTTAACTATATCATAAATTAATTTGTTGTGTTGTCTAAAAAATTAACAATTAACTGAGTTAACAAGTATCCTAAGGACACTAGTTAAAAAATCCCTTTTAAAAATTCATAACTTTTTAATTATAATTTTGATTATGGTAATCAATAGTTTAAATGAGATCGAAATTAGCTATTTATTACATATTTCTATTATTATCTCAACTTAAATCTATAAAAAATAATAATAACAACAAAAAAAAAAAAAATAGTGAAATGATTATCGCATTTTATTCAATATATCTTAAAAAAAATATAATGGACAAAGTGGAAAACATTTTTTTGTTAATTATGCTTAGGTCTCGTTTGGTTATGCTTTTTTAAGACGATTCTGCTTTTAATTAGACAGAAAGCTAAAAAGTGTTGTCAAACATATTCTACAAAACTGATTTAATTAAAAAATTGTTTTTAATTTTTAATGATAAAAAGATGACTTTTAAAAAATAAAAAAAATCTGAATCTTAAGAATAAATTTTATTTAAATGATTTTATTTAAAATCTCATTTTTTATAAGCATTTTTAGACGGACGCTCAGTAATATGACCAGATAAATTGATATAGACACATCATACATGGCATCAAATAAATATTTTAATCAAATTTCTTCTCTCTCTCTTTCTCCCTCTGAGTGAATAATGTCTGCGAATGCGTTGCCGCCTCTGATCGAAGCGCAGCTGAGTTACGTCGTCAAGCACTCCTCACCGTCCATCAGAGTCTCTCTCTCTCTCTCTCGTTCAGTTCTTGAAATCAAGCGATCAATACAAGTTTTGTTGGCTGAATCATTTGTGTTGGATTCGAAATTCAGGTGGATCAGATATGGTCGGGAGGGAAGAACACGACACATTGCGATCGGTTCACTCTTTTGATCCCTTTTTGCCTGGATTATATCAGATGTCAGGAACCGCTTTGATCTTCGTTGTTTCGATTACCTTTTTCTTTCTTTCTTCATGTCGCTTGATTTTCTTTGGATTGTTTTAGGGGATGTCATATACAACGCTCAGAGTCCATTCGCTGCGCCGGACATCATATTTGGGGCTGAAGACGAAGGCTTCGAACCCTTGTCTGTGTATTGTGAAGGCGAAGGTGAGGCTTGGTCGAAGAGTAGCCTGTCTAATTGGAACAGCAGGGACCCTTCAAAGCTGCTCTCTCTCATTCATGAACTCAGGTTGCTTTCTGATTATACCTAGGTCGACATTTGATTCACTCACATAGATGATATTGTGATCGATCATTTAACTAAATGTCTTTTACATGGGCTCCTTTGATGTTGAATTCGAAAATATAGTTGAACGCAAGTAGATTGTGTATGGTAAAATCGGAAGCCGTGTATAGTATAAAAATTGTATGTGCCCGAGTTTTTTCACATATGAATTTTTTTTATATAATATGTATGATGAGATTTTGCAGCCACTATCAATCTGTCTTCTGCACCATTTATCTTGGTGTTCGGAGGAAGATGTCATGACCATAAAGATATTTCGTCGAACTTTGATGGAAACACCCACCCTTTTGTAAGCACACACACGGACAGTGTTGAAGAGACATACATATCTGATATATGTAGAGCCGTCACGATGTTAGTGTCGAGTTGTAAATTTTTGTCAATGGATGCGATGATGAGTTTGATAAACTGATTAGTATGGAAGCCTCAGGGAAAGGCGGGCACTTCTAGTTCCATCTGTTTTGATTTTAAACCCTAACTGTTCTAGTGTAATTACTGAGGATTTGATGCGCTGACCTCCATCTAATGCAATCAATCACTACAGTCTTGCAAGTTTTGATCATTTAAGTCATATTGGGCCACTTTAATTAAATAGCTTATTTTTTAAAGAAATCAATAGCTTATTTGTATCAAACTTCATAAAGTTCACTCTAATATGCATGTATAACTGCGAGTTTTGTCATGGATGAAACAATTGTTTGAATAAACCTTAACTGATCTTAACCTTAAGCAAGATTTAGTTGTCAAGGTTTATTTAAACCTCAAAGTTAGCTTCATGAAAACCCAAATGAACCCCAAATCTCAAACCTTTTTTATTTTTCATCTCCCTATGTTTTCAAGAAAACCCCTACAAGAAGAGTGTTAAGCTACTTCCAGCCAACCTGGCTTTCCATTTCATTAAAGTGTTTGAAAAATCTTCTATGTTAGTGATTTCTCGATGGTTTAGGGTTGTCTATGAGAGTTTTGTTTGCAAAGGATTCTGCCAGTCATTCTTGCTTTTTCTCTTTTATAAGTAGCTGTGTTTCATGGCTTTTATAAACTAGTGTTTTAGATGATTGATGGCAAATAAGTCATTGAATGTCATGTTTCTCAAGTAAACATCATAGGCTGACACGATGAATCACAATTCCAAGTTTGATAAATGCAAGCGCACACCTTAGCAGGTCATTGTTCACAATGTCCTGGTATTTCTTCGAAGCATGTAGGGATGTCTGTGTTTTGATCATGTGAACTTAAGTTGATGTCTGTCTAACCCTGTTTCTAGGGATATATACAAGTCTTACCAAAGGACGCGAGTTGGAGAACTTGATGATGACAGATTGAAATTTGAAATCAGCACCATTGTTTCCAGGGAGGTAATATTCTGGTTTTATCATTTAACATATAATGGAAAGCAATATGGCAAAGCTTGTACTTCTTCAAGCTCATGCTAATGGTCCAACTTAATACAAGAATATTTATTGTGCGGGTCAAAACAACAATTTAAACAGCTAGAGGTTTCATCAAAATAACAAGGGTTCATTACATCCTAAACTCTTTATCCACAATAATTAACTACTATTAATTTCACTCTCTTTCTTTTGGATGGTTCTCTTTTTTCTCCTTTCTTACTCATGCCAAAGGAAGTCATCTCTCTGCACGTGCCTCCAATTACTAAGAATGAGAAAAGTAATTGAGTACTTATATTAGCTTGTCAAGTGACAAAATGCGGATGGGGATTTCTTAGATTAGAGCTCACTGCAGTAGAGACAAGTGCCTGGAAATCTATTATGTTCTCTTGGCCATCTTATTGGAAATGTGCTCCTCATTTGTTTGATGTATATATCTCTGTATTTTGTTAATTCTCAGCATTCCATTAACACCAAAATTTAGCGTTCCATGTTCTGAACATAGTTCTCAAGGTATTTGTTTAACAAGGTAATTTATTGTCTTAATAAAATCATAAAACATATATAATACTCATAAGTTTCATAGCACAACACTCACTTGTACTCATTAAAACTTTTATTTTAATGATTAAAGTCTAATTACATTCTTTAACTAATAAATACTATTTTTTTTCTCAAAAAAAACTAATGAATTGCAATTAAATGAAAATTAGACACATACCTATGTTATTCTTGTATTCATCGAGAAAATTAAAATGGAATGAAAAAGTCAGTCCATTTCATCCAATATCTGTTACTGAAATTTTTCAGCTTTATGTTCACTACACATTGAACATTTAGGTGTTGGGTAAGGCGTCCAAAGAATGTCAAACGGCCCAGGTATCTAGTTTGAGGAACCCTTAGGAAAAATTATGGTCGTGATGCGCCTAAGCACTGCCTTGACAACTATGGTTCTAAAAATGATGCTGAAATGCCTTCTGTCTCATTTTAGAAATCATGGTTTTTATAAGCTTTGGCTGGCCAAGTCAATGAATTATCAATTCCAACTTATATGTTTATTTTGAGTCACCCTTGTTATAGAACATGGCATCAATATGAACATTTGATGAGAGAGTTTTTGGAAAGATTTTATTTTTTACAAAGTCATGTGCATATTTAAGTCTATGTTGACTCGATAGTGAGTATGACTTATCAAAGACCTGGAAAATGTTGAACTATGATTCACTTTGTTCCTTGCTGAGGTAGATTACGTTCTGTTAGGTATGTCCATGAAGATGGAACTAATATTTGATCTGGCATTGCTTGTGGTGAATGCTCATTGAAGGTGCTTGTGTACTGAATTTTGTCTTAACTTCCATGTTTGACAGGAAATTGAAGTTTGCGTTGTCACCGGGCCTGAAAGAGTAAGTGTGATTCAGATGTCATATGGATATATGAGTTTGAGCAAAGTATAGACCTATAAGGCTATATCATAATGTGTTTTAGTCCTTTGGCTAGCCATGGGAAATGACTCATCCAGTGTGTGGTGTCATGTGAAACTGACACGTTTGACCATGCAAAGTTAGTATTTCCAAAAAACTGTAATTTCCCACTGGTTTTGTTGATTGAACTCTGTCGCTGAGGGAAAAGGTAGCATGTGTCGTAGTTACTGATACTGCCCAACGAAAGTTATTTTTGAATATTCCTACTCAGCATTCCAAGTTCGACTACATGTTAATCATTTTGATTTTTATGTCTCTGTTTTTCGGTAATAATGACATATTTCTATATTTTAGTTCAGCCAGAGGAGGTGAAATTTTCTGTACCATTACTGGATGTGGATTTAAACAAACTGTTGCATAACTTTCCATGGAGGCATCAGCAAAAGATCCATGTGCAGGTTGGCTTCAACAAGTAATTGTGCCATGTGAAATTTTAAGATGCTTTAAAAATATGTTTTTTTTTTATATATACTGAATGTGGAAGTACTATGCTTATATTGTATAAAAGAGCGATGTTAAACAAACAGTTTCCTAAACTTATTTTTAAATACGTGATGAAGTGGGGTCCCCCATGGCTGTCTTGATCAAATTCACTAGAAAATTGAAGCATTTCAAGGATAGTTGTGGTGGGACACATATCACCTCTTTGGAGCACAGTTTAGAAAACTCTTTGTATAGCATTTTGTATTAAAAAAAATTGGAAGCTTGTATAGGAGGCAGACATTATCATCTTACCTCCAAAATGTGGGAGATAAAATTCCTGTGTTTGTGTGAGAAAATAATAAGCTTCTGCCTTATATACAAACCAATATACATGGTAGACTGTTATTATATGTCCTCTACTTTAAAAGCCTCATTTTTGTTTTCATATTCATCAAGACGTATATGAATCAGCACTATCTAAGGCATGGTGCATTGTGAACACTTGAGTATTTGTGCTTGAGTTTCATGCGCTGCACATAAACATCTATGCATTTTGTTAATTTTAGTCTATAATATCAATATTTGCATTGCTATTACAAAAATACATCAATATTGTAATTCAGTTGTATCTTTTATCTGCTGTTATTCCTTAGGCCCTGCTTATTCTATAGGGACACTGACGTAGTCGAAAGCGCGAAACGCTGCGAGAAACAAGATGAAGACGAACAACGTCGACTCCGTAAAACCCTTTCCATAGGACGAAAGAAGAAATAAAAGAAACAGTTCTCAAAATAATTAGAAAACTCGAAATATTATTAATTAATTATTTGCACAACCCCTTAACACGTTTAAATAGGATGATGTGACTTACAAAGCAAGAAAACCTAAGAAAAAAAAGGAAAATATATATATTCGGATCCCTATAATGGAGCAATAAAACATCATTAAAACTTACTAAAATAACTCATAACCTACCATATATTGCTCCTAAATAAATACTCAAATAATAGGTGACTTAATACCCAAGTTATAAATAATTAATGTGACTAAAAATAAGGAGAATTCAATGTAAATTTGATTCTCCAAATTTTGCTCCAAATTTATATCACATTAATTGTTTTCTGTTTTGTTTTCTTTCCTCTCACGACGGTGGTAGACTTTAATCTCCAAAGGCACTGCATCAGACGCCCACCGTCTAGATTCACCTAACTGCCTTGATAACCTTGTAGGCTGTCCCAGTGTAAAATGTGAAATAATTCGTTGTTTTTCCATGGATGATGATTAATAAAGAGCATATCAGAGCAAGGAAATATAAACACACAGCTACATATTTTTTGCATGTCTACCTGTGGCCCTGTGCTTAACATAATATTCAGTGAATACTTTGACTAAACCATATATGATATATCTTAGAGCTGCAGTGTGTAGGTGTGGTCTATCTATGTGCAGATTTTTGTCGTATCTTCCCATCTTTTCCATATGCTTGTTTCTTTTAAAAACTAGCTTTTTCACTATGTTAATTTTCTTTTTTCATCATAATTTAGTGAATGAAGATACTATTATATCCTATGCTTGTTTCTAAGTTTACCAAGTTTCAGGTTGTATTTCCTGTCAGCAGAAAGTACTCAGTTCCTTCAGCTCCACGTATAAAATTGGTCTCCTCACCTGATCTAAAAACTTTGTTCTCTGTTGATGATGTCAAACTTCCTCAGTGGTTAGATGGAATGTAAGTCATGTTTTTAACGTCACCTGAATAAACTCCAGGAGAACAACTTTACAACTTTAGTCGTTTACTAATTTTTTTTATATCTTTTGTTATTTTTCTTGTTGTAGGTGCATGGCGGAATACCTTCCTATTTTAGAAGATAATCTTAAAGTGCAGGTCAGTTGCATTGCAAATAAAACATGCAAATGCTTCATTGGATCCTTTTTCATCTGAATTTTGGTATCCCGAAAGGAGTGGTATTTCTACAGTTGTAGATCATTTAGTCCAAAGAAGTACATGTGGAGATAAAGGCTTATCCGCTCATTTTGGATGGGTAAGTGAAGTATTAAGGCCTGGTCTGAATTGGGAATAATATAAGGGTGAAAAATGAGGTATAGACCTTGATGCCAACACCGTGTCTCCCACCGTGTGTGACATTTATGGGCAAGTAAAACAAGAGTACATGATCAAGCATATCCCTGCTGGTCCTTCATAATCATACATTTGATTTATACCCTCACTTCAATAAAATAGTTGGGATGACTAGGGAACCACTGTAAATATGGGCTGTAAGCTAAGGTGAGAGCATATTTTTCTGGATTGGGTCAATGAATGATCAAGAAGGCCCAGGTCCTACTGAAGCATCCTACATTGTGAATTAATGGCGGCTGCCTAAGAGCTTGTTCCAGTTTAGTTGACCCATAGCCTACAGTGGTGACCTCTATTTCATATTAAAGTCCCTGTCAGATTAATCTTTTTGCTAGGCAGATTATTTGACCCTTATATATTAATTGTACTAGCATGGTTCTGATAGATTTGATTTTTTTGTGAATAAATCCTTTTGAGGAGACCTATTTCCAAGTCTCACGCATTCCATCTGCTCTCCCCTCATATGTATATGTATATGGACATATACATGTATGAATATATGTATGTATACATGTATGTTGACATATATGTATCTATATATATATATATATATATATGATGTAAAATTCTTCACTAATCTAAAAGGATTCTGCTTTCAAGATTGTGGAAGCAATTGCCTCAGTCGGTGCTAGACGACGCTTTATTGAGGCTTTAGCTCCTATTTTTGGAAGGCCCTTGGAAGCTGATCAGGTAAGAAAAATACTGATTCTTTAGGCAAATATCTGTGGGAGTATGCCAGTCATAGGAGTTGTTTCCTGATTCTTTTGCTCTCTTTGCAGGTTTTTTGCAGGAGAGCTTCTGTCCTTGCTATCTCCGGGATTGTTTCAGTTTTGGTATTAAGTGGATCTTGTTTAATGCAATTTCTTTTCCTCCTGTTTGATTGACAGTTTGTTTAATACTACATTACCATTGGTTTTTCTGAAAGTCATTACAGCATTTGTGTAGTCTAATGTAGGATGAGCAGTGGGGTAGTCTAATATAAGATGAGGGCTTAAATATTTTGAAATTATTATATTGGACTTTGAGATTCTTTAGCATCTTTGTTCCGTTTAGTATTCTGGTAACATTAATATCTACTAATCTTTGTAGAAATAGGCAATGACAAATATGCTATGGCAGGTGCATTTCCACCTTCCAACTCAGTTCCCTAAACAACAACCTGTCTTGGTGATGCAAAGCTGTCAGGTACTTCCTTGTTTTCTTTTCTGACATACATTAAATAATGATTGTTGAAATAACCCATATGTCTATAGAATCTATACTTTTGAGTATCTTTTGTATTGTGAAGTAAAAAATAATATAAAATGAAGTGCTTGCAAGTTTTTTTTTTTTTTTTTTTTTTTTGGGGTGCGGGGGGGGGGGGGGGGGGGGGGGGAAAATGGGTGGCATCCTAGGGGCTAGGAGTCAATAATCTCATCAGAGAAATATCATGATCACAGTCCCTTGTTGTCACTGCACTGACTTGATATATGCACATGCTTCTGTGTGAAGTGAACATTCATGTGAAACATGCTCATGTCATGTCACATTACCCTGTATAATTTCCTAATTGCATCAGCACCATTGACTCAGTACAAGTTTATCTTCATTAGGGTCGTGCTTTTCTTATAACATATGGTAATAATTGAATCTATAAGTGATCTCAAGGACCAGATCCATATAGAAGTGTATACAACAGAGGAAAATCTTTTGACAACATATAAAATAAATCATTCTTCTTTGCAAAAATTCAGCACTTCACTCAAGGTGTGCCCATCATGTCACCTCCTGTATCGGATTATCCATGGAGCCCAAGATGGGAGCCATCTCAAATGGTCGAACGGATCTTGTGAGTGCCTCCATAAACTCTGCTCTGCCCTGTCATTTTATCTGACACGCATCTCATCATCAAAAAATCGTTTTTGCAGTGATTTTCTTGTCGATGAGTGTTCAAACTTCAAGATGCAGTGCACTGCGGCAATATGATATTACAGCAGCACTGATGCTGTATGACGAGGTACTTACATCAGAAAGTAGTATCCCTTTCAATTAAAATTGCTGTGTTTACGAGGATAACCGCACACTCTTGAGCTGAAGGTGCATGTCCTTAGATGACAGACTGTGAGTAACTCATCTCATCTGTCCTGCTTGTAGTGATCGGCCCCCCCTCTTGAACTCGAATCTCTCACGAATGGTGGAGGTTTCCTTGCAAAGGTAGAATGTAATACTTTCTTCTTCTTCTTCTTCTTCTTTCCTTCTGAATCTGGCTTGTATCCTGAATCTTTGCTGAGCATTCCCTGAGTAACTTAAGTACAAAAAAGAATTGTTCCATGGTTGAGCACTTGGTTTTCAAAGATTTGATACATACAGCTTTCAGCTTGCCATATCAATAATTTGATGAATTATTTGTGAAATTTTCATGTGCAGTCAAGACTTAAAGGGTTAATTAGGTAAGGGGTTAAGGTTTTAAGGAAAAGTTGTCTTAATTTTAGAGGATAAAAAATTCATCAATTTTGTTCATATTCATATTTGTACCATACTCCCTCTCTCTCTCTCTTTCTCTCTCTCTCTCTCTCTCTCTCTCTCTCTCTCCCCCTCTTTCCCACGGACTGCATTGGGCTGGGCCAGGTACCAGGGCATGGTGGTTTCGACTATCGGGAAGAGCTACAACACCAACTCTTGATGTACAACGTCGGGTGCCACGACGGGATGTATGAGTCCTCGCCATGCTCGCGCAACGCTGACCAACAGTGTAGAAACTACTCGAACTGCGCCACCATCGAGTGCTCGTCATCATGCACGGCAGCGACGGCCTCCACGGGATGTTGGTGGTGGAGGAGAGGAGAGGAGAGGAGAGGAGGGGGAGAACCTGGAAGAAGTGGGTGGGTGGTGGGTCACGTGGTTTAATTGAATGGTATATAAAAGGGGTGGGATCAGGAATTAGAATAGGTGTGGCTCGTGCTCGTGGGATCAATCAATAAGGGGACAGTAAACTGTATGGGGGTGAATAGAGCAGCCCTTTTTTTTTTTATTGGGCATTGTTACTCACACGTCTCATTTACAATATGCTTGCAGTCCACATGTCCACCTGGTATATGTATTGTTACATGAAGCATACAATTTTTTTTATTATTATAAGTGAGTTCATATTGTTCATCAGTATATATAATACATCATTTTATTAAAGTATAATAATTATATGAAGGATATATCTCATTACATGAAGTAGATAAAATGAGATCTAATCAATGTTGGATTCATTCTCTATTCAAGGGTTGATGTCTCTCAAATTATATGAAAACATCACATATTTATCACATGTAAAAACACATGTCAGCTTTTTATTGGATTTGGATTGACACGTAGGATTTAGCATTGACTTGATCTCCATCTCAAAGTATTCACTCTTAAAAAAGAAAGAAAAAAAACATGCACATGAGGTTAAGACTATTGGGGTTAGGACTGTAACTAGGGGTTGCATGTTACATTATCCAAAAGAAAAATGTTAGACTCGGTAATTTTTGTAGTCTGAAATTCAAACCATACACGTTTTCATTTTTTTAAAAATAGTAAATATCATCTAATGAGATATATACTTTAGTAAAAAATGTATATCGTTTCATTTCAAATTGTATGAGCCCATTTTTAATAAGTGTATAAAATAATTTAACAATGTATATATATCATCGTTAGATAATATATATATATATATATATATATATAACGAGGTATATAAGATTACATTTTGGACGGAGTGTAATAGCGCTCTATTCAAAATGTAAATCTCACACCCTCTCTATTCAAAATGTAAATTGAGCAGGATAAGTTGGGCTAGATTGTTGGGCTATAGAGGGAGGAACTGGATAACAATAAGCCCAAACTCATCCAGTTGTGAGTCTCCAGACGAAAGTCGTGGCCCGGCCTTCTTTAAATAAAGAGAGTCGATACTCTGTCTGTTTTATAGTTCGTTTTACAGTTCCATACACTATGATATTGTAATATATACGTTATCATAATATGTGAGGTTCTATCATAGTGTTTGATATAAAAAAATTTATTAATTTTTTAACGTGAAAAAGATACACTAATGTATCTCAATATATACTTTATTTTATATAACAATATGTACTTCAATAGATAAATATATAATTTTAAAAAAAATAAGGCGTGGGCTATATGAAGGATAAGGAATGAAGCGGTGTTTAAGGGGAGTACATATTATTTTGAGAATTTGTGAGAGTTGGGGAGATGGAATATCAGGGAGTGGGAAAGGGGCTTGGTGGTGTTTAAAAAAAACATTTATTTTGTGTCGAAAATCAGGCGTACAAAAAGTTCTTTGTATATGCAATCCTTTTCATTTTTTGTATATATTTATTTTTTGTATATATTTCATATGCTAAAACATGTCAGTATATATGAAAAGATTTAAACTCAGTTCAACTAACATAACATATATTAGAAGAAACAGGACTGCACATAGAATTTTCCACAAAATCAATACTACTTCTTGGGATTTCCATGAAATTATTAAAATGACACTTCTTTTAAAATCAATTCCGAACCTAAACCAAATCAAAACCTGAATCTAACTTGAATCTGAACCAAGCTTGATAGATTTCGGTTGACCTCTTTGGATTTGAGTGTTGGATCTCGATTGAGACCCAATAAGACTACATGTGACAACGCCACATATGTGGAATGCTGGTCTCCCCCCCTCTCTCTAGCACACAGTGAATCAAAATGTGTCAGCAAATACTCCAAGCAGAAGCTGATGAAAAATCGTACTTATATGTTTTTATGGCAAGTGAAAAACTAGACTCTGACTGAACCAAGTAGAGCAGATCGACCAATCATCCTTTACTTTTGATAAAGAAGAGAGAGAGGAGACAGAAGAGCTGTCACGTTTTTTGGTGCTGGCACCAACATATAGTTTGTATTTTTTTAGAGTATTAAATCTGGTTAGGTGTGGCACAGCAACCTCATATAAAGGTCACATTTCTCTCTCTTGATGCATCCTCACATTGTGGGGCAAAAGCTATGTCTGTTTAGCTGACATTAAGAGCCTCCCAAGTAGATGTTGCATACATGACCATTATTTAAAAGTACTTGGAGATATCTTTTTTTTTTTTCCATTAGAGTGACTAATCACAGGATCTTAAGCGTATCAATTGAACCTATTTAGCATTATTGGGTAATATTAATATGTAAAGCTTGATTTTGATGTGTAACAGAAGAAACGGAGAGGGGATTTGCATCTGATGATGGTGATGGACTGATAACGGAAATCTAATTAATTTGTCTTTATGTGATGATTAATTAGTTGGTGAAACATTTTAAAAAAACACTTTTTGGTATAGTGTTTTTGATCCCTAATTCCTCTATTACCTTTTTTTTAAGACTATGCTTTGAATAATTAATGATATGAGGTATGTGTCTCCAAGAACAGTGTAAGACTAATACAATAGAACATGTACATTATCAAATGTATTCAATAATAAAAGTTCTAATGTGTTTTTTTTTTACTTTGCATAATAATTTAAAATATGGTTACATGCATGCATGAACCCCTTAACAAAATATATGCTTATATATATGTGTGTGTGTGTGTGTGTGTATAAAATAAAACTGCTTAAAAGATATATCATAAAAAACCTATATATATAGTTTAGAATCTTTTATCAAATTAATCAAAGTTATACAATAGAAAAATATAGAAAGTAATAATAATAATCAACCATTTATAAAATATAATTTTTAAAATAATATTTTGTTATAGATAATCTTGGAAAGATAATGTCTAAATTTAATTTAAAATTCAAATCAAGTTTAAATTTCAAAATTCAAATAAAATTTAACATTTAAAATTCAGATAATATTTAAAAGTTAATTTTATAAAACAACTATATCGAATATATCGCGTTATCTAAATCATGGTTAACAAATATGTATTCTTTTAACTCTCAAAAAACTGTCAATACTTAAAAAAAATTCTCATATTTTTAATTTTACACTCTTTTAGGGGTTTTTTTGAAAGTATTGGCTGCTTTCAGAGGGTTAAAATGATACATATTTGTTAACCATGGTTTAGATAACGCAATATGTCCAAAAAATTCAACGATGGGGGATTATTTGCATTTATGGTATGTTTACAGGGGATTATTTGGATATATTAAGATTATAGGGGGTTATATGGATATCAGGAAGATTACAGGGGTTATATGAATTTTTCCCAAAAAAAATAGGGTTTTTTATATTTAAGTCCCCAGAAACTATAGGATTTAGTGATCGATCTCTCACTTCTTCATATTTTGATTTTAGTCCCCATATTTAAAGGATATGTTCATTTTTAGTCACTGGGAGGGACCTATTCCTAAATTATTTAGTTTTTTTAGTCTCTCAGAGAGACTGAAAATGAACATTTTCTTTAAATCTGGGAACTAAAACCAAAATATGAAGAAGTAAGTGATGGATCAATCTTATAGTTTGTGGGGACTTAAAAAAAAACCCAAAAAAATAATGTTCATGTACAATTTAAACCATTTTGAATGATATTATTAGAAATAACTAGTCATCATAGATATTTTTCTAAAATGTGATTTGTGAGAGGTATATATAAAAAAAAAACATTACCATTTGATGGATATTGATGACAATATCCAATTTGTATGTAGATTAAAAAAAGGGAATTAAATTATTGCTGAATTTTTTTAAAAAAATGTTTTGTTAACAAGTGCCCTTAGGGCACTTGTTAAGGGCACTCGTTAACCTATATTAACTTTTTAGGCAGCTTAACAAATTAATTATGATATGGGTCTAAAAAATGGATTTGGATCCCCTTCTTGTTTTTTTTTACTTGTATCTTACTTGACTTTTATTATTGGATTACCACATGATCACAAGTAAAATCAAACGGTTATAAATATATCAAATTATGAATGGATAAATGGATCAATTTTATTTGATGAATTTATGACCGTTTGGTTGATCAAAGCACAAAACAAGTACAGAAAAAAAAGTAGAGGACCCAAACCAAAAAAAAAAAAAAATGAAAGAATTTTAAAATACCAACACCATCCCTAATAAATTCACCATCTTTTTTTCTTTCTCCCTCTCATACTCAATTTTTTTCCTCTCGTACCAAAATTTTTTCTCTCCGCTCTCCCTTTTTTCCCACCAGATTTAACAGGAAATGTAATAAGGAATCAAGTGGAGAGTTTCAATTTTTTTCACCTCTCGCAATATTAGTCACGGAAAATTTTGTTCTTCGTATGCATGTTGAGGCCATTGTCATTTGATATCACTATCAACGAAGTTGAGATTCAAGCATCAAAGGTAATGAAACACCACTTTGCTTTAGATGTTCATGTTGCACTTACATTAGAACACTTGAAATGGTTTTAATTATTTATTATTTTTCATGACATATGTAAAGTGAAGAAGAGTATGATTTTTGACATATTCAAGTAACATGCATTAATCTGAATGAGCTTCCAAATGATGAAGACATTAACATAGAAATTGAAAATAACACTCACAGATAATATATATATATAAAAATATCTTTTAATTGTTTGGGATACATACATTTTTTTTTACATAAAAATGACATTTTTTCTAAAAATATCTTATTTATACTTGTAGATCTTTTTATTTTTAAAAATTGTGTATGGGAAAGAAAATTGGGTGTGGGAGGAAAGAAAAAAATAAAGATAGTGAATTTATTAGGGGTGTTGTTGGTATTTTTAAAAATATTTCGTTTGTGTTAACTATATCATAATTTAATTTGTTGTGTTATTTAAAAAATTAACAATTAACTGAGTTAACAAGTACCCCAAGGACACTAGTTAAAAAATCCCTTTTAAAAATTCATAACTTTTTAATTATAATTTTGATTATGGTAATCAATAGTTTAAATGAGATCGAAATTAGCTATTTATTACATATTTCTATTATTATCTCAACTTAAATCTATAAAAAATAATAATAACAACAAAAAAAATAAAATAGTGACATGATTATCGCATTTTATTCAATATATCTTTAAAAAAAATAATGGACAAAGTGAAAAACATTTTTTTGTTAATTATGCTTAGGTCTCGTTTGGTTATGCTTTTTTAAGACGATTCTGCTTTTAATTAAATAAAAAACTAAAAAGTGTTGTCAAACATATTATAAAAAACTGTTTTAATTAAAATATTATTTTTAATTTTTAATACAAAAAAATTAATTTTTAAAAAATAAAAAAAAATTATTTTTTAAAAATTAATTTTATTTAAATACTTTATTTAAAATCTTATTTTTCATGAGCATTTTTAGACGGACGCTCAGTAATATGACCAGATAAATTGATATAGACACATCGTATATGGTAGCAAATAAATATTTTAATCAAATTTCTTCTCTCTCTCTCTTTCTCCCTCTGAGTGAATAATGTCTGCGAATGCGTTGCCGCCTCTGATCGAAGCGCAGCTGAGTTACGTCGTCAAGCACTCCTCACCGTCCATCAGAGTCTCTCTCTCTCTCTCTCTCTCTCGTTCAGTTCTTGAAATCAAGCGATCAATACAAGTTTTGTTGGCTGAATTATTTGTGTTGGATTCGAAATTCAGGTGGATCAGATATGGTCGGGAGGGAAGAACACGACACATTGCGATCGGTTCACTCTTTTGATCCCTTTTTGCCTGGATTATATCAGATGTCAGGAACCGCTTTGATCTTCGTTGTTTCGATTACCTTTTTCTTTCTTTCTTCATGTCGCTTGATTTTCTTTGGATTGTTTTAGGGGATGTCATATACAACGCTCAGAGTCCATTCGCTGCGCCGGACATCATATTTGGGGCTGAAGACGAAGGCTTCGAACCCTTGTCTGTGTATTGTGAAGGCGAAGGTGAGGCTTGGTCGAAGAGTAGCCTGTCTAATTGGAACAGCAGGGACCCTTCAAAGCTGCTCTCTCTCATTCATGAACTCAGGTTGCTTTCTGATTATACCTAGGTCGACATTTGATTCACTCACATAGATGATATTGTGATCGATCATTTAACTAAATGTCTTTTACATGGGCTCCTTTGATGTTGAATTCGAAAATATAGTTGAACACAAGTAGATTGTGTATGGTAAAATCGGAAGCGGTGTATAGTATAAAAATTGTATGTGCCAGAGTTTTTTCACATATGAATTTTTTTATATAATATGTATGATGAGATTTTGCAGCCACTATCAATCTGTCTTCTGCACCATTTATCTTGGTGTTCGGAGGAAGATGTCATGACCATAAAGATATTTCGTCGAACTTTGATGGAAACACCCACCCTTTTGTAAGCACACACACGGACAGTGTTGAAGAGACATACATATCTGATATATGTAGAGCCGTCACGATGTTAGTGTCGAGTTGTAAATTTCCGTCAATGGATGCGATGATGAGTTTGATAAACTGATTAGTGTGGAAGCCTCAGGGAAAGGCGGGCACTTCTAGTTCCATCTGTTTTGATTTTAAACCCTAACTGTTCTAGTGTAATTACTGAGGATTTGATGCGCTGACCTCCATCTAATGCAATCAATCACTACAGTCTTGCAAGTTTTGATCATTTAAGTCATATTGGGCCACTTTAATTAAATAGCTTATTTTTTATAGAAATCAATAGCTTATTTGTATCAAACTTCATAAAGTTCACTCTAATATGCATGTATAACTGCGAGTTTTGTCATGGATGAAACAATTGTTTGAATAAACCTTAACTGATCTTAACCTTAAGCAAGATTTAGTTGTCAAGGTTTATTTAAACCTCAAAGTTAGCTTCATGAAAACCCAAATGAACCCCAAATCTCAAACCTTTTTTATTTTTCATCTCCCTATGTTTTCAAGAAAACCCCTACAAGAAGAGTGTTAAGCTACTTCCAGCCAACCTGGCTTTCCATTTCATTAAAGTGTTTGAAAAATCTTCTATGTTAGTGATTTCTCGATGGTTTAGGGTTGTCTATGAGAGTTTTGTTTGCAAAGGATTCTGCCAGTCATTCTTGCTTTTTCTCTTTTATAAGTAGCTGTGTTTCATGGCTTTTATAAACTAGTGTTTTAGATGATTGATGGCAAATAAGTCATTGAATGTCATGTTTCTCAAGTAAACATCATAGGCTGACACGATGAATCACAATTCCAAGTTTGATAAATGCAAGCGCACACCTTAGCAGGTCATTGTTCACAATGTCCTGGTATTTCTTCGAAGCATGTAGGGATGTCTGTGTTTTGATCATGTGAACTTAAGTTGATGTCTGTCTAACCCTGTTTCTAGGGATATATACAAGTCTTACCAAAGGACGCGAGTTGGAGAACTTGATGATGACAGATTGAAATTTGAAATCAGCACCATTGTTTCCAGGGAGGTAATATTCTGGTTTTATCATTTAACATATAATGGAAAGCAATATGGCAAAGCTTGTACTTCTTCAAGCTCATGCTAATGGTCCAACTTAATACAAGAATATTTATTGTGCGGGTCAAAACAACAATTTAAACAGCTAGAGGTTTCATCAAAATAACAAGGGTTCATTACATCCTAAACTCTTTATCCACAATAATTAACTACTATTAATTTCACTCTCTTTCTTTTGGATGGTTCTCTTTTTTCTCCTTTCTTACTCATGCCAAAGGAAGTCATCTCTCTGCACGTGCCTCCAATTACTAAGAATGAGAAAAGTAATTGAATACTTATATTAGCTTGTCAAGTGACAAAATGCGGATGGGTATTTCTTAGATTAGAACTCACTGCAGTAGAGACAAGTGCCTGGAAATCTATTATGTTCTCTTGGCCATCTTATTGGAAATGTGCTCCTCATTTGTTTGATGTATATATCTCTGTATTTTGTTAATTCTCAGCATGCCATTAACACCAAAATTTAGCGTTCCATGTTCTGAACATAGTTCTCAAGGTATTTGTTTAACAAGGTAATTTATTGTCTTAATAAAATCATAAAACATATATAATACTCATAAGTTTCATAGCACAACACTCACTTGTACTCATTAAAACTTTTATTTTAATGATTAAAGTCTAATTACATTCTTTAACTAATAAATACTATTTTTTTTCTCAAAAAAAACTAATGAATTGCAATTAAATGAAAATTAGACACATACCTATGTTATTCTTGTATTCATCGAGAAAATTAAAATGGAATGAAAAAGTCAGTCCATTTCATCCAATATCTGTTACTGAAAATTTTCAGCTTTATGTTCACTACACATTGAACATTTAGGTGTTGGGTAAGGCGTCCAAAGAATGTCAAACGGCCCAGGTATCTAGTTTGAGGAACCCTTAGGAAAAATTATGGTCGTGATGCGCCTAAGCACTGCCTTGACAACTATGGTTCTAAAAATGATGCTGAAATGCCTTCTGTCTCATTTTAGAAATCATGGTTTTTATAAGCTTTGGCTGGCCAAGTCAATGAATTATCAATTCCAACTTATATGTTTATTTTGAGTCACCCTTGTTATAGAACATGGCATCAATATGAACATTTGATGAGAGAGTTTTTGGAAAGATTTTATTTTTTACAAAGTCATGTGCATATTTAAGTCTATGTTGACTCGATAGTGAGTATGACTTATCAAAGACCTGGAAAATGTTGAACTATGATTCACTTTGTTCCTTGCTGAGGTAGATTACGTTCTGTTAGGTATGTCCATGAAGATGGAACTAATATTTGATCTGGCATTGCTTGTGGTGAATGCTCATTGAAGGTGCTTGTGTACTGAATTTTGTCTTAACTTCCATGTTTAACAGGAAATTGAAGTTTGCGTTGTCACTGGGCCTGAAAGAGTAAGTGTGATTCAGATGTCATATGGATATATGAGTTTGAGCAAAGTATAGACCTGTAAGGCTGTATCATAATGTGTTTTAGTCCTTTGGCTAGCCATGGGAAATGACTGATCCAGTGTGTGGTGTCATGTGAAACTGACACGTTTGACCATGCAAAGTTAGTATTTCCAAAAAACTGTAATTTCCCACTGGTTTTGTTGATTGAACTCTGTCGCTGAGGGAAAAGGTAGCATGTGTCGTAGTTACTGATACTGCCCAACGAAAGTTATTTTTGAATATTCCTACTCAGCATTCCAAGTTTGACTACATGTTAATCATTTTGATTTTTATGTCTCTGTTTTTCGGTAATAATGACATATTTCTATATTTTAGTTCAGCCAGAGGAGGTGAAATTTTCTGTACCATTACTGGATGTGGATTTAAACAAACTGTTGCATAACTTTCCATGGAGGCATCAGCAAAAGATCCATGTGCAGGTTGGCTTCAACAAGTAATTGTGCCATGTGAAATTTTAAGATGCTTTAAAAATATGTTTTTTTTTTATATATACTGAATGTGGAAGTACTATGCTTATATTGTATAAAAGAGCGATGTTAAACAAACAGTTTCCTAAACTTATTTTTAAATACGTGATGAAGTGGGGTCCCCCATGGCTGTCTTGATCAAATTCACTAGAAAATTGAAGCATTTCAAGGATAGTTGTGGTGGGACACATATCACCTCTTTGGAGCACAGTTTAGAAAACTCTTTGTATAGCATTTTGTATTAAAAAAAATTGGAAGCTTGTATAGGAGGCAGACATTATCATCTTACCTCCAAAATGTGGGAGATAAAATTCCTGTGTTTGTGTGAGAAAATAATAAGCTTCTGCCTTATATACAAACCAATATACATGGTAGACTGTTATTATATGTCCTACTTTAAAAGCCTCATTTTTGTTTTCATATTCATCAAGACGTATATGAATCAGCACTATCTAAGGCATGGTGCATTGTGAACACTTGAGTATTTGTGCTTGAGTTTCATGCGCTGCACATAAACATCTATGCATTTTGTTAATTTTAGTCTATAATATCAATATTTGCATTGCTATTACAAAAATACATCAATATTGTAATTCAGTTGTATCTTTTATCTGCTGTTATTCCTTAGGCCCTGCTTATTCTATAGGGACACTGACGTAGTCGAAAGCGCGAAACGCTGCGAGAAACAAGATGAAGACGAACAACGTCGACTCCGTAAAACCCTTTCCATAGGACGAAAGAAGAAATAAAAGAAACAGTTCTCAAAATAATTAGAAAACTCGAAATATTATTAATTAATTATTTGCACAACCCCTTAACACGTTTAAATAGGATGATGTGACTTACAAAGCAAGAAAACCTAAGAAAAAAAAGGAAAATATATATATTCGGATCCCTATAATGGAGCAATAAAACATCATTAAAACTTACTAAAATAACTCATAACCTACCATATATTGCTCCTAAATAAATACTCAAATAATAGGTGACTTAATACCTAAGTTATAAGAAATAAGGAGAATTCAATGTAAATTTGATTCTCCAAATTTTGCTCCAAATTTATATCACATTAATTGTTTCCTGTTTTGTTTTCTTTCCTTCCACGACGGTGGTAGACTTTAATCTCCAAAGGCACTGCATCAGTCTCCCCCACTTGAAGCAAACTTGTCCTTGAGTTCGTTGCAGATGTTGCTGGATTAACCTCATTGTGGAATTCATACAGATCAGACACATTGAAGGTCTTTAAGATCCCCACCTCGTTTGGCAAGTCCACCACATAAGCATTATCATTAATCTTCTTAAGGATTTTGTATGGCTCAATCTTCTTTTGTTTGAGCTTGTTGTATGTGCCAACCGGGAAGCGTTCTTTCCTCAAGTAGACCATCACCTCATCTCCCTCTTCGAAAGTCTTAAAACGTCGCCTTTTATCTGCTGCCACTTTATACTTGGCATTTGACTCCTCCAACTTCCTCTTGACACTCTTGCTGAATTTGAAACATGTGTTCAACTATGTTCTCCACTTTCTTGTTTGCGCTCGCAAGACTTGGTAAAGGTACCAAATCTAACGTATGCTTGGGTAGTCGTCCATACACGATCTCAAAAGGTGACTTATCCGTGGAACGATTCCTCATGTTGTTGAATGCAAACTCCGCCTGAGCTAGTGCTAAGTCCCATTGCTTGGGATGTTCGCTTGCCAAACACCGGAGCATGTTGCCAAGCGTTCGGTTTACGACCTCAGTCTGTCCATCAAATTGGGGATGGTATGCACTGTTGTACTGCAAAGACGTGTTAAATCATCGCCACAATGTCTTCCGGAATAAGCTAAGGAACTTGGTGTCACGGTCTGATGTGATGGACTTCGGTACGCTATGAAGCCGCACAATCTCTCGAAAGAAGAGATTCGCAACATAAGCCGCATCTTTCGCCTTTTTGCACGGGATAAAGTGTGCCATTTTAGAAAACCTATCAACAACCACAAAAACAGAATCCAAACCTCGTTGAGTCCGTGGAAGACCCAACACAAAGTCCATAGAAATATCCTCCCAAGGCCCATCAGGAACTGGTAATGGCATGTACAACCCTATGTTTTGGGATTGACCCTTAGAAGTTTGACAAACCATGCACTGCTGAACAAATCTAGCCACACCTCTCTTCAATTGAGGCCAAAAATATCGTTCCTCCACCACTGAAATTGTCTTGTCACGTCCAAGATGTCCACCAAGCCCACCACCATGTAACTCAGATATAAGAGTTTGTCGGAGTGCACATTTGGGAATGCACAATCGGCTACCTTTGAACAAATATCCATCTTGAAGAACATAATCACCGGTGGGTGCATCCTTGCAAGCCATCCAAATCTCCTGAAAGTCGTCGTCTATTGCGTATAATGCCTTGAGGAAGTCAATGCCCTTCGCCTCCGTAGCCATAGTAGTGAGTAGAGACACTCATCTACTAAGAGCATCTGCCACCTTGTTTTGTTGGCCTGGTTTGTGATTAAGTACAAAATTGTACCCCTGCAAATAAGATATCCACCCAGCATGCATATGACTAATAACAGGTTGATCGTTAATATATTTCAAAGCATGATGGTCAGTATATAAAACAAATTCCCTCTGGATAAGATACTGTCTCCAATGCTTCAAGGCCCGCACGACGGCATAAAACTCAAGCTGATAAGTAGACCACTTTTTCCTGGCATCACTCAACTTCTCACTGTAATATGCAATAGGTCGGCCTTCTTGAGATAGCATTGCTCCGATGCCAACTCTAGATGCATCACATTCTACCTCAAATAACTTCTCAAAATCTGGTAAAGCTAAAATTGGTGCTTCTGTCAACTTTTTCTTTATCAACTGGAATGCCCTTTCAGCACCATCAGTCCATACAAACTTTCCCTTCTTCATACACTCTGTCACTGGAGCCATAATAGTGCTAAAATTTCTCACAAACCTCCTATAAAAGGTAGCGACTCCATGGAAGCTCCTAACCTCCCCCACATTTTGTGGTGTAGGCCAATTTTGGATGGCTTGGATCTTCTCTGTAGCAACATGAATGCCTTCTTCACCAACCACAAAGCCGAGGAACACCCACTGATTGGTCATGAAGCTACACTTTTTATAACTTCTCATTTTGTAAAACTGATAGTACTGCCCTCAAGTGCTTCATATGCTCTTCCTCAGTCTGACTATATATCAAGATATCATCAAAATATACTACAACAAATTTGCCAATAAAGGGCCTAAGCATCTGGTTCATCACCCTCATAAAGGTACTAGGTGCATTTGTCAACCCAAATGGCATGACCATCCATTCGTATAATCCCTCCTTGGTCTTGAATGCAGTCTTCCATTCATCCCCTGGTCTGATCCTAATCTGATGATACCCACTCCTCAAATCAAGCTTGGAAAAGATTTTGGATCCAGCCAACATGTCAAGCATATCATTTAACCTAGGTATTGAGAACCTATATTTGACTGTGATTTTATTAATGGCTCTACTATCAACACACATCCTCCAACTTCCATCTTTCTTGGGAATGATCAAGGCTGGAACGGCACATGGGCTCATGCTAACTCTCACAAACCCCTTTTGTAACAACTCCTCTACCTTCCCTTGTAATATCTCATGCTCCTTAGGGCTCATTCTATAATGGGGTCAATTAGATAGGCTAGCTCCTGGGATAAGGTCTATATTATGCTGAATATCCCTCATTGGTGGCAGATTATCGGGCAAATCTTCAGCTGTAATATCCTGAAATTCCTTTATTAAGGGTACCAACTCCTTTGGCACATCAGTTGGCTATTATCTCTTCCCCTTTGTGCACCAACATAAGTACCTCCCCTCCATCCTTGGATTCTTTAAAAAATTCCTTTATGTAAAGACAAGAGTGTCCCTCTACTTTAGAAGCTTTGGGAGTACCCTCATCTATCATAGGAATAAGAGCAATATTTTTGTTGTTTTGATGTACAACATAGACATTGTCCTTGCCCCTATGGTAGGAATTTCGATCGAATTGTCAAGGTCTACCTAAAAGTAAATGACATGCATCCATTTCCACTACATCGCACATAATATCATCTTTATATGGACCAATAGAAAAGGGAATTCGACAATGTTCAGTTACCTTAGTCTCTCCGCCTTTCTTGATTCACCTAATCTGGTAGGGTGAAGGATGCTTTTCAGTTTTCAACTTTAGTTTGTCCACCATGTATCTTGATACGAGGTTCTCACTGCTGACACTGTCAATGATGAGATTGCACACCTTCTGCTGCACCATGCATCTAGTCTGGAAGATGTTGTTACGCTGAGAGGGCTTCTTCACTTTGGGTGTGTACATCAGCTGCCTAACCACCAGGGATTCTCCTTGGGGGCAAATGGCTGGAATTTCCTCCCCAACGTCTCTATCTTCAGCTTCGTCACCAACATTATCATAGTAATGGGCATCCTCCTCTTCTTCGTCTTCACCGACAACTAGATTCACGGGACGACGGTTGCCTTGGGGACATTGGTTGGATCGGTGCCCCTGCTGCCCACAACGATAGCAAACTATCCTCTGCTCGAATTGGGACTCATACGGATCCCTTCGAGCCATCGTAGGAACCGTGGTGGTTGAAGATGGAACTTCTCCACCTCGTCCTCTGCCTCGTCCTTGGAATGCCTGAGGAGGTTTGCTTGTTCCAGTATTTGGAACAAACTTGCTTCCTGAGGATGTTGTCGAAGTTCGAAAAGTATCGATAACAGACTTGCCATAAGGCATATTCCTCATAGTTGATCGACTTTGAAGAGTCTCCACCCTCTCCGCCATCTTTATTGCATCTGACTTTGAAGAGTCTCCACCCTCTCCGCCATCTTTATTGCATCTGACAACGTCCAGATAGGGTGTACAGACACCGAATCATGGATCGTTAGCTTCAACCCACCGATGTAGCGGGCCACTCGTTGTGCCTCTGTTTCTACGATGTCGTTTCGGGATGACAATCGATAGAACTCTTCCGTATAGTCCCTCACAGTCCTATTGCCTTGGCGACAATTTTGGTACTGTTGGAACAAAACTTGATCGTAGTCAATAGGGAGAAATCGCTGACGAAGAAGCTGCTTCATCCGGTACCACGTCTGAACTGGACGCTTACCCATCTGGGTGCAAGACAATTGCAGTTGTTCTCACCATGCCGATGCACCGCCTTTGAGCTTGATTGCTACAAGCTTTGTTTTCTTTGCATCAAGCACCTCCATGTAGTCGAAGAAGCGTTCAACTGCCGCAATCCAGTCGAGAAAATCCTCGACGTGAAGTTGGCCGTTGAATTCAGGCAAATCGACCTTCACCCGGAAGTCGTGGACACGACCCGCCGCATGCGGTCGTTGATGTGTGCTTGTGCAGGCTCGAGAAACTCATCGAGTTCCTCTTCGGAGAAGTCATCCTCGTCGTGTCGAGGGACTTGAGGATTTTGAGTCCTCCGTGGAACGGTTTCATCGACCACCGGACGCTCCCGATCTTGACGAACCGTCACACGCTCCATCACCTCCGTCAGCCGTTGAACGGCAGCCTCCAATGCTTGAAATCGCTCGGGAGTGACGAGGTTTTGGTTTCCTTATTCTCCTTTCGTCGCCATGGAGTGTAGCCGTAGCTCTAATACCACTTCACGTAGTCGGAAGCGCGAAACGCTGCGAGAAACAAGACGAAGACGAACAACGTTGACTCCGTAAAACCCTTTCCGTAGGACGGAAGAAGAAATAAAAGAAACAGTTCTCAAAATAATTAGAAAACTTGAAATATTATTAATTAATTATTTGCACAACCCCTTAACATGTTTAAATAGGGTGATGTAACTTACAAAGCAAGAAAACCTAAGAAAAAAAAAGGAAAATATATAAATTCGGATCCCTATAATGGAGCCAATAAAACATCATTAAAACTTACTAAAATAACTCATAACCTACCATATATTGCTCCTAAATAAATACTCAAATAATTGGTGACTTAATACCCAAGTTATAAGTAATTAATGTGACTAAAAATAAGGAGAATTCAATGTAAATTTGATTCTCCAAATTTTGCTCCAAATTTATATCACATTAATTGTTTCATGTTTTGTTTTCTTTCCTTCCACGACGGTGGTAGACTTTAATCTCCAAAGGCATTGCATCATACGCCCACCGTCTAGATTCACCTAACTGCCTTGATAACCTTGTAGGCTGTCCCAGTGTAAAATGTGAAATAATTCGTTGTTTTTCCATGGATGATGATTAATAAAGAGCATATCAGAGCAAGGAAATATAAACACACAGCTACATATTTTTTGCATGTCTACCTGTGGCCCTGTGCTTAACATAATATTCAGTGAATACTTTGACTAAACCATATATGATATATCTTAGAGCTGCAGTGTGTAGGTGTGGTCTATCTATGTGCAGATTTTTGTCGTATCTTCCCATCTTTTCCATATGCTTGTTTCTTTTAAAAACTAGCTTTTTCACTATGTTAATTTTCTTTTTTCATCATAATTTAGTGAATGAAGATACTATTATATCCTATGCTTGTTTCTAAGTTTACCAAGTTTCAGGTTGTATTTCCTGTCAGCAGAAAGTACTCAGTTCCTTCAGCTCCACGTATAAAATTGGTCTCCTCACCTGATCTAAAAACTTTGTTCTCTGTTGATGATGTCAAACTCCCTCAGTGGTTAGATGGAATGTAAGTCATGTTTTTAACGTTACCTGAATAAACTTCAGGAGAACAACTTTACAACTTTAGTCGTTTACTAATTTTTTTTATATCTTTTGTTATTTTTCTTGTTGTAGGTGCATGGCGGAATACCTTCCTATTTTAGAAGATAATCTTAAAGTGCAGGTCAGTTGCATTGCAAATAAAACATGCAAATGCTTCATTGGATCCTTTTTCATCTGAATTTTGGTATCCCGAAAGGAGTGGTATTTCTACAGTTGTAGATCATTTAGTCCAAAGAAGTACATGTGGAGATAAAGGCTTATCCGCTCATTTTGGATGGGTAAGTGAAGTATTAAGGCCTGGTCTGAATTGGGAATAATATAAGGGTGAAAAATGAGGTATAGACCTTGATGCCAACACCGTGTCTCCCACCGTGTGTGACATTTATGGGCAAGTAAAACAAGAGTACATGATCAAGCATATCCCTGCTGGTCCTTCATAATCATACATTTGATTTATACCCTCACTTCAATAAAATAGTTGGGATGACTAGGGAACCACTGTAAATATGGGCTGTAAGCTAAGGTGAGAGCATATTTTTCTGGATTGGGTCAATGAATGATCAAGAAGGCCCAGGTCCTACTGAAGCATCCTACATTGTGAATTAATGGCGGCTGCCTAAGAGGTTTGTTCCAGTTTAGTTGACCCATAGCCTACAGTGGTGACCTCTATTTCATATTAAAGTCCCTGTCAGATTAATCTTTTTGCTAGGCAGATTATTTGACCCTTATATATTAATTGTACTAGCATGGTTCTGATAGATTTGATTTTTTTGTGAATAAATCCGTTTGAGGAGACCTATTTCCAAGTCTCACGCATTCCATCTGCTCTCCCCTCATATGTATATGTATATGGACATATACATGTATGAATATATGAATGTATACATGTATGTTGACATATATGTATCTATATATATATATATATATGATGTAAAATTCTTCACTAATCTAAAAGGATTCTGCTTTCAAGATTGTGGAAGCAATTGCCTCAGTTGGTGCTAGACGACGCTTTATTGAGGCTTTAGCTCCTATTTTTGGAAGGCCCTTGGAAGCTGATCAGGTAAGAAAAATACTGATTCTTTAGGCAAATATCTGTGGGAGTATGCCAGTCATAGGAGTTGTTTCCTGATTCTTTTGCTCTCTTTGCAGGTTTTTTGCAGGAGAGCTTCTGTCCTTGCTATCTCCGGGATTGTTTCAGTTTTGGTATTAAGTGGATCTTGTTTAATGCAATTTCTTTTCCTCCTGTTTGATTGACAGTTTGTTTAATACTACATTACCATTGGTTTTTCTGAAAGTCATTACAGCATTTGTGTAGTCTAATGTAGGATGAGCAGTGGGGTAGTCTAATATAAGATGAGGGCTTAAATATTTTGAAATTATTATATTGGACTTTGAGATTGTTTAGCATCTTTGTTCCGTTTAGTATTCTGGTAACATTAATATCTACTAATCTTTGTAGAAATAGGCAATGACAAATATGCTATGGCAGGTGCATTTCCACCTTCCAACTCAGTTCCCTAAACAACAACCTGTCTTGGTGATGCAAAGCTGTCAGGTACTTCCTTGTTTTCTTTTCTGACATACATTAAATAATGATTGTTGAAATAACCCATATGTCTATAGAATCTATACTTTTTGAGTATCTTTTGTATTGTGAAGTAAAAAATAATATAAAATGAAGTGCTTGCAAGTTTTCTTTCTTTCCTTTTTTTTTTTTTTTTTTTTTTTTTTTGGGGGGGGGGGGGGGGGGGGGGGGGGGGGGGGATGGAAAATGGGTGGCATCCTAGGAGTCAATAATCTCATCAGAGAAATATCATGATCACAGTCCCTTGTTGTCACTGCACTGACTTGATATATGCACATGCTTCTGTGTGAAGTGAACATTCATGTGAAACATGCTCATGTCATGTCACATTACCCTGTATAATTTCCTAATTGCATCAGCACCATTGACTCAGTACAAGTTTATCTTCATTAGGGTCGTGCTTTTCTTATAACATATGGTAATAATTGAATCTATAAGTGATCTCAAGGACCAGATCCATATAGAAGAGTATACAACAGAGGAAAATCTTTTGACAACATATAAAATAAATCATTCTTCTTTGCAAAAATTCAGCACTTCACTCAAGGTGTTCCCATCATGTCACCTCCTGTATCGGATTATCCATGGAGCCCAAGATGGGAGCCATCTCAAATGGTCGAACGGATCTTGTGAGTGCCTCCATAAACTCTGCTCTGCCCTGTCATTTTATCTGACACGCATCTCATCATCAAAAAATCGTTTTTGCAGTGATTTTCTTGTCGATGAGTGTTCAAACTTCAAGATGCAGTGCACTGCGGCAATATGATATTACAGCAGCACTGATGCTGTATGACGAGGTACTTACATCAGAAAGTAGTATCCCTTTCAATTAAAATTGCTGTGTTTACGAGGATAACCGCACACTCTTGAGCTGAAGGTGCATGTCCTTAGATGACAGACTGTGAGTAACTCATCTCATCTGTCCTGCTTGTAGTGATCGGCCCCCCCTCTTGAACTCGAATCTCTCACGAATGGTGGAGGTTTCCTTGCAAAGGTAGAATGTAATACTTTCTTCTTCTTCTTCTTCTTCTTTCCTTCTGAATCTGGCTTGTATCCTGAATCTTTGCTGAGCATTCCCTGAGTAACTTAAGTACAAAAAAGAATTGTTCCATGGTTGAGCACTTGGTTTTCAAAGATTTGATACATACAGCTTTCAGCTTGCCATATCAATAATTTGATGAATTATTTGTGAAATTTTCATGTGCAGTCAAGACTTAAAGGGCTAATTAGGTAAGGGGTTAAGGTTTTAAGGAAAAGTTGTCTTAATTTTAGAGGATAAAAAATTCATCAATTTTGTTCATATTCATATTTGTACCATACTCCCTCTCTCTCTCTCTTTCTCTCTCTCTCTCTCTCTCTCTCTCTCTCTCTCTCTCTCTCCCCCTCTTTCCCACGGACTGCATTGGGCTGGGCCAGGTACCAGGGCATGGTGGTTTCGACTATCGGGAAGAGCTACAACACCAACTCTTGATGTACAACGTCGGGTGCCACGACGGGATGTATGAGTCCTCGCCATGCTCGCGCAACGCTGACCAACAGTGTAGAAACTACTCGAACTGCGCCACCATCGAGTGCTCGTCATCATGCAAGGCGGCGACGGCCTCCACGGGATGTTGGTGGTGGAGGAGAGGAGAGGAGAGGAGAGGAGGGGGAGAACCTGGAAGAAGTGGGTGGGTGGTGGGTCGCGTGGTTTAATTGAATGGTATATAAAAAGGGTGGGATCAGGAATTAGAATAGGTATGGCTCGTGGGATCAATCAATAAGGGGACAGTAAACTGTATGGGGTGAATAGAGCAGCCCTTTTTTTTTTTTTATTGGGCATTGTTACTCACACGTCTCATTTACAATATGCTTGCAGTCCACATGTCCAACTGGTATATGTATTGTTACATGAAGCATACAATTTTTTTTATTATTATAAGTGAGTTCATATTGTTCATCAGTATATATAATACATCATTTTATTAAAGTATAATAATTATATGAAGGATATATCTCATTACATGAAGTAGATAAAATGAGATCTAATCAATGTTGGATTCATTCTCTATTCAAGGGTTGATGTCTCTCAAATTATATGAAAACATCACATATTTATCATATGTAAAAACACATGTCAGCTCATTATTGACACGTAGGATTTAGCATTGACTTGATCTCCATCTCAAAGTATTCACTCTTAAAAAAGAAAGAAAAAAAACATGCACATGAGGTTAAGACTATTGGGGTTAGGACTGTAACTAGGGGTTGCATGTTACATTATCCAAAAGAAAAATGTTAGACTCGATAATTTTTGTAGTCTGAAATTCAAACCATACACGTTTTCATTTTTTTAAAAATAGTAAATATCATCTAATGAGATATATACTTTAGTAAAAAATGTATATCGTTTCATTTCAAATTGTATGAGCCCATTTTTAATAAGTGTATAAAATAATTTAACAATATATATATATCATCGTTAGATAATATATATATATATATATATATATATAACGAGGTATATAAGATTACATTTTGGACGGAGTGTAATAGCGATCTATTCAAAATGTAAATCTCACACCCTCTCTATTCAAAATGTAAATTGAGCAGGATAAGTTGGGCTAGATTGTTGGGCTATAGAGGGAGGAACTGGATAACAATAAGCCCAAACTCATCCAGTTGTGAGTCTCCAGACGAAAGTCGTGGCCCGGCCTTCTTTAAATAAAGAGAGTCGATACTCTGTCTGTTTTATAGTTCGTTTTACAGTTCCATACACTATGATATTGTAATATATACGTTATCATAATATGTGAGGTTCTATCATAGTGTTTGATATAAAAAAATTTATTAATTTTTTAACGTGAAAAAGATACACTAATGTATCTCAATATATACTTTATTTTATATAACAATATGCACTTCAATGAATAAGTATATGATTTTAAAAAAAATAAGGCGTGGGCTATACGGAGGATAAGGAATGAAGCGGTGTTTAAGGGGAGTACATATTATTTTGAGAATTTGTGAGAGTTGGGGAGATGGAATATCAGGGAGTGGGAAAGGGGCTTGGTGGTGTTTAAAAAAAACATTTATTTTGTGTCGAAAATCAGGCGTACAAAAAGTTCTTTGTATATGCAATCCTTTTCATTTTTTGTATATATTTATTTTTTGTATATATTTCATATGCTAAAACATGTCAGTATATATGAAAAGATTTAAACTCAGTTCAACTAACATAACATATATTAGAAGAAACAGGACTGCACATAGAATTTTCCACAAAATCAATACTACTTCTTGGGATTTCCATGAAATTATTAAAATGACACTTCTTTTAAAATCAATTCCGAACCTAAACCAAATCAAAACCTGAATCTAACTTGAATCTGAACCAAGCTTGATAGATTTCGGTTGACCTCTTTGGATTTGAGTGTTGGATCTCGATTGAGACCCAATAAGACTACATGTGACAACGCCACATATGTGGAATGCTGGTCTCCCCCCCTCTCTCTCTCACAGTGAATCAAAATGTGTCAGCAAATACTCCAAGAAGAAGCTGATGAAAAATCGTACTTATATGTTTTTATGGCAAGTGAAAAACTAGACTCTGACTGAACCAAGTAGAGCAGATCGACCAATCATCCTTTACTTTTGATAAAGAAGAGAGAGAGGAGACAGAAGAGCTGTCACGTTTTTTGGTGCTGGCACGAACATATAGTTTGTATTTTTTTAGAGTATTAAATCTGGTTAGGTGTGGCACAGCAACCTCATATAAAGGTCACATTTCTCTCTCTTGATGCATCCTCACATTGTGGGGCAAAAGCTATGTCTGTTTAGCTGACATTAAGAGCCTCCCAAGTAGATGTTGCATACATGACCATTATTTAAAAGTACTTGGAGATATCTTTTTTTTTTGGTCCATTAGAGTGACTAATCACAGGATCTTAAGTGTATCAATTGAACCTATTTAGCATTATTGGGTAATATTAATATGTAAAGCTTGATTTTGATGTGTAACAGAAGAAACGGAGAGGGGATTTGCATCTGATGATGGTGATGGACTGATAACGGAAATCTAATTAATTTGTCTTTATGTGATGATTAATTAGTTGGTGAAACATTTTAAAAAAACACTTTTTGGTATAGTGTTTTTGTTCCCTAATTCCTCTATTACCTTTTTTTTAAGACTATGCTTTGATATGAGGTATGTGTCTCCAAGAACAGTGTAAGACTAATACAATAGAACATGTACATTATCAAATGTATTCAATAATAAAAGTTCTAATGTGTTTTTTTTTTTACTTTGCATAATAATTTAAAATATGGTTACATGCATGCATGAACCCCTTAACAAAATATATGCTTATATATATGTGTGTGTGTGTGTGTGTGTATAAAATAAAACTGCTTAAAAGATATATCATAAAAAACCTATATATATAGTTTAGAATCTTTTGCGAAAAAACCCACCACACAAAATACTTCTAAGAATATTCTTCAAAATTTACTTAATATTTTTTATAACAAAAAAGGAAATTATTCTTTTTTTAAAAAAAAAAAATTAGCATCTAAGTCCTAATTACAAATACAAAAAAGAAACCTTGAACAAATACAAAAATATCATTTTGTTTATTATATATGAATTTTTTTTTGTTAATATACGTGGGTATTCTGGCTATTTTCAAAAAAGGAAGTGTTTTCTGAGATTCAAAATAACTAAAAAAAATATCAATTTTAAAAAAAAATTGAACAAAGGAATATCTGGTATCGCAAATAACATTATTATACTAATTGGATGATCTCATTCCATATGTACATCTGCTAGTCTTATTCATAATTAATTGGCATATGAAATAAGGCACAGGTCAAATTAATGAGAATTTATATGTGTGTGTATATACATATATATCAAAACAACTGTCTTTTGATTACTAAATTTGGATTTATCTACAAAATTCATACTTGCTGCAATCTGTAATGCATGTGCTCTAGTGTTACCATTTTTTGTGTGTCACAGAAGCCCTAACCACAGATGGAGAAAGTGATTGTAGATGCATGAATTGGGACGAAATACCAATTATATTGTTTCTATGCTAAATTCTTCTTCCCTTTTATCGTGCTGATGAAGATAAAGCATAATATGCATTGTTATGGACATATGGTGAACAGCAGTATAAGTGCATGATGGGAGACAACCACATTAGGGAGGCTCATGACTCATGGTGTAGGGGACCATCTAATCTCTTCTAGTCATGGGGCATGGCATTAAGAGCCCTCTATCCAAGTAATGAAGTAGATGGAGCTTAATTAATTAGGAATCCACTATCCATGCATCACTGACAGATAGGATTCATGTAAAGGGTTGATCATGGTGATTCTAAATAAACTTCTAAAAAAATACTTTGAAGTTTCACTAATTGCACAACAATAAACAAAAACATATGAGCATGATTACAGGCAGCCCTTATATGTTGCCCTGCATGCAATCTCATTTCACTGATAAGATATATATTTTATTTAATAAAACATGTGATTTTTTTGTTTTGACGTAAAAGGGTATTACAAATTTATTAGAATACTGACTATTTTTTATGAAGATATATTCAATGCATGAAGCATATACTCATCGAATGATTTATCAAAACATTCGGAGAGTATACAAAAGGTTGTGCTAGTATTTTGTGTATTTATCAAAACATTCGAAGAGTATATTGGAGAAACTTTTTTTGCACTAGTATGGTGAAAACTACACATTCAAGCATTATTATGTGTTTTTCTTGTTAGTGATTTAGATTTAAAAAAATTATTAATTAATTGACTTTCTTTTCATTGAGAGAGAGAGAGTTGGAGTGAGTGAACTTATCACTATACATATTCACATTGCATGTGAGCATGTTCAGACAATGCAAAAATATTTGCTAAATCTATATAGCAACAGAACAGTTGAGAAAATCTGGTGCCTGTTGTAGCAATTTAAAAAAATAGGAGGTAGTGTGACAGATTGCTATGAAAGAAAGGAACAATTAATAGACGTAGGTCATGAATTTGTGGAAATATTGTTTATTGACTCTGTTCTACCACTTTTTTTTTTTTCACTTTCGTGTCAGTATGCAGTGAATGAGAGATTTATATACATTTATACCATGGTAGGTACTACTGGATTCTGTGGTTCTCATGCATTTTGAGGTGAAGAAACTCTCCTTAATATATATATATACGCGACTATAAGGCCAAATTAAATATTTTAATAAACTACTACATTTCTTAATACATTGAAAATGCGTTTGTCATGCATTAAAGAATTAAATCATCCCATAGTTTAAATTTGGATTCCTCACCAAAGTTTTTTTTTTATGATCAAACAAATTCATTATATTCCAAAAAAAAAAGAATATAAATAAAAGAAATTCACATACCATGCATGTTATTCTAGGTTGACATATTTATTATTGTAGACTTGCAGTGATATATGCTGCTCGACATGGATATAGAGATAAATGAAGTAGTTGACACTGTGATGTGAACTTAATTACACAGTTTAGGAATGCATGTTTACAATTGCTTCTTAATTATGCAATCAAATTTTCAAACTTAAACTACTCCATAATATGATGCCCATTTGAAACAAGCTGTCCCGGATATCCATAGAATAATTAATTCCCTGTTTTGCAATTCTATAAAATTGTATTAATTCTCATTCTTTTTGGTGGATTTTCAAGCAGATGCATTCTTTAAACTCCCCTAAACAAAAACTTGTCAGATTGTTGACAATTTTTTTAACATCACATGTATATAGTTGATATAAAAAGATTTTATCAGAAAAAAAAACACATTTCTACCAAAAAAAAAACTCATCTTAACCTCTATTATAATCACACCAAGGACCTCCCAACATGAAGTCCTTTATAATACAACATTAATTAATGGAAGAAGAAATGGACATAATCCATTTAAAAAAAAATACACACGCGCACATATATAGATCAAATACTTCCATTTGAGCCAAAGTGAAACCAAAAAAAAAAAAAAGTTAGACCCACAGTGACAGATTGTAAAGCTTGATCATACTTGGTGTCAGGGGCGGTGCTATCCCCACACACCAAAAAAAAAAAAAAAAAACACTACGTTTAATTAACCCACTAAAAACCAATCCCCACAAAAAGAAACAAAAAATTGTGGACCCCATAACCCTTCTTTACCCAACTTAACAAACAACAACAACAACAACAATAATATTAATGTTATGTATAGCTACAGTTGCAATCTCATTTTAGTCTGTATGTATTTTGAGTTTTTTTAAAATAGTATACTCATCTAATAAAGTAATGTTTTTATAAAAAATAAAATATATACTTCAATGAATTACATAAATACATTTATAAAAAAATATAAAAATTTTTTATCGAAACATATATTTCATTAATGTGAGTATAGATTCACCGTTGGATAAATTTTATTTTATAGACATATTCAATAATGTCGAGAATGAAATTATCATGTAACGATTTCAAAATATGAAATCTCGTCAATGACAATGGTAAAAGCTTATATACTGAAAATCGTTGATCTCATTTCTTTGATGATTTATTTATTATTAATGTAAGTTGTTATATTTTTTTAAAAAAAATTTATGTTTTGATAAATATATGATAATAGGAGATTTTTAAATTTTTTTTTTTTTTTTTATGATCCAATCTATAAAAATTTCTAGAACCGACACGACTTGGTGTCACTGGCTTTTATGCCTCAACAACTATGCATGATACGTGCAAAACCTAAATCTGCTTCTCCTACTTTAAAGAAAAAGCAGAATCACATTTATGAGGGTAGCTATATAGGTATAGGTTTGCATGCATGGAATAATTAACCACTACTCATCCTTTCCAATACCACAATATATATATAGTGAGTGCATTCAATGAAAGAAAAACCCTAACCGTTGGCCGATCCATGCATGCATGACACCCTCCCACCCACCCCTTCTATTAATTCATTCATCAAAATGTGAACCTCCTCATCACATGTGAAGCCTTTAAGAGCTCTGTCGGCGAATCTCCATATATAAGGACTGCTAATGGAGCTCAACAAACAGCACAACTGAAGCTAATTCAGCTTCTCATTATCTTTCTTTCTTTCTTTGTTCTTTGATCATGTGGGCTCCAATGAGGGGGGCCTTCTTGGCTCTGTTGGCTCTCAGTCTTTACTCCGCTTCAGCCGCTGCAAGCGGCGATAAGGCTGCTGTGGCCGTCGTTGGCGTCGGTGAATGTGCAGACTGCGCTAGGAAGAATGTTGAGAGTGGCCTTGCATTCAAAGGTAATAATCATAACAACTCAATTTTGTAATGTTTTTGGTTGAGATTGGATCCATTCATTGTTAGATATCATCAGTTCTTTTTTCACAGAATTCACATATTAAATATATAAGGTGTCATGTGACAGTCATTCTAACGAGAACTATCCATCACTGAATAGATCTCATCTTGTTTAATTTTGATTCACGCATTGCTACTTTTGGTGGTGCATTCGTCAAAGATTCATAACATGCATGGATTTTTATGATCTAGTCAAATCTAAATACCATCAGTTTTTGTTTGCAGAATTCGATCATGTGTGAAATATATGTGATATAACATGTGACACTCTCACTAGAACTAATCCAACAATTAATCCCATTCATGAATTGCTTCTCATGGTGTGGTGCACTCATAAAAAAAAATTCATAACATGCATGGATCTCTTTGATCTAAAATCAGGACTCCGCGTTGCCATCAACTGCAAGAAGAACAAGGGGGAGTACAAGACCAGCGCCGTCGCCGCCCTAACCAAGAAAGGGAAGTTCTCCGTGGAACTCCCAATTAGAAATCTCATCGGCGCCGACGGAACCCTCACGGGGGAGTGCTTCGCGGAGCTCCGCAGCGCCTCGAACGCGCCCTGCCCTTCCCCGAACGGCATCAAATCATCCAAGATTGTCTTAAAATCTAAAGACAAGATCAAGCTCACGTTGGAGAAGCTTGTGTTCTCAAAGAACACGTGCGCTGCAGCCTTCTGGTGGAAGTATCCTCCCTACCAATGGCACAAGCCCATCCCCAAGATCACCCTCCCTCCATTGCATCACTTCCCTATGTACCCCTTCCCTCCCAAGTCTTACCCCCCAATGTACAAGCCACCCACACCTGTGTACACACCACCCACACCTGTGTACACACCACCCACCCCTGTTTATAAGCCCCCCACCCCAGTTTACAACCCCCCCCCACCAGTCTACAAGCCACCCAGTTTACAAGCCCCCCACCCCTGTTTATAAGCCCCCCACCCCAGTTTACAAGCCACCCACACCAGAATACAAGCCCCCCACCCCAGTTTATAAGCCCCCACCCCAGTTTACAAGCCACCCACACCAGAATACAAGCCCCCCACCCCTGTTTATAAGCCCCCCACCCCAGTTTACAAGCCACCCACACCAGAATACAAGCCCCCCACCCCAGTTTACAAGCCACCCACACCAGAATACAAGCCCCCCACCCCAGTTTACAAGCCACCGACACCAGAATACAAGCCACCCACCCCAGTCTACAAGCCTCCCACCCCTGTTTACAAGCCACCCACACCAGTTTACAACCCCCCCACCCCTGTTTATAAGCCACCCACACCAGTTTACAACCCCCCCACCCCTGTTTATAAGCCTCCCACCCCTGTTTACAAGCCACCCACACCAGTTTACAACCCCCCCACCCCTGTTTATAAGCCTCCCACCCCTGTTTACAAGCCACCCACACCAGTTTACAAGCCACCAGTCTCAAACTTCCCACCCATATTCAAGAAGCCACCATGCCCACCACTACCTTACTTCAAGAAGCCATACCCACCAAAGTATAGCTTCCCTCCTCACTACGGTTGGCCTCCTCACCCCAAGACCTCTGAATCTGAAGGGGTGGTGGCATCCACCAAGGCCTAAGTGAATGAGAGCTTTTTTTAGTTTTAATTTCCTTGATTTGTGTTTTGTTTGGTGGAGTTATAAGTGTTTTGGAAGGGTTTGAAACCATTTGTTTTTGGCTTATCATGCATGTACTACTAGAATTGGGTTTGGGTTCTTTCTTTATTAGATTTGAAGTGTTTCTTTATCTTGGTTTCCCAGATGTACTATTTTATTAAATAATGATAGAATGTTCTTTATTTTCGTCTTGTCTTCTCTCATCTCGAGCAAGTACAAAAAGAGCAGAGGCCAAGCAATGCTCATATGCTTGGCTTTCATTTAAGTTGATTCATTGGGTGGTGCTATCTCCCTTCCCAGTGCATGTGATGGTGTGTGGTTTATAGCCTTCATTGTGTACTACTGCGGACGGGGATAGTTTTTATCACAATTCAGGTTTTTATTGGTAGAGCTTATTATATAGTCATTTTTATCAGAAGATTGTCTTTTTATTGGTGACATCTGAGAATCCAGCTATCCCATCCTGTAGATATTTTGATTGTTGGATCCTCTGTTCAAACGGTCCCTGTGTTGACCAATAGGGAAATTGTAAAAAAATCATTGTAATGAAAATATCATCCAATACCGAGGATTTCATCATGATCAGATCCTCATATGAAGAAAAATGTGAAGCTAAAAGCGGATGGAAACTCATTTGAAAATTTTGATTTCCATGAAACTCACATTTTTTGTTTTTTTTTTTAAATCATTTTTTTTTAATTAAAAGTTTTTTAAAAAATAATTAAACATGTTTTTCCATAACCGTTGGACTACATGTTTTGACTTTTTCATTTCTGTAATACAAAAACTTACTTAAACGGGTTTCTAAATGACCCTGAGTGGGCAGAAATGGAGACAGTAAAAAGATTTGACTGTAAATTTTACAATATGGAAAATGATATGTCAAGCTATAAGTGCGGCCCCTTTTATAGCTAGGGCTGCAACTTGAGGGTCAGGTCCACCCTGAACCTGACATATTAAATTCGATTTGTATGTGGATTGGGTTGTAAAAATCAGGTTCAGATTCAAGTTCGGGTTGATTAAAAATTCGGATTGAGTTCGAATTGATGTCCCAGACAACCTGACCCAACCCGAACCCGAACTTAATACTTAATATGAAATACAATCTGTACCGTTGATTCTCATTTGTAAATCTCCACCATTCATTACTTTACACAAACCTAATCTATCTTTCTCACAAACCCAGCCGCAACATTTAACCCGCCTCTTCTCTCTTTCTTCCTCTTCCAACCATATCCAGCCACACCATGGTCTACATGAAAATACATGCTTTCTTCCTCTTCCAGCCACATCTATCCGCAATAAAATGAAATACATGCATGCCTTATGGGATCTCTCTCTCTCTCTCTCTCTCTCTCTCTGTTATGTTTAGATGGAAAGATTATGGGGTTTTGTTGTTTGAATTTTTTTTTTTTTTGTATTCAATGTATTATATTTTTTTTTATTTTTTTGGTATTCAATGTATTATAAAATGTATTATATTATATCATTATGTTTATATGTAAATAAATGTATGATTTCTGTGTTACAAATATGATTTTCTATTTTTTTAAATCAAATTCGGGTTCTTCGAGTTGAGTCAGGCTAGGGTTGAGTGTTTTAAATTCCAGAACCCAAACCCAACCTGCTCGAGTTGCACCCCTATTCATACCCCTCACTACTTTTCTTTTTAAAAAAATAAAATAAAATACAGTTGTCCATTTGTGAAATATATTCTTAGATACACCAACATTTTTTCTTTGAAAAAATAAATATTTTTTAATTTTTCATATAATGCGCCAATGGATTATAGAGTATCACTCCAATAATAAAGTGTAGGTGGCTGGGGGGACCACTTTTGTACTACAAACATACCTGTAAAATAGATTAAATATATCAATGTTTTTTATAGTATATAGCAATGATACCAATTATGTATTTCCATGTCGTCAGGCTAAAGCCCATTTAAATCCGCGTTTGAACGGATTCTGCTATGTAAACGCCAAACGCGTATCCCAACAAGATGACAACAAAAGCAGTTTTTTCACGTTCTCTGCGTGTTATTTAATAAAAATACATGCGTCCAAGAAACATATTCGACCTACAGCTTCCAATAAAAAAATCATATCAATGATGTAGCGTCGAGTTCTCAAAATGATGAAGTTCAAGCAAATCCACAATATCAATATGTATTGATGCACAAAATTTTGGGGTGTGTATTTGGCTAATTAACAATGTTCAATATATTTGGCTGTTTAATGTTGAATTTTCAACGTGTGTTTGTTGATTATCAATATAAGTGCTGATGCACAATTTTAAAATGTGTACTTGTATTAGGTGGTTGGTTTGGTGGTGCAATAATAGAATTTGATGATTGTCTGTTCTATGCAGTTTGTTATTCAATGTAATTTATTGATTTAAGTGTTACATTTGATAGTGGAGCATCCTAAGGAGTAATATGGTTATCAAAGTACTTACAGAAAACAAGTATGTGATTTTCTGTAAGGTTCGACACTCCAATTGTCGACGTATGAAGATAATGTCGACACTTGTACTGTCGAACATGTCACATAAAACAAGTGTGTTATGTCCTGTAAGTATCAACACCCCAGGTGTCGACAAATGAAGATCCTATCGACAGTGCTATTGTCAAACATGTGACAGAAAATAAATGTTATGTTCTGTATGGATCGACAACCCAGTTGTCGAGAGATGATGATTTGGTCGACAGTTGTGTTGCCGAACATATAATAGAAAACAAATGTATTTTTATGCATAGATCGATATCACAAATGTCGATGGATGAAAATATTGTTGACAAATGTAAGGTCGAACATAGGGTGTACAGTAAAGTGGGTGAGTTTGGCTCAAATGGGGTGACTTTAGTAGGGGTGGTTTTCCTTTGATCTCGGAGTGCATAAATTCTATTAATAATGAGGTGATTTTCTCCTTGCATGAGGTGGGTTTATAACTCCCCATGCCCCCCCTTTGGGGCTCTGGCTCCGGGTTAGCATGATACATGTATTTTTCATGTATAGAAGAAATGTTATAATTTTGTATTATGTTTTGTGAGTTGAGCTTTCTCATAAAATTGGGAGGCCGCAGGTTTGAGGGAAGAGTCATATTTGTAGTCTCACTTGTTTGAAAGGGAAGAGCTTTCTCACTCATTTGTATCTCATCACACAAGGTCTGTGTATCAAAAATTAATAACAATTTAATAACAATTATCATAAGAAAGCAACTTTTATCAAACCACATAAATCTCTTTTTTCATGATTGTATACTACTTTTTGTTTTTCAATAATTTAATCAATGGGACAATATTTTTCAAAACTTTTTAAAAAATATTTTTAATCTCAGCAGGAATCTTTACACCATGTAAACGATGGAATATATGTATAAAATTGTGAACATTTGCCTTTATATTTATACGGAAATTAATATTCACATAAATTGTTTTTTTTTTTTAAATGTAAATATTTGCTATCCGATATTCATTTCTAATTATCGAATTACAAACTCCGAACATGACTGTGGAGGGGGGAGGGGGGGGGCGCCAAAGGGAAACAAAAAACAAGGAAAATATAAAAGGAGAGGAACACCATGCCCCGGATAGAAGAGGTATCTACACATAAATTGTTAAGTATGAGCTATGTCAGTTATCAATTAAAATAAAATTTTATATATTATGTACTGATTCATATTTATCAAAATCTGGATAAAATAAGAATACATATTATTCTGGCAACAAAAAAATCCACATTTTATATTAAAAAATTTGGACAATTGTCTGAAATCTGACATGCAAGGTGTGGTAAAAACAATTTCTCTATCTAGAAAACACACCATGTGTTGATTATAACCTTCAAAACTGTCTCATCCAATAGAAGTTTCATATCTGTAGGATGCTGTCTACAGGAGCATCAAAACACTACAGAATAAAATAAAAACTGCTTGCACATGCCCGCCTAAAACTAAAAGCATGTTTGTCTTGTTCAATGTAAAATGGAGACTACACTCATTGTCAGAAACTACCTCATCTTTCGGGTTCCGGTGTGGAAAGGATTCTCAGAGAAAGAACAAGAGTTGCCCTCCTCATGAGCATGGTTTGGCCTACTTTTTCTTCTTCGACTTGTTCGACAATGACTGGGCGTATGCAGTTCCCTGGAAACACAATGCAAATTACGGTAAAACGTGTAGTTCATTCAATGGCGAAATATTATTAAACAAAGGGCAAGGAAGACAATATGAAGAACTCGGTGTTTATGATTTTTTAAATCACCTCCAACCATTCATCCATAGAACGATCAGTTGTCCCCGTACCAACTTCTACCTTTTGACTCCTCTTGGTTTTCTGACAAACATAATCATAGAGCATGATTGAGAGATGAACAAAGCTTGAACTGAATGAGAGAACACTTGAATAAAATCAAGGAAACACAAGCAAAAGATTAATATAAGAAGACCAGGATTCACCCATATTGGCAGATGAAATAACATTGCGGATGTCCATTATCAAGAATATGGACTTTGAGGTCAAGGTTTATAAATTATTATCAAAACTACTATGAAATGAAGTACTAGCTCCATCATCAACCAAAACACTACCACATACTTCCCAAAAAAGAAAAAAAAAGGCAGCATACATGGATCAAGGGGATCTCCAAGAGCGGAATATTATTCCTGATTACTTCTTACTAACGCCAGTGAATTTAAGCAGATTGACAAGATCAAGATTAGAAAAACCAATTCTCAAATGCCACAATAACTCAACCGCAAGTGCTCTTACAGGCCTTAATCTACATAATCATTTACGAAGAAGTTTCTTCTCTACCACTCTTCCTATGCATAAATGGAAATCGTCCTCACAATTTTAATTGTTTGATTCCATTTTCTGAGACAAGGCAATAATACAACCAAAAGTTCACATAAGAAAGCAAACATTTAAATGAGATAGGACAAAACTCAACGAGGCTGGGAGAATAAGTTGCCCGCTTCACAAAGACGAGGCATCCATTGCAAGAGGCGGCGATCGTAGTGAGGTGATCAACACCCTTAATTCACGCATGACAAGTGATATGCTAAGAAAACCTCATAATTCAGCATGGAAAATGCTTCTATCACACAGCAGTTAAAGGCTTTTATTTTGTCCAGTCAAGTAACCATTTGGTTCAGCATGGCACATATACAGTCTTGGAGATTTCTCAATACTATCTTGAGACTGATAGCTTTCTCAACATTTACTTGCACATAAAAATAATTCAATTATAATAAATGACTCAAATATATACACGATTCAGAAAATCCTTCTTTGAATGACTTCCAAATCTTCAATATCTAGTTCACAAAACTTGTAATCCACTCTTCAGATTAAAAATATGAGACCAAGATTGCATACCAACATAACTCATATCCTCACACATAGAGACAGTATTACTATATGCTACATCTCTAAATAATATCAGTATGAAACAAGATGCAGAACATACCTTAGAAAGTTGCTGAATTTGACCGTACACCCACAATCCACAAAAAGCAAGAAGAGCAACCCCAAGCAAAAGAAGAAAAACAGACTCCATGCTAAGAAAGCCACCAGCCTCTACAACTTCAATGGTTCCATTGTAGAAGACATTCTGATATGGCTGCTGATCAATTTCATACACAATGGTACCTACAAGATCAAATGTTCCAGGCTGCACAAAAAAGCAGGCATTAGATGTATGAATGGCATGGCACATACAGTTATCAATGTTAATTCACAAAAAAAGTGACATGATACCTGCAAGAATTTGCTGACAGCAAAGATGTAAGGAAAAGTTGCCTGAGCTGAAAGTGGAACCGAGGCATTATAGAACTCCTGGAATTATATGAAACAAACGATTATCAGAAAGAAAGAAAATATGGCAGTTTCTACATCATTTTAATAGCATGACTTATGCAATGCAATCTTATGACCAAGAAAGCTAGTCCCCGATCCCAAGATCCAGTTCATTTTTGGGCCATGACGTTGTGAGAATGGTACAATTGAAGCACACAAGGGGATTCCAAGGTTCCACAACATCAGCTCCATCTGTTTTCTTTTTTTTTTTGGATGGGGGGGGTCCCACTATTGTTCAGGTTAAACCAGCAAACAGTGTAACAGTACAGAAAGATGATTCTAACAGAGTTAACATGGCAGCTCCAAGGAATAGGCCATCCTACAACCCATTCCATGGTCTTTTGCACCATTAACAGCAATGTCACACCAACTCCAATACACTGAGAGTGGCATCACCATTGATTGTCATTAGGAGAATCAAGAGCACCACCCTCAACAAACATCAGCATAGCATCTCCATGGACACCAGATGGACACAAAAAAAGGAGAAAAAAGGCACAAAAAACTGTAAGGGAAATCGTAGCTAATTGAATACTATGAAGATCAAATTTATTGTAGGTTTCCTTGCATGGATTATATCATGCAAAATTACATAGATTATATCATGCAAAAATTTTCCTTGCTTATCAATGTCCTGATACTTAGTATATAGATAAGGTGAAGAAACTTTCAGATGGTAAAACTTAGTGCAAAATAGCCCGAGAAAAAGAACTGAACTCACCGATTTGTAATTTTCACCTTGAGAGCTAAACAAATTACAGAACCTGATGAGTAAGGTGAAGAGATGCAAGACAAATATTCCAAACAGACAGACTCTATGCAACAATGGCTCAAGAAAAATGAGGATTTCTGATGAGTGATGACTATGCTCAAGGTGTTCATTGTTGGTTGGAGGAACAGGGGGTCAAGAACATAATCTGCGGACGTCTGAACTGACCTTATTCCTATTCAGTAATCTACAAGCCAAGACATCTGAGCACCTCTAATTAGACTAGAGTTTTTTTTATTTTCAGCATATGTTCGTAACCCTCACGGCCTCACCTCAGACATAATTGACCTAGTGTGTCCATCTGTATTTTTAAGGTTGACTGGATATTTTAGAACAGAGTGAAAGAATTTTCCATCCATCAGATTTCACCTACTCCAGATGATTAATGAGAATTCAATGAAAATTATGTTCAGATATTGATGGAAAAATTCAGTAAGAAGGATAAGAAAGGCAAAATAAAATGTTATCAATTACAAGAGAAATGATACAATCACACAATCAATCAATTTCAAGTGATTTATGACACAAGCTACATGTACAGCATAAACTAAGTGACCCATAATTCTTATTTAGGGAGATATCCAAGAGGTTTCTTGCTCATAGAGGTTCTGTACATGGGAAGAAAATACGAGACAGGATTAAGGGATACAGGAGGAAGTCACACTCCCTTCACTCAACATGTCGCATCTAATTCAAGAAAATCTACCATATTTAATGTGGAAACGCTTGTCCCAGTAGACTTTACTACTCAAGAAAATGAAGAACAAACTAGACAAATTGACACACCAGGATGCTAATCTGTAACACACATATCCATCAAACCTGAGGAAGAAGTCATCATACTAGGGATCAGATATAGAACTTTTCAACTGCGCTCATAAACCTTTTCACTACCTTTATTTTTGATAATTTTTACTGAGTCCACAAACTGAATGCAACCCACATACATGGCCTTCCGAACTCACCCGCCACTGACAATATTAACCAAGTAGTGATGCCACACATTGAAGAAAATATTCGTCTTAGCGTGGAACTCTAACTAGCAATATGGAATTTTCATAAAAAAATAGATTAGTTGGAAGTATATTGCCAGCAAGAAGCAATTGGCAAAACAATACTTGCAATATAAGCATCTAAAGGTATGTAAATCATGCTTACCTGGACAGTAAGATTTTGGACAAGATAGTGATGATCAAAAGGCAGATGAAGGGTGGCCCTTAATGCAATGATGTTCAATGGCGACTCTCCTGTTTTTCCATTCAACAATAACCCATATAAATGATATTGATGATTGGAGCAAGAAACAATGGATGATCACTGAGGAAAACAAAGTGGAAGAAAAAAGGATAAACAAGTATGTCCGAAGGAAACACCTCTCACATTTTGAAACAAACATTATACATATGTGCATATAAATGTTCCCCATGCAATCAATGCCATTAGCCAATAGCATCTAACAGATAGGAAAAGATAATAAATAGATCTAACTCAACTATATCAATAATCACAGAGTAAAATTAAGAACACAAGGATAAAGTAAATTGATTCCCTTCTGATTAAAGTTGAACTAATCAAACAAAAATTGGAACACTGCATTATCAATTCAACTATCAACAGCACACCCACCCTCATTATTCATTCCAACAAGTAGCTCGGTCTCTTCTCCTGCTGTCACGACTGCATCCACAGAAAGCCATATATTATTATGATGAAAAATAATTAATTCGGTAAAAAAAATGTATTCATTAGTAAATGTTAACATACCACGTGCTGCATTTTTAGGGAAGATGCAAACTGTATCTATTCCAGGTGCTGGACTGAAGGCACCATCACCAATATCTTGGAAATCATCACCGACTATCCCAAGATCACCGTCAGCGGGTTCAGCTACCTCCACATCGGGGTCCGCTTGACATCTAACAACTACTCAACAAAAATTGTATTAGCAAGGCCGTATATTTTTGCAGGAATGCATTTTGACATAAAATACACATGTGGAATATGTGATATATCATGATCTCACAAACTTCAAGTACTGAAAGAAAAAAAAAACCCTAAAAAGGCAAAACGAGTAAAAAAGACGACTATTTGTTCGAACAAATTTTGAAATCTGACCTACAGCAAATTGAGACAATTTAAATCACCACAAATGTTGTGTAAACGATATCCTGATACAATAAACAAGGATCACAAACGACGGCAAGGTTTCTGGTTCACCGAGCAAAAATTCGAATTAATCGATCACTGATGATCAAGGATCCAAGACCGCAACAAACGGTTCTTCGATCGATCGAGATTTATACGAATAGAGACGGATTCACACGCAAATACGAACAGATCTATAAGGAAAGCAAACAATTAAATGATCAGATCTGGTGAAGACCGAAACCTCGGACGAAGGGGGAGGCGACGAGGAAGAGGAACGCGAAGAAGAGGAGGGAAGCCCTGGTTCTCGCCATCGATGGAGGTGGTGGAGGCGATGCACGAAAAGCTGCTTATTCTGAATCGCAGAAGCTTTTTAATTTTGATGAAGGACCGAAGCTCCTCGAAAGAAGTGGCGCTTGACAATTGGGGTTTGCATGCGTGGACTATGCGGACAATGATGAGACCCGCTGGAGAGGGTTTTGAAGATCACGATTTGATCGGACGGCTGTGATACGCTAAGGGGTTTTCAGAGTCCCGTTAACCAGAACCGTTGATTTGATGAGTTTTGTCAAATGGCTCGAGGCTTAATCTTAAGAATGGAAACCCAAGAGTCATACCACCCAAAATCTCACTGCCTGCCAAAATAAAAAATAAAAAATAAAAAAAACTCATTGAAATATTTACTCACATTAACGAATTATATATTTTTATTAAAAAATTTCATAATTTTCATAAATACAACCATGCAATTAATTAAAATATATGTTTCATTTTTTATAAAAACATGTAACTCATTAGATAAGATAAACCATTTTTAAAAAATTCAAAACACGTTATAGGATGAAATTAAGGTTCTACATAACATTGTCCAGAAAGATTATGATGCTCCCAACGGATATGCCAGTCGTTAGTCAATGATCAAAAGTGGTTGATCAGAACACATAAAACCAATCTTTAGATATGTCAAATATACCAAATAACAAGCGGTTGTCAGTTGTTCCCGGTTCCTCGAACAAGAAATAACATAGCATGATAATTCTACTGACCTTATAGTTTAGACCCCATTACATCCACATCAACTGTTCAGAAATCAGAATTGTGGGCTTCCAAATAACAAGTAAAAAAAGTCACAAGTTTTTCACAACCAATTAGCTAATTATGTATTTCAAGAGAAAGCACAACATGGTTTCTCCATCACACGAATCTTAAGGCCCAACACGAATCTGAAGGCCCAAGTCTCCAGATTGTAGCCATTGCTTCTGAGACAGGACATCCTCCACAAAATCACCATAAAAAATCAAGCTGCAAGTCTTTGATCAGCTGTGTAGTCTAATCGCCATGGATGGTGTACCGCTCCCACTTCTTGGTTTGATCGTATATCTGAGGCAAGAAGAATAAGACAGTGATATGATCAGCTAAAATTTGGACGGGCTGAAAAGAGATGCAAATATGTGCAGGGAGTCCAAGATGACTTGAGATTCACCATTTGGGACAAAACAGACACAAAGTGACAAAAGAGATTCAATTTATAGCCAATCTATTGCCTGATAGCCCACATGAGATGGCTCCTCAGCTAGAGGCATGGGTTTTACTCCCATAGGGCCCGAGTTAGAATTCCCCCCAGGCTTTCATAGTGCATAGAGTTTATGGGCAATTATGTGAACTTCAATTTTGCCTAAATCTTGTTGGGGTTTCTCGTCACAGAAAGACTATTGACTGATGCATGTCCGCATGCAAAACAGTGCACACATATATGTGAAAACGCATGTGTGTTTATACATCATATATATGGAGAGAGAGAGAGAGAGAGAGAGAGACCTCCCATCTTGAAGCAGGGAATATATGCTTGTTCTTCTCATACCAATGTCTCTCCACCACCTTCCCAGCATGCGACTGAAAACATACACAATGAGAAATACAAACATCAGAGACATTCTTACTGGACACCAAGTGACCAAGACATCAGATGATCAGACCTCAACCAGGAAGAGGAGAAAAGATGAGAGGGAAAAAGAGAACATGCGTATTACGATAAATTATGCTACTAAATACATAACGATACTAGTAGATGCAGTATCAAGAGTTTGATTCTTAAGTTTTTAGCTATGCCCATCCATTCGGAAACATTCTGTAGAATAGCTAAATTGACAAGCTTGATCTTATAAAAAAAAATGTACATTCCTAAATCAAAACATTTAAATGGTTCTAAGCCATGTAGTTCTTACGAAGTGAAAAAATTCTACTTTTTTTCATTTGTTTCTACTTTCTAGTAGCCAAATCACAGGAGTAAAATTTCTGAAAAGGAAGTACCTAGTATAGTATAATGAATGATTCCTAAGTGATGATTTACGTGAATTTAAAAATCATCCACTTTTGCTTTTCAAGTTGTTTAAAATCATCCAAGGCAGCTAGTGGAATGGAAAATTCTGCTCATTGGCCGATTGGTCAGTAGAGTAGCTCATTATTGTGCAAGATTACTAGCTTTTCAAAGAATCCTACTTTTTTTTTTGCGCTGTTTCATTCATATTATGAAAGGGGTTCAAATATAGTGTCAATTGAAGAAATTTATCATAGCACACAGACAACAGTTTCTCATAGGAGAGCAGCTGGCTGGATGAAGTTGATGTGTAACTCAGAGATGTACACAAGTGTACCAAAGAAATTCAGCACCCATACTAATATAGCCTATTTGCAAAGTTTGGATTCAGTCCCATGTACACCACAATTTCCTATCTGAGATCGTAGGCAAAGTATGTTTATTGCCCCACATATCCTTCCTGACAAGTAACAATCACCATCTAAATTTACTTAGGGCCTCCTCTCCCTCTCTTTTAAATTTTCATTTATAATAATTTGTTCTCCTCTTCTCACAAGTCCATTGGATAGAAACAATTTACATGTCCAAATCACACAAGACAAAAATTTCGACTATTTATCTCCTATACAGATTATTCCGCATCTTTTTTTTATGAACGATGATGTCATCAGTTTTATTAATTGGAAACTACCAGAAGTAACAAAAGCAAAGGAAAACCAAGGGGGGATTGATAATAAACGCATTGATGCATAGGGAATCCCCAACTTAGAGCCTACAAAGAGTGGCCCTTCGGCTAGAGGCGCAGGAATGCTCCCCAAAGGTCTCAAATTCAAAGATCCTCCCCCTACCAGGTGGACAGGGTTTGTGGGCTACTCTGTGCAAATCTTGCTACACATCCACATTTACAAGGCACACAATCAAGAGCCCTTCAGATTTTGGGATATTCCATTGTAGTCAATTTATATTGTTCAATGCACCATCATGCATTAAAGGACTGCAATCAAATTAAATTCTGAGATAATCAATTGGCAAGTTATAATGTGCTTGCATATTATATATCATCAAAATCTGTGATGTATGCATTATATTCTTCCTAAATAAAAAAATGTATAACAAACATGATGGGGTAAATTTTCTCAGAAAAAAAAAAACTGAAAAGAGAATTCTCTCAAGGAAAGGAACATAGACATTGTACCTCATCTTTCTCTATCGTGGCATCAGCAATGGTTCGTACATCTTCATGGACATCAAAATGGAAAAGCTGCATATCACCAACAAAATAGTAAAACACACCAATACAGCAGTAGGGCACACGCACACAAACTGGAAAAAAAATGCTCTAATACAGAGACTTACAGGTCCACTTTTGCCCCGCGCTTTGTTGATGATTAACTCATAAAAACTGTGTTGCTGATCAGCATATGGAGATAAGAAGAAAATCTGTGAATAAGTTCTGATAAAGCCATAAAGGGCAGCATCAAAGTTACCAAGTTTAGAATTTAAACTCACATGCGGAATGATGAGATCTTCTTTAACATAGAGCAAGTTCTCTACTGATGTTGTCCGGATCTCTCGAAACTCTGGTGCCAGTTGCTGCTGAACAGCTCTCAGAAACTCACCAATTGAATCACCTTTCCGGACCTGAATGTTACAATAGAGGTATTAGTTCAGATGAGAATTATGATGTGAAAAAGAAAAGGCATAAATAAGAAAAAGGGTTTTTATAAACCTGGATGACCCTCCTATGGCCTGTTCCATCCCAGTAGCTGTACGTAATCTCAAGGGGCTCATCTGAAAGCCAACAATTAACATCTAAGTACAGTGTATAATAACCATCTCCTTGTACATTACAGTATAACGAGAAATTTACTTCGGATCTGTTCTTGTTCACGTTGCCATTGCCTTGCCAATCTTTCACGCTCAGCTTGTTCTTCTGCTTCCCGCTCACTGCAAAATCACCCTTGCAGCCCGGCACATAGATTAAAGCACAAGAAAAAATAATTATACAAAAACTTGATTTTCTGTCCAAGTTTAACTGACAATCAGGTGGAAAGAAATGTCATACCTGTCTGGCAAAAAACTTGTTTCCACTGTTGGATCCTTGCCAAGTTTCCCATTGATAAATTTACTTGATTCTTGAGTTCATTTACAAAGCAGGAATAGATACAGATACATTAGACAAAGAAGTGGCTAACACTCATCTAACTGCCAAGTCTCAAAAACATATAACTGAATGACATATTATTATCTGGAGATACTAAATAACAAAATCCACTATCGAGAGAGAAGCAGGTAAGAAAAAAAAAGGGATAACAAGCTCGAAACAATATACCATTGTGGTTAAAAGTAAATTGACTTATGTAAGTTATCATCTCTGTAAATACTACACCTACTATCAATCTTTAAGGCAACAAATACATTTCATTGAATATACAATAAGCTCCAAAAATTATGTCATTTTCTTCAACATTCAGCCAACCGCCACTAAATGATCATTATTTCTTGCATTTTTTCCTGAGGACCCCCACCTAAATCCTCTTTCTCTCTAATTCACTTGATACAACTATTTACACACCAACTCGTACCTCATCACTCTAAAATAATGGCTATAGCAAAGTATAAACAATGGACAATCCAGAGCTTTGATACAATCTTAATTTTGTATAATCTGGAAGCACATTCCTTTTCCTGATGTTTTAATGATTAAGGCATGACTAAGGTCCAAAACTGCATATGACAGGTTAAACTCTCAAACGCAACTAACAAAATGTAATTTGAAAATATATATTCTTATACAAAAACACTTGATGAGTAAGTTAAATGAATATTTGGAAAATAATGAAAACTGTCACGAACGTTATTTATTACAAAATGCTTATTTCTTCACTTTTAGCATTATTGGATAGTCATTGAATCTAAGTTAGGTTCAGTGGCCTGTCACTCACTATACCGTGATGCTCAATTTTGCTGCTCCATCTCATTCATTCCTTTCACAAACAAATCCAAATTAGTTAAATAAAAAAGGGCTTGCTTTTGCTTTCATTTTGTGCCATAGAGGTAGTCTTGGCAATATATATTGTAGGTAATAGCAGTTACAATCTCAGTCTCAAATGACAAGAGAACAGGAGAAGGGGAAATGGGCCAATGATGGCAATGTCACTTGTGTTCTTTGTGAGTTGTAAGAAGAAATCCAGGATTGACATGTGATGACCAGGTACTTAAAGATTATCTTAAGATACTAAAGTTATTGGTTTATCATGTACATGTGCCATTATGATGGTAATCCACCATAATGAAAGACCAAAGCACTCTAACATAGTTCAATATACTCCTAATGAACATGAGAAACCACCTATATCATAAACGTTAATATAAAAAAATTTCTAAACACATTTTCAAGCACGTATCACAACCCACAAGACATCCAACAAGAAATTTAAAAATATCGGAAAATTCACCATTGCCAGACCCTTCTTCTTCACTCCCATCCTCAATCTCATCAGCAAAAGACAGCCGCGAATTACCCCTTGTCTTCCGCTTCTTTCGCTTCTGCAACAGGAGCTCTTCCTCCCTAAAACCCAAATCAATGTATAAATAAACATGCATCCTAAACATCAAAACAATTCAACCAATTAATCAACCTCTCCACTCACTCTTGCTGCAACTTCTGAAGCTTCTCCTTCTCCTCCTCTTCGATCTTGTTCCTTATATTAACCCTCTATACGCGCGCACACAAACCGAAACCCTAATTCAGTCCCTAAACATAAGGAGATCAAAACAACCAAAAAATTTTAACTAAAAAAATCACCTTTTCGACGTACTGCTCTCTTGTGACTAGACCAACGGTTTCCTTCTTGAAAGCAGTCTCCAAAATCTGGAAAAAAAACCAAAGAAACAAATAAACACGAATAAAAACAAATCAAAGACAACAAAAACCTAGCGTTCGATTGTCGTGATGACGATGATTGAAAGGGGAGGGGGGTTAGGGAGTGCCTCGGAGGTTCCGGAGCCGAACTGGAGGAGGCCGGACTGGGACTTAGAGGAGGCGGACTTGTTCTTCAGCTCCTGGATCTTGCGTCTCTCCGATTCTCTCTGCTTCTCCAGTCTCCTTATACGTACCGCGTCCTGCGCCGTCCCCACGTACCCGTCGCCCATCCCCGCCATGTCTCTCGCTCGTTCGCTCGCGCAGAGAGGATACTTTTCGCGGTGGAACGGGTGTTCTTGTATCGCGTTTTGGGAGAGGCGGAGGCGGATCTGTTGATTTTTGGGATGTTTTCGGTCGGTTTGAAGGGGCCGGGTGGCCCGGGTCAACCTGGCCTGGATGGGCCAATGGGCTAACACTCAGCCGTTTTGTCGAGCGTTAATGTAATCATTTCCCAGGGCTGCGGGCTACACAGGGCACTGGACATATAATTTCCTAGCGTTAACACGGTGATATCAGTCTATACGAAAAATGATATTTTTATGTCTATCTGAAAACACGTGTAAAAAATATGATTTTGAATAAAGTTGCTTAAATAGAATTGATTCTTTAAAAGCAGATTTTTTTTTATTTTTTTAAAATCATTTTTTTTTCACTAAAAACTGAAAGTAATTTTTTAATTAAGCTGGCTTTTTATAATGCATTTGACAACATTTTTGAGCTTTCTGTTTAATTAAAAACGGAATCGCTTTATTTAAGTGGAACCAAATGGGGTCTTAGTCTTTTGTGTTGCCCCAATTGCAGTCAACACCGATTTTTTTAGAAAAAAAATTATACAATCTCCCATTGGATTACATACTGTTATATGAAATTAAATATATACTGAGATATATTATTATATTTTTTTTCACGTTGAAACAATGATAAAAATGAAATTGTATCATATACTATGATAGAACCCCATACACTATGAATAACACAGTATTTACTATGTTATAGTAATGTATGAGGCTGCAAAATGAATTGTAAAATAGACTGAGTGTATTAACGCTCCAGTTTATACATTTCACTTATCCAAAAAAAAATTAAAATATATTTTTTTAGATAAAATGTATATACTGATTATCTAGATATATATACTTTTTCTAATAATACATACTTCACATATTATTTTTCCATAGCAAAATGGTTGCATGCGGGATTAGATGTATTATTTTTCTATAGCAAAAAAATATATGTTCAACCTCTTTTACAGCTTTGCAACTCATTGACTTTTTTTTTTTTTGAATTATATATTTTACTAGAAAATGCGTACAATTTTTTTTTCAACCCAGATTCCAATTCGCAGATGTTTTGATTTTTATAAAAATATAATAATACATTATCTAATAAGGTACATATTTATATAAGAAAAAATTCATATAACCCCCTATGTGAATTGCAAATTTATACAGGGAAAAGTGAAGGGGTTACGGGAATTTATGGGGTTATTTGAATTTTTTTTTATTTATATAAAAAATGAAATATATAATCTTGTGGGAAGTGATTTCCGATCTTCCTCCGCTAGGCCAGATCTTTAAAGTAGTCTGGGCTTCGATTAAGGATCCGAGAAAAAGCACGTGCAGCCTCCCTTCACGGTTTTTAAGGTCTCGTCGGCGAGTCTTCAAACTCCGTCTCCTGCTTTGGTCACCTGCGACTCACACCAGCGTGGTGCCGGTTAACACCTCTCCGACGCTCAAGTCAGTTATTACAGTTTTAATGAAAGCCTACTCGAGTCTTAGAGAGTTCTAGCAAGAGGGGGTGTAAGTATGTGTTTTTTCATATCTCCTGGGAAAGACGATATTTCCCATTTTATACTCGAAGAGGGCGTGCCGACCTCGCTCTTGGGGGATTGGGGTTATCATTAATATGGACGAAGCCTCCAGGTGGCATTGGGATCGGCTGCTATGTGTGATCTCGTGGTGTAACCGACTCCCAACAACTGTCTGCCACCGCAGTGTCAAGAGATATTCCCTGCGCTTTCTGTTATCTTCTTGAGGTGGACGTATAAGCTTATTTCCTCTGTCAACCTGGACTCCGTGGTCAGGCTTTGCCTAGGTGGACGAGGCTACAACGACTGGTTGCCCTAGTCAAGTCAGATAGAAGTCAGGTCGGGCAGTTGCCTTGTCTTTTGGTCATTCTATTCCAATCGGATGCCCAACCAGCTCTGCATGGGTCCATTCTGATGGGTGACTCTACCTCATCCTTTGGACACAGTGGGCCAGATAATCGCCTCCCTTTCATGGGCCTTCTAATCGGGTAGCCCTGTGAATCAGCGCGGCCTTGCGAATAAGCCCACCCCACAATCTTATTCTTATTCGGTTCTGGTCCTCCTGCATATCTTTATTCCTAATTCAGCTAAGTGCGGATTTGGTCTTCAACAACTCTAATGAATTGCGATAATCCATTTATAAAATTATGATATTTTTTTTAATGAGGTATATACCTCATTAAAGTGAATGTATAACGATATCAAGATATGGTATTGTAACTTGGGCCGTAAAAAAGAATGTATGTGATGCTCAGTTTACTAATGTATTACATTATTAGGAAAAATAAAATACTCTCAATTGAATGTATATTTTTATGTGTTTTAAAATGTAATGTATAGATATATATTACAGCTACAATTTTAGTTGTCATGTCACTGATGTAATATATAAATTTTTTTAATTTGATGTATATATTTCATTACATTAGTAAACATTATTGTAAAAAATATAAAAAGAATCTCAATTTTTCAAATATTTATTTCTTTATATAAAATGAAATAAAAATGAATGTAAAAGGTCATGAGAATGGTCGAGTGCAACATTTTTTTAAAATTTATTAAAACTTGTTATGTTTTCATGATTATATTTCATTATTTCTTCTAATCTTGCAATAACTAAAGTTTATTTGTTTGAGCTCATCTAAAAAAAAAAAACTGTGGATTTATGTGGTTGGAAACCCTGGTGTTTTAAAAACACTTTATGTGATGCAGGTGGGATATCACATTCCTCCATCTGCTTTATTTTTATTTTTATTTTATGGACGATATTTTGGGTGAGGATCACATGTGATTGCAAGCCCTTAAGGCCCTTAAGGCAAGTTATCCTGTCCACGTTTTACCAAAAAAAAAAAAAAAAAGTTATCCTGTCCACGTGTAATATGGTTGATCTTTTTTAATTAGATTAAGACGTGCATTCATGTCCCTGCCAAACATTGATAATCCTATAGTGATTGTTAAGCTGGACAAACATACAAGAACTTAAAAACTCATAAAAATCCACTTACATCCTTATTGTAAATAAAGGTTAATCCTAATACAACCTATCCAGGTTAATCCAAACTTATACTAAATTATCCCTAACTTTTTTACCCTTCCAAACAATGCCACTCTAGAAAGAAATAAAAAATTTCTACATAGGTAATTTGATCTTTTACGTAGATTAATTTATTTTTATGATAGTTTATAATTGTAATGTCTACACAATTACACGGGATGATATATTTTGAAAATATTTCATCAAGTTTAGATAGAAATTTAATCCAGCAATGATAATTGGATTTTGTGAGTTTTAAAAGACTTATTCATCTGTTCCAATTTTAATAAGGATTTATATAGGATTACTTATGTTTTGTAAGTTTTAGATTTTACAATAATTATCAGAATTTATTATTATAAATAAAAAAATAATTTCTAACGCAAATCATTATCCCCCGAACCTACTAATTCTTAACACAATTGAATTGTGGCGGTTTTATGAGAATGGACTATAGAATGTTTTAATCAAATAGTTCCTACTTCCTAGTGAGGTGGAAGAGGTGCATTGTACTTGATGGATTGACCCAGGATCAATCCCCGTGTAGATCCACACGTGGGAAGTTTGAACTTATCTCTTGTTTGGGTCTGAGCTATGTGCCGTAGTGCAAGTCTACCCCTTGTGGTCCTTGTTACAAAAAAAATATTTAAAAAATTAAGATTTTTAATTTCGTTTCATTCTATAAATGGGATGAGACAAGACAAGTTTGTGTTCTTTAAAAATTCATTGGGACAGGTTTGGAATGGAATTTTTCAACCTGTCACGAGTTTGTGATGAGATTTTATTAACGGATGTGGGATTGAGATTAACCCAACACATCCCAACCCGTCCGTTACCATCCCTATGCAAGTCCCTTCATATAAGTCCCTTCATATCAAATTAACAGTGCCTAAAAGGACCCCCCTTAACCACTGCCAAGAGAAGCCGACTATAAGGATCCATTATTTAGACAGTTTTTAATTGCACGATTGTTTATTCAATTGTGCAACCAAATAATTTTACTGTAGCAGCTTAATTTATACAGATTTTAGACAAACAATACTCAAAAGTTGTGATTTCTAAGAACTTGTGGAGATGAACTTACTGTAGAATCAATTTTAAAATCAAGATTATCGTAGAATCAATTTTATAATTGCGCAACCTTTCTCACCCCTCAAAGTAGATATTTTGCACTGAGATAGGATTTTCAATAGAAGAATTTTAACAAATTGAATTTTACTATAAGTAGATGCATACATAAAAAAATCTCTATTATTTATTAATTAAAATTTAGATGATATGTCACATTTCAACAACAGATAATTTCAAAAATAAAAACTTTACCCAAAGACTTGCCGGCTGCCAGCATTGTGTGACCAAATACCTACCCACCAAAATTTTCCAATAGTCCCTCGTCGCTCTCACCGAACCCGATAAAGAAACACAAAACTCACAAAGACATACATATAGACAGAGATATCTGGACCTCGTATTTTCAGCACCCGAAAGAGGAGGCGTTGGAGGAGGAGAGATGGCTGCGGCGGCGACGGCGGTGGCGGTAACCACTCCTCTCCCTTCGGCGACTCAACGCTCCAACAGACCCGGATCGATGACGACGACCCTCTCATCCTCAAATTCCGCCATCTTTTCTTCCGGATTCTCATCGAACCCTAATCTCCGTATCTCCTCCTCTCAACGGAGATCCCGTACCGTCTTCGCCATGGCCGGATCCGGAAAGGTCTGTCCTTGTTAGGGTTTTCGATTCGGGTTTTGGGAGTGGATTTGGTTTCTCGAGTTGATGGTGGTGTCGGGTTCTTGCGATTTCGTTGAATTTTTTTTTTTTTTTTAATGCGTGTGATATTGTTTGTTTAGTCATTTTCAATAATTTGTGTTTTTTTTTTTTGGTTGCAGTTTTTCGTCGGAGGGAACTGGAAGTGTGTAAGTATTTCTTGCACCTGTAGTTTCTCATTTTCTTTGCTTCTTTCTTTGGTCTTAACAACCGTGTCACATTCATAGTTTCCATTTTTGAGCAAGAAATTGTGCCAAAAATGGCATTTTTATTTTAAAAGAGGAATGTTTGAGTCCAAAAAGAAAAATTTGCGGTCTGTTCGAACAAAAATCTGCTGTTAGAATCCCTCGTGGGTGGTGACACACTCTCTCGAGGTGCATTCTCGGATTCAGACACCACGCATGGCTGTTTTTCATGTGTCAGTTTACATGTTGAATTACTTATTTGAGCACAAAATCATGAATCTGAAGTGAAGAAGTATGATCAGTTATCCAACAACCCCCCCCCCCCCCCCCCCCAAACAAAAAAGACAATGGCACCCCTGATGACATATTTTATTGTATGTCTTACATGGGTATTTTTAATTTAGCCTTAATTGAAATTCATGTTCGTATATTTACTGATGTGTAACTGTAAAATCCAGAAATTATCTGATGCATTTGGACCATGCCAAACGAGAATACAAAATATCATATCGATATAGGCCCTTATGGTAGGGCATGAAGATGATATGCAGATGCTGCCGAACCTATCCTGGGAATTCAGGGTTTGAAGAAATGATGATAAAAGGGAACAGCTTTCAGCTAATTGCATTTGGTTATATAGTGAAACTGAGTGTTGGGCAGGTTTTCACATGCATGTTCACTGAAACCTAGCTCTTCATTTACTGCCCATGGTATGTGTGCAATTGCATTTGCAAAAGTGAGGCAATTATTTACATGTGATTGATCAGGCTGTGTATATTCTGAACAGTGATGGAGTACCTAACTAAACTATGACATAATTAGATTCACAAAGAAAAAGTCCAGTGTCATATGGACCCTGTTGGCCAACCATAATATAGATTCGAGTCAATCGAGAACCTGCTAATGTATTTCACTTGTTCGGGAGAAGGTTACTGGAACCTTTTCACATCAAGACTGTCACTATAAGATCTTGTACTCTTAGGAGCTGGATATTGAATTCACTATATGCTAGTTTCATAGGGTCGGCATATAAGGCACAAACATTCTCAGTGTGTCATCTGGATCTAAGAACATGGATAATACAATTTGCTATCTCCTTTTACTGATTTGACCAACCAAGCATATGGATTCTTTTATCCTACTCTCAAATCAGTGCTAGAAGAAAGTTTACCCTTTTTCCATATGCCACTGCGTCTTTATATCTAAGTCAATTGAAGTTTCTATTTTACGTGTGCCTCTTCTGTACTCTCTTAGCAGCCTTCATATTTTTCATTTTTCAGTTTCCTTCCTCTTTCCCTTTTCTGCATTTATAGTTGTACTTATTTGTCTTAATATCTTTTTTTTTTTTTTTTTTCATTTGTCATAGAATGGGACAAAAGAATCTATTAGCAAGCTTATTTCTGAATTGAACAGTGCAAAGATGGAGTCTGATGTTGGTAAGTAAACTTGTCTGCCCATTGAGTTAATGAAGGTATGATAAAAATGAATGTATAACAATATTTTCTTGGGATGGGCTGTATGTGGTCCAGTGTTACGCTTCCTACATAGACATGCCTACACTGTGGTTTAGAACTATACTGTCATGTGTCATGGTGCAGGGTATAATTTGTTATATTAAATGTTCTTAAACTAAGAGTCAAACAATGTTCTTGCCATCATTAACTTCTTGTGCTAGTGAAAGATCTTACGGAGTTTTTGTAGTTAATTTTTTCATCTCATTACCATGGAGCAGATGTTGTTGTAGCACCCCCGTATGTCTACATTGAGCAAGTAAGGAATGCATTGACTGATCGTGTTGAGATATCTGCTCAGAATTCGTGGGTTGGAAAGGGTGGGGCTTTCACTGGGGAAATCAGGTTAATTTCTGCTTCTGCTCAAGGCTTACAACAATATATGTATCATTTTTTTATTCTTTGTGCTCTTTTAATTATTATGGCATAGATATTGTTAGTTAATTTTCATGTTAGTTCCTGATTAGTGGTTAGTTGCAGTACAATTTTGATTTTTAATGCACTGAAATTCATGTCCAGATGTCTGGTATGTAAATTCTCTGCACTTACATATTTCCTTGGTAATATTTCAATTTTCACCTTCCATAGAACACATTTTTCGGTTATGATATTCATGCATGCATGCTTGAGCTGAGAACCACTAATAGGAACTTCACAGCTGTGATATGTTTAATGCCTGTATCTATAGCAAGCATTACCCGTCGCTATGTGAATTAATCATTTGTCTTTCTAGAAGTTTCCTGGCATAAACTTTTTATCTGATAAATTCCACCCATGCTTCTGCCATTTCAGGTTCTCGAGTAACAATCATCTTCTTCTATCTAGATCTCTATAGCTCACTTCAGTCAACATTTTCATGATGTGAATTAATCATTTGTCTTTTTAGAAGTTTCCTGGCATAAACCCTTTATCTCATAAATTCCGCCCATGCTGCTGCCATTTCAGGTTCTCAAGTAACGATCATCTTCTTCCATCTAAATCTCTATAGCTCACTTCAGTCAACATTTTCATGATGTGAATTAATCATTTGTTTTTTTAGAAGTTTCCTGGCATAAACCCTTTATCTGATAAATTCCGCCCATGCTGCTGCCATTTCAGGTTCTCGAGTAACGATCATCTTCTTCTATCTGGATCTCTATAGCTCACTTCAGTCAACATTTTCATGATGAGATTTTAAAATGATCCATCCAATCAACCTATTTCTCTTGTATTCCATTTGTGTGCTATTTCCTTGGCCATTCTCTTTTGATTTTATGACTATTGTAACAATATTTTTTTGCATTTATTTCTGAGCAGATTACTTATTGGGTCTTGAATAGTCACAGGATCTCTCATTTTGCATCTCCTAATCTGCAGTGTGGAGCAATTGAAAGATATTGGGTGCAAGTGGGTTATTCTTGGGCATTCTGAGCGAAGACATATTATTGGTGAAGATAATGAGGTGATAGTTTTCTAAATTTTGTGGGATTTCTCTTTGGATGAATCATCTTACTTTCCTAAAAGTACTAAGCTGCAGATTACAATCTTATTTTCAAATTCTGGATTTAACTGAAATCATCAATCTGCAGTTCATTGGGAAGAAATCTGCCTACGCCTTGGGCCAGAAACTCAAGGTTATTGCCTGTATAGGTGAAAAGTTGGAAGAAAGAGAAGCTGGCAAAACTTTTGATGTTTGTTTCCAGCAGATGAAAGCATTTGCAGGTTGACTTTTTTTTCTTTTACCTTTTAATGGAAGTTTTGTGATTGAATTGATGGTAAATGGATTTGCTGAATGTTCAGATTCTGGATATGTTCTACGCAGATAATGTGCCCAGTTGGGATGATGTTGTCATTGCTTATGAGCCTGTATGGGCTATTGGAACGGGTAAAGTGGCCACCCCTGAGCAGGCTCAAGAGGTGCATGTTGCTGTTCGTGATTGGCTTAAAAAGAATGTGTCAAGTGAAGTTGCTTCAAAAACAAGAATCATATATGGAGGTATACTATATTGCCTACAACTTTATGTTTGAGACTTGTGGAACTGTAAAGCGTTTTTGAACTCTTGATGTGCCATCATCTCATATGTTATACATGAAGCACTACATGATGTTTAATTTGAGTTATCTATAATTTGCAACTCATCCAAGCCTCTCATAAACAGAGCGATAAAGAAGGTTTTGTCCCAGTATGCTGAACTCAACTTTCAATTATACTCTTGTATGAAAATCCTATATTGTAACTTTCAATTAATTGTATAAACACTCGCTGAAGTAACAATCATCACAATCAATTCGCTCAACTGGAAATTGAAGGATTCTTTAACATGTTAACTGTGCCCGAAGAAGATCTTTGTGTTCATTGTCTCCCTGGATATCAACAGTTTATAAAGTAGTGGGCTAAAACTTGGCCAATCCGCCAACTGTGTCCAGAATTATGGATGAAGTGATTTGTTGACATGTTCTAAAACCATGTATGGGATCATGTGTTATTTATTCGAATAAATCCCTGCTCATGTGCCAGAATTGCAAATTGGTATTGACTGTTGAATCATTAATTAACTGCAGTAGATACCGGTTATACACTTTGATGGTGTGTGAAATCTCTTGGTTGCCTCGTATTGGCTCGTTGTTCGGTTTGTGATGGAACCCATAGATCATTTTTTTTACGGCTCAAACTTCATGAATTCTAGTCTTCTAGTATATGATGTTGTTCACCGTCCACCCTTAATCTAAAATGCAAAACCCTATAAAATTCTACAACATTAGTTAATTACTTTTTCTTTTTTGTTTTTTAATTTACAAATATACATTTTGTAGGTTCCGTGAATGGAAACAACTGTGCTGAGCTAGCAAAGCAAAAGGACATAGATGGTTTTCTTGTTGGTGGTGCTTCTTTGAAGGTACCCATATTCTTCTGCTCTACAAAGATCTTTTATAATGCTTTCCTTTGCACTTGATAATTTACCAGGCTGATAAGCTTTATAATGTTTTGTTGTTGAGCATACTCATTTTAATATAAGGTATATGTTCCAAAACATTCTTAAGAAGAGCATAAGTTTTACAAATTAGTTGTGAGAATTAGATTATGGAAGAATGTCATGATTACATGTGCTTAAAGATGCATGACCACAGCTCTTGATTCCTTTGATGAAAAGGTTACTAGTGTGAGACATAGTCTAAATGAGAAATCTATTAACTTAGGCATAGATGAATCACATATCAATCTTCTATGTCGCTTTGTCGACAATATGTTATCATTTGTTTATTGCATCAGCTATTGTTAAAAATTGCCACGTTTTTCATAATTTGGTGTTGCAGGGCCCAGAGTTTGCCACCATCGTCAATTCTGTGACTTCAAAGAAGGTTGCTGCTTAAATGATCACAATGATTTTTATGCTGAGGAAATAAGGCAGATATGGAATAAGTGCCTTGTTCCACACCATATTCAAGAGGATCGCGATGTGATCCCTTTATGCTGTTTTAGCAGTAATTTATTGCCGCTGGTCCTTTTGTCAATCGTACTCTCATGTCTTGATGAGTAAAGATTATGTTCAATTTGAATTATTTTTTTTTAACCAAAAAATTATATGCATTTCAAAACCTATTTTGGAATGTGATGGAGTTTTAGTTTTTGGTCGAGTGACTCAAATGAAAAGAAGTGTTCCATTGCATTAATCAATAATCATGCACAAAGGTTACACAATCTAAAGTTATTTTGTTGCATATTGTGTGACTTGTTTCATGTGACTTCTTGTGAATGCTTTAGCTGTACAACTAATCTGCTGAAAATGCTTCAAAAATGATTGACGAAAGAAAAATGAAAAGTTATTGCTCTAAGGGTGAAATATGTAGAAAATGTAAAGTTTCATTATATATAGATGTACAAATGTTTATGTTTTTTTCTTGTACAGGTTTGCATGGTATGTTGAGGTTGATGTAATAATTGTAATCGCAACAATGTAACCCTAATGCAATTATTTAAAATCTTGGTATATATTGTAATAATTGACTAGTTACAATCTTAATAAAATTAACAAGCGTACCTTTTCAAAAAAAAAAAAAAAAAAAGTCTTGGTATATGCATTTCAGAGAACTTTTATATACTGAAAACTGCACAAAGGGCTCTTCATATGTTTACCTATTACCCTATATGAAGCAGCACAGCAGGCAGGACTTTGACCGGCTCTATGAGAGCTGCACTATTTGCATATTGACTCCCAGATCTTGATATTTATAATCAGGTCCCTGGCAAAAAATGGATCTTTTTTTTAGACTAGCAAAGTTATTTACAGATAGGCCCTCAAGGTTCCTAATATTTATAATACGGTCCTGACAAAAATCGGCCAATTTTGTCCCTTTTTTTATGGGATATTTGAAGTTCAGCCCTCAGTTTTTATCAGTTTCACAACCAGACCTTTATCTGTGTTACAAAGAGATCCCTGATTCAGATTTTTAGATTTCTAACAAGGTCCCTGGTCTTGCCGAACTTTAAATCTTATCCAGATTCTCTTATTTGAACCATTAAAATACCTATAAAATTATAAAATAAATATTTTAGTCTCATTATTTAAACTCATAAAGTTATTTATGAGAAGTCTCATTTCAATTATATTTACATTGATGATCGTAAAACTAACTATATATCTCTAACACAAATAGTCACGCTAAGACATCCGGGGAAATAGTCATACGTATTGGAAGGAAATGAGCGAAATTCGTCAATCAATCAACCACCACCCAAATCACGTCACGCTCACTCCATGACCACGGTAAACCGTATATGAAGTCCATCGTAATCTATTCCCACTTTCACTGCGGAAACTCCATAGACTACAACTTCCCCACTGGTCTTTGATGGTCGGTCTTTATCTGTTGACAGATCAAACATCGAACCACAAACTCCATGATATCTGCTTTATTGCCTATCACTAATATCCTTGGCGAAGACTCTGATACATCTTCGTACTCCTAGGTGCACGACATAGCGAGAACAAGAAGCCTCCTCCAAAATCCTCCGCCTCAGCGCGCTATCTAAAGGAACACAGATCATGCCACTTAATCGCATGATACTCTCATCTCGAAAAGAGAAATCCACCTGCTCACCTCTTGCAACACCATCAGCAATAACCATAAGATCAAAGTCACACAACTGAACCTCTTCAATTTCTTTGAATCTCGTCTAATAGAATGGACTGCAAGACCAACCCAGCCAGCAAGCCATCTAATGATGCCTCTCAGAAACTGATAGAAGAGATCATTAATGCAAAGCAACGGGTTATCATTCTTCACTATTCGCTGGTTCAATTATAAGTAATCGACACGCAGGCGAAGTGAACAGGAGCATCCCACTATGATACACTGGGCCGAGTGAAACCGTACTCTAACAATTCCTCCAATTTTTTTAATTTTTATAAAATAGTTTTTAGAAGACATTTACCTTCCTTAGTGTAGTAACAAAATCAGATAACACTATAGCAACCTTCTCCATATTTGATATATTCCTTTTTTCAGCCTCATCAATTCCCTTTTCTCCTATGCCAAAAAGCTGATATGTCTTGACCAGTTCAAGAGCTTGACTAATGTTGGGCATGGCAGCAGTGATATCCATAATGTCAGCATGGACTGAAGTCAATGAAGCTTTCATGTTTTTCAATTCTGTCCTATCAGTCTTTGAGTCTACCACATCCACTGCCCTTCCCAATTCAACCAGAGTAACATTTGGTCCAGCAATTCAGTCTTTGTTTTTATGACATCCACTTTCTCTCCCAATTCAACTAGGGCAACACTATTTTAGTCCAACAATTTAGTCTTTGTTTTTATGACATCCACTTTCTCTCCTAATTCAATCGGAGCAACACTATTTTGGTCCAGTAATTCAGTCTTTGTTTTTATGACATCCACCTTTTCTCCTAATTCAATCAGAGCAACACTACTTTGGTCCAGCAAATCAGTCATTGTTTTTATCACATCCATTTACTTTCCCAATTCAACCAGAGCAACACTATTTTGGTCTAGCATATCAGCCTTCGTCTTTATCACATCCATTTTCTTTTTCAATTCAACCAGAGCAACACTATTTACTTTAGTCACATCATTAATAGTTTGGGTTTTCGTATCCAGTGATTTGAAATGTTTTCCTTTCGCAGCATCTAAATTTTTCAGTTTCATATCAATATGTTTTTGAACACTTGGTGCCTTCATCCAAGGAATTGATACCATACTAAAAATCATGGTTGCAATCAACAGTGGAATGAATTGCTTTTTCTCAGTAACACCAAAAACAATACAAACGACTAAAGAATCAACGCCAATAACAATAATACAATGTATGCGAGGTCTTATAATAATTATATTAGATGTACGCGCGGTCTTTTTGTCAACCCTAAATAACACAGTGTTATTATAATTTAATTATGCGAGGTCGCGTATTCTTCGCTAAGGTTTCATAAATCCTAAATCTCACCCCGCGAAGTTCGCGAGAGAGGGAGTGAAAAGAGGCTTATAAGGGGTGGTTTTCATGGAGGGTATTGTGGACTTTTGACAACCAAGTTTGGTTAAACAAAGTGACAGTGAAAACCGTGGGATTGCTGAGGATATAAAGGGATGCTCACTGTTATAATATATTTTATACATTGTTATTATAACACCAAAAACAATACAAACGACTAAAAAACCAACACCAATAATAATAATACAATGTATGCGAGGTCTTATAATAATTATATTATTATATTGGATGTACGCGCAGTCTTTCTGTCAACCTCAATAAAAACCAGGGCATGATAATACAATTGGATATACGCGCGCCCGTGCGTAATTGAATTATATAAGCTAATTTATATTATTATTGGAAGATAAATAAGAGTCCATATTATTATAAGCAATCTTCTGAAACAAAAACAATGTTTGATACTGGAGTTCTATTATGTATATTTTATATTTTTGAAATAAAAAATATATTATTGTATTTCAGCATATACTTATTTTTAATATATTTCAAAAAAAAATTAAAAAATAAAAATAAAAATGATGGAGTCTAAAACTTTCCAAAAATTAATGTTCTTGAAAGAGAAGGAATAAATATTTTTTTGGTTTTATTTCTAATATAACTTTGAGTGGATATTCACTTAATGTTAGATTAAAAAGTTATAAAAATATATTTTTTGTTTAAGATCCACCCCCAGGTTCTACCAGTTTCACAACTAGACTCTATCCGTGTTACAAAGAGGTCCCTGATCCAGATTCTAAGATGCAAATCCACCCCCAAATTCTAGAGGTTTCACAAACAAACCCCTATACCCTATAAACAGGTTCCTCTTAATCTTATTCATTCAATTTCTTGGGGGCTATATTTATTTAGACTTTAATGTTTTTTCACACTCATTTCATTATCATAATTTCCACAAAACTCAGTACTACGCGCAAAGCGCGTACACCAAACTAGTCTACTTTTAAATACATTCCCTTTTTTATTTTGGAGTCTCAGTTGCGGTCTTCCTCGCAGTATCCTCCACCTTCACTTAAATATATCTCGTTGAAAATTATTTTTATTAGGGTATAAAGTTATAAAAATATATCCCTTTATATTTTTACTAGGATATAAAGTTATATAAATATATCTAGTTTCTTCAAGCATATGATGCATGGTATATTAAAATTTTAAGCCTTATATATGATGCATGGCATACGTTAATGTTCAATTGTTAACACTTAAATTTTTATCATTGTAATACTCTATATCTTTAATTGTTATTTGTTGGACAGTTGTTTGTGGACGGCCCATCATCATTTTCCACTTTGCGTGCAGTTTGAACCTTTTGTACAAAAGCTATAGTATTTGCATTTTATATTAAGTTATCAGTAGTGTGTGTGTATTAGTTAATACAACAACCATGAATTGCAAATATAATGGTTTTATCATACAATACCAATTGGCGGCTCTTTCACATCTTGACATTGAATTGCCTTAGTCAGCGGTATGAAATGAAATGTTGAATCTCGTATAACCACATCAGTTTGGGATTCAATTATTCTTGTGCGGACATTGAGAGATAACTCTATGTATTTGTTCACATTGACATATCTAGGGTTTACATGTTTGACCATTCCATTGGAAATAAAATAAGTCATGTTTCTCTCAAACAATGCGTCAAATTTCCTGATTACATCGTTGAACATTACTGCCTGGACTCTTGTCCCATGAGGATTCATGTTAGGGAGTGTTAAAAATTTAAATAGTAAGATAAAGACAAGCATGTAAACAGGACTAACCTCACCATCGATCAATATGACTTTCCAAACTTCCCCATTACCCTTGCTGCTATTGTAAATTTCTATCTACCCTCGTCGAATTACTCTCACCTTAACAGTTCATGTCCTCTGGAATAATTGTAGTTCCTAATTAATAGCATAGGATGCATGATCTGACTTTCCTCAGCGGATATCTTCTCCTTCAGCTTCTTGTCTAAGGTTAAAATCACGGGTAGTTTGATTTAAATTATATAGACATAGATAAAGCTCACCAAATTCAAACATGATACGAGAAAAAAAGAGGAGCGTAACAAATCACAGTCGGCTATATATATTTTAATCACACCACGTGCAAACAACATGTTGTTCTAATCCAATACAATAAAACAGGCACAAACAAGAAAACTCAATACAAAGTACTTTGAAACAGGCGAATGGCAAAACAATTGAGGAATATCATATATAAAAGGATTAGTAAAAAAAAAGTAATTAAATGTCAAATTAATAGAAACATGGAATGATGATGTTTAATCTCCTCAGATATATGGTGTATCATGCTTATTTTCATTTATAAAAGGATTAGTAAGGGGGTGTTTGAAGTTCAGTTTGAACTAATTTCAAACAGTAAAATCTACCTCTAGGTTCGGATAGCCGTTCGAAAGGTAATTCGAACGGCAACATACCATTTAAAAGCGGTTCGAACGCAATTCGAACATCTAAAGGAGGACGTTCGAAGTTCAGTTTGAACGGGGGTTAGAACAAGAGTTCAAACGGTTGTCATACCCTATGTGCGACCACATGTTCGGTACATACGACCGCATATGCCATGTGCGGACCCCACCGCATATGTAGGCCTGTCAACCTGTCGGGTCCAGGTCGGGTCGGTGTGGACCCGGACACAACCCATTTGATTGTCACGTCCTTCGGCGTGGGTCCATGTCGGGGTTCGGGTCGGGTCGGGTCGACCTATTAACAAGCCCATGCCAGACAAAGAGAGGTTGAGAATTTCTTTAAGGGCCTACAATGACTTCATTTTTTTTAATAGAGTCTAGTGTATTATAAATAGTTCTTCACTATTTTGATTTTTTTATGTTTTATGAGGAAATATTTGGAATACGGTTTGGATTATTATGCTTTTACGTGAAATCAAAAAATTGTAAAAATATTTCAAATGTTTAAAATTTTAAATGATTACTCAATATTTAGTTAAAAATGTTTGGTTGAATCATGAGTGTTAGGTTGGATTATAAATAAATAAAATCATATAATATTTGGGTTAGGTCAATTGGATCTATGGGATCGGATCAGGGTGGACCTAGACCTGGCTCGTTTTGATTGTTGGGTCCTTTGAGTCGGGTATTTACACCTTTTATCGGGTCAGGTTCAGGTCGAGTCCGAGTCAACCCGTGACCTGTTGACAGGCCTACGCATATGCGATCTACACATGGTTTTGAATTATGGTCATCCATCAAGATTATCCAAGTGTATATCTAAAAAAATATATACATGTAGATTGTTTGTGGGACTGTCACATATTATTCTAACATAATTTTTTTATTATTGAATTTCCTAAAAAAAAAAAGCTACACAAAATTAATTATTTAGGATACCTATCATATTGGATTTTATCAATGCTCGGAAGGTTTATTTGGGAAGTCTGAATTCAATCAGGACTGACTTCAATTAGTCTTGTTAGTATCGGACTACACAACTTTTTAATAGAACTACACAGCTTATAAATCAAACTATACAATTAATTGTTAAATATGTATTTTACTATCTTATTGAATCCAATCAACTATTGAATAAAACATATATTCCTATGTATCATCAGTATCCAATAAAAAAAAAAACAATACCATTAAAATCAATTACTATCTTTTTTTTTTTTTTAATAAAATAAATAAAATAAAATAAAATGAGAGAATGTACCTATCAGTTAGGTTGATAGGTGGCGTATTAGATAGTAGTGACGTATTGATAGGTGGCGTTCCTATGGCGTATTGATAGGTGGCGATCCTGATCCATTTTAACCAGTCCAATCATCAATAGTATCTCTCTCTCTAAACAAGAGAAAATCCAACCATTCAAAACTCACCAAATCAAAAGAACACTGGTTTCATAGAGAGAGAAATGGCTTCCCCAGAAGACATGGTTGAAGCCGTGACGGAGACGACAACGACCACCAACACTGACGACGGGAAACCCACCATATCAACCGTGGTCATCATCATAGGTACCCCTCTCTGTCTCTCTCTCTTTCTCTCTCTCTGTAGCTTTATCTCCTCTTTTATTGGTTGGGGCTTTGTTTTTTTTATTTCTCGTTCTGTGATGTCTCGTGGTTCGTGCAGCGATGCAGACCGAGGCCCTCCCTCTCGTCAACAAGCTCCAGCTCTCCCAAGACCACCATTTCGTGTATTTAACCTCTCCCCAAAGTACATTGCGCGCGCACGCGCCTGTGTTTGTGTTTCACAGTAGAAGATGTGGTTTTTTTTAGTTTTGTTTTCTTTACTTGATTGGTGTAGTTGCTTGTGTTTATGCCCTAAGTTTACACAACAAGATATTGTGTGCTGGATGGATTCACAGCTTTAAAATGCGTCTTAATGTGTAAGAGTTGTTTTCACATATAAGCACAGACTATGTGAAACTAAACCATGATGCGGACTATCATTTAAGAGTTTTGCGGCCCCATAATTTATTCATCATTTGGTGAATGTTGCCCAACCTAGTGATAATTGAGTTTTCACTATGGCTAGGAGATTTCAAAAGAACATGAATTTTGTTGCTTTTTTTATTTTTTTTGTTATCAGTGAACAGTCACAACATATTCTTATTTTTCTGAAGTTTTCGCACTCAACATTCATGTAATGATCACTGTTGCAGTATTTTTAGTAATTCGGGTGATAGCGTCCAATTAGGAAAGAGAATAAATTGTTCTTTGACTGATTCTAAGGTCTGACAGTTCTGCTATCTGATCAATGAACAGGTTTCCTGAAGGGGTTCCTTGGGTTAGATACCACGGTGTATATAAAGATTTGCAGGTCAATATAATATGGCCAGGGAAGGATTTACTCTTAGGTATGCAAAAAAAAATGTTTATTGATGGAAGTTTGAATCAATTGGGGGCGGTATGATTCCATCTACAAAAATGGTTTGATCACTTATGATAATTGGTTTCATGTGCATTTCCCAGGGGTTGATAATATAGGCACAGTTTCTGCATCTCTTGTGACATATGCGTCCATCCAAGCATTAAAGCCGGATCTTATTATAAATGCGGGCACTGCTGGTGGATTCAAAGTATGCCTTTGTATCTAGTAGTGTTGATCACAGACCTTTCTTTCATAATCTGAATCTTTAGAAGTCATCCTGCAAAAAATTTAAAATAAGAGCAGAAGGTTTTTTGGTACATCGATGTATGAATGGCATTAATTGCGTATATCAAATGCTTTGCATATCTGTCATGATAAATTTCTATCGTGTGTATTCTTTATTTTAATGTATTGGAAAGTAACAATAATAAGGGAATTTAAGGATCATATACTGGTTAGTCATCATAAATGCAACTTCTCCTCACCTTTTGTTTATTCCTTCTTTGATATCTCATATTCAACTAAACAATAAACTTCTTCAAGTCGTTTAAAATAACTGCGACCAAGTAAAGCTGAGGAGGTCTAAAAAAAGGGGCTCTATCCTACTATCATTAGTTTTTTCTATGCTTATATTTTCCTTCATCTGTCATCCATTGTAATTTCTTTTCTTGAATTTGGTACTTGCCTCAATCATTCTGATTAATATTTCTCCCAAGCGCCTTGGGTTTTCAAAGTATCTCAAAACTAACGTTCATTGTCTATATTTCCAGGCTAAAGGAGCATGTGTTGGGGATGTGTACCTGGCCTCTGATGTTGCATTTCATGATAGAAGGATACCTATACCAGTGAGTTGCCTTTTTTTCTGATTCTTCTACCCACTGCATTCCATACCCACTTATAACTTCACTTAATTTATTTTATGGAACATAAAATTTCTTTGTTTATTTATTTACTTTATTTTGGGACCATATCTATGTAAGTTCTTAATGGATATATGTAGAGAATACCTTAAACCCCTTCTGTGGTGCTTATGCATGTGAAATTGGCTCTCAGTAATGGCTTTATATCACTCTAGATAAGGGTGCAACTTTCCTTGGGAATTTGATCAGGTATAGGATGAATTTTAACCCTAGATAACTCTAGATAAGGCTTTATATCACTCTAGATAAGAGTGTCTATTGAGAACATTTGGGAGTTATGTGTGCACTTTATAAAAAATGTGGGGTACTACCCTGGCGGGGGCCTCGCTGGTAGACTCTGGGGGGGGGAATTTGTATTGAAGAATAGTTTGTGTACTTGAGTGGGCCGGTAGGTAGAGTCCTCTACCGTGGCCCGGTGCTGCCCGTTCGGTGCACCATTTGTATTTCTCTTCCGGGCTTTGCTTTGAATACATTCTTAGCATTTGCCTACCCATTTTCAAAAAAAAAAAAAAAAAATAGGATGAATTTTAACCTGCCTAGTGGGCCTGACTGGGTCAAACAAGCAAAATCCAGGATGGCAGGACCTAGGATGGATCTGCTCAGGTTGGATGTTGATGTGGTCCGGAAACAGGCATCAATAGTGTGCTTGTGTATTTTAAACAGTTATATATAACTTATTAGGTTTAGGTTTGGGTTGGTTCAGGTTGACCAAAGTGTGTACCAAAATTCAATCTGTTCCCTAATTTGTTTGTTCATCTGGGCTTAAGTTGAACCAATCAAGTTGCACACTTGTTTCTACACTTTCTTGATTAAGAATCCTTGTATTACAGAACTTCTCATGGTCATTCTAGGAGGTCTATATACTGCATCATTCTAAAATGAGTTCTAGTCTGTAGTTGCCCGACAGATATATTCCAGTCTGATGGTTTTGGATTGAATTTGTGGAATTATATGGTACTATGTTTGCTGATCTTCAGGTCATGGCAACTGACCATGAGCCCTCTCATGCGTGGATAAAATTTTCTCTAACACTTAATCTAGATATGGATTAGATATAAGCATGCATATCGACACATCCCAGGAGCAAGCTTTGCCATCCCGTTAAATAACTTTTACTTGTTTAGGTTTTTGATCAGTATGGAATAGGAGCACGGCAGACATTTTCTACACCAAATCTTATCAAGGAACTAAACCTGAAGGTGATTATTAAACCTACAAAAAATTCTTAGTTGCTTGTGACGAAATTCTTACATTTGCATTCATCTTAACTTGCAGGTGGGCAAATTGTCTACTGGTGATTCTTTGGATATGTCTCCACATGATGAAACATCAATCTTGGCCAATGGTGCTACAATCAAAGATATGGAGGTAGCTTTCATGTCATGCTATCTTTATTGTTTTTTTTTTTCCAATTTTTTTGGTAACACATGTGGATTCTGGAATGTGGGAAAATAGAAATTAAGTTTTGTTTTTATGGCATTCGGAAACTGGTTTCTTTCAAAAATCGAGATGTACTGAAGCCCCTCCCTCATGTTTGAAGATAGAATCTGTGTCTTGGTGTGGGAGCATGAAATCTGATTTTATTACATTTTTGGATATATGAAAGCCCTTATTAAATCTGTTATTATATGAATGGTTGCTTATATTCCCCATTGTAAAACAAGTTCATAGAATAAGGACTGTGAACAATGTAGTTCAGGCAGATGCAAGGATATCTACTCTGGATTAGGGGTCCTGGATTAGTGACCTAATGCAGTCCTGGATTAGGGTCGAATCCTAGTTGAGATGGGGCCATGATTCACACCCAGTTTACATGATAATCCATTAACAATGGGGTATTGCAATTTGCAGATAGGCCTAAGTTTTTAGATATGAAGTATCTGAACAGCCATTGTGTTTATTTATTTCATGTTTATTATATCACAAAAGTGATAATATGCAATCCGTGCGGATCGCGTATGGACCATCCGATTGCGAGATTTGCGAGATCGAACGGTCCATACGCAATCTCGCACGGTGCTTCCCTGTCCGCGTGGTGCACCCCAATCTGCACCATATCACTACTCTATCATATCAATAGTATTCAGGCCAACAATTGATCCAAGGGTATGAGGTAGAAATGTCAAGGGTATTTTCCGTTGTCCAGCTTGAATTTAAATGAATGCCAAACAAAAGTGATGTGAAAAGCTGCAGATTGCGTTCCCGTCAGCTTGGAGCTTTTATGCTTTGCAACTTGTAGGCCATTTCATATCTTTCCTTTTGCTTGTAATGTTTTTTGGAAACTGTTAAACTTGATCATTCCTAGAGTCACTTTTGCATAGCGCACATGGTTTGAATTTTTTTATTTTTTATTTTCTTGTTAATGATGTACATATTTTGACAAAAAAATGAAGCACCTACTTGGAATAAAAACGTGTTTTTATGTTTTTTTAGCACTAGATTATTTATACTGACATAATAGAGGAGATTGAGTGTAACAATGCCCTTTTTTTTCACCAATCATGAGACATCTATTCATCTCAGGGAGCAGCTGTTGCATATGTAGCCGATCTACTTTCAGTTCCTGTGGTATTCATAAAGGCAGTGACAGACATTGTAGATGGGGAGAAGCCGACTACAGAGGAATTTCTACAGAACCTGGTAGCTGTGACTGCTGCATTAGATCAGGCGGTCAGCCAAGTTGTGGATTTCATAAACAGAAAGCACCTCGGAGAGCTTTGAGTAACTCTCATACGCCAAGGCCAAATCACAAAGCAATTTGTTTTCTCATCCAGTGACAGTTGAGGTGCCAATCCATCTATGCGACTTCTGTTGTAGCCTCTTCAGAAAATGTTGGATATCATGTTATATCCACACCACCTCAAAATGTTTCACAACTGGAAATTTTTTTGTTTCTGACATTGAAATATAACATTACTGGATGCAATTTTATTGTTTCTAGTAGTGAAACACAACATTAATGGGTTCTTTGCTTGGTTGAGGTTGCTTTAGATGGAAACAAATACTATTCCATTTTCGTGTATGGTTTAATATTGAACGATTCACTATCGAATCAATGGTTGAATAAAACGAAAACCATGCTCATTAGAATTTATATGTATACCTGCATCATCTGCAGAATTTATGTCATCAAGCAAATTAAAATTCGAGGTAAAAAGCTCTAATATTGGAACGATTTCATTGCAGAAAGAATTATATATAAGAGCTGATGGAGAACTTGATGGATGTGTGAAATTTATGTCCTGTGAACATCAAATTTAGCCCATGCTGACTAATAGCATATAACCCATTAATCATACATCATTCCATAATACATCTCAATGTGGTATATCATAAAGAAAATGTCCTGCTAGTCGTTTGAACGTTGAAAAAATAATGCGGCACAACATTGGCCTGCATCAAATTTACTTGTCGGTTTGCAAAGAATATAATCAACCATCATTTCCATCTGATTTGGTTTCCCCTACCTTACCATTATCCTACATTCTTATATCCAACTTTACATGTTCTGAGCATTGCAAAGCAGCTGCAACTTAGGTGGACCATCTCTACCTAAACCACCACTACCGCCTCCCTCACCAGGAAAAATGTGATGGTGATAGCTGTTTTGATGCCTCCTACCGGTCAAGTCTGGCAGAGGAACATATGAAAGCTGTTGCTGAGGATTTAGAGAGTAATTAAAGCCACCACCGGAGACGATGAGCTGAGACTGAACATAGTTTTGCAACTTGAGACCACGAGGAGGCCCGAACTGGGCCAACTGAGCCTGCCACATTTGCTGCTCCTGATGTTGCTTTAGTAAACCTCCTCCACATCTCACATTCGATTCGTATGAAGTGGCACGAAGATACTGTGGTAGCTGCATCTGTACCAATATATGTAATCCAAAACAAATAAAACAGAAGTTTGAATAGATGGGTGCGAGTAACACAAAAGTTGTGTACATACAATTTTGGTAAGTGATTTAGTGCATTCCGTTGAGCACAAATTCATAAACATATTGTTCTAGTTTGTTTATATTCCATTTTCATGAAGACAAATGGAAGGAAAAAAATTCAGATATCATAATAATAAAAAAATATATCGATGAAGAATACCTGCTGAGCTGTGTTTGATGTCATCTGTTCTGGGTGAACCATGGAATCACGCATGTTTGACGTGGAAAAATGAGTGAAATGATTATTTGAGATGAATGGATGTAAGAAAGGAACTGATGGTTCACCCACAGATTCCAAAGCGTTATTGTCATCAGATACAGAGGACTGGAAGTTGCAACTCTGCCAACCATAGAAAAATCATCATAAACACATACAAAGCAATGGCATTTTTAGCAAGAACGCATAACAAGAAAGCCAATGGACCATTACCTTTCCATCCTGAAAGAAAATGCCAGAAGTGGTGGGTGCCTGTTGATCATGTGAAAGCCTTGTATCCTGTGTGTTTGCAATTCGGTCTTCCTGTGGAGCTCTGTCCAACAGCCGAGCTGTTCCATTGGTTAGTGCAACAGTTGCCTTTGGTCCGTCCTCACATTTCGTGTGGTTGGTTGGGACTGGCAAGTGGTACTTCTTGTCCGTGCTTTGGCAGGATTGAATGAGATGACTTATGTGCACATGAGTTGCGCAGCGTTTCCATTTCCTCTTTCTACTTGTTGGCATTGTAAGAAGCTGCACAGATAAGATTAAAAAAAATATATTGAAAAAGAACTATAGCCTTATAGGGATCTTTCCGGAAGAGGGGGACAAAATAATCCAAGATGCACTATAATGAATTTGTAATAATTTCACCATGTAGCATATCCAATCCACAAGCACAGTTTTATCTGTGCAGGTGAATTTCCATATGACTAAAATTCAGTTCAATCGTGTTCCTCATATTCATAAACCTTATAGTTTGAAAAGAAAGTTATTTTTTGATAAGATGCTAGACAAGATATGTTGTTATACAATAGTCAGATATTCTCAGGTGCAAAAAAAATTCATAAATAGTCAGATATTTACCTTTCTGGTCAAGAAGCAGTTTTCAGTTGGCCATAGCCTCATGGAACAATTTATCGAGTCTGATAGAAGTGAAGATTTAGTCGACCTGAGGATAAAATTTGCATCAATAGGTAGCACAATCAGACAGAATCTCTATCAGATTATTCAAAATCTAGAAAAATGTTAAAAAGGAGGAATACCATTTTTGGTGCTGATATCCATTGGTAGCCACGCCCAGACATAGACTTGGAGCCGCATCTAATAATGCACAGACATTATCAGGATCGAATGGAAGAAAAAAATAAACTCTATGGAATATGTAAGACTCACCTTCAGTATGAGTTTGTTCCATGATCAGTCTTGCCTGCTGGTCTTTCACATAATTTTCAACCTGGAAAGAGAAAAAAAAAGACTTTTTAGGAAAGAAAGGATACATTCCTATAAAAATTTGATCAGAAGGATAAAACATACCTCTGAAGGCATAATCTCCAGCATTTTTTCTTGTTCTTGACAGGCTTCAACACACTTTAGCTGCAACTGTCTGAAAGAAAGTTCAACAAAAAAATACATAATGGAATGCTTATTGGTGGATGGTTTCATATTTATGGGCTCAAAAACAGTGACTACCGACCTATTGCTTGTGAGAGACTCATGTGATGCACTAATCGTAAGGTTTGAGGAGTTGCTATTATCTTTGTTGTTTTTGTCTACTTGGTTTAGTTTGAGGAGTTCAAATTGAGTAGTTCCACCAAATGGCCGTCTTCTTTCATCGTTAACAGGAACAAGAGACTGCATTGAGGGTGGTTCAATTGGATTCTCCGCTTTTGTGGTGCCTCTCAGCAATTCTTCCTGTTGGGGGGAGGTTTGGGCAGCTTCAATACCAATGGGAAGCAATGGAACGTCTGTATGTTCACCCTTTGAAACTGCTGAATCAAGAACTTGATACATCAGTCAATTAAAAGGTTACAATAACACAGTATGATTTGAACAACAAAATAAAACAGATGTCTTACCTTCTGAAATGGATGTAGAATTTGATTTTATTTCAGGCTTCTCCTCCAATATTTTCTGGTCAGTGCTGTGCTTCTTTCTATCAGGGTCCATCATAGACAATGCAAAAAGAGTCTCTGCAACTTCTTCCTCATCTTTGGTGATTGGATCATGCTTATGTTCAGAAGGGGGGAAAACATCATTAAGGTTGACATCAATCATAATTCATAACATAAAAGCCTATAGATTTAACTCACCATCATTGAATTATGTCGGGATCTCCTTGGCCCATGAATATCAGGCATTTGTGAGCCATTCAAACCATCAAGTTGCTTCATCTTCGCATCTCGGAGAGGTGGAGAAATGGAACCACAGTTGCGCTTCATGGCTGGATAATATAAAGTTCACCATGATCACATACACGACTTATATGGAAACTGGATTAAACCAAAAATATTATTTATATATATTCACATGAAAAGCTACCAGTTTCTTACAAGGATATTAGATCTTTACCTTATTACATACCATCAATAAAATTCGACAAGGATTTTAGTAAACAAGACTCGAATCTTCCATTAAAATAAAAAATGAAAAATAATGTCAATTAATTTTTTTTTTTTTCGCTTGGTAGTAATGTCAATTAATTAAACAAACAGGTTTTCATTTATCAAATTTGCTCACACCTGACCGCAGTCTCCGTGGAACGCTGGCAGGATCAACAGCATTGCAATCTTCCGATGTCTAAAGAAAAGCCAACACAAATTAGCAAAAAAAAAAAAAACGGGGGGGGGGGGGGGGAACAAAACAAAACTCAAATAAAAATTTGAAAAACACCCAATACATACCTTTCCAGAGAGCCTAACTCTCTTTCTGGAGCTAAGGCTGGTACTGCTAGTGAGCAGTGGCAAGTTGAGCTCATCCTCTCCGTTCTCATTATCTCCATTGCTCGTACAGGCCCTCGAGAGTTGACTCGAACTCCTGACCCTCACTTTCTTTGGCTTCTCGGAAGAATCCAAGTCCCCAACTTTCAGTGCTGGCCAACACAGAAAAATAGAAAAACAAAACAAACAAACAAAATTTAACTAAACAATAAAGAGGACTATCGAAACAGATGACACATGAGGTTGACACCACATGCATTATCCACAACTCTTATCACAACAAAATGAACGGCCACGGTATTGATAAATTCGATGGAAAAGGGGGGGCATTTTCGGGAATTCATACCGGAGGGGATGGAGAGCTTGTGTAGAGAAGACGAGAACTTTGTCTGGCGCTTTGAAGGAGCTTTGTCTCTGTTGTCCATGATGAAAGATCACAACCTCCCGATCAGACCCAGACCCATCTAGAGATATCACCCGAAAATGACGTCCCAATCGCCATTAATTGAATTGCTTCTGAAATACAAAAGACCCAGATGATCAAAATCACAAAAAAGAAGAGGAAAAACAAATCTCTCGCTTTGTTCTTCTTTCAATCTGTATTACTGCTCTAAAGTAAAGCTTGTTTGGGGGCTCTGTTTAAGCTGAATAACGAATGGAGAGGAAAGAAAGGCGATTAAAACGGCCAAAAAAAAAAGTTTTTTTTATATTGGGTTTTCAAAAGATTCAAAACCCACCAATCTACCCAAACAGAAAACACAGAAGAGAAACTGTGATTCGTTTTTTTTTTTTCTCATGAAAAAAGAACACTAGGATTGAAGGGACAAAAAAATGAAAAACTAAAGGTGAGATTTTTTTGGAATATCTGTATTGTACCAAAAGAAATGGTAAAAGAACCGAAAAGATGGGAATCCATCGATACTCTAATCAGGAATTAAAAAAAGACCCATTTATTTGAAAACTTCAGATCTCGCTGAAAACGATTCAAGAACCCAATCTATGCCGAAAATAATGAACATACAGCGAAAATTCAGGGATCTATTCACTGAAAACTAGAGATTTTGAAGATCTCGTAATGACCAATGTGTGAAATATACACACACATAAAGTGGTGAAAGAGTATAAAAAAGAACAAGAAACAGAGACCCACTTTGCTTTGTTTTTAGGCCCAAAAGTTCAAAATCAGCATCTTTGCTTTCACAGCTTTTTTTTCTTATGCATTGAAAAAAAAAATCCAAATTAGATAATTTTATTAAAAATTACAAACAGAGATACAGAAAATCCTCAAAAGCCTCTTTAAGCTAGTTCATATTGCTCACAAGACAGAGCCATGTAAGAAATTCAATGAAAAAAAAACTTAGCCATTTCACCAACAAAAAAAAAACCAATAAAGAAAAAAGGAATTCAGGTCTCAAATCCAAACCAAAAGAAAAAAACCTCAAAACCCAATCACAAAGACCAAAAAAGGGCTTCTTAGAAAATGAAAACAATGAATAAAAAAACCCACAAACAATAGATAACATCATTTCACATTTTCACAAACCAACCACATTAGAAAGAACACAAAAACCCAAAACCAAAATCTTTGCTTTTTCCCTCACATATGAAGCTCCTCCTCTTCCAGTCCTCCTCCACAATAATCCCAACAAAGAAAACCTCAAAAAACAGAAAAAGAAGACAAACCCATATAAAGAAGACTGACCCGAGACGACGACAAACAAGAGAGACAGATAAACCACCTCAAATTCCGAAACTCTCTCTCTCTCTCTCTCTCTCTACAGACACACGAGCTTTTGAGCTTCTCTTCGAAAAAATAAAAAAAAAAATTATTTTTTAATTATTTTTTCGACACTAAAAACAGAATCCAAAAGAAGGAAATATCGAAGTCCACGAAATATCGCGATTAATTGCACTTCCCCGAAACGGCCTATCATTTCGTATCGACATGAACATCCATGATCGTCTCCCAACCGTCCGATCAATATCTGACATGTCCTTCCACGTCGGATTCCACGTCAGCTTCATCATTGCTTTCGTTTTCTACGGTCCTGATCGTCAGTCGAATGAACAGTTAAATCGAGTAACCGAAAAACGTCTTCTCATGATCGACGGCTGAGATTTTTCAAGACCACGTTGGCCACTTGGGTGGGTGCCACGTGGACTCCGCCGTGGGGCGAGATAGTTAGTTAAGTGTACTGCGGGGCAAGGTTCCATGATATGATCCGCGGTGATTTTATTTTAAGATTACCCCAGGTGGGTCCCGGATACTCTGCGGGGCGAGACACGGACACGGAGAGTTGTTCGAATTTTATTGGTCACCGCGACTCATATTAAGGGAGCGTCTGCGACGTGGGTTTTTTTAGAACGAACAAAACGATTTGATCGGCGATTAATTCGGATCGGGGGATCTCAATTGGTGTGGGCCATGTGGGACCCTGAAGGCTCACGTTTGCTGCGTGAGTGTTTTTTTTTTAAAATTTTTTTTTCATCTTTCATTACTTTTGTAATTTTAACATACGGTTGATTTACCATAATACCCCTATTGGTGGGAAGATTTTTTTTTATTATTATTTTGGCATCCTATTCTAGATAATTAAACAAATATAAATCAAATCATCTTAATAAATCAAATCTATACAAATTTCAAATCTAAATAATATGTTTTTTTTTAATAAATATATATAATAGAATATAAATGTAATAAGTAATTCTACGACTTCGTAATTAAAGTTGTTTTAAAAAAAGTGTTTTGAAAAATATTATTCACTTACAATCAACTTTTAAAGATAGATTTTCAATTTTGTTCACTCTCTTTATAAAATAAGCATGGATTATATACAATTCATACAAAAGTGGAATCATATCTCCAAAAGCAACCTATGGAGTTGTTTATGCACGTAACATGTTCACTTGTGGAAGGACGTATGGGTCAATTAAGCGGATGTGTTGGTTGGGGATTGTGTGGAAATTGGAAGTATGGGACACTAAAGTGGGTGGTTAATTGTGGACTAGATTTCAAGAACATTAGCTTTTATTCCAATTTGCAATTATTTATTTTTTTATTTTTATTTTTTTGGGATTTCTAACCAAAAGAGAGCTTGGAATGATATCGAAACAGTAGTATGTAGATGTAGAATTTCTTATAATCATGGAAATGAAAAGACCTATTAAGAGACAATAAGAGCAATAATTAAAATCTATAGTAAACCAAATTTTGGTTAGTTAGCTAGCATATCTTCTCTTCGTGAAGGAAGGAGGTGGAGTATCAAACTCAAGGGAGCACCTATTTTCAATATATTTTTGAATTGGTTGATGGGACAAAAATAATGAAATTTGAATATATATATTTTTTGAATGTATATACCCCTTAATTTTATATATAATTTTGCAGTGATCCAAAATCTTTGTGAGAACTTCTACCTTCAAATGAACCGTTTGAGTGATTTTTTTTTTCCCGAAAATTAAACCCTTCAAATAAATATATATCTATTACCATGGGTTTGATCAAATTTATGATGTGAATGATTACATGTCATCTTTGATGTTGTGACATCCGATGTGTATGAAGTATTCAACACTCATGAAATTCAAACAGGACTTTGAATTGAAGTTTTACAAAAGTAAAAGATTTCTAATTGTGATTGGTCTTAAAAATGTTCTTTCAAAGCGGATGTTTTAGCTTGGAGGGGAAAGCTTCATGCATTCAATGGATAATCTCCAATTTTCCAAACATAGAATAGGAAGTTATTAATGTCAATGATGATGTATGACTTAAATTTTTATGTTTCCTTTTCTTTCTTGTGTGTCCAAACTCAAAGAAAGTTATGAGGAAATGAAAAAACAATAAAGTTAATAAATGAGCCCTTTTGTGACTACAATGCATCCAACACTTTAAGCATTTCACATTTTCATATTGGTATATAACAAGCCTTTTAAAAAAATATATATTGTATCATATCAGTTGCACCCCTTTAAGTCTCGCCCCCCTTTCTTTCTACATTGCTTTTTATTTTATGCATTTTGTCTTCTCTTCTCCTCCCATCTCTTATTCAAACTTGCAATCACACTTTTATTTATAAAAGTGACAGTGGAAAGAATCTATATTTAAAAAAAGAAAAAATTGTGCAAGGTGAACCGGCTGAGCAAATTATCTAATTTTCTAGATAGGAACTAAAAGGAATAGCTGTCTGCAATTGAAAGTTCAGAATAGGAATAACAAGTTGTAGCCGTGTAGGTAGAGAGAAGTGCAAATGGGAAGGTCTAACTGCTAGACACTTGGATAGGCTAATTGACATAGGAAATGTCTTGAGCCTGCCTTTAGACATGTTCATTGCATTCCATGATAACACAACCATTATATAGTGTACTCCATTCAGTATTGAAAATTAAGCATGTAAGATGATCAGACACTTTGATATCCATGTTCATTTTTAAATTGTTTGGATCTTTTTAATTTTACAGCAAATATGATTTTTTAGTTCTTTGACAATTGGCATGTCAGAACGTAATAAAATAATCCAAACAACCCTATTTTCAATTTGCATGAGACAGGAAAAAAAAATGATTTTTTTTTTAATTTTAAATTATTATTTTTAATTATACAATATAATTGGATTTATACGCTAATATAAAGACGTGTTACATCTTGATATCCATATTTAATTTTAAATCATTCTAAAATATTAAATTATCAGACAATTTCTGATTTTTCTGACATAAATTCTGAGTAAATTCTGATGTTTTCAAATAATGCTCTATCATTTATGAATGAGAAAAGTTAGTGTCAAGTATCTCAGAAAAATAGATTGGAACTGTAGCACTATCTACCTCAACCAACCATATCAATTGGACTGAACTATCTCAAATTCTCATTGAGTAAACACTTAAACTATAAGATGCAAGTTAAACATGCATGTATAGAAGGTCATTTGCATTGCCAATCTGATTCAAATATGCCATTTAAACTAATCTAATACTGCTGCAAAAATTTAACTAAACAATTAAATCTAGAATTAATGTTACAGTCGCATTTTTGCATCTGATTAACAGTCACAGATGAAATCTGTTACAGATTTTACTAGCTTCATGTGTCAGCCTGTAAGGCTATATTTCTTGTATCATGGAGCAGCAGTCCTGATTTATATTGGCCACTTGAGACCTGGACCAAAATGTCAGACAGATAACTTCTCCCTCATTATAATGGCTGATTTAATATTAAAAAGTATGACATTTCAGTCAGTTTTAGCTTTCTATGGCAGCATGCATATTCAAATGTCATACAAAGTAAAACTTGCAAATTCTCTGCTTCATTAGATGATTCAGAAATTCTTCTGCAGTGCAACTATTAGAGATTTAGAGTCCGGAGATTTAGGCACATTGGAACTAACTCCGAACAGGTTTTTTTATTTTAACAAATAATAAAACAATTTTTATGTTTGAAAGTACTTTTTATGAAAAAATTGGTTGAGAGCGGCTTTTATGAAAAAAATGGTTCCACACAAGGGCTTACATGAACTTGGCATGGATTCTGATACAATTTTGAATCACGGTTTATATGTGAATTTCCACTTTAATTTCACACAAAATCAACAATAATTTTGTAGTGCAATTGATAACAAAGCTGCAATAGTGGATGTGAAAACTATTTAGTCCCTAAATAATGTTTTGCTTCTTCGGATGTTGAAGTGGATTGTTGCTCAAAACCACTCCATCTCACAATATGAAGCTGTGATCTTTTTCACTGCCAATCACATCTAAAAACAAATGAAGAGTAAAAATTGATTTTGGTGCTTCAAAGCATAAGTAACTATGATTAATTTCAATAAAAAACAGTCTTTAAACCAAAAGTTTAAGCTCGAAATCAAGAACAACATAATATGTTTCTCAAAAAAAAAAAAAAAAACCCCACCTACAAAAGATCACATTGATATTAGAAAAGGAGTTATAAAATGTAGCATGCAAACCAGTTGCATGCCTTAAAATCGCCCAAACCATGAGAACACAAGTAGAAATATAATTAGGAAAATGTCACACACCCAGTCATTGACTTTTGCAGTTCAAAAATGTTTTTAAATCTGATTAATTTCAATAAAAAATGGTCTTTAAACCAAAAGTTTAAGCTCGAAATCAAGAACATAATATTTTTCTCAAAAAAAAAAAAAAAAACACCCCACCTACAAAAGACCACACTTGATATTAGAAAAGGAGTTATAAAATGTAGCATGCAAACCAGCAAACCAGTTGCATGCCTTAAAATTGCCTAAACCATGAGAACACAAGTAGTAATATAATTAGGAAAATGTCACACACCCAGTCATTCACTTTTGCAATTCAAAAATATTTTTAAATCTTTTTTGAGGTATACACTTAGTCTAATGAAATACTTACATTCATAAAAAATGAAGCACACACTCAAATGACATTTTTACATTTTCCTTAATAGAGTATATTTAGGACTACATGAATAAGTGTATCAGAGTACATGATATATAGGGAAGCTCTGATGGCTATAGGAATGCAAATGGCGACACAATTGTAAATGTATTAGAGGACATGATATATAGGGAAGTACCAAAATATAAGAATGAACAGAAAAATCCAATAAGCTATTATTCAACATCAATTTCAGCTATCCCAACCAATTCCATGTCAGATTTATCAAAATCATATAAAAGAAAGAGATGAATACCAACATCAGAACAAAACAAACAAAAAACTGCAATTAGCAGTACCAAGCAAGAAAGCAAAGCCAAACAAATTGTGTGTCATGAGGAAGGCACAACAATTCTTCAAAAGCAGCACAGCAGAGTCATAAATCAACTCTCCCCATCGTCGTCGTCGGGGAAGCGTAGATGCTTCCCTTTGGGAGTCGGCAATCCCTTCAGACGCAGAACGTTCGGCGACCCACTCACATCAGAGACCTCCTCCCCTTCAATCTCATCATCGCTGTTGTAGATGAACCGAACGTGTCGACCACCTCTCACCGCCATGGTTTTAAGCCCGTCGCACAATTCATCTATCGTTCCTTCATTAAGCGCATCAGACACTTGTTTGGGTGAGCTTGATGAGGAATCAGAGACATCAGACTTTGCCGGAGAGTCGAACAGCAATGCCCGATTGATCACAAACTCAGAAAGATTTCCAGTCTCTTGTTTCAAAGGCTCAATTGCCTGCACAATCAAAAGATTGGTTAAAACATAAAAACCCAATCTTGAAAACCAAACCTTGTAAAAATTGAAAACCTGAACAATCTCTGAACCGCTCCTGACGAACAGATGGGCCTCCTCTTCGACCTTCTGGAGGAGAGACTTGACCTGCCCCCGGAGCAAGGCCTCGCCGGAGCTTGGGGTATTCTTGGGGCGGCCCCGGCTCTTCGCGAAGGCGGCGGAGGAGGGGGTCTTTAGGCTTCCCGTCAAGGCGACGCCGACGATGGGTGAGTCATTGGTGACGTCGACGAGGGCCATCTTCGCAAGGGAATTATTGCCTGCGCATGATCGATCACAAGAAGAGAAAGACCCAAAGTAATGAAAATCGAGAGAACCCAAGTCAAGAAATGGTGAATCAAGATTGGGTTTTGGGCGAATGGGTCTCACCGGATGCGAGTGCGCCGGTTTGGGATCTGGTGACCCTTCTTGTTGAAGACGGAGTTTCCATTAACAAAAAAAAAAAATGGAGGAGCTTTGGCTGCAATGAAGGTGTTGGGAGGGAGAGGAGGACTGTTTGGGGTGGGTGTGTTTTTAAAGGATTTGAATTCTTTCGAACGGTCATGTGACCGTTGGAAGGGTGGGGTGGGTTTCCTTCTGTGAACGGGAACAATTTTTTTTTTTTTTTTATGATTTTTGTGCCTTGATTTCGGGTTCTCTGAAAAGAAAGTATGGGCACACAGCACACTAGCCCCGCTCATTTCGTGATTTTGTCTTGAAAGAGCTTCAAGTAATCGTTTTTTTTTTTTTTTTAATTGTATAGTTTTGTTAGGGAAAATATTAGACTAACTATGTTATAAATGAATATATATTCTAATATGTGAATAGGTGTATATATCTTATTACAATCATGAGATATATGAGACTGTAAAATGAATTAAGTGTAACAGCAATATGCATGTAAACTTTATTTTTTTTTTGTCATGAATTCACCTCTGAGATGAAAAACTACATTTTTAGCGCATGGATGGAAAAATATCAAAAGAATCATCTAAATGTTAGAAATACCCATTTTAAAATTTCTTACCTAAAAAGGTTTTCTTTTATAATTTTAAAAAGTAAAATGACTTGGCCACCCTGATGTTATTTACTATTTTGAGAATTATCATGCAATTTAATTGTTTAACACCCCAATTAAAAACATTAATAAATGCAAAAATATTTTTTTTATTCGTGCATGAAGTTTATTATTACTTTTTGTATATCTAAATATACCATTAAGAATTAAATTGTAAAAATTTTTACAAAATCATTATCAAATATTTTTTTAGATATTTCTAAATTTTATAAAATATTTTGGGACACTTACACATGTTTAATATTATACAAAAAATTCTTTATGCAAGACATTTATAAAATATGAATAAAAAAAATTGAAAAAAAAAGTGGGGAAATTAATCAGGAGTCCCTCGGGACACCCTGTATTAACATTTAGTCCCTTGACTTTTTTTAGATTTTTTTAAATCCCTAAAGTCCCTAGGTTATTTTCTTTGGGTCTCTAGCCTTTTATTCTTCCATTTTTACCCTTTGATAACAATGTACGCAGATGGTATAACAGTGTACTATATCTTTTTACATTTGCAAATAACAGTGTACACATTATGTATAACGGTGTACACAGACAAGTTCATATACCTGCTTAATTTATAATTACAAGCAAGGATTTCAGACATTTAAATGTCATCCTCACTAATAGATAAAATATTTACATCTATTTTTAAAATCATCACCACCGATTTACAAAATAACCACATAGTTTAGTTACATCTATTGTTTATATCTTTTACAGTCTTTTTGTAGTTCCTTTATCCGAGTCTCACTCTCTTTCGCTCTTCGAATTACTTTTGGTGCATACTCTCCTCAGAACCTTGGAATATCTTTTTGCTTAATTTTCATGCTTGTTCCTTTATTCGATGCTTATTGTATCTGATCATAAACATGCCACAATTAACCCTAAAAACACCATAAATTAATATCATGAGTATGATGTAGGTACATTAATCGTGATAATGTATATCATCAACACTTATATATTGGATTGTAGTGGACATTAATCATTCCTTGTGATTGGTTAGTCTTCAATGTCGAGCATGAAATGAGTCAATCTAAAATACTTTTTCAACCAATGGATCTACACATTGTAATGTCACATGCACTGTCAATATAAGGGATATACATCATTACAAACAAAGAATTTAATAGTTTCCACAGACGTTTCTGCTAACCCAGTGTATATAACAGTGTGCACAAAGAAATTAACAGTGTACGTAGACAATATACCAATGTACATAGTTATACATAGGCTGGAATGACAGGTTACACTCATCAATTGATCTGTCATTTCTGCTAACCCAAACACATTTTTTCATGGTACATTTTTCATATAATTGTACTCTATGAATTGATTGGGTAGGATTAAGGCTACATAATCAAAAGAAGATTTAAGAGTGTACATTTGAAGAATATCAGTGTACATATAATAATATTAACATAAAACTCAGATTGTGTCACAAAAAAAAAAAAAACACAGAAATTAAAAACATGCATCCCTTCTTCTTCTCATTGTTTCATGCTCCATTCATACTTGGCAAGTTGGAGTGGGATATGTGTGAGAAAGAGGTGAAAGAAGTCCAACCAATTGAAGGACTTCATCATAGTGGCCTAAATTTTTAGATTCTAGCGGATACTAATAAGGCCATTGTTATAATTGAAAGACTTCATCATGTTATATTATCTTTATACACTGTTGAAATCTTTGTGTACACTATTATGTTGTTTGTATACGCTATTAAATTCTCAAAATACACTGTTATAAGTCTATGTACATTGTTATCAATTTGTGTACATTATATATACACCCTTAATCATATTTGAGAACATTGTTATTCTATTTTTAAATATTAATATATAAACATCCTGAAACAACGAGACAACATAATCCATCACCCTCTGCACCAAATAAAACCCAAAACCCCATTAGTTCCCCAATCTAGTATTATGGGGGTATGCCGGGGACCTAATTAATTTTCCCAAAAGAAGTTAATAAAAATCCAAAAATAAAAATCTTGTAAATTTAAGAATAACAATTTTAACAATGTTAATATTGGTTTATAGCATACTTAAAAAATTTAAAAACATGTAAAATCACTTTTAAATAAAAACCATTTCTTATATTAATAAAAATTTCAATTAGATAACGGTGTGAAAAGTTTTAAATATCATGAAAGATTTTAAAAATTATCTGAGACAAGGTTATTTGTGTCATTTTAGGTTATAAGATTGTTAAATGAAACTTTTTTGATAGAATTCCTAAAAAAGTCATTTTGAGTATTTCTTATCTTTAAAATACTTTTTTGGACATTTTCCCTAATATAGCGTTACATATTTTATATAACAATACATGTATTCTTATTAAAAAAAATTAAAATACATATCTCAATGAAATAACACTGTATTTACACATTCTCCATAAAAAATAAAGTACTACTACTACCATCATAAACACTCGATTCTCATTTTGTTTTCTTTTTTCTTGATGAGGTAAGATAAGTCTAAAAGTTGCATGTGTTCCCTTCAAACTCACACCACTCCTGAAGTTTCTCTAGCCGTCAAACTGCAAAAAAAGCTCAAGCAAACACTAGCAAAATCAAAAGTTCTGTATTTACACATTCCCCATCAAAAACAAATTACTACCATCACAGACACTCGATTCTCATTTTGTTTTCTTTTTTCTTGATGGGTAAGATAAGTTTAAATGTTGCATGTGTTCCATTCGAACTTGCACGACTCCTGACGGAAGACGTAGGGCAGGTTGGCCACCTACAAGACTGAAAATGGGGGAAAAAAGAAGAAAAAAGGTCAGATCATATTCATGGAAAGAAATGCTTCTTAAACAAAATCCGGATATGATATAGCTCACCTCTTGATACAGTAGTAATAAAAATCAGCAAGAATAAATGTTTGAACTATTTCAGATAGGAGGACCATTGGTGGCCACAATCCAGAACCAAGAGCCATTAATAAGCGTCCACCGGTGTCTAGGACCTTTTAAGAACACACAGAAAATTATCAATGTATGTACAAGCCAAAGTGAATAAATGGCACCCATCAAATGAATTCAAAATGATGGTGTGCCTAAATGCATTATTGGTTCCTTACACTTGATGAAAATGTATCATATATTCAATAATAAGCAAATGACTAAATGACCACGATCTGGATCATAGTGAGCCACCAATAAAAATGCCTACAACCTCTCATGGTAGTATTGTCACCAAATACTTTGAATTATTTATTAATTCATGTATTGTTTGCGCACTTTTCATTAAAAAATTAATTTCTGTATAAATCATGTTTCATTAACACTACATGTATTATTCATTAATTCACTTATTAAATAAATTAGATGTATATTAAACGCATAATACATATCTTACCTGTATAACAGAATCAAAACCAAAAAAAGAAAAAATGCTTCACCTAGCTTTATTGTCGATCTTTTTATGATTTTGCTTAATGCCTAAATTCAAATATCATAACTTTAACTCAGAAGACTTCGTAATATTTTTGATGTTATAACATCATTGGGAATTAAGGATTTGATTTAACATTGCTTATATTTTATTTTTCCAAACTTATCCCAAATTTTTCTCGAACTTAACCTGAAATTTTCCTTGCTGAACTATTCCCTAATTCCAAACTGGTGACAAGGTCAACGATCACATCAAAAGTCTAGAACAGAAGTGAGGAATTACAACCCTTGATAACGTGATTTTATGGCAATTAATGACATCTACTTCCCATAGATTGTTTTTTGCATCAGTTATTAAATATGCAAAGCTTAGAAACCTGGCATTAGCTCAAGAATATGCATTAGTTACTATACACAATTTCCAATAGTGCATCAAACCTAAAGGACCCAATGCGCAAAGCTTAGAAACCTGGCAACCCCCAAGGTGAATACATAATGAGCAGTAAATGATTCCACAATCTGTGGGGATTACCCAATAAAAAGAAGGAACAGCTTGAATCAGCTAATTATTGACGAGGGTAAAAAAATTGCATTTCATGCGCATGATGTATTCTTGAGCTTGTACATTAGTGTTTTGCACCAAACATAAATGTGGTAGCATAGAATCCTGTTGATGATATTATGCGATGTTGATGGATAAATAACAAGAGCCAACAGTGCACAAGGTAACACCTGCATTCAGAGCACTGTTCAAATATTCGGTCTGTGCAGGAGTATATGCGGCCGTATATGCGGTTTGGTCAAGAGACTGAACCGCATAAGGCCAGACGGCCCAATATGTGGTCTGTATGCAGATATGCAGCCGCTTATGCGGCCAAACAAGATTTTCTTTTTTTTAATAGCTCACATGATTTGAATATAAACTTTTGGGGAGTCTTTATGTTATTGAATGATAGTCTTTAGATAGTTTTTACGCGTTCTCTTGGATGTTAGGATTGCTTTGGAAGCTTTATAGCTTATGAAGTTTTGGCTCTCTATTATTTATTTTTTTCCCTTACTTTCTATTATTTTAAACATCTGGGATAAGCTCATTTCCCTATCCATTATCAACTATACATTTGATCAAAGACCTAGATTACAGCTTAGAAAGCTTTATAATTTTGCACCTAAAAAGCTAATATCAACTTACTTTTATTGCTCAAATATTTTCTCTAATTTGTGATCAAAATCCTTTCTTATAAATTACTAATAGTTATACATATTTATCTTATTATCTATTGTTTGAAAATAATCGTATATCTTTTTATTCATAAAAAATATAACACTACATATACTCCCGCATATACTTTCGCATGCCGCATATACTGTATGCGATACCCTAAACGCACGCAAACCGCATACCGCATTTCTAAACACTGATTCAGAGTTATGAGATTGTAAACGAGTTGGTACAATTATGAACAATTTACTCAAACTACTGTGAAAATTGTAAGAGTAAATGTTCACAAGTAATTTTAAGTATTTATGTCTTTATATGCTTGCCAACTAAGTAGAAGCAGAAGTTTCACTACTAACTAAAATATCAACATACATCTCACCAGCTTACACTTATTCCACTTTACCATAGAATTGACCATGATCATAGTGTTGCCACAATTCTAATAAACATCTAATCACACCTAGACTTAAAAATCATCTCATAAATAAATGGGAAGGAAACAAGAGCCAGGGACAATGGTCTGCTTACAAGAAAATGAAATAACTTGAATAAATTCATTCACATAAATATGAAAAAAAATATGAACTCGGCTCAAAATATGAAAATAAATAAATAAAACAAAACAATAAAACCCTTATTCACCCACAAGTGTGGCTATGCTTCTAATGGTTAGTCCATGTCTCTCCATTTCCCAAATTGTATTTTTGTGGATCTAGTAAAGGACCCCCTCTTAAATATTTTTTCTTTTCTTTTCTTTTTAAATATTTGGTTGCATTTGGTAACAACAAAAAATATGAAACAGAATTGATCAATTAGCCAACAGCATCAATCAATATGTGAAATAGAGGAGGAGAATATATATCCAAATAAGCGGAAAGTACCTAATGTTTGCAATTCCTTAAAAAGACATGACGTTGAAATATCTTTTCTCAAAAAAAAAAAAAAAAAAAACAACTGCATTAAAATATAATTTACACTATGCAATATGAGAGTAAGCTGTGTATAAAAATTACCAATGGGCCATCCCACAGTCATGCCTTTTAAAAATTTGAAGACCAAATCAGCGAAAATAGATACATGCAATTCTGTAATCCCTTCCCACCAAACTTAAATGCCAGAATATATATATAGTTTGTAACAGTTAGATTTGTTATACAAAATAATAGGGTATACAGTTTTCCATGTTATCAAGCTCTAGGCACATATGGTTGGAACACTAGACTACTGATTTACTAGAAAATGGACGTATAGTCCAAAACTTAAAAATTTTATGGGAGGGAAAACTTCTCTCTCTTGGATGTTCATCATTTTTAGTGAAATTTGTTAGATATTCCACATTGTTTCAAAAAATTATTCCAAAATTCAATGAAACAAACCCAAGGTTGTACAATGACAGTTATAATTCAAAACATAGTGCAACTTATAGTATAAAACTAACACAAATGATGGAATACTTACCACATAATATATTGCCAAGTTGTCTTTATCCTCCATGTAACTGGACTTTCAGTTTAAAACGCATCATATAAACAACCCAAAGAGTGGCTGCCAGCATAGCAGAATCAAGCAGAGTGTGTATATCAAATTCCATAACAGTACTGTAATACACTCTAACAGGTAAGAAGAGAGCAATTAACTCTTGATATTTTAGCGAAAGACCTGCAAAAGATGAAGGAAATCAGGTTAATGGGACGGACAATTATATTTAAAGGGAATTAAAGCAAAATGGGTAATGCTTGTTAAATAATTTCATATGTTTCAAGATAAATAACCTATCTATCTATCTATATATATATATAAAACTAGAGGAAAATAATGACAAAGTACTAAATGATGGACAGACAAATACATCAATGAAAGCAAAATGCCTATGGCGTATAAAATAACTCAAAAGGGAATGGGAGACACAGTCAACGAGGTATAGTAACTATTTGTTTGGTACCACCAATCAACCCTTCATTGCATATGTAACCCAGAACTGTGCTACAATCATCTACACTTTATCAAAGTTATAAATTTATTATGTTTATGTATGGCACTTCGGCCAACAAATTATCTCATCTCACACATGAATGTTGGACCCACCACCATTGTTTATAAACAGTGGAGCAAGTGTTATGTCCTAGCTCTTGAAGAAATCTCCAGCAGATTTATTACAGAAAGAAAAAGCACGAGTCCAGTGGCAACCATGCTTTACTTTAGTCAAGTTCCTACCAAAATTGATATTAAAATTGTTTGATTTATCAAATCATCATGTAGAATGAACATGAATTTGACTTAACCTGCACCCTTTCATGGGAGTAGATGAAATGAATATTCTTCAAACCAAAAAAAAGAAAGAAAGAAAGAAGAGAGAGATCCATAGTGTTTATGGAACCAGTCAGGAGATAATTCCTCCATTAATGCTCTTTCTCACAGTCTGGCAATTATTAAAAAAACGAAAAATTTCTGTAACAAAAAATATAATTTTTACATCCATTCTAACGTGGTTGGTTTGCTCAAAAAAAAAAAAAAATGGTTGATACACGTAAATTTCTACCCAATTTTGCAAACAAGTAGAGCTATAGATTTACCATCTTGGAAGATTAGTATGACCAGTTATTTTGGAAACAAAGTTAAGGCTAATTGAGGACACCACATATCTTAAATTCATCCCCACATATCCCTTCATATTAGTAGTGGTGCAGTTGTGTTATATGCAAACATTAATCTATCAAACATTATAAGATCATCAAAACTACACGAACCCAAAATCCCTAAAAAAACTAATGAATCAAACACACGAACCCACCCAAAAAAAAAAATCAAATCAAATCAACAGATACCCAGGTCACAAACGTCCACAAAGACCCCAAAAAATTCCATAAAAACCAGATTTTTTGCCATTACCAGTTGATGAGCTCTTGTACGAGAACAGCAACGCCGATGGAGTGACAAGCCTCCGCCGCCATTTAAAAAAGGACGTGGTAATCATAAACGCCGACCGTCAAATAGACGAGCGTCGCCAACCCAGCCACCACCGCCAGGAAAGCCTTCACCTACGGCGGCTGCCGCCGAACCCATCAATGGCTTCATCTCCGAAAACAGGAACATCATCGCTCTCGAAAAAAGAGAGACCCAAATCGATTCAAAGAGAAATCGAACTGAAAAAGGGAGAACATTTATAGGAGCACCAAAAAAAACCAAAAATCTATGAAGAGAGTGTTTCACCGACTCGCACATTTTGAGTGAGGTTTATAAAGTGGGTGTGTTTATATGCGAATCGTGTACGTTCAATCGCGGATTTGGAACGGCTTGCAGACTTGAATTGGCGTGGTCTCCTTCCTAGGAGACTAGCTCCGGTTTGAAAATGGAATAAGCTTATTCTAGGTTTATTCAAAGTTGTTTTGAATTTTTTTTTTCTTGATCGTATCTTTCGTATCACCCGGGACAAGGTTTGAATCCAAGCCTCCTTACAAAGGAGAAAAGAAGGGGGTTGACATTTTGAATATTACATGACAAATGTTAAATGAGTGAATGAATTATTATTTCTGATGGATAAAGGTTCCATAGAACATAATTATGGCATAAGTTTTATTAATTATATATATGTAACCCAGATATTGCTTCGCACTGCTGCACCTGCACGTAGCTTTGAGATAGTCACAAATCTAGCATAATATAATATAGATCTGGTTAAATCGTTCAAAATCTGATAGTAAAAAACTAGTAAAATCAACAAACCCACTGATATGTTAGTGATTTTTCAAAATGTAAATTTACATGTCTTATAAGTTTTGATCTTTATTTATAAATTTGTGTGTTGGGTTTTTAGTCTCACATCAGTTAAAGAGAAAAATATTTGACTTTATATAAAGCGTGGTGTGTATAAAGTAATGTTTACTTTAAGAATGGTAAGGTGTTATGTACACGGTGTTTTAGCACAGTGTCTGTAATTTTGTTTAGGGTTGGTAAACGAACCAAGCCGTTCGAGCTTGAACAATTTTTAAAGCTCGGTTAGGCTCGAGAAAACTTAGTCGAAGCTTGACTCAACTCTTTTGTAAAATCAGAACATTAAATCAATACAAAGTTATGCTCGTTTAGACTCATAAACTTTGCTCATTTAGGCTAAAATTTTATTTTCAACCCCTAAAAACCCTAAAATGAAGAAGAATGCTAGACTCGGCTCGACTCGTTTATAAATGAGCCGAGCTTGAACATGTCAAAGCTCGGCTCATTTACTACCCCTAATTTTGTTCATAAAAATTATGATTAATTATTTATTAAAATATGAATTTAATAAAAATGATAGATTTTATATGATGAGATCATGCTATGATAATAAGTAAAAATAATAAGGTTCTCCTCTCAATCGTGCCGGCGTGTGTATGGGCCATTTGGCGCGAGAGAAATACGATGGTGTTCATGAGATCAACTTTTTATTTTGATAACATGTAGAACACTGTGAAGAGATTATTTGCGAATGGGGATTGGGATTGGCCTGAGTCACTCGCATTCAAGTGGCCGAGAATGCCATGCATATCATGGAGTAGGATACTTTTCATTAGCTTGGGCTCGGGTTGACATCTCCAATCTGAAGGCTTTGTTTGGTTTGTTATTTTTGTTTTCCTTTTTTCTATCTCTCCCACCCATTGTACGCAAATTCGGACATGATATGTTTTGATGTTATGATTGAAATAGATACGCCCAAAGTTCCTCAAAAAAAAAATGTAAAAATTTAAAAGTATTAATATTAAATACTTAATTTTACGACTAATCTCTAATACATTTCATTTTTTTGTGAATTTATTTATTTAATAATAATAGTAATTAATATATTTATTATATTATAATATCGTTATGGTTAATATTCATAAATGTTAAATATGATGACTAATGACTAATGTAGTCCGAAGTCCAAACCAATTATTCATACGGGTTTATTGATTTCCATCCATTTTAATAGTTGGTTATGTCCAGTGAATTTCAAGGAGTAAGGTATTTTTTTATTATTTTTTTGATGAGGGACCGTGCGTGGTTGACCTTTAATCAAGCTAGGAATGCTAGCTTTGTCTGTTTGTCTCGGTCTCACGAAAAATTCTTTCGAATAATGGTCAACAAACAGATGGATAAATCAGCGCCAAGACGTGAACTCAAGACCTACTCTTAACACAGGTAAACCCTAAACCATTGTGCTAGGAGTAAGGTATATTGTATATACAGAAACAACTCATCATGGTATGGTATGTTATTTAACATGGACTCTCTCTGCTTCTAACATATAAAGTTTGAGTAATGTAAAACCACATCAAGAAGACATAAATCCTTCATGTGAATTAGTGATTTTTTTTTTGGGGGGGGGGGGGGGGTCTGTTGAAGCAATGCATGCAACAGAATTCAGAATTTCTCACGACATAAAGAACATCAGCAGGATCAAGAAAGACAATAAACTCAACAAACATATCGAAACAATGGCTTGAATTGGCACCTGGATTTTGTACTTCTCCTAACTACACAATCAATGAGCCACCACCAATCCACCAGTAGTAATTCAAAATTTATTCCTAACGGGCAACCGTGGCTTATATGGTGTATAAAATCAATCAAACAAATGACGAATAGAATAAAAGGAAGAAAAAAAGAGAGATTTGATTATAGTGATACCCTACTAGAAGGAAGCAGATCTCTTGATGAGAGGCCTCATCTGCTTGTCCGCCTCCAGGGATACCATCCCCAGGCGAGTTGGGTCTTCGAGCAACATCTTCGCCACCAAATATCCCGCGATGGACCACGTCTGGAATTTACGCGACTGCTTCCCAATGTAACGCCCGAGCTTACCATCGCAGTACTCCGGCCAGCTGTCTCTGAGCAATCTCGCCTCAGCGAGTTCGACAGCGCGTTTCGCTGCCTGAGGACGCCCGGTCTTGATGCACGCCGCAGTGAAAAGCCAAAGAAGCACTGCATGTAAATGTTACACTTAAGTGAGAGAGCCAATTTTTGTTCATCAACCTGTGCATTTAGTACATTCACAATTGGGGTATCAATTTAGTTTAGATGATTTATCACATTATTCATAAGTTAAAAAACTCATATATTCATAGTTGTTGCTCCCTTCACACTATGTACTTTTACTTCTTCATCGCTTATGATGTATGAATATACATGCACCACACTTAATAGAATTTTGCCAAATATATGTTGTACATGAACTTTGTGATTATGGAATAAAAGAACATGGTTAGTTGAATAAATGAACATAGGAGAAAATGACAGAAGCTCCAACAATTCTCACCTGGCCAGGATCCTCCATTGTGGTAGCTCCACCTAGTGTTTTTGGGATCACAGCCTGTGACAATACGCCACTCGTGGCCTTCAATGGCCGGATAGCAAATCTTCAGTGGCATTTCCCCAACCAATTCTTCCCAGCGTGCTTCAATCAGATCCATAATAGCTGTGGACTGTTCTGGTGTTGCCAACGATGACAAAATCGCAATACAATTACCGAGGCAGAACCAGCGGAAGTCCATCCTAGCCGGACTGACATTTCCAATGAAGTAACCACCGCGTGTCGGCATAAAATCAAATACCCAATCAGGAAGAGAATCAGGGATCACATTGAACTTGTTGACCGCCGTGTGAGAATACTCCTCTGTTTTATAGCGATATATGTCATTCAGCTGCTGGAAGTCGAGCCAAAAGTAACTTCGCATGTGATAGCTTAATGCGTGAAGGCGTTTAACTATTCGCTCAACAAACTCTTTTCCTTCATCATCTTGCTTCAGCAAAGTTAAAGCACATCTTAAAGCCATGAAAAACAGTGCCTGTATTTCGATGGGATAACCATAAACACCCTGCAAAGATTTAACCATGGATTGAGTAAGAAATTTATTTGATATCTAAAGACAAACAGATTATGCAAACGGCAAATAAATTATCAGAACATGCAGCTTTTCTGCATCAAAATAGTAGCAGATAACACAACCTTTACAGATTCAGGAAAGATTAATAAAAACAGCATGAAATCAATATATCTATATACAAAATAATGCCTCCAATGCCAAAAACTCAAGGTTCTTTTCTTGTATAAGGTGGCTGTTGGGAGAAGAGTGCCTTGTATAAGGTCCATGACAAACTGTCAAAAGCAGATGCTACATATGATATATCTCAGTGCCAATCACAACCAAGATGAAACCTTTATATACTCTGATGCACAGTGTATATAACTTGGATGATATAACATGCACATTCACCCAGCACTCACACTTTCAAAGATTTTATGTTCAAACATCTGCTTATTCGTTATAACTTAAAATGTTAAGGGCCCTGTTGTGAATGGTAGTGGCACATTATCGAGAGCCAAACCAAAATGTCACCAAACATCTTTCGTCACACAAAATAATCTGTGCCAATTTTCAAGAAAATAAGGCAACTTTTGCTGATTCAGTTGAAAGACCTAGTTTTTTTTTTTTTTTGGTGGAAGGATTCATACTTCATTGTAGTGCTGTATTAGTAATGGACTGCATGCACATAGGCATGTGATTGCATTTATAGGTAAAGCACACCAATTCACTCTTTAGCTGATGGATCAGGTGTGTTAAAAAAGGGTGAGTGTTTTTTTCCGAAGAAACTAGCAAATGTCAATCCGTATGTCTTTTCATCAACCAATTATTCCTCATCCTAAAGCCGAACTCAAAGAAGACTGAATTAGACGGAGTTAGAATTAGTAGCTAAGCAGTTTCATGCACATACAGTCACAGAGTAGTCATAGTAATATTCATAATGTGTATGCTTTATGAATCAGCTCTGTTAAGTTCCAAAGTTCAAGTGGCAAAAACCTGAGACACATTTATATATAGAATATCCCTAAAAACAGATCACAAATTAATTGCAATTCAAGGTATAAAGTTTAGCACGAGAACAATATCAAGGAACACGCACAACTTATAGAGGAAAAATAAAACTGCAACTGTACATATAAAGACTATAACATAAGAAACAATTAAGACTCACCATCCTGCGATCAATCATACAGCAGCCGTCAGCACATAGAAGAGTGGGAAAAGTATCGAATCCTTCAGATAAGCACAGGCTCAGAATAAGGCGCATGCCCCTTTGGGATTCAGGCATGTCAGCCAAAGAAGTGTCGCCAGTTGATTTTGTATATGCACGGAGCAATATAATCCACCAAAATCCAGAATCAACAGGGGCAACTCTCCCTATTGCACTCTCACCGAAATCAGCAATTAGTGTTTCCGAATCCCTAGTGGCATCATGGAGCACTTTGAAGCTAGCTGGCATCACTCCCTCTCCTAATTTGAAGCGGTCAATTGTTTTCTCCCATGATTGAAGTCGAAGAGTTTTCAGAAGGAAGTTCTTGACTATTTCTGGCTCCTTATGCATTAAAAATGCCAATGCACTTGGGAAAAAGTCTCTCACAAACACCTGTGACAAAACTATCAACAGTAAGATAATACCATTCAATCAAAAAATTCATATATTATGTACAAACTGCAAGACAATAAGCTAAAAAAATCCTAAACTTGTTGAATGGCCTGGACAGGTGCAATGAAAGCAGAGGCAGTGTTTGTTAATAGAATGGATAAGATCAGATTTGAATCCCAGGAAAACATGGGCAAAACAATGGACCCAAAAAATACACAAAGAGATGAAATAAATATAGATATCATACACACAGCTCATATTACTGAGACTGATTAAGAATATTCTATAAAGCACTGTGAATAAGAATCCATTCTTTAAAACACAATGACAGACACCTACTGAATTAAATATCTCTCTCTTCATTTGCTTGTTCAGTGAAGAATCATCCAATTGTCCATCAGAATATGTTAATGCACCCAATAAAACAAATTTGCTTTTATGAATTTTTCTAGTCATCAGTGAAGCTGAAAGGCATGTTACCTGATTGTAATTGAGTGCTTCCTCGGAGTGATCCAGTGCAGCAATGGTCCCAACAGGCAGTCCACGAAAGTAAACCAGTGACTGCCTCAGAGCATCCCATGCTTCTATGGAGAGATCAGAGGAATTCAAAGAATGTGGGGTGCCCAAACCAGACCTCGTTGTGTCCAAATGGTCAGTGGCCTTGGTGCTGTCAGGGTTCTTGAAAGAAGGTCGGGGGGATAAGATATTGATTGTCAGATGATTCATCTCACATAGGGATTTATCATCACAGGATCTTTGCCGTTCTATATTAAGAGATCGAGGCTGTCTAATGGGCAGGTTCGCGAAGTCGAACTCCTCGTCCTCATCCAAGGTGGAGAGCGAGCTACCATCCTGTTTGTTTCTCTTTGGCGTCTCCATTGGTATACCGGGCATATCCGAAACTCCACTAGGAGCCAGAAGAATGAATCTACATTTGAGGTGACACAAAAAAAAGAGTCAAATTTTAGATTGACACAGAATTTTTTTTAATATAAGTAAACCAAATCTTTATCCAAACAGGATTAAGTCACACAGTTCTTTCTTATGAAAATGATAGTTGTTTTGGTACCAAAATATCTTCTGTTCAAGTAACATATCTAATTCTTTTACAACTGAGCTCCAAAAAAAAAGGAAGAAAAAGAAGAAAAAAAACCATTTATGTTCTACCCTGTCAACTAATAATAACTGTTGCAAGAACTCCTCAATTACTTCAAATTACATGTATGAACACATAGACAAACAAACAAACATACACGCACACCCCGCATTTATAGCTAATAATGCAATAAAGACAAAGCGAGCTCATCAATTCATACATTTCAAACGCCTCACTAATTCCATCACTTTTGTCATTCAAACATCATTTCTCACATGTTCCCCTGGGTCTTCAATTCATCTGATCAACCAAGAAATGGCGCAATTCAAGGACGTTCACACATAGGGCGAAACAGAGAACCAATCGAACCAAATTCATTCATCTCGCACAGATTGAACGTACACATCACGTCAAGACAGATCGGAATATAATCCATCGTTCAAGACACGCTCAAGACGAGATTCATTTCCAAGAAAAACAAAAAAAAAATGCTCCACGATTAAGAATGCATCACGAAACAATGCAAAACCATTTCGCAACTAACAAAGAAACGCATCATCAAACGAAGATCGAACACATGCAAACCGATATCGATAGCATGAAATGCGAACCACGTTGAGGATCGGAGGATAGACTTACCTGGTGAGATGACGCGCTCAACGGACGGCCGACTTCGGAGGGATCCGCTGTTGAAGCAGAAACTCTGTCGCGCGTGCGTTTGCAGATGACCAGAATGAGCGAGCGAGCGAACGCGCGCGCGAGCGAGAGAGGGAGGACGTGAGAAAAGAGAAGGCGATTTATACGTGCCGAATGAGAATTTCTGTCACATGGAAGGATCGGGAGATGACTGGTTGGAGCCGGTTGAGACTCGGGGAGTTCAACCGGATGAGCCGGTCATCCCATCCCCGTGCCTTTGTCGTGAGTCGTGACTTCCCATTTTTTGTTAGGGAAAATTCCATATAACCCCCCTAGACTACCCGAAATCCATAAAATCCCCTGATTTTTTCTAAAACACCTATGTAAATTCAAATAGCTCATTGAGTTAAATTTTCGTTGAAAGATGAGAATTATTCTGTGAATATTCTATTTGATTAACTCTGTGTGAAAACGCAGTATACTAAAAAAAACTCTTGAGATGTGTAAAAAATGTGAAAAGTTCTTTATAAAATAATTATTTTATAAATCTGAATAAATTTTTATAATATATTTAGAGAAGTAAAATCATCATTTACATCTGATTTTTCGTATTTTTAATAAATTATAGGAACTTTTTGATATATTTTGTTTCCAATCAAGGTTAATCAAATAGAATAATCGTATAATATTCTTTATCTGTCAATAAAAATTAATTCATGAGATTATTTGAATTTACATAAATATTTTCAGAGTGTTACATGGATTTTTTATAGTTTACATGGAGTTATTTGGATTTTCTTCTTTTGTTATCAATAACTGTGATTCATTATATCATACTCTCGCGGGGCAGCTTAATCTGACTCTCTGAGATCTAGGCCGTTGATTGATGGATAGACGGCCTGCGATGTTTCTAATAGGCTGTTGCGCGGGTGAGTCTAGCGGGGAGACGAACGGGTTTTTGGTGGGAGACGGTGTCCGCGGTGTAAAAATGTGTTATTTAAGTTTTAGTCCGTAAAAATGGTCAAGTCTAATATTTTTAAAAACTATACAAAAGAGACAGTTGCATTATAGGTTATACACTTTTGTAATTAGTGTAAAAGATAGTATATAATTATTAGTGATGATATAGAATTTTTTTTTTTGTAACAAAGCTTTATATCTAAAATATAGGAGGGCCACTAGAATAAATTGTAACAAGGCTCTATAATTATCCTCATCATTTTATATATAAAAAAAGAATAAATTATCATTTCACTTGTTCATTTCAATAATTATTTTTTATTTTATCACTTATTCTCTTATTAAACCAATTTTTAACAACCAACCCAGGAGGACTGTCTGGAAAGCCCACGTCACTTTTATTATACCAATAAAAGAGGCCATGGCCCAAATTTTTGTTTTTTTGGATAAATCGTTCTCCAGGTTCTAATTCAAGATCATGATTATCAATCGAGAAAAATTGCTTAAGAACAAAAAAGCTCTTATAGAAATAAAAGTTTGTTACACCCTCTTCCAATGAACTTATATGCCACAATTACAATGGGACAAAATACATGTTTGTTAAAACTTATAAGCTAAAAATTATAGTTTGTAGCATATAATAAACAGTTGTTGCATGTTTGTTTAAATTTATTAAAAATTATTTAAGACTCCGTTCTGGAGCATGTCCACTGTGCCAATACTCTGGGGGGGGGGGGGTACAGAAAACCCGCCGAAAATAGAAAACAGTAAGGATATTGTGAGTTATCAACGTAGCGACGAAAATTCCGTTTGTGTCTGTGTTTGCGTCTGCAGGTGTCAACCGACTCCATCACATGTATAACGCACACATAAACACTGCCTAAGTTAAAAACTCTTTGAAAAAGTCACAATCTCTAAGTTGGGTTAGGATGTTTTTTATATTATAACTGAAAGAAATTTTTCATGGTTGATTTTATTGTTAAGCTGGTAAGGTTACCTTCGTCTATTTTTTTATATTATAATTTATGAATTTTTTTAAAAAAAATTCTATGGAACATAACTATCTTTCATTCTATTAACTAATGTCTTTTTTATCTCCTCCAACTTTTCATCTCATCTTCCAAGAAGCGAACGAACACCACCGGAGATGGAAAAAAAAAAAGTGAATCAGCACCAGGAATGAAAGTGATGAGTGATGAAAAAATTGACCAGAGAGAGGGGGGGGGGGGGGGGGGGAGAAATAAAGAGAGCGAGAGAGAGAGAGAACTCACAGCCTTTTTATTGGATAAAATTTGGCTTGTTGTTAGAATATTTCAATTGTGTTTTTTATTAGTTATAATCAAGTTTTGTTTTGTCTCTCAAGTTCTCCTGATCAGGCCTAATCTAGATCTTTAATCCTTTTCTTTTCTTTTTTGTTTTTTTTTCCTTTTCTTTTATTTTTGTTATAGGAATTGTACTACATCAAATAAGTGACAGATCCACCAATTTCATTTTTTTTTTAAAAAAAGTTTTATTTTTTTAAATAATATGTTTTTTAATTAATGTGGAATTTATGATTCATTAAATTTTTTTATATATTGTTTAGTGTTAATGGGGTATAATATTTGAAAACTATTATAATGAATTTGAACTTTTACTTGTGTTATATTAATTTGTGTTGTATCGATTTACCTCTTTAATATTTGTAAAACTAATTTTATAAATAAAATCACTTTCTTTTATGAAACAAAAATTAAATTTAACTACTACATTCCAAAGAGATATTTTTGACAATTACGCAGCAAAGACTATTTTACAGCTTATTCTAACAAACATTCACAGCTACTTATTCTTTGTTTTTCAACCGTTACAACAAACATATCAACTGTTTATCAGAAAAGTTAAAATATATAATCTATAAGTTATAATCTATCATCTGTAAATTTAAGTTGCAACAAACATAACCAATATGTTCATATAACGGAGATATAATTCGTGATTGTATGAAATAACACGTACTGGCACAATCCTCAGTGCATCTGGTCTGGATTGAACTTCAAAGATTCCCTCCAGATGAGCTCCTTGATATTCTCTTCAGTGAATGATGGCTGCTCAAAATCAAAACTGAAAGGCGCAGGGCAAACAGGCTCATCATTGATATCATGAAGAGATGACAAGTATGGATGGCACAGTGCCTCATCAACTGCAGAATAAAAGCATGTTAGGGCAGGAAGGTTAGTGATGGTTTAAAACCAGGCATAATAGTTAAGTCACTGATGACTTCACATACCAGTGATACGCTTGCTTGGATCAAACACAAGCATTTTCTCTAGTAAATCAATGGCAGCAGGGGACATGTTAGGGAACCTCTTTGAAAATTGCTGCTTTGGAAACTGAGGAAGCTGTCTCACATATCTTCTCGCATTATCACTTCGAAGGAACCCGAGACTGGAGTCATCAGGTGAACCTATAAGCTTTTGAAGGGAAAGAAAGGCAAGAATGTTAGAGCTCTCCATTAAAAAACAAAATGAAAAACTACAAGGTAACTGCAGTACTTTCATTTTCTTAATTCCTGTTTAAACCAGACCCACGATACAGTGATACACAGATTCGAGTACACAAAAATCAGCTTAGTTGCCAATTTCTGAGAAATTAAGTTCATACAGATAAAATAATGGTAATAAAAACAGTTGGTAATACTACTAACAGAGAGAAACAGAGAGCCAATTAGTTGTATCAAATGAACTGTATTCACCAGAGTGGAAAGAATCAAGAAAATATTAGAAAAGGAGAGTGGGGCAAATAGTCGATAAGTGATGGACTGATGGTTGAGTGTTAACAAAGAAAATGAACAGCAAAAATCCCCAAAATCCTTCTAACTAAATTTCATGTGCAAGCAATTTTGCCAATGGTCCCGACAAGTACTGATGCATTCTGAAGTACAAACATATCAGTTAAGCTCAACATATCCTATGGATAAAAAAAAACCTAATGAACGACTTTTACAGCAGAAAACTATTATAAAGCTGTACCTCTGTAATTAACTTTAGTTGATGAACATAGTCTTTTCCAGGAAAGAGTGGATCTCGGGTCCCAATTTCTCCAAGAATACATCCAACTGACCAAATATCAATTGCAGCAGTATACTCTGAACAATTGAGCAGCAGCTCAGGGGCACGGTACCAACGCGTGACTACATACTCTGTCATAAAGTCTGTTTCAGATGTTGTTCTTGCCAGTCCAAAGTCCCCTATTTTAAGGTCACAATTCGCATTCAAGAACAAGTTGCTGGGTTTTAGATCACGATGAAGGACATTTGCCGTGTGTACATATTTAAGACCTCTCAATAACTGATACAGGAAGTACTGCAGAAGTGCACCAAGACATGTGAACAAAAAAATTCCTTTAGTCCAGACTCCAAGTTGTCAAGAAAACTAAAACAATAAAAAAAAACACACACACAGCAGAAACCAATATAATGCAATTGCTGACAGGAATTATACAGCTAATATATTACATGTTACTTTTCTTCCGTAATCGATGAAATTAATTTTGACCAAGAAAATTACCAAAACTAATAAAATAGAAAAAGCACCAGGTGAAAACAAAACCATGCTTCATTTCATCATATTTTTCTTCCAAGCATGTTCAGAATACATCCAAGATAAACTTCTCTGTCAACCTGACTTTTACATTGCCATTTTTGAGCATTTTTTTTTCTGTTTTGACACAACTCACGCTTTCAATGATCATTTCATTTCCAAGGAGCATCCCTTGGTGATTACCAAATGATGTGGTCGGAATCGTAAGACTAGACAAGTTGAAAATAGTACTATTAAAACCATAACTTTTTATAACCAAATAAACTTCCAAAGAAAAGATAAGTACAAAATGATGAACTACATCACTGCTATGAACTTTCAATAAGACAAAAAAAATGAACAAGATGTGAACTTTTAATAAGACACAGTAATAAACAAACTATACTACAGCTCTCTCTCTCTCTGTTTTTTTTTTTTAAATAAATTTTTTAAAACTACAGCTCTTTCTAGTGGGATGCACTGTAGCGATTCAATGAACTGTAAAAAGAAATAAAAATACCAAGAAATGTTTTCCATCTATTGTGAGTTGCTTAGTTGGCTCATTTAAAGCCAATAAATGGAGTACAGGAGTATGATTATAATATCTCCTCAAGACACCCAAATAGATGGCTAGGACGAAACACCTTTGGGAGCTTAAAAAGAATTAAACAGTAGACCACCTATACTTCCATATAAAATCAAAACAAGTAATTCTTGTACTATAGACTTTCTTAAGAAAAAACACACCAAATCAGATAAAAATGATCACAGTTGACATGATAATGTAGCAGAAACTGGTCAACTACATTCAAAATGCAGAACCCCTTGCATTGAACATAATGGGCTCACTTTGCATTGAATGTAACTCATAAAATTTGTTCCACGCCAAGATGTGGTGAATTAACAAAGTGGTTGATCAGCACTGGGAAGTAACTAAAAGACGGAAACAATTATCAGAACAATCTTAATTTCCTTCTCAACCATTTCACGTGCATAGCTAACAGCGCAATATGTTTAGCAACAACCATGTTTCACCTTTTGTCAATATATATTTTTCTGTAAAAGATGCATCTAACACAGGAGCTGTATTAACCAACCTGGCAATGGTCATCTGTCAATGGCTGTGTGGAACGTATTATATGATGAAGATCAGTGTCCATCAATTCATAAACAATGTAAACATCATTAAAATTTTCTTTCTGCGGCGGGCGTATGATGTCTTTGATGGCTATAACCTGTGGTGAGGGAAGAATTAGTTTGTCAATCCATGCGCATTCAAAAGAAGTAAGCAAAGACCACACCAGCAAGGCACAGAATGCATGCCCAAGTTTGCATGAAGAAAGTATCCGAATACCATGAAACAACCAGTAAAATCAGACATAACATTACATCCGAGGAACAGAAAAATAGAGAAATGAAGTATGTGCCGCAAATAATAAAACTATATCTTGCTTGCAAAGTCCAAATTCAACAAGAATCTTAAACTCCTAGTCCCGCTAAATCCACAAAGTGGCTAATTCAACTTGAACCATACTGTTTGAATCTTTACCCAAAAAAAAAAAAAAAAAAAACCTTTAAGACCCACACAATAACATCTGCTACCTCATGATGAATACCTACCCTTCCCTCCATATCCCTCTTTTACTATTAAAGAATCCTTTACCTCCCTTGAAAAGATTCATTGATCAAACTAAGGCAGCTGCCATAATCTGTAAGGTCTGGGCAATTATATAACCCTAAATCATGATGTGATTCATTCCAGGAAGCACTGCCTCATTTAAAAGAAGTTCTTCATCTAAAATTTTATTCCAATTTCTGAATTCAATTTCTTGTTCTTGTGATCTTGACATGAAACATACAAAAGCACACATACTGTAGAAGAGAGTCCTACGAACCAGAAAATACAAGATAAAAAAAGAACAATCAAGATGGTGCCCAACCAGACCTAAAAAGCTTGATATGAAGACGAACTCAGATGTTCAATTAATGATATATAACCACATGAAAAAAAAAAAGAATCTATCATCGATTTGTCTAAAATTCAATTGAAACCAAAATCTTTTTATGGCAAATATTATTGACAAGTGACAACCAAGCTTTCTTGATCAAAATCTGAAATTGCTTAAGAATGATAGGTTGAAAGGCTCTCATAAGCTCCATGTGAAATGATAATCCAAGAATATCGCTGTCGTGGTAACCATTACTTAAAAAATGAAAGGCATAAGTGTTACTAAAGCAGACTGTGATGGACTCTTAGTAAAAGTAAAAGCTAGAGCCCAAGCAAAGTAGACAAAAGTAAAATTTATTCAAACAAGTCAATTATTCTTACATTTTCATGATCCATATGACGGAGGAGCTTAATCTCTCTTAATGTTCTCTTTGCATCAATTCTATTATCGAATGCCTTGCCAATCTTCTTGATCGCAACCTCTTCATTTGTCTGTGAATTAGTGACCGCACTGTAGAAAGAGACTGTTTCACATTAATATCTCAGTTAAAATATAATTTCTTTTTGGGTGATTGATAACTAATGTAGGCATGTAATGTATGTATCATGGCACAGAACCCTCAGAAATAGAAAATAGTTCAAGAATGAACTTCTAGCATGCTAGAAGTGTATGAAATTGAGGATAGTTGACTAAAACTTCTATAAATGAAAATCTACCCTTCAAAAATGATATTGAAATAGTGATTCCCTTGATCTCCTCGCATATGGATAATACACTTAGCAAGGAGATAACTAAAATGGACACCAGCACAGCTGAATACCATTCAATATTTATTAATATAAAAATAACATAAAATTGCTTTCACCTGTGTCCTCTTTCATTTCAGATCAAGGAAAAAACAAGGCAAAAAAAAAATTTGAAGATAGAAATATGCACATTAAATGCAACAGAAGAGGATTAGTGGAAGACCACACTGCAATCTAGTTTTTATCAGAAGTTTTACTAGAAAATCAACAAGAGACATACAAGATTAAATCTTTTTGAAAGAAAAATGATCAGCCATTTACTAGTTTAAAGTCAAGTAGTACATAGCACCAAGGAACATGAAACAGAAAAAAAGGGAAACGAGAGGAGATGGGAGCAGAAGACCAGCCGGTGGCAGCAGAGGGTCAAAAAGTTATATAAAGTTACTACTGGGATAAGCGCCCCAACTGAGAATACCAGCCACTTGGATACCACTATGCTTTTTTTTTTTTTGATAGAGAACACGATAGGTTTTCCCAAGGTCATTATAAAAGTAAATTTCAAAAAAAAGGTCATTATAAAAGAAGAAGACATTGACGCATAAAGACTTTCTTGAGATAGACTAATGGCTGACAGTTCATGCAGCCTTACTCCCACACATCAACCCTGATATAGGTCTTCATGATCTAGTAGAGATGAATAACTACAACAAGCTGCCATTGTTATGTTTACATACAAGGGTACACGGAGAGAGGATACGAGTGTTTTGTGAAATGATAATGTCAAGCTCATATGAGAGGGGTAAAACACACATATAGGAGGTATTTTACCAAAACTCCAGGAACGGTAAACCAGGGGAGGAACCTCATCGAGTACCTACAGAATTGGCTTTTGAGATCAACAAGGAATGCCAAATGGCATGTTCTTGGTTATCATGTTTGATATTGGTATGCCTATGTATATGGAGCTGCTATTCATCTTAGCTAAGAAGATCACATTCGCCTTTAGTATCTTCACTGCAATCCATTATTTTTAGGAGAAATCCGCTTGATAGAATGCTCACCCAAACATATTTGTGATTCAAAAATCTAATAGAGGCCCCCTCAATAAGCTTGTGCTAATTGAATGACTTGGGGTACAAGGATGTCTGTAACCAAGATGTCCTAGTATCGAACCCAGCTAAGCTATCAAACCAAAAAAAAGGAAAAAAAAAGAGGTAGAATGGATGCTTTACTCGAAGATTTTTGGATGGAACAAATGCACAGATGGAAACCGGTTTTAACTGCTCCATCTCTTTTACTTGTTGCATTTTTCTCACCCTCCTCCATCCCTTCTATATGTTCCAGGACCCAAGACTATTTACCATTTACAAATATTAGGCAGACCTAATGCACACAATTCCAGCACTCTGCCTCTCTCAAAGGATCCCATCAGAAGAACATCATGTACTGTCCCAATTACAAGCTCGATTGTAGTTCACATCAGTTTTTTTTTTAAAAAAAAAAATCATATACTCTCCAATTGAAATGTAAGCAGTTATATGAAATAAAGTATATACTGTGATACACTGGTGTGTATTTTTTTTCGCTTTGAAAAAATGATAATTTTTTTGTGCTATACACTATGATAGATTTTCATACACTATGATAGCGCAGTATATACTACGTTATCATAGTGTATAGGGCTGCAAAACAGACTGAGTGTATCAACGCTCTTTTTTTTATTTCTAAGATCAGCTCATAACATATAGGTCATAGTTTATGAGCACCACAACTCAATAGCAATAACAATAATCCATTTTTTTATGTATCTAAAAGATCAGAAAATCAAGGAACCCCCCCTTTTATGAAGATGAAAACTCTATAAAATCTCTTAATCACAATAAAAATCCATACAAGCTCTCCATTTATTTTATCAACCACTGTACAAATAAACTGATGATGAAGATGATGGAAAGAGTGTGAGACCCTCCAAATATCACCAAAACCCAACAATTCAATACTGAATAAAGTAAATAAATGATTCGTTGATACACTAACATATAAAGAAAATTCAAGATATAAATAAGCACCTTAAATACAAAGCATTAAGTATTTGATTTATTCACTGAGATTGTTGAATTGATAATGATAAATCATTCAACATTTTCAGAATATGAAAACTCCTCAATGTCAAATTTAAATGTATGCATTACTTATTAGATTTACGTTTAAATTTTTTTTGTGAATCATCAATATGAAATTTGACATATTATTTTAAAATATGACAATTATCTTTTAGAATTACTCAGTGATATGTTTCATATGAATATCTATATTTCATTTTATACATATTCATTTTTTTATCTATGCTATTGAAATTAAAAAATATATATATAATGATTTAACTTTAGAAAATATTTACATGAGTTACATTAGACCCCCCCTTTATAAAAATCTTAGCTCCGCCACTGGATCCCATCATATAAGTACACTGCTTCCCAATGCTCAAAATTGAAGCCCCCTCCCTCCCATAATGACAATATTCGTGTACAACACATATTCAGCAAAGGTTTCGTTTGGTATGGTAAGTGTACAATCGTAAAAAAATGTGGTAAATACAAGAAAAGTATGAAGATAAACTATCTTCTAGATAAATTCTAATCATTAGTAGGAGATGTACACCCAAAAATCTTCTGTGTTGGGTGTGAAGGAGGCCACAATAATTAGGGATTATTTTATAAATCACGAAGAATGTGTTAAACCATTCAAATTAAAGAGATACCTGGATTCTGAATTTAATAAATGCACAACTAGGCAAATAGAAGTGCGTTCGGCGGATAGGTACATGTGAAATCCAATTGTTGAACTTTTTTGAATATTTGTAGTACTTTGTGACTACTATTTCCCCTCCTCACCCCACAAAGATAGGAGCTAAAGCAGAGTGATCCATCATACGTAGTGTGGGCTTGTTCGGTCTCATCATACGTAGTGTTCTCCTCTATGTTGGATGGCCTGAACGGGGTTGTACTTGCTTTATCCTGTGTATTTCCCTTTTGGGCATTCTCTCTAATTTATAAAATTTGAGTGAAATCGCATACCTTTGTTAAAAAAAAAACCAAAAGCAGACTGATCCAAATGGGGGAACTTCAACATATCTCAAAGTTTATTACAAAGCCTTTAAAAGGTGCAACTTGGATTAAGATAGGGCGTCAAATAGTTAGCTCAAGCTTCTTAGCAATATTTATTTTCAAAGATTTATTGACATAACTACAAACAAACTAATAAACAAACAAAAACCCAAATCAAAATCCATCAGAACTACAACACCACAAGCACTAAAAATAATAATTAAAAAAAAACAACAACAACTGGGATTAGATAATACTATTATAAAAAAAAACAATTTTTTTCAACCAAAATAAAGATCACCCACCAGACAATGCCATATGCGCCTCTGCCGACAGGCCGGATAGGGGGAACATATTTGGTGGAAACCTCGAACAGGTTTCCAAAGATGTTGTACTGCACGTAACGGCCTCCATGGGTCAGCACACCCTCTGCGTGGCTGCCATCGCTCGCCGATCTCGACTGGGTTGCCATTTTTTGGTTCTTCAGATGGACAGAGGACCTCTGAAGAAGAAGAAGAAGAAGAGATGGAGAAGCTAAGGCCCGTGAAGAGAGAGAGAGAGAGAGAGAGAGAGAGAGAGAAAGGGAAGTGAAGGCGAGTGTCTCTATTTTTCTTTCTCTTCTTTATAGTAGAGAAGATCTTTTGTTATTTGGGCCCTCTCGCGCTGCCTGTGAAATTCGTGGAACTACTTTTGACGCAATTGCGACGAAAGGCTTTTGTTTTTTTGTAGCTGAAATGAAAGGCTTTTTTTTGGTCTTTTTTATTGAGTGAAGAGGGTGGGTGTTGTGGTCAAACAGAGCTGCTGAGGTCTTCTCTAGGGGGTGAAAATCCACAAAGCATACATATATATATATATATGGAACCCCACATATGAAAAGGAAGTGAGTGGTGGATTTTAATTATGCAAAACTGATACGTGCAGCACCCATTTTAATTGAAGTAATAATATTATATGAATTAAAATATAAAAAAAATGATTAAAAAAATCTTCTCATAGTTTGACATACCCGATTCAGTTATTTTTTAAAATTATATTTAAAAAAATCTCATTCTACAATTTTAAAAACACAAAAGAATAATCTGCCCTTATGTAATTAAATCTTTAATATCCCTCTTTATTTTACACTAAAAACATATTTTTCCTACAAAACAACAATCTCTCTGTACATGATGAAAATCAATCATCTCAGAGGTTTTTTTATTATATATCATACTGTGTGTTTCTTATATATATCTTACATGATATTGTTTATCATTTTTCATTGTGTATAATCATAATATGTAATTTAAATCTGTGTTGTGCCCCAATGCAGTAGATGATATTTTAGTATTTTAAATCTTTATTCAAATTTTTTATTTTTTGGCTATTTACATATTTTTATGATATCATTAGTACATATCAATTTTTTTTTTAAATGCAACAACATTTAATGGAATCCATCATCAAAAACTCAAATTATATTGGTACATATTTCACAAAACCCACCTAATCACAAAGAATTTACAATAAAAAAATTGATCTACATGAAAATGTGTGAAATATATTAATTAAAATTAAGAGGGTGAAATATTTTAACAAAATTAAGAGATATAGAATGTATTAAGGATCTAATTGCATAAGGGTATATTAGTCTTTTGTGTTTTCAAAATTGTAAAATGAAACTTTTTTAGGTATAATTTTAAAAAGTGACTGATTTAGGTATTTCTAACTTTTGAAAGTTTTTTTAGTCATTTCCCCTAAAATATATGTTAAGATACAATAATATTTTTAAAAACTAGTAAGAATAATACAATAAAAGTCACTTAAATTACGATAAAAGTCACCGAAATTACAATAATATGATACAATGCAATAATAATGCAATTAAAATCACTTAAATTACAGTAATATAGTAAATAAATAATATAGTGGATGAATTAATGATAAGTTAAATATGATAAAAAGTCAGTTAAATTACAATAATACAATACATAAATAATCCTATAAAAACAACAATAAAATTCATTCAGATTACAATATTACAATACGTAATATTCAATAAATTAAATAATCAATAAAATACAATATCAATACAACAAAAAGCATTAAATTACATTAATAAAATCCATAAATTATAATTAAATATTATATATAAAGAAAATTTACTTAAATTATAATAATACAATACATATATAGTACAATAAAATAATAAATTTATTAAAATTAACTTAAATTACAATAATGCAATACATAAATAACAATAAATGAAATAATATGATTAAATAAAATGATTCATAAATAATACAATACATAAATAAATAAATATTGAATATAAATTAAACTATAGGATTAAATAATAATACAATTAAATTAACTTAATTTATAATACAATACAATAATAATACAATAAATTCACTTAAATTACAATATTGCAATTCATAAATTAGAATAAAAGTCACTAAATTATAAAAATGTAATGCAATATAATAATAATGCATAAAAATCACATAAGTTCCATTAATACAATACATAAATAATACAATGTACAAATTACAATTAATTAAATACAATAATAATAGAATCAGAGTCACTTATATTTATTACAATAATGTAATACATAACAAAATAAATAAAAATAATTAAATAATATAATACATAAATATTTAATTATTAAGATATAAATTAAATTCCAATATGAAATAATAATACTATCCACTGGCATCAGGCGCTGCCGGGACATTTCTTATATAGGATTTTTATTTTTAAGCCCCTGCAAACATGCATATTCATGGATCGGTTCTTCACTTCTTGATATTTCTTTTTTAGTCTCCATATTTAACTGCCTATTTGGTTTTTAGTCCCTCCGTCAAACGTCCGTCCATACACCGTTAATTTGTGAAATATGATTTATTTTTAAGTCCCTGTAAATTATGTTATTTAGTAATTAGTTTCTCCCTTTTTCATATTTTACATGGACCAATCACTAAATAACATAGTTTACAGGGACTGATCACTAAATAACATACTTTATAAGGACTAAAAAATAAAATCACATTTCACAAATTAACGATGTATGGACGGACGTTTGACGGAGGGACTAAAAACCAAATAGGCGGTTGAATATGAAGACTAAACTAAAAATCCCTTCTTATATTTGTCGTTGAATAAAATTTGAGAATCATTTCAATTTTCTACCATATTATCAGTCAATATACCTTATACCACCTACAAAGCACGATAAAATGTTCCGCGGTCAATTTAGGGGAAAAAAAAAACTTATGATACAGCTGTACGTTAGTGTGGAATAAATTGGCAACTAGAGTGGTGGATTTATCAATCTGGACCTCCACCGTGGGTTTGAAACTAATTAGGTTTGAATTACAAATTATTGTAAAATGTGTTGTCAACCTGTCATTATTATTGAACAATGAAATTTAAACTCATGATTCTGTGATTATAAATTTTGTTGTTATTAACCCCAAAACTACTAAATAGCATATGAATTTTATTTTGCATTGATCATTGTGAGATTTGGTGGGTCACCCAAAAAAAATTAATATATAAATCCAGGATATAACAACCCTCCATCTGTCCGGGACCTCCCCAAATATTTTTGACAAATGAAATGGACCAGTTTATCTTCAATTCCAAAATCACCACACCTGAAGGTCGGTGAGTGGAAGCTTCTATGCCGTATTGGAATAATTAGTATGTAGAAAAGAATAAAATTTGTGGAATATCTAATCCAAAGTCAACTGCTGAACATGATAAATCGATTCCCAAAGTTTTGAATCAAATTAGATGATGGTCAATGCCCCAATGGTCATGTGTGAAAGGAAGAAGAACTAGAGGAAGAATGAAGATGATGTTGACTCGCAAAAATAAAGAGAAAAAAAGGGAAGAGGATTGGAATTTAAGTTCAACTACTCCTAGACTGATTTGTTTTCTTGGGACGGACTCTGGAGAGGACCCTCTCCTCCTATGTATGTACTTTTATGTAATTTTTATTTGGACCCTCTTAAATTAATTAAGCAGTCATTTATCTTCAAAAAAAAAAAAAAAAAAAAAACTATCAAATAGGCTAGTGGGAGAAATAGTGAGATAAAAGATAAGTGATTAGTGAATAATTTATCCTAATTGTTATAAAAATAATTGAGATAAATTATGAAAAATATTGTCCTATTTTTCAAATGAAATTGTGTTTTTTTAATTCCACCTAATGGTTAGCATAATATTTAACCATTATTTTTGTCATTATTTTTTTGATAAATGTGAACAAAAATAAAATCAATAGACTTTTGTACCCTAAAACTAGGATAAATCATTTTAAATTTTTTATCCCCATACCTAACTAACAGTTATGGGCTGTTTGCGTAGAGAAATCGGTAGAGAATTGAGGGAGAATAGACTTAAAAAGCTGTTTGTTTAGATGAGTGTAACTATGTTTGAATATGTGAAAATAAACTAATATTTGTATTATAGGTCATTCTAAAATTGTGTTATTCTACCAAATCTATTCCGCTGGTATAATAAGGTCCCACTATTAAATCAACTGTCATAGCCTCTTATTCCACCAAATCAACTGTCATAGCCTCTTATAAATCAACTGTCAACATTTATCAATTCGGGTTCGGGTTGAGCCCGCATAACCCGACCCCCCAACCCAAACCCAATCCGAATTGGGTTCGGGTTAATTCGGTTTGAACCCAGCAGAGAAAAATCTCAATCCAAACCCGTCCATGAACCGGGTTGGGTCGGGTTCAACCCGCCCAAGTTGCACCCCTACCTAAATTTTAACGCGGCACGAACCACTCACGTATCTTTTTTCTCTGTGAATTGGATTCAGCGCGAGAAGCACTTTTGTCTAGCTTGTCCCTGCGGATCACTGGGACCAATCTCCCCACGCCCCCGTCATATCGTTCTCGTCTTCACTTTTGGCGGGAAACCGAACAGGGGCCGACCTTGTGTGAGAAACAATGGAAGCAGACGTCGAAGAAGTAGAAGTTGGAGAAGAAGAAGAAGAAGAAGCAGAGGCCGAAGAGGGAGAAAATCTATTAAGGTCTACACTCTTCCACTCCGATCAAATGCTCTGCTCCGTCGACATCCTCCCTCCTTCCGAGGTTTTGCCTCCCTTTCTCTCTTGTTTTATTTCCCCAGATCGTCTCACGTCCTTCTTCGCTCGATCTGATCGTTTTGCGTTCGCAGGTCCGAGCAAGAATCGAAGTCTCCGTCCTTCAATTCCTCAAAACCCTGACTTCCCCTACCCCGGCCATTTCCGATCTTCAACTGGTATGTAATTTTTTTTTCACTCTTTTTTAAAATACTGACTAACATTGGGGAAGTTTAGGTATTTGAATGTAAAGTGCTTATTGAATTTCTGAAACATCTGTTGTCATAGTTCGGGTTGAATGTTATTGTAACACCATAGGCTTACACACACAGATATTGTTCGTCTTGTCCCTCAGTGGCCTCACAGATTTAAAGCACATCTTGAAGTGTAAGAATGAGGCGTTTACATTTGGTATTAGAGTTTGGTTTTGATCATGGGACCTGTGGGTTATGCGCCCTTGCACCACTCTGATGATTTTGTAAGCCTGGGGCGTTACAATTATTGTCCAATTGGTTCTATTTTGGTTATTTTTCTAAAGTATGGTCTTGCTATTCTTTTGCATTGTCTGCATCTTTTTGTATAGAGTAAGGTTTTTTGGATCTAGGGAATAGGGTGGATTCAGAATTGCAACTCCCATGTCACCCATGTCCCAATTACCTGTTTGGATATTTTACTAAATACGGGAATTCAATGTAAGATGTGGGTGTTCCAACTCCAAACAATTTCCCATATCCAAACCACACTCTCTAATGCCACATGTTAAAAAATCGAGAGTCAGGGTTATGAGTGTATTCAAGCCCAAGTTTGAAACTGAACCGCTTCTTGGGAGGTTGGTAGAGTTACCCCCTCTCCATGGAGGATTCATGGGTTGAGTCTTACTACCGTTGATAAGAGAATACCAGGAAAAATGCAAAAAAAGATCCGACAGAACTATGACATGCTATTGATTATTAAGTACCATTAACAAGATTTATATATGTAATCCAGACATTAAGGTCAAAAGGTCTACAGATGAATGCTTCTACTCTTTGTTTTTTTCCTTTTCCGGAATATGGGCTTGCATGAGCATGCTTTCAGAAGCAATTTTGGTGCCCTTTTTCTTTTGTGCTGTTGGGGTTATTGGTCAAGTAAAACTCGTGATTCCATTGTGTGAAAAGTCTTTTTTTTGGCTTTGCTACAGATTCGTAGGAAATCAAATAACAGCCATTTTCGTAGAGGGTTGGTCAGTGATATTTCGTCAATATTCCTCTCTCACGCTTTCTGTAGGAGATCTCTCACGAAGGCAAATAATGCCAAGGCATTTATCAGAGGTACTAACAAAACCTGCCTTTTTTTACATCTACTAGAGACCCTATTATCCACCTCCTGTTGCATTGAGTTAAAGAAAATGATGAATAAGTTCTGTTCACTTCCCCAAATTAAAAATAATTTTCAATCTCTCATGTGGACTTCATGGTTTTTCTGGGATTTCCTTTATACAGTTTGGAAAGTCATGGAACTGTGTCACCAGCTCTTATGCCAGGAAAAGCAGGTCACCCAAAGGGAGCTCTTTTATAAGCTGATTTGTGACTCACCTGATTACTTCACTTCTCAGCATCAGGTTAATAATACAATACAAGGTTATTATTGTTTCCTTATTATTTTTTCCTCCTTTTCTTTTTTCCTTTTTTTGTTTGAATTTTCAGGAAAACCTCACTAGTCATTTTTCCAGTACATATGATTGGTTTACATTTTGAAGTTCATGGTGTGATGGACTGCAGATGTTGTTTCTTTGCTACGTTGCAGCCGTCGTAGTCTTGGAATCATGGCATCCAGCCGAGGTGCAATTATAGGGCGTCTTTTATTGCAAGTATGGATCTGTTTCTGATAACATTTCATTAGAACAATGCAGTTTATACAATTTAACAATTTTTACCTTTTTTTGCTTCATGATTGGTCCAGAGTTTGAAACATATATTTCGTCTCGATTAGATGTCAACATTTGGGTACATTCATTCACAAGCGTGAGTGCTCTGACTCGCACATTTCCATTTGGAGTGTGAACAGCGTCAATGAATAACAATATTACACAGTACTTGCTCCATTATTACTCAGCAACATTTGGATACATTCATTCACAAGCGTGAGTGCTCTGATTCGCACATTTCCATTTGGAGTGTGAACAGCGTCAATGAATAACAATATTACACAGTACTTGCTCCATTATTACTCAACAACCTCATTTCTCTGCCTTGACCTTTCCTTGAAATTTCCCATATGATCTCAATTGATTGGTTAAAACCTTGAAGATAGATAACAGAAATATCATAAATGATCATGCCAATCTGAGTTATTATACCCCCTTTTCTGATGATGTAAATGTGTTGATGGGAAAGTTGTCCTGTAAATCAATAATACTAGCTGGAGATTGGTTGTTTGATTCTTCCTTGTCTTGTTACATAAAGATAATAATCTATCCTCTAATTCGTGGAAGACACAATCATGGTGGATGTCCAAGTACTTGCACGCAGCTTTTGTTCCAATAAAACAATTCACAAATATTTCTGGTAGACTGAAAATTTTATCTGCAAGTTGTTGAAGTTGGGTCACTGATCGTTCATGTTTCTTCGATGTTTGAGAGATCTCTGTTGTAGCCTTTATGTTTGGCTGGCCCAATTCTGACACTAAGTTTCTACAATGCCACCAATATCATCAAATCACAAGACTTCACCTATTCTTTTTTTTTTTTTGATAGGAAGTCAATGATAAAGACTTCGCCTTTCAAATAATTATTGTGCTTCCTTTCCCATATAGAATGGCAAAAGCACTACCTTGCTGGGGTGTTAGTGACCTATTTGACATGTCTAAGTTGAGGGATATTAATGAACCGCAGGAAGGAGAGGTGCTATTTGTATGGAACCATGTTATTTGGATCCTTGTATTGTGAGGAACACCAGCACTCGATCCTGTATCACATAAGCTACTATTTATTAATACAAATTTCTCTGTGATTTTGAACTTCCCTTAGTCTATCCTTGTACCCAATCCCATCCATGTTTCCAATTAACAAAGGCATAGATCTATCACATGGTTAGCAGAATAAATTGCACCCTGTTTTCCCTTTTATCCAAAATTACCATACCTGCTCTGTGCTCCACATAATTCTGCTGGATAATCTCAACTCTTGGTGCTGTGGAGTTGGACCTTCACCATTTAACATTGATCTATATCGCCTGACATTCTCCCCAGATGTTATGTATGTTGTTCTTTAGATTTTTTTTTCCTGTAAATTTACACGTCTCTTACACGTTAAAAAGTTGTGTGGTAAAATCCAAATGGATGGATTGTAAAATCATAAGATATATCTAATCCATATGAAATTTTACATATGTTTAATGTTATCTAAATTTGTAAACATGATAAATATTATTATTTTTTTGAGGAAAATAAATATTATTTCTAATGCTATAATAATGTTTTGTTTAGGTTGTAGTACCGTGGTTTTGTCATATAGCATTGATCAAGTGAAAATTTATGTACTTTTCTCATCTGTTAAATGTATAATATCAACTCATAATCACTTATAATCGAATTACCTCTTGTAAAATAGATCGATTATGAAATTCTATTCCTTACAATATCTTAATTTTTCATCATCATCATCATAAATTTGGTCAAGAGATTAAACTATGTTAAGATTTATTTCAAATTGGGAATTGTTTTAGGCATGAGATATATCTAATTGTGCAATTTGATTCATAATTCCTATAAACTTTGAAGATAGGGGCCATCTAATGTATTATGTTTATGCTAAAATTGTAAATGACCATGCAAGAGTTATGCTATTTAAACACGCACAAATGCATGCCTTGCAAGATAATTCTCAACAGTCTTTCATCCTCCATCAACCACATAAGTGAAACCGATCATGCAACAAATCTGGGCATACCATGGGAGTGTTTACTTATGAGCTACTTTTAAGTTGGATGGATTCTAAAAATATATGAACTGCATGACTCGTTTTCTTGCTTATATGCTTGGAGCATGGGTGAAGGAGCCAGGCCAAGATATATTGGACTGTTCTGGACTTGGGACCTCTGGATACGCAATAACTGGAGACTTAAATTTGCTGAATAAACTGGTTTTCCATTCAGATGCTCGGTACATCATCGTGGTTGAGAAGGTTTTTTTCTAATTACCTTCATGAATTGGTGGAACTATTTTATAAGCTTTTGTGTTAGAAATATCCCTTACTTTTAACTAACTGGATGTTGCTAGGATGCCATATTCCAAAGATTGGCTGAGGACCGAATTTTCAATTACATTCCCAGCATACTGATCACAGCCAAAGGGTACCCAGACTTAGCAACAAGGTATGGTTTATATAACTGACTTAGGTCGCCCCTTTTCATGAAACCAAATCAAAAGAAAGACATCTGAGAGTTTGAAAGCATGGTCAGACTGAACACATTAGAGTAGTTTTATGAAATTTAAATTAACCCCACAAGCGCCTTGCAGTATTTGTTTTCATTTTCATTTTAATATCTGATATGGATCAACATTTGGAAATGTATCTTGAAAAATATTAATGATTGAGACAGGAGTTTCCTGCTGACAAGTGTGTTTGCACCTTTAGAACAATTGATATGCTCTTGAGTTCAGATATAAATCAGTATGTTGTGAAATCTATGCTGTCCACATTCAGATATGAATGTGAGACGGGGATGTAACAACATATCTCGCCAGGTACAATGTAGTCATGGATGTCTCATGCAACACAATATTACAATAATTCTCTTATTTTGTATAACCTGGATGGTGGGGCTTCCATTGTTTTTAATAGAATTCAGGGTGAGTTCCCCTCACTTTTTCCTCAAAAAAATAAAATAAAAATGTCACAATGTATGCTGGTGGGAGAGAAACTTTATGGAAGGGGAAGAGAACTGCTGGAAGTTCATATTTAGTTGTTTTTTGGTCATTAACCAATCCTTACCTATATATACTCACTCATCTTTAATACAGTTTACTATACCTAATGCAGAAGATTATTATATAGAAGTACTCATTCTTTGTTCTACACTGGATCCCTGTGTGTTCTATCGACTCAACCCTTTGGGTGTTATTAATATTTGGTTTGCGAGGTTGAATTTGCCGCTGTGTGAAGCCAATATTGTTTTAGGTTGCAGCCAATATTTTTTCATTCTTCCTTTTTTTTCCTTTTAGATATTGGGATGGAGGATCTCTTCAATTTAAGATCAATATTTTGTTAAATCTCCAGTATCCTAGAAAATTAAATTAGAAACAAAGAAATCCATTAAAGGACATCTGGTTGACGAATAGGAAAATACTCATCGCAGGATCAAAAGGCCTGAAAATGGGAATCAATCATTTTGGAGGTTGGTAAACATACTAGTAATTTCATAATACCATGCAGTCCTGCACTATCAACTAATTCTATCCACCTAATCCATCTACATTTCATATTGATATGACACCTAATGATATTTGTTCTCACCCTTATTTGGGAGTCCTTGATTGAGCTTCTCTTTAATTTTTTGATAGCCATATCCCATTTGATAAATACACAGGTTCTTTCTCCATCGATTGAGCAAGACTTTTCCAAATCTACCGATTTTCGCGTTGGTTGACTGGTGAACATCCTTAAAGCTTTGAATATTGTTGCTTCTGATTTTGATAGCCCAGTGGTCTGACTATTTCAAATTTATGAAGGAATCCTGCTGGACTGGCTATACTTTGTACATATAAGTTCGGAAGCATAAAAATGGGCTTGGAGGCATTCAAATATGGTTTTAAAAATGCCAGGCTTCTTTTGTATTAGTTACTTTCCTTTATCCATTTGCCTCTGGTATAAAATCATTTCTTATCCTTCCTCCAGCTTGCAATGTTAAGTGGCTTGGATTACGAGGGGCTGATCTATCACTCATTCCTGAAGATTCATTGGCTGAGTTGAAGCCACGAGACCTACTAATAGCTAAGAGCTTGATGTCATCAGATATGATGTTGCAGGTAACAAATTATGCTTTCTGTATATCAATTTATTTTTGAGGTATTCCAAGCATGAGTAAATCAATTTGCACTGTGTTGAGAAAACATGACAAAATATTACCTTTCATATCTGGTTCATGCCATGTAGTTCACAAACAAATACTAAAAATCAGAATTATTATATGCTGTCTTGTTCTATACTCAAGGCTTCAAGTGATGTCTTCAGCACACTTTTTTTTTCCCCTGTATAAAGATGGACTTAGGTATTTCAATATTGAAATACTTCCTTGAGCAGGCTGCAACCACATCTATGATTTTGATCTGCTGGTCTAACTTAATGAAGGCAGAGATTACATGGTCAATATTGTAGTGTGTTCTTATTTTTCATCACATTAATCTACTGTTTATAGCCACTCTATGAGTAGTTCATGAATATGCAATTGTATTGTATAAAGTGAACGATAAAAAAATGTCAAACAAGAAAGTTGATCTTAGGTATTCAAGTGTCAATCTATTATAAAAAAGGTAGGGTTGATTGATAATATGTCTTCTTCGCATGCTGAAAATGTAATATCCAAATGGAATTTAATTGGTATCTGTATTACATAATGTTAGACTTCATGGTTGACCCTAAAGCACTGGCAAACAGGCCAGATTGATGTTAATTAATTGTGAATTATGGATTTCAACTGGGAGATGACTCCTCAAAATTTTTATGGTCAAGCTTTTATGTCCCAAGTTTAACACACCTGAGGTCAGATCAGAAGAAATAAATGGAATAATGTATATTTCGTAATGGAGGCCGAAAGGTCTCTTATATAGTTACAAGATGTACAAACCTTAAAACAGAAAAAGATCAAAATACCCATGACAAAAATTCGAGTCAGGGGCGCTGCCCCCGAACCCCCGTACGCCCACAATCGGTGATTTCCCACATGGGGGGCCTGCGGCCCATGGGGGGCGTTGCCCTCCAACCCCCGGGCCTTCGGGAATAGGCCCAACAATAGGCTTATCCAATAACTCCAATGATCTACCACGTTCAACGTGGTTGTACATTTCTGTGAATTATGATCCTTCTTTAATCATGTGACGTTATCTTATTTCTGTACAAGATCATGAATTCTCTAAAAAAAGCATTGCATAGAATTATGCTTCTTTTTAGTGAAAAGTGTGCCTGTAAGTAATTATTTTCAAATATGTTTTGAAGGATATGTACAGGGAAGAGTTGGCATTAATGATGGAGAGAGGCCGTAGAGCAGAAATTGAAGCATTGTATTGCCATGGATATGATTTCTTGGGAAAATACATTGCAAAGAAGATAGTACAAGGCGATTACACTTAAAAGGTAAAATTCTATCCTTCCTGGGTGTCCATGTCTTCAAGGTTTCTTTTTTCCTCCTGTTCTGCCTATGCAATGAGTTTAGATTTCCTTCTCTAGGCCTTAAATTTCCTTCCCATAATAGTATTCGTCATTCATTAGAGTTATGTTTACTTCTCACCCCAGCCCAATCAATGCGGATCAGGAATTCATGAATATCGTCATTCATTAGAGTTAATGTTTACTTCTCACCCCAGCCCAATCAATGCAGATCAGGAATTCATGAATACTGTAAATCTATCTATTTCTTCAGACTTCTCATTTGGTCCTTTTTCTTTGCTGTTGGAGAAGGTGAGGTAGCTCCATTTCAATGTGAAGCCGACCTCATTTATCTCACATGCATGATTATGATACTGTTGGCCATATCATTCCTTTATAAAATGACCTTTAAATTGTCATAACTCATTGAAAATCATTTACTATTAATGTGGATGGTGCATTGGAGATACAAATTGTTGGAACCAATTAACATTAATCAGTAAGACTAACAGTCAGGGTTAATATGTTTCAGAAATGCCATCCAATTCTTGCACGTTTGGTGAGTTTTGGTAGATTAACATCTTTATCATGGTATCTAAACAAAAGAAAAACTATGGGAGCTGATACATTAGTCCATTTTGCAGATCCGTTTGTGGTTGCCACGTCACTAGCGCAGTACATGAAATATGATCATTTTGATAAGAAACCTACTAATATTTCTTTTGATGCTGTTGTTAACAAATAATGAATGTAGATAATGTATCTCAATTGGAATATGCAAGAGTTACCAGTAGTCTCACATGTGGATTGGGATCCTCTGCTTGTTTTTATATACTTGTATCATGTTTGATTTTTACTGTGGGGTTGTCACATTACCATATTGAAAATCAGACGGCTGCAAAATGCTTGTGAATTAAAAAGAAGAAAAAATCTATTTCACTTGATGCATTTACAATCTCATGATGATTGATGAGCCAAGCAAGATATAAATATGATAAAAACAAGCAGAGAATCTGAATTCAGTCTCATGTATGCTTGGTGTTTCTTAAATAAGAGTTTCCTAAATACTTCAGTATTGCATGATGTATAGCATGATCTAATTCAAACAATTCATCACAAGAACACAATATCTCATGAATTGTATCCTGGAACTAATTTGTTGGGAATCCTTTGCTAATAACTTTTGTGATTGGGTACAAATAACAGTTTAAAGAAAGCGATATTACTGTGGTGTCTAGGATCAGCTTTCCAGTATTCTGGATTCTTTTACCTCTACTCCAACAATGATTGTTGGTGGAATGTAGTAGGTCATTAATTGGTTGGCTTATTTGGAATTTTAAATTGAAATTTAAACAAAGAAAAATATAAAAAAAAAAGGAAAAAAATTGGCACTAAATAAATGGTGCCAACAATGTGTTCCTTCACATGTTTATGAGGTTTTGTGGATCTTCAGCCCCTTACCGAGGATTGATTAAATTAATGAGATCCAACAATAATCGGATCCCATCTCGTTTTGAGCCAGTAGAGCTAACAGGAAATCCACAAGAATTCAAGATATTGGAAGAATATGCAGAACAAAGATGAAAAGAATACAAATTTCAATTTTATATCCCTATCTGTATTTGGACACATCCGTGTCAGTTGTAATATCTGTAGCTGTTTATGAAATATTATTCATATCTCAATGAATCTAATTTCTATATGATTAACAAGCACTGCTAATATCTAAATTGCATTCATATATTCCTTTACAGAGAAATTAAATATTTGATATCAATATTGTAGGGATGCAACCAGATGGGTTGGGAATTGGGATGGGTTTGGTTAATCTCAATACCAAATCCGTTAATAATATCCCTTAAAACTCATTCCAAACCCGTGACGGATTTGATTATTTCATCCTAAACTTCGCTTTCAAAGAACCCCAATCTGTCCTCTCCCATCTCCATCTCATTTTAGAAGGAAAGCAAAATTATGAATCTCATATTTTTAAATATTTTAAATATTTTTTTATTGTTTTTTAGATTACAACCTAAATAATTATCTTATATAATAGTATTTGATACATGTTTAAGTATTTTATTAATAATAATAATAATAATATGATGGGTATGTTTTATTTATGTATCATATTAATTTTGAATTTATAAGTGATTTAAACGGAGTATAATGGGGTGAGTTTTGTCATTGAATCTTAAATCCGTCTCATATCTTTAACGGGTTGGGACGGGTCAGGTTCGACATCTATGGGTCTAAACTTGTCCTAATAGAGTCTGATCGAGGCAGATTTTTCATTTACTCCATCTCACTGCCATCCCTACTATATTGAATAATATTAAGAATAGTTCACGTGATAATCTGTTTGGACATATTTTGATTATTTTAAAATAGTAAACCTCGTTAAATAAGGTATATATTTTTATGAAAAGTATATATACCTTGATGTATCATATGAACTCAATGGATGAAAAATGAGAAATATTGTTAATAATGTATATATCTCACCTAAAGAGAGATTTTGCTAGATATCCATCAAGGTACATGCTATCTACGGACCGTGGGGTTATCCCCGTGGACTACGTGCAACAACTCTATCCCTGTTTGGGGTGTGATACAGGGTTATTCGTCCTTGAAAGCTATATTATGATATATAACAATCTATGTTAAATAAGTAAATTTTTATTTGATTGTCTTTTTTATTATTCTCACTGGGAAACGTAAAAGTGGTCTTTTTATTTTTTGGTTTACCTTTGATAAGTAAGGATAAGTGATAGATAAAAGATGGATAAAAATTTATGACTTTTTAAATGATAATTATACCCCTGTATAAATTATTTGTGTTTGACAATAAGTGAGAAATGTGTGTGATATGATAGATGTGATAATTTTTGAAATGTGTGCTGAAAGTATTGGGTGAGGTGAAATTTTTAAAATGACATAAAATTATATTTTTATTCATTGACATAGGTAAACTGTGATAAGCAATGCAGCATTTTTTAAGAATAATTATCATGTCTTATCTTAGCTAATCTAAACATAGCTATCAAGGTTTATTATAACAAAAAAAACATATTTTTTTTGCTATTCTCCTGTATTTTTTCCTATTCCTTGCTTTTGTTCCACCCCAAACCGCGGGGAAAGGAGGGGGGGAGGGGGGGTTAATAACATATATTCCATGTTCATTCAGTTTCCATCCCTTAATCTGACCCAAGGAAAATGTTGACAGTCCCACATGCCCTTTTCATATGTTTCGTTTTATTAAGGTGTAAAATCCAATAGAAGATATAAAAAATCACATGTTTAATGTTTTATGATAGAGGGGCTACAAACGGCATGCTGTGTAACAGCGGCCAGAACTAAAAGTGCATATTGGGTCACCTGGAGGTGTATTACAGCTACTGGTACCAGTCACTAGTAAGGGATGTCAAATATCAATATATTGATTCCTTATACAGGATTTATATAAACACAGGCTCCCTGCAAGCACAGCTATACACTCAGATAGTCACCCATCTACATCATTGTTCCACTTATGAACATACAACTAAAACATTCTACTGTACAGTAAGTCTAGCTCCATAAATAGAGGTCAAGAAGAGCTCCTACCACTGGAGAGAGATTTGATGTTTTATGATCATGTTACATAAACACCCAACTAAGGAGATTTATAACGATGGGGGAACATGCGGACAATCCATTGATGCTTCACTGTGGTTGGAATACGTCATTACTCACCCTCGGCCCTGAAATATTTGTTCTTGATCAGGCAAACAACATACATGATTTAAACTGTAGAAAAAAGAAGAGCGAATAGAATAGTAGGTTTCGCTACTTGAGGGGAATATTGTTAGTCTCCTCGGTCTTGATCAAGTTGCCATCATTCGCACAGCCTGATTTAGTTTCCTCGGCGTCATAAGATGAGAGCAACCTTCTCTGCAATTCAGAAAACAATTCGTCAACAATTCATGCAGATAGTGGCCCATATCATGTATCATTAACTACGCTGACAAACAGTCAGACCATTTTTAAGAAGCTCTTCAGTTATACTGAAGACGATTGAAAGACCATTTTTAATTGATTTTAAGGGGCATATGATGTTCGACTTGCTGGTGAGTAGCTTGAATTCCAACCATTTGCATGAATGACCCATCTACACCATTTTCTGCAATTCATACAGAGTTATGTTTGTATGAAACCATCCAAACCTCTACTATATCCTTGGCATGAACGACCACCCAACTTTTCATTTACTATTATTCCAAACCATCAAATCTGGTTGAAATTATCCAAGGGCCTTGTATATGAAAAATTCAGGACAGGTTAGATTTGGAACTATCACATATACATATCTACAAAATCAATGTTTTAAGTTTGTCATTAATCAGATATGCCTCTTAATTTGATTTTAACGCCACGAGGTAAGCTACAGTAACCTCACCTGATGCTGAGGTGAGCCTCAGCAGATCAATTGACAAATGACCTTGAAGGGTCAAAGGCAAGATAATTCTTTCCATCGTACCTCAGGTATTTCACAAGGCCCCATGAAATGTGTGTGTGTGTGTGTATGGGTGACTGATGCCCTGTGGGACGTGTCTCTGCGGGATTCACTGATGGCCGTCTGATCAGAGTCCATCAATCGAACGGCTGTTTAAAAAAAATTAAAAAAACACAAAAATGAAATTTCCTATTCTACCTCCTTTAAAAAACCCTTCAACACCCTTGATCAATCCCTCTTCTGTCTCGCTTTTTTTTTTTTTTTTCCCTTCTCCACCGCAAACACCAGCGACTCCCCTCTTCGCTGGAAACTCCCCTCTGCACGCCGGCAACTATCTCTTCACACTGACATCTCCATCCGGCACCCATTAAAAAGCCCCCATTGAGGGCCCGATGTGGATTGACAGCTCCGATCGGCGGTTGGAGGGCGAGACCAACCCCAAGATCTTAACCTGAAGTGTTGCTGCCATTGCTGGTTTTGAAGGGATCAATTTTTGGTGGTTACCATCGATTTTTTTTGGTAGTTGTGATTGGTTGGGGGAAGGAAAAATTTAGGATTTTGGATTTGTTGTATGTTTGTGGTTTTTTCTAATACCTGTGTATTGTTGTTTAAGGCCATAAAAGTATGAATTTTATGGTTCTACTGTGGAAATCCGTTAGTTGTTCTTTGGGCTTGAGATCATGCTTAATTGAGTCTTGAAGTTTTAATTTGTGTTGTGTTTTTTTTTTTTTCATCATTAAAAAAAATCATCTCATCCACTATTTCATTTCTTCCAACAGAGGGGAAGAAAAAAAAAACATAACCCAAGCCGCCGCCACCACAGGCATGTTTGGGGATGATTTTCATTTTTCAGTGAAGAAGAAGAAAATAGCACAGAGATGGAAGAGAGAGCTCAGATTTGATGGAGTGTTGAAGGGGATTTTGGTGTTGGTGTGTGTGTGTGTGTTGGGGGGGGGGGGGAGATGTTCATTTTTTTAATCTGCCGTTCAATCGACGGCCGCTAGATGAATCCTGCATGGAACGTCCCGTAGGGTATCAATAGCCTATATATATATATATATTACTAAAGGATGTGACATACATGGCCCAATTATCTGAGCCATCTCGGAGCACCGAAGCATAAGCATCATAATATATATCAAGTAATGGCTCAAAAAAGATTCCAATACGTATTAGTTGAGATCATCGCGTAAATGCATAAAATTTTAAGCAATTTCAAGAAGTGTTTACAGTTGGCAGTGTTCAAGGCACTTACATGATCCTCAAAATCAGGACTGGTCAAATTGACAGAGAGGTTCCTCATTAATAAAAGCACCTAAAAGCCATAAGAAAGAAAGCATTAATATATGTTACAAGTTAGTACAGTCACAGATAACATTTGTTATGACTAAAACATATGTTAAAATGCAAGCGTTCTTTAGGCAAATTGACAGGCACCATTTCATGTAGCATCAGGGCATGCCATTATCTTTTACCATCCAAAGAGTCAGGACTATAGTATGACAGTGCTGCACCCAGTCTATATAGCGCAGTGCACATACAGGAAGCTTACACAATTAATATGGCAAAAGAATTATGGTGATCTTTTAGATGTACTCACAAATTCAAATGAACGAAAAAATGTGGGATCTGTGCTAGGGACTATTGTGCACACTCCAGGCTTAATTTGTTTTGTTATCCTACCAAGGGTTCTGTACTTGTGAATGAATCATCCAACTTGTCTCAGTTGAACAGATTTTCCCATTGTTTTTAATTTGTCTAAAATAACATTTGCACAATCATGAACACCCAATTGCTAAGGATACTTCTGCTTCTACTTTTCCTCTCCTCATGCTGGTAGCGTCTTTATATATTAAAACATTGAACAGCTTCTGATCAAGCCAAGAAACTGATTTCCAAGGGGTTCCTCACCAACAGGAGTAATTTAATTCCCATGTTTACAAGGGGTCAAGGATGTGAACAATGTTCTAAAAAGCACCATGCATTAGTTGGGTGGTCAGTTGACGCCTAGGGACTAATCGCCTATGTGTATGTGCACACGCATGCGCAAACGCATGCCCACACACAACATACATGTATGTATGACGTGTGTGTGTGTGTGCACGCGTGCATTTGATAGCTGTAAATACAAAATAAATTAAATAAACGCAAAGAAAAAAAATCCAATTAATCAGATTAAACTCCATTTAATTCCCACTTAATCCCTGCCTAGCCGCTTAATCCCTTGTATGAGGCGGGCTAGGCTCAATTCCCGCCTAGGAGCCCACTTAATCCCACTTCTAGAACATTGATTCGAGCAAAAAAAATTCAGGAATTTATTGGAATACCACATTGAGTGAAATCAACCTCCTTTTAAGAAAAGATCGTCTAAAATCAACTTAAAAGAAAGAATTTAGATATCTCTGAGCAGTGATGTCAAAGTCGACAAACATGTACACAATGCTACAGAATTAACAGAATTTTCTATACTACTACTCACTATAAATAATTTTGACTTGAGCAATGCAGCCAGCATTCCTCACCCATCCAAGGAAGAGGACTAGATGAGTTTTCTCAACCATTACAAGAGCATTCAATTAAAATACTAGAACAAATGCCATCCAACCATTTGAAGTCACATTACTTGAGCATTCTAATGACGGAACACCAACACCAAATTCATACCCCAACTTTGAGTCACTAAATTGCTCTTGATTTTTTTTGGTACGTGTAGGAGAAGTAATTCTGAGAGAAAAACATACTGTTTCAACATCTATCGGATCCATCTCCTTAAGTTTCTGCAAATGACCGCTTGTGTCAGGGTCAAAAACACTGCCGATGAAACTGTATACTTCAGCAAAATCTGGCATAACTACAAAGTGATAAAACAAGAGTCAGCGAGTTGGATCAACCGATCAAGATCAGAAAAGAAATACCAATGGCTAATGCAAGTTACATATATTACATACAACTAATACTATAACACTATATCAAAGCAGAAACCAAACTTCGTGGATGTCAACAAGATTTTATGGCATAAATTCAGACAAACTATGAGCAAGTTACTATGTCAATAGAGTTCAAATAGATCATATATTCATACCAGTTGGTTTAATTGATAAACCAATGAAACAAATGGATGTTCGATCAGAAACAATTAGTACGAAAGGATTCCTCAATCAAATCAATTAGAATGAATGGATGTTCAATTTAATCCAATGATGTTTGATTTGAACCAATTGGTATGAATTAATGTGTCCAATTTGAATCAATTAAAATGAATGGATGTTCAATTTGGTCCAATTAGTATGAATAGATGTTCAATTTGAATCAATTGGTATGAATGGATATTCTATTTGAACCAATGAGGAAGATACATTTCACCAAGTAAACCAATTAGTACGAGAAAATAAGTTTCCCTGATTAAACCAATTAGTATGAGTGGATGTTTAATTTGAACGAACAAAAAAAAAAAAATTTCACCAATTAAACCAATCAGAACAAATAAATATTCAACGTCAACCAATTAGCATGGACAGATGCTCAATTTAGCACAAATAGATGTTCAAGTTGAAGCAATTAGCACGAAAGGATGTCCAATTCAATCAATCAAAATGAATGAACTTTCAATTTCAACCAGTCAGTACGAATGAATTTGCAATTTCAACCAGTCAGCACGAATGGATGTTCAATTAACTGGTATGGATGGATGTTCAATTTGAATCAATTGGCACAAATGAAGGTTCAATTTGAACCAATTAGCATGGGACCTGAAGAACACCACTGAGTTATCTGTCTTACACCCTCAAGAGTATATACCATACCACTTAAAATACATGCAGAAGGTAACAGACTCCTAAGCTCAAGTCATTGGTTATGAAGATTCTAAGTGTCACTTTGTCGTCCCTAGCATGTGCATTTTTGAACAAGTGAAGATCGACAATAAGAGCAATGTGCAATCTTTTGGTATCTCACTTGAAATCTTGAATCTAATTTTCATTTTTGAAATTGAGAGCTTAGTTCTAAGCACTTTTGGACAAGCCTATGTAAATGAGGACAATGACTCAGCTGTATCACTAAACTTTATTGACACAATATGAGATATATCGCATTACTCATATCTGAATGAGGAATTTCAGCATTTCTACTTTAATACTGATCTTTAACTACGATCACTTTTAAACAAACAAAACAAATTGCATCAGAAACAACATATATTATTCATCCAAGTAGGTACTTACCTCGAATTGGCTGACCAAGATTCCCTTGATCAGTTATTTCACAAGCTGGCCATGTCCTAGGAGGACTGTCTGTGCTGCTGCAACAGCCATTGTTTGTTCCTGCAGCACCCATATGACCTGTATCATCTGAAGATAAAATTAATAATAATACATTCTACAACAAGAAAAACAAGAAAATGAAGGATATCAAGATAAAGAACAAAACCTTTCATCAAAGGAGATGCACTGATGGAAGGAACAGAATTGTGACCCCAGGAAGAGACTGCTGCATTTGTCGTAGTGGAGCTCCTGAGCACTGAAGAAGAATCTGCCCTTGTTGCATATCCAGGGTCAACCAAACTAGACGAAGACTGAAGTGGCTCGGGGCCTTGTGAGAGTAGCGGAGCTGCAAATTTCTGTATATCAGGGATAATAATATTATCAAAGCAACATGAAAGATGAAGAAAACAATTTGATCTAACCATTTTTAGATGCCTTCTGTGGATATGGATGAGCTGCTTTCCGCTTAGGTCGAGGGGGTGGTACATGTTCACTTGTCCCATTCTTCTGAACCTTCAAAAAGTATTTTTGTGCATGGCTGCGTATCTGCTAGAGATAGTCTTATTAGGATGCCAAAAGACTAACAACAAAATCCAAAGAAACTGCTTGTGCATGGTATGAGAACATACCGAATCCCCAAAATAAAAGTAACATTAACACAAACAAAAATCTGAGACATGGGGCATACATTAAATACGTTCAGTTCCAGTGGGACATACATTAAAACACTTTTGGTTGCATGGTAAACCAAAAATTGGGTATGCAAGAAAAACATAAAAAACATTCAACACAGTAATTAAGCCACATGGACGTAAAATTTAATATGTAAGTTATAAAACTTGTACATTCTTCTGATAGTCAATCAAAATTTTATAATGCAAACTCTTTTAAAATCAAAGAAGTTGTGAATGCTATAAACTATGGTCAGCTGTATCACAATAAACTCATATCTGTGCGAATAGTGACCATGAGTAACAATTAGGCTTCAATACAAACATGACAAGCAGGTGCAGCCGTGCAGCGTACTTATAGAACTAATTAATTCAATTTTCCCCAACCTTTGAACATCTTCTACGATGCTCAAAAGTCTATATGGTTTGCCTACTAAAAAACAAATACATACACTATGATTTACTTCCAATCTGATTTAATGTACCTTTTATTTCTCAAACTTTGAATTCTGGATGCTGTATTATTAAAAATTAAAAAAAAAAAATTAGGGGAGAACAGGTTATTAGGGTGTAGAGGCAGGATCATGTCCTACTGCTCTATAGTATAAATCTCCCATTTACTTCGTATATCTTTGCCTTTCCTTTATTTGGGCTTTTGGTTGTTTCGAATTGTGTCGCAAAGTTTATTTAATGAAATATGGAGGTCAGATTTCTACCAATTTTCATATATATATATATATATATATATATAATTAAAAAATACTTTTAAAAAGTAGAGCAACCTTGAAGGCATGTCTGGTATCAAGGAATGTGAAATACAACAGCACAAGGAAACAATAGTCTAAATGAAGTTATAAGATACAATGCAGACAATATGCTTGTAATGCACCTGAATAACTGTTTTTGAGCCAACAAATGCCTCGATTTTCTTCCAGTCCCGATCAAATCTGAGACCATGAAAAAAAAAAAAAGTCAATAAGGTACCATTCAGACTAATAATAATCATTTTAAGTAACTGGAATTTGTTTTGCCATTCCAAAAGGCAATTGGAATAGTCAAAGACAAGGAGCACTAACAAAAGAGATGCCAAACAAACATATCACAGGTATTAAATAAGCGTAATTAGATCGGCCACTAAGATGATATAAAATCCTCATGGATAAGTGAAATAAAATTATAGTATAATACGATTACATGGCAATCTCCAATCACCTTTAGCCCCCGTTAGGGTAGCAACATAAGTTATTCCGAGATTAAAAACTATTTTAGTACAGATAAGGTATAAGTCATTTTGTATTTGATTGTGTTATTAGTTATTTTCGTTAGGAAATGTAATAATGAAGTTTTTGTTGTTTAGTTGATCATAGATAAGTTGTGGATAAAAGGTGAATAGAATGCTTATAAAAAATTATAAAAGTTAAAAAATTGATTTAATATGTGAACCTCAAATTTATAAGAGGTGATGACACGTGGATCCTGTTATACCAGTGAAATAGATTGGGTGGTATAACACTATTCCAAGAGGGGCTTGAAATACCAATATCAGTTTATTCTCACTTATTCTGGTATAACTATACCCACCTATTCCTTGCATACAAACATGATTTTGGGCTTATTCCCCCTATTCCATCCTATTTCCCCCTATCTATCCAAACAAGGCATAAGAGACACTAAATGCATGAAATACAAAGCAGTCCTTCATCTTTTGTAATAAGAGCAGCCCAATTAAAATAGTTCCAAAGGAGATACACACTGAATTTCTTTAAACATCTCTCTGAAGTTATCCCCGAATTTTGTGGATTTACATGCCATGCCTTTCAAAAGCGAGTCTTAAAGCGCACCATCTGGCAGTCCTACTGCAAAATGTTCAAATGCATTTCAACCATAAGGTTATGTTTGAGATAACTCTTTTGTGCAAAAGTCATCACTCCCTTGGTTGAACACACAATTCAAAGGTAGGAAGATTTGCATCAATCAATGAGTACAAAACAAAGAATGACAAGAACCAATATTGTTAGCAAACTATCTTTCCAGAATGACTACTGAGAAATCAGTGAACATACCCTAATGAGTCTCACTGCCTGAAAATAACTACCAACACACGGATGATAACATGGAAAAGGTACCAACAGTTGGATTGGGGCTTATGGTGTTCAAGCACTAAAAATTCGATGAGAACATGAAATTTGACCTGGGCAACACCTGACAAACAAAATAAATGGCGCTCACATCAATGGCTTCTGCATAAACAAGAATTCTAAAACCCCCAAATCTGAAATCCACAAAAATCAATGTCATAACACACGGATTCAAACTCTGAATTCAATCCCAAAACGAAATCACGGTCCTCAATCCTCCACCAACTTCCATACCATTAAAAAAAAACATAATCAAAACACAGCCCCATTTAATAATCTCCCCATCACAAGTAAAGACTGAAACCAAATTCCAAGCAAACCACAACAAAATTCAATACTCTCCTCAAGCACCCCAAATTCAAAATCCTCACCTCAATTGAACAATCACAATCGAGGCCCTCTAAAACATTAGCAAAACCCATACAGAATAACAAAATTAACCCCAAAGCCCATCAATTCCCCACCCCATCCAACAAAAACGAAAACCCACTTACAAAACGAAAAAAGGTCAAATTTTGACGAAAACCCAATTCACAAAAACAAACATAGATCTACATGCATCCGCCTATATATACATAAAGAGTCACAGAGAGAGAGAGAGAGAGAGAGAGAGAGAGAGAGAGAGGAGCATATACAGTTGCAGAGCCTCTAAAAACTTGTCGTGCTCCTGCTCGGTCCAGCTCTCCCTGGACTTGGTGATGGTGTAAGGTTTCCTGATCTTCTTGTTCGGGTCCTCCAAAGAAGCTGTAGTGGCCGTCGCCGCGGCCACCGTAGCAATCGAACCCACACCGGGAAGAGCCATTGTCCTCTCACCTGGCTGTTCCAACACGAACCCACCTCCGGCAACCCCTCCTCCTTCCGAAGAAGAGTGATTCATAGACACCATTGAAAAAAACAAAAAAGCCTCCTTTTTTTTCGTATTTCTTGATTCAAATAGGGATGCTTTTGATATAAATGATGGTCTCTCGGCTTTGTTGGGAATCTGGGGAGGGTTTATTTGGTGAGATTTTGCTTGGGTTGGACTTCTGGCTGTTATTTTATCGATGCGTGTGTTGTTGCCTTCTCTTCCTCTTGTTCTTCACAATATTTATTTATTTATTTATTTTTTGTTGAGGTCATAATCCATTCGGTCACCAGCACACAGTCTGTTGATCTGTAGTCCACACACCTCAGCAAAGACGAGTTGAAAGCAATGGACTTGCACGTGACCGACACGTGTCGTGAAGTGGGGGTAATATCTAGGGATAAGATGGAATAAGATGTTTAACCCCGTTTCCATACATAATAGAACTTATTATTGGGTATAGAGTTATTCTGGTATAAGTGAGTATAAATAAGAATAAAAGGATTATATGTTTGGTTGTGTTTTAAATTATTTACGTTGAAAAACGTATGAATAAAAATTTTATTGCTTGAGTAAAATGTGAATAAAGTATGGATACATATTTATAGAAAGTGAAAAAATAATGATAATTGATTTGACATGTGATTTATTAGAGGTGATGACAATTGATTTGATAGTGGGCCCACATATTCTTTGGGTGGAATAACCTGGAATAACTTTAATTTTAGGGGTTGGTTGGAATTCATATACCACTTTATACTAGTTTATTCTGCATAAGATATCCCAAAGTATACCAAACATCCAAACAAGAAAAAGGGCTATTCTACCTAATTCTCAGTTATTCCAGGGGTTATTCTCAAAACAAACAAAAAGATTGTTTGAATGGCTTGAATAAATGAGAATCTGTATGTCAGAATAAACCAGTATAAAATGGTATATAGATTCTAACCAACCCCTGAAATTAAATTATTCCAGATTATTCAACATTTTTGAATATGTTGGCCGCACACTGTCTAATCAATTGTCATCACCTCATATAAATCAATTGTCATCATTTTTTTACATTTTATAAGTAACACAAACAAAAAAATTACCTTATCCTTATTTATATGAGAATAATCATATAATCAATTAGTTATTTATCCAACGGGGGCTTATAGCTGATTTGACAAGGGGGTAAATGATGGGATAAAAATAATTATGGGGATAACTGAGGAGAAGATGACAACTTACTCCGTTTGTTATAAAAAAAAAATAAACGGGATAAAATATGAACAATTGTTTTGATTTTGAAATGAAAAATAAATTTTTTTTATTCTACCTAAAAGAATAATAATAATAATTAGGACCACCATATTTTCAAAAGCTTAATCCCTTGCAAACCAGCCCTTATTGGTTAAAGCAGTTGAACAACGGGTTGTAGTTTTTATTTTATTTTATTATTAGAGCTGATACACTCTGTGCTATTTAAAACCTCATCTGCAATATAAATGGGATTTCAAACAATCTCTTGTCTGTTTTCTTGACGCTCATCAGAAATGACATCAAATTGGAAAGTGAATGCTCTGGTACGACTTTTCAATGTTTATGTGGAGAAGGTGCTTTGGATTCTTGAGAGAGAATTTGGATTGATTGTGCTAAGATTATATATAGCTTCTTTTGGCCTTGCATGTAGAATTTACTTTAGCTAGCATTTGAAAACATTGATTGGATTTTTATGTTTATACAGGAAAACAAAAACTACTTACATGTTTCTAACTATTGAAAACTTCAAGCAGTATATATATACACTTTCTAAACTGTATATGTATATACACTACTGTGGATATAATTTGGTTGGAATAAGGCACATAACAACTATTTTTTTAAAAAAGTTGATACGTTTAATCATTCTCTAATCTTGATATAAAAATATTTTAGGTTAGACGAGTATATATGTGATTGTAAAAAAAATGTAAGAATATACACATTCAATTCAACAAATACATGTATCTTCAAAAAAATTAGAACATGTTGGAATTATAAAATTAACCATAGAAAATTATTGTCATTAACATTTTTCTTTGAGGGCTGATGCTCTTGATCATTTTACAGTCATATTTGTAGTCTCATACACTGTAATAGATGAGTATATATTGTGCGCTATCGTAGTGTACGAACTCTATCGATGAAGGGTGTGTGAAAAAGAAGAAGAAGAAGATCCATCGATGAAGAAGAAAGAAGAATGTGAAGAAGAAATGAGGGCCGGCTTCTTTTGGGTTCTCTCTTTTTTTTTTTTTAAAGTGGCCAAATGGGTCGGGTGGTCAAATTGTGCTATAATAGTATATAGTAAATTTATTTTTATTATTTCAAAGAGAAAAAAATATATTAATGTTTATCAATACATATTTTATTTTGTATAACAATATGTATAGTGGAGAAAATTTATTTTTTTCTTAAAAAAATTATATGAACTAAAAATGAGACTATCATAATGAGACTATAAAAAATTGTATGAATTGTAAATGAGGCTGCATAATGTACATAACGTATCATTTTCAGCCAATTCAGAATATCCATCATTTCTGAAGATTTTCATGCCGTTCAGGCCCATAAGTCTGTTGGGCATCCATGATGCATAAACAAAGCCCATCACGTACAGACCAACAGTCCTGATCAAGTCCATCATTGTGTACATAAAGAAAGTAAAATGTTATGGAAATTCCAACAGATCTTTTACTGGTTGTTTTGATTTTTTCATAAAGTTTATATTTTCTATTTAAGTACGTATTTTAATAAAATATAAAATGCAGACTCAAATTAATTAACTGCACACTTTTTATTTATATTTTTCTAACCCAATATATATTAGATTAGAAGAAAGTAAAAAGTTACAATAGAAAAATATTGGAATGATTGCGTGTCACACACCCATTGAAAAATAGAGGGGGAGAGTACTTCAGCTTATCCTGTTTTATTTCATTTCATTTTTTTGATGAGGTTGGGTAGCGTGTTGTTCCATTACACATTTGTTTTTTTTTTTTCAACGTAAGTTTGGAAGTCTCGTGAATGGATACGTCAATTATTTAAAAAAATATATTCATATCCGCTTTGAATTCATATGAAAATTCAGATATATCTAACACTTGAGAATAGAAATATAGATAATAATGTATCAGTTTTGAAAAATATTTGAATCCTACGTGTATTATAAACTTATATGTATTCATATTATTTACATCTTAATTCAATTATTTTACATGATGACCATAATCTTCAAATTTTAAATATCTTCTACATATATTCTCTTTCTATCGGATCTGAGAGTGTCGAGAATTTTCTTTTGTTTTTTTGGTAATTAGAGTATCGAGAAACCTTGAAGTTATGATTTTAATTTTATTTTTATATATTACACTATCGGTTATACACAAAAATTCATGGGATCACTACAAGTAATGTTTATATTTATAATTGTCAATAATCAAAAAAATCTTTGTATTAGTTATCAATCCAAAATATCCAAATTCGAATATGCATGAATGTATGCCCGTGTTAAAAACTTTTAAGAGAAGACATATGGATCAAATATTTTAATATTCGTATCCACACACGTATCTTGTTAATACTCTAACCGTTTTATTCACACTATTGGATTCATTAAAAATAAAATAAAAATTTAAAGATATTCATGTCGTTGTAAATATGGATAATTTTATATAAGTCTTTGTCAAAGTTGTGATAGATATATAAGTATGTAGAAACTCATAAAATTAAATATCCATAAACATCTATGTAGTCAGCGGAGGTTAACCTTAACCTATACTATGAAATAACTAAAATTATCTCAAACTTTTACCCCTTCAAACAATGCCTCTTTGAGAATAAAAAAGTCCTACAGGGGATTGATCTTTTGCAAGTCTTTATAATTATTTATATGGATTGTAATATCTATACAATTACATGATAATGAAATATCTTGGGAATTTAGATGAAAATTTAACACATGGATGATAATTGAGTTTTTGTGAGTTTTCAGAAACTTACATATTTTCTCTAACTTTGGCAGGAACTTATGCAGGATTGCCATGTCTGTAGGGATATAGATACTTTTAACCCTAAATTTTTTTTTTGAGAAGAATGACTTGTGATAGATGAAATGCATATTGGTTTGTGTGCGTGTTTCTTTCTTTTTATTTTTAAATTGAACGATAAGTGATCACCTTAATATATCAAGAGACAAAAAACAAAATAAAAGGCCCCATGAGATCTAAGTAAGAGAATTATATCAGAACTCACCACCAGCCCAATTAATGTCCCACTGAATTAATACAAATCTCTCCACCATGGTTAATCGTCTGTGTGTTAATGTGTGATATACGTGTTTTTCATGGGTCGACATGACACGCAGGTGAGGGCAGGTTAGTTAGCGAAGACGGTCATGGAATCTCTGTTTTTCTCGCATCACATGCAATTTATTAATGGAAAGAACAAACAGTTCCTCTCGGACATGAAGACAGTAGGCCACGTTAGACTCTGGAACCAATATAATACATTCAACAATGATTCGATTTGTACATGGTGTTGTTTTCATGGAAAATGTGAAGGATGGTACCACAACACCACATGATGGTTGTTGTTGTAGTTGATGTTGATGTTGATGTTTCTCATGATCCACCATTAATTATCGCAATGCATATAAAGCACATACACTCATAAGAAAATGTATGAAAGATTCTTATCCACAATTCAGTGAGCATATAAAATTAGAGGTTTCATTATCTAATTTGAGTCTTTTAACAGACACCACACCAGTGTTCTTCGTCCATTCCGGTCTCACATGGATCATCCAGGAGCGAACACGTCACTGTAGATCCTCATTGTGGAGATTTTTAAGCCCCGTGTTCACAATGCATATTTAATGACATGAAAAATATTATTCCTTACAAAAATAGATTATATTTCATATACTGTATTGAGTTGTATATATAGATCCACTTATGAAATTTTTTTTTATATGTTTTATTTAATGAAGCATACAGTAGTCTTTCCCATGCATAATGTGTGTAAATAAAATTTTTTTTTAGAAAATTAAAGCTGCATAATACCAATAGCTTCAATTTTTTTAAATTTATTTATGTGATATAATAATATCATGTTATATATATATATAAATGATATAATGAAAATTTAAAAATGATTAAATAAATCATTTGTAGAATTTAAAATGAAACATCTTTCCACCGACCTTATATTATAAAAATACTTTATTTGAAATTTTAAAACCAATAATATCTCTTGAATTGATAAAAAAAAAATAATGTTTATGTACAATTTAAATCATGTAGAATTAGTGGTGCAACTTGGACGAGTTGAGCCCAACCCAACTCAAAATTTGGGCAGGTTTGGGTTTTAGCGTTCGGGTTCAACCTGAGTGACCCAATTGAACTTAATTTTGGTTGGGTTTGGGTTGAGAGTTCGGGTAACCTAAAACAACTTAAACCCGAAATTTTTCATATCTAATAATTAAATGTTATAAGTAAAATTATAATTTTTTAATGTGTATGATAAAATTTGAATTGTACAATTTATTTTTATATAGAATCTTTCACTTCTATAATTTTCATATATTTATTCTTTAAATAAAAATGTTTTTCTTGTTCATCTTTTTTATTTTTGTTATACGAAGAATTGACTCTTACAAAATTTTAATTGTTTAAAATAATACATTTTTAAATTCAAGCCCAAATCTAATTTAAGTTCAACCTAAGTCCAATCCAATCTGAATCAAACCCAAACCCAAACCCAACTCGAACCCGAACAAAACTCGACAGATTGGGTTCGGGTTGAGCTTCTCAAATCTGAGGGTCGAGTTGACTCTAACCTCGGGTTGAGCTCTAACATAATCCAATCCGCCCGAGTTGTATCTCTATGTAGAATGATATTATTAGAAATAACTAATCATGATGGATATTTTGTTAAAATGTGATTTTTAGATATATATACAAAACAAAATTATTATTTGGTGGATATGGATGATACAATCCAATTTATGTATAGATACAAAAAAAAAAAAAAACAACAACCAAGAATTAAATTCTTATCAAAATTCTATAAAAATTCATAATTTTTATGTATAACTGAGATTAAATTGTGTACACATTGCGGTCCCTATAAATAATCATAAAGACAGATTAGTCACCGCAAAAAACAAAATTGCCTGTAAGAACTGTAATGTCTATCCAATTAAATGTAAAAGTCTTTCAGGGGTAATTTTATCTTTTGCAGGGACTAATTTGTCTTTATGATTGTTTATAGGGATTGCAATGTGTACACAGTTTAATGTAAAAGTCTTTCAGGGACAATTTTATCTTTTATAGGGACTAATTTATCTTTATGACTGTTTATAAGGATTTCAATGTCTATACAATTATATGTGATAGAATATTTTGGAAATATTCCGTTAAGTTTGGATGTAAATTTAACTCAGGGATGATAATTGAGTTTTTCTGAGTTTTAAGGGACTCGTACGTCTGTCACAATTTTAATAGGGACTTATATGGGTTTTTCCATGTTTGTAGGGACTTAGATGTCTTTAACCTTTTTTTTTAATTAAAGATTTTCAGTCATCTTAAAAAATGAGATTCCATGCCTAACTTTTTAATATCATCACTAATTAGCAGTAACATGCGAATATAATTATAAAAAAAATATATCCAAAAACAAAAAATAAATAAACAAAAAGTTACGCACCTTATAATGGAACCTTATAATTGAGATCAATTTGTTGTAAAATCTTTATTTTGATTCATTGACTTTGGAATGATAAATGGTTAAAACTTACATATTATGTATGTGTGAGAGAGGGGAAGAGAGAGAGAGAGTGTGACCCAGAGATTATGAGAGAGAGATATCAATTGGGGAGAAAATAATAAACGCCAATTAAAGAGGGTGATTATTCACCTTCTGAATTTTTTTTTAAAAAAATTAATTATGTATAAATATTTATAGCTATTGGATGGGTGAGATTGATTGTAATTTTTTCTTCCCATTTAGAGCCTTGGATGGATTAAAATAGCTAGATTTGTAGTGGGCTATGATAGATTGAAGTCTATAAACAGCACAGTATATATGACATTTGGGCTTGGGTCTCTTTCCCATGGTGGTGCCCTAGGCAGTGTCGCCTACTAGGTCTACACCCAGGGCCGGGCCTGCAATTCATGCTTATGAATAAGCAAATTTTTTTATTTGGTTGTTTTTTTTTATTCTTATTGAAAACGTAAAATAATTTTTTTGTTGTTTGGTTCATCCTGAATAAAGTGATGATAAATGGTAAATAATTGATAAATAAAATTTTACGACTTTTAAAATGACAACTATACCGATGAATAAGTGTGAAAGATGTGCAATTGATTTGATAAATGTAACAATTTTAAAAATGTGTGTATGAGATTGTTGGGTGAGATTATAAAATGATAGAGAATGATATTTTTATCTATTGACATAGATTAATTTTGATAAGCAATTTTAATCTTTCATTAAAATAATTATCAAGTTTATCCTAATTATATCCAGGTTATTATGCGATATTCACTCTTATTCTATTATGTATTAATTCTCCAACAGTATATCCGGGGATTAAGACAAAACTAATCATCAGAGCTATTTCAGATTTTTCAGTGCCAGTAGCAGTTCAATCTTTTCCCCTGAAAATCCGGAGTTTCGTCAAACATGGCAGTTGTCTTGTCAAGTGAGAACAGGATTGATAGGCCCTCTGTTTTTTCTTTTTTGTGATATCTTTGACAAAGAATAGAAACATCAACCAATATAATTAAGGATTGTACACACAAAACTGTGCATGTGTATTTTATGTTATATAATATCATTGTATGTGCAATGATTATAAGGATTATGAGCAACATGTAGGGCTTGTGGTGATTTTCAGAATTTTTTTTTTGTCAGTTTCATGTGTTTGTTGCCATGAACTTGAGCTTTTGTTTTAAGCAACCGGTCAAACAGTTCGCTCATGTTGAATTTGCTTTCTTTCATCAGTAACAGCTATATATATAAAGCCAAATGTCCAAATGGTAAGATCTCAAAATCTTTCAAAGAAGAAAGTAGTTTCGTATGATTAAGACTGTGTGAATCGCTGTTGTGGAATTGATGCCTCATGATATGAAAAGATATGTAAGATATGTCTTAAGCTAATTCCAAGGTAGATTCGATGTCTTTTATATTTTATTTTTTTTTTATAAAAAAAATGGATTTGAAGGTCTTCCATGAGTAGGGGGAGGGAGGACTGATGTGTTACTGAAGAACAATAAATTTGGGTTGATGAACTCATAATCCAATATATAATTTTACCAACCCCACTGTTCTTTTCCACATATACTAAAGAGAAAAGGAATGGCATATATATATATATCAAGAACACTAAAACATTCTGTTTTGTAATCTGACAATCTATATACATTGTGATAGTACAATATATATTGTGGTATTTATGTTTTTTTTTCCTTTTTAGACAATTATAACTTATCTTTACCAAGTTATATAATTCGATTACCTTATCTAAAAAAATATACACATTGTCATAGCGTATAGTGTATATATATTACACTGTTACAATTTATGAAAATTACTTTTTTTTTAATTTTTTAAAAGAAAAAATAAATTAATATATTTCAATGTATATATATTTTATTTTTTATACTAATATATATTTGAATGAAGAATGAATAAGTGTACATTGTTATAAGAAAAGGTGAGAACTGTGGATAGTGTTGTACATATGATATGATTGGACATATAATTACTTTTCATATATAGATAAATGATCTCAGGGAAGTAAAGCAATGACGAGTTTGGTTTGAGGGGTTGATAATGATTTTGTAGACTTCTAAGCCAAGGGGAAGGGTTTGATTATGATATGTGTAGCATGATATGCATGTACTTCAAAAGAAGAGATATATAATGGTAAAATTAAAAATGGAATAATGATCCATTTGATTATATAAACCGATTTTCAAAAATCACCAAAAAGATACTCTATAAATTTAATACATTATTTTTCAGAAAGTACAATAAATTTGCAATAAAAATCTAATGACAAGAAAAGAGCATGAGATACACTAAATTTTAGACATGCCAACCTTTATAGTAAACATATGTGGAGTCCTAGGCGAACTGCTATGATGAACACTAGATGTTCTAATGAAAAAAGATCTAGTTACTCACAAAAACAAACCTAATTGAAATGTGAGCCCTGGTTGATGTTCTTTTAAAATTTTATTATAGGGTAATTATTAATTTTATTCTCCTTAAAAACTAATTAGCGTTTTTTTACCCTCCCAAATTTGGATTAGCAAATTTGATATTTTATGAATCAGCCCAAGAAAAAAAGAAGCAGCAATGAACCCTTGCAATTAAGGCCTTTTTTTTTTTTTTTTTTAGCATGAGAGCCGGTGAAAGACTGATGAAGGATCATTATTGGCTATTTTAAATTTCCAAGATCAAAAGTTTTAATTAGTTGGTATCAGAGTCACTGTTATAGATCAAACAAAAGGTGAATTGAATTTTATAGTGCACAGCACCTAAAAAATAGACCAGTACATGCAAGCTCCAAAACAACCTAAGCACCAAGACAAAACTTTGGTTCATGCCCCATGCTCTTATGTCACAACTTTGGCATTTTATTGACCTGCTTCGAACCCTGGATTCTTCATTCTCTACAACCTAGCATTATCGGTTCAATAAGATAACTCATACCATCCCAAAATTTTTTTATTTTAAAATTGACCCTAAGAGTCAATACTGAGACAAGACCACCAAGACAATTGTCAATGACCCTTCTTTTATTTTAAAATTGGTCCTTAGAGTCAGCACTGAACCCAAAATGTTCTAGAGACCCAAAAGAGACCCAAAATGTTCTAGAGACCTATCAAAGAGGGCTGTCAATCACTAAGAATTTAATACCCCAGCACCTAACATTTCTCCCCTCTCCTCCCCATATCTCTCCAACAAATAATAAACATTAGAACTCTTTTTAACCCATGTCTCTCTCCACCACTCTCTCAAGACAGTTTATTTTTCACTCTCTCTCAAATTTATCATTCTCTCTTCTCATGATTGAATAATATACTGTTCAACCCTTCTTTTAAAGATATTTTTTTATTTTTATAATTTTTTTATTCTATTAAAATTTAATTTGTGTACTATTTATTAAGCATATATGATAATGTTGAACTTTTTAATTAAAATGATTGTATAATGTTACGTATCTATTTTATAATTTTTGTAATTTAAAATAAAATTATGTACAAATTTCAAACAATCGGGATTTTTTTTATAAAAATATATAGGGTACCATTTTAAAAATTCGCTTAGGACCCGATTATAAAATTCAATTTTCAGGGCTGGTCCTGTTAACCCTATGTCAATTTTAATTGTAACATAGAACATATTTATTTAGTTTATTTTTGGAGAAAATAATTCCGGATCCTCTGAGGGCCCTGAATTATTTTTAGGTCTCTAGAACATTTAAATTTATTTATAAGTCACCGGGTTAGTTGATATTATTTTTAGATCCTTCTGGAGTTATCTTTTATCTTTAAAAGATAAAATTTAAAATTTAATATTATACTACAACTACTCATAATTTAAATCTAATGTTGAAGTTTAAGAGCATCTAAAGCATATGCGCAAGAAACAATTCAGGTCTCATGTAAAATAAAATACAGATAGGCGCTGAGGTCCTCTGAAATTAAAAAAAAAAAAAAATTAAGGTGAAAAAAAAAAAAATTGTCCTAACATTAAATTAAAGCAGATCAAAAGCACCGACCACAAGAGGAGCGGATCGACAGCTGCAAGCGAGGAATATAAGCTGAAAAGAAACTCATAAGCCGTACAAACAAAAGAAAAAAAAAACCACGCTTTTACAGGTGTACCCTATATGATATCGATCCGTGTATTCATATTTAATGATTTTTTTTTTTTTTTTTTTTTTTTTGTGTTTGTTTGCCTGTTTTGTTTTTGGTTTAGGTCTATGTTTCTTTGCATGTTTATGTTTATGATAGCTTTTGATTTTTTAAAAGTTAAAAAATTAAAATCGTGAGTTCACACATATAACTTTTTGAAAAAAAAGAAACTGAATTTCTTTTAATTTTTTCTTTATATGTGTTTTAAATAAATCAATTTTTTAATTAAAAAAATAGTTTTCTCTGTTAAACATAATCTGTTTTGAAATATTTTTAAATTAAAAAAAAATATTCTAATAAAAATTAAAAATTATTTTAAAAGATAGATTTATTCTAAAATTTAATTTTTAATACAGGTTTTTAAACTAATCCTAAAAAAAGATAAGAGAGAGGGGGGGGGGGGGGGTCTTAACAGGTCATTCAGAGCGTCCTCTGCCGCGTCTTATGCGCCACCTCGTGCATGAGATCCGTGCGGGTTTCAATCAGTTACGTCACCACTCCCCATAAACCGCAAACCAACACAGATTCCCCTCTCTCACGTCGCCTTCTCTCTCTCTCTCAAATCTCAACGAATTCCAAACAAACTTCATTAAATATTACAACTGAATCAGTGTTTCTCCTTGTTTACATGCATGCCTCAATCAGTGTAATTTATGTATTGGGTCTTGCACGTAAAGAAATTCTTTACATGTACATCAGTGTTAAATATACGTATTTTTGAATAACAGTTTCTAATTGACATTTGGAAATGATCGATAGTCACAGATTTAAGGTTTTTAATTTTTAAGGGGGAGAGAGATTGTATTCTTGCACATAGTTTGTATTTAATGAAGAGGACAAAGGTCTCTTTCCCCTCTCATCTCGTCTCATCTGGTCACTTGTGGTTTGTGTTTGTTTTTCTTCTTATTTAATTTGATTCTGATTACATGGAGGATGCTTGGAAAAAGAAAAAAAGAAACTGACATGCTAACAGAGGTGGTATTGCGTTTATATTGAATAGGCATTGAATACTGTATAGAGAGAAAGGGGACTAATTTGTTTGCTAGAACCAATGTTCTACATCAGCAGCAGAAATGAAATGAATGCTATATATATATATATAGAGAGAGAGAGAGAGAGAGAGTCATGAAATAGAAACACTATAGTTACTGAACTTGGTTAAGATTTTGTATAACTGAAACAAGAAAGAGAAGTGAAAAAGAGGAAAACTGTAGATGATTTTTTCTTCAGAGAAAAAAAGTGACAACAAATATAGTTTTTATGAATTCAAATATGCTGGAACAAGAACAGCTTCCATTAATATACAGCTGAGTTTATTTTTGGCCTACTAGGATATATCTATTCGAGTTGTGTAAATGAACCAAGGTTTCTCTTTTGATGGCTCCTCCATGGACATTCAAACACCACTCAACAAAGAAAAAAAAAAAACAAAAAAGAAACTCACAAACAAGACTACCTACCCATCAAAGGAAGAACCGGAGAAGCTCCACTACTGATCCGAGCGAGTGAACCTATGATTCAAGGCCGAATAACAATGAAGTACTGTGAGAATGCTCTCTCTCTTGTTCTCTGATGTGCTCTTGATTGTCCCCTTCCCCTTCCTCCCCTTCTTCATTGCACTCATCATCATCATCATCATCATCATGATCATCACCCTCATCATCCCCTTCATCGGCGATGCGACGTTCTCCTCGCCCGAGCTCGAGCAATCCTTTCCCGGCCTCGGCATTGTCAAAATCCACACTTAGATTCTCCATCTCACCCACTTTGATCCCCACATAATTGTGATGTGGGTTCTTCTCCGCGGAGCCTATCATCGCCTGTAGAAGCCCCACATCGTCTTTCCTCTCCGCGGCGTTGGTGGCGATGGGAGGAGGAGCTTTGTTGCTGTAGAGCTGATCCAGTTGTTGGAAGTAAGGGCAGGTCTTGGTGTGCTGAGGCCTCTTCTTTGGGCTGTCCTTCGTCTTCCTGAAGTACTTGTTGATATTCTCCCACTTCTCTTTGCACCGCTTCGCGCTCCGCCGGTACCCAAGCCTCGCCATCGACGAGCTCACCTCCTCCCAGAGCGGACCCTTCAGCGCGGGCTCCTGGAACCTCGTCTCGAGCCCGCTCCGCACCCGTATCAGCGCTTGAACCTCCGCCTTCGGCCACCGGTTCGGGTTCGCCAGCTGGCTTTGCTCCCCTCCGGCGGCGGCCACCTCTTCTTTCTCGGCGGCGGCGGTTGGGAGGTTGATCGTCTCGCCGGTGAAATTCTCCAAGAACGAGACGATCGCAGCCTCGCGGGAGAAGGCGAGCGCGCGCTCCTGCGCGCGCGTGGCGGCCTCGCGCGCCGTCCTCGACGCCTCCTGCCGCCTCCACGCCTCGTCCCTCTCGGTCCTCTCCCGGTCCCTCCTCTCCATCGCGTCCAGGAAGGTCTTGTGGAGGCACTCCTGCTGCTCCGTCAGCTTGTTCATCAGCCCCTCGAAGAACGCCGCCATTGACGTCAGGTGCCGCCGCATCGACTTCTTCTTACGCGGCTTCTGGTGGGCGGTGGTTGGCTTCTTCTGCGGGGGCTCCTCCCCTATCGAGGCGTCGGATCCCCGGTCGACCGCCTCGATGGGATTCCGCAATGCGGGCTGCTGGGCCGCCAATTGCGCCACAGATGGGTGGTTCTCGATGGTGAGGGCGGAGCCGGCTCCGCCACCGTGAGTGCTGTAGATCGCTTCTAGCTCGCCGAATATTCCGTAGTTGCTGCCGCTGTGGTTTCCTTCATCGCTGTTGTGGTTGATGTTGATGTCACTGCTTTCATTGGATTTCTTGAAGTATTTGATGGGGGAGGAGGAGGTGCCAAGCTTGTCTCTCATCCTCTTGTGATTGTTGTTGTCGTTGTTGTTGTCGTTGTTATTGGTGGTGGTAGTGCTGTCATTGTTGTTTCTGTTGATGTAGTCTATCTCCAAAGGCTTCCTGTGATGAGACCCACACAAATTCAAAGACATTATTAAAGATCATGCTCTTTTTTTGTTCCCCTCTTTTTTTTAATTGTGAAATTCCAATTCACTGAATTTTGAATCCTTAAAAACAAACCCAAACAAACAAAGAATTCAAAAATTGTCAAATTTGTTACCAGAAAGGTTGTTTAATGGAGGAGCCCTCCTCCCTCTGCCAGCGGTGGGGCGTGACAGAGGTGCCCCGACCGTCCGATCCGTCGTCCCCTCTCAACAATCCCTCGTCCTTGTCGTCGTCGCCGCCGCCACTGTCGTTGACGTTGACGCTCAGCTTGAAATTGGGGGCGAGGAACGCCGCGGCCGGGGGATTGTCCGACCCGCTTGGGCCCTGGTCGAGACCGAGGTGGTGGTGGAGGCGCCTCTGCTGCTCGTACGCGTGGAACGTGTTGTACTGCTCGAGGAACTGCTGGGTTATCGGCACCGGGTGGAGGAACCTCTGCTGCTGCGGGTGGTGGTGGTGCATCAATTGCGGCGGCGGAGGCGGGTGGTGATGCTGATGGTGGTGCTTGGGAGGTCCTCCGCCGCCATTGATGTTGAGGTCGGCGGTGGAGATGGAAAACAGAGGGGAACAACAGTTGTCCACCATGAACTGCTGGAGCTCGGGAACGTTGAAGCTGGACTGCATCTTCTTGGAGACACCCAGATCTGCGTTTTCAGTGGTTGGATTGAAGTGAAATTCAGATAGATCATCAGAGGAGATTTACTTCTCTTGTTCTTCTTGGGAGGAGGTGTTGAGTGATGTCAGTTGTATTTCATGGTCGGGTCCAAAAATTGTGACCGGCACTAGAAGGGCGTTTGGGGGGTGTGGAGAATAAGTAATGGGGGTGTGGTTTTAAGATCATGCGTGATGTCAATGGATTTGATATTTTGCGTGTGGAGACCGTCTGGACGGATATATGATTGAGCACTTGATTACACGGTGACTAGTGGGGTGGGGATATCGAGGACCAGACCATGAGAGGGTCCATCACGTTATAGGAATTCAGTCAATGTGTCTTTGTAATAATTTGGACAACCATGGTCCATGAGGTTTAAGATAATTAAATTTGTCCAATGGTTATCTATAAATTTTTTTAAAACCAGGATATTTTCTATGAATATGATGATATGGTCACATAGGTATTAAAGATTTGATCAAATATCGGACATGTATACACCGGCCAAAAAAGAAATGGAGTACATGAGGTCTTTTGAGGAACATCGTTCTTATGCACGTGTGTACATGTAATGTGTTTATGTGAGGATATTATGATAATGTATTTGAGTTAAATAAATATTATTTGTAGTGACAATCACAATTTGTTTGAGAGAGTCAAGTTTAAGTCATTCTCTCATACTCGTTAATGATGCAAGCAATTGTGTGTTTGTTTCTCCTTTTATACTTCAGCCTATATATTCTAATAAATCTTCTTCAGATATGCGATGGCAATGTAAATTTAATATGTATTTTCGAAGGAGAGACTCATATCAATCTGATGAGGAATATTAATGGTCTTTCTTGGAATGGTCTTTCTTGGAATGCAGTCTTCACCCAAGCTTTTTGTTGATTTTTGTTTCACTTTGTAGTTCACTTTTCTATGATAAGCCAATGTTTTAGAAAGGAATATCAAATCAATGTCTTAATCTATTTGACCTAGTAGTACTTGAGAAAATGATGTGTGTCAAATGAAGATGTCAACATATAATTAAGAACAGTGTTTTATGAACTGTTTTTATTTTTCCTTGGTTTGTTTTATGGACTGTTTACAGAAAGAGGGACAACAAAGGAACTGCAGGTTTCCTTTCGCTTTCAGTGGGCCAGAGTGATATATAAGACAATAATTAAGGACATTCTTAATTACATACTGATATAAAACAGCAACTTTATTACTCAAATCACTTATTTTCAAATTTATCAATGTATTAATTTCACATTTACTACTTTTTTGTTGTATGTATATACTATATTTTATGTACTATTGAAGATATATTTCCGGATTATGAATTATATATATGAAAATTAAAATTATTCATAGGTATATTTGTAACTTTTTTAAAATTATTTACTACACTTTTTGTATTTTCAAGTACTTTGATGATTTTAAAATATTTTTATCGTATATATTTCTGCTTCACCACATTTTCTCCGTACATCGCATCATTGAAGAGGCAAAGATGATGTTCTAAGTTATAATGAATCGATGTTCTTAACTAGTGGCATCATGGCCACCTAGAATAAAAATAAGAACAATACTTTTACATGGGATTCAGGCATGTGCTCTTTAATTTTATTCGAACGCTTTCACTTATGATTAGTCACAAGTGAAAAGTTCTAGTTTAAAGAAAATTGCATTTTCAAAGGATGAATGTGAGGGTTACACATGTATCAAATATGCGGTTGTATATACATTTTAGATCCTAACCACACTTGCAGATTGTATGTTGTAAATAATCCTTTTCTCAATCACTTTTATTATTAAAGTATTCTTCGATATCAATGTTAAAAATGCAGAAGATATATTACATATTATCCAAACTATTTAAATCTTATAAATCCAACTTAATTAAAGCCTTGGTATCACTCCAACACAATTCAAACCTGTTTATGCTACCCGGAACCAATACGTAAAATAAACATTAGATAGGGTCAACCAAAAAACCTTTCAGTGCAGTTTGATTGGATTTGGAGTAGTATACATGCATGGGTTGAAAAAAAGGGTTATTATAATGTGTATGATATTGGTGTATAAGCTAAGTTTTAGGAGAAGATCAGCATGAAAACTATTTATTATTGTTGAATTAGTGTTTTGCATTTCAATGACTATATATCAAGAAAACAATGCATATTAATTAAGGAGGAGTCGACCTGGATTTTCAAACACATTTTTTTGGATGTCGATTAATTCTACAATTTTGTGTTATATGCCAGTGGTATAATAATATATGTACATAAATGTATGTATGCATTGCACCTTTAAGACTGAAAGAGAGATAAAGAGTGTGTGATCACTCGACAGGTTGAAATCTAAAAAGCAAAAGAACAAATTAACTTCTATACTGTGGACAATATTTAATCAAGCCACAAACAATATTTATCCTAGCAAAATGTAATATGAAATGACAAGGATTAATGTTGGACCCGCATTTGACATACGTTATATAAGTATAAATGTTGTGCGCGCACATATGTTGTGCATGTACAAACCCATATGCACTTGTACTTGATTTACATTAACAACATGTCTATCAAGGCCTCCTTTATATGCCATTCCAATCTAAACCATTTAACCAATGTAAGACTATCTGAAAAATTTTATTTGTAAAATCCAAAGATTACAACATAAAGAAAACAAAATACATGATATATTGACATTAGATCAATAAAAATAAACTCATAACACTTCTTTACAACAGAATATTCAAATGTGGATCTGGAGCCTAAAAATGGCTATTAAAGGGCTTTATTGTATCAAAGCCTTTTATCATCTCTTCTTGAGTTTGACTAGTAGATTAAATAATGAAAAAAAGAAAAGGAAAGATGGATATGCTAAAAACAAAAACAGACATGGTGATGGACCAACCCTGGCTAGTGGTTTATTATTGAAGACGGGGTATCCAAGAAGTGAATTTAATATCGGTCCCCTCTGGAGACTGGAAATTTGGTCCCCTCTATAAATTGATGCTCAGCAAACTAAGTTTATAATAACGTGTTAGGGTTGGACTCCTCCCTCTCACAAGCCCTGTTATTCTGATCATATGCACATGCTTTAAAAAGAATGGAAAGAGAGATTATATATGCTAATTCTCTTCTTCTTTTTTATTATTTTTTTTGGGGGACATTTGTTCTTCACTGTTCTAACATGTTAATGCTTGCTTGGTTTTCATGGGAAGGATAAACAAATAGCAAAATGTGAGGTGTTTTGTTTTTCCAAGTTGGGAGCTGCCCTTTTTTTTTGGTGAAAAGTACACCAAATTGACTCATCCCATTAGCCAATTCTATCAGTGGATCGGATGTTCTTTAAATTTATAATATTGCAAATTTGAAATGCAATGCTATTTTTTTTATTTTGCATGTATAGTAAAAAGTGAGGTGCTTTTAAAAATTCTAATGTTATAAAAACCTTTTAATTTAGAATGTGTTCTAAGTGGTATTGGTTCTCATGTAAGATCCGACATGTGTCACATCACATATTTAATAAGTGAAATTTCTGATTTTAAATTAAGTATATGTGTGGGATTGAAAACTGTTCAGATTCAATAAGATCCAATTTCAAACTAGACTAGATCCCAACTTTTACTTTGATAGCCCCTTTAGTCTATTATATATATACTTAATAATCTTGGATCAAGCAACTATTATATATATGTATCTACAGTGGTCATAATACAACAGTTTATAGCTTACCTATGTTAATGGTAGATCTTGACCTCCTACGTTCGAGTCTTGACGCTGACTTACCCACCTATTTGTTGTCAATTATTCGAAAGAACTTCCTATGGGATTAGAGCCAACATGCGGAGGTAACATTCCCAGCTTGATCGTAATGTTAGCCACACGGTTTCTCGATATAAAAAAAAAAAAAAAACTATTACACACACACACACAAATCCATGGATCGTGATGGAATCCAACTAGAAAAATCCACATAGGCGATGTATAACCTTGTTTAGTTGTGCATATGGGATATTTTTAAGTAAATATCTACCCTCCTTAGAATGTGGAATAAGGACGTGAGTAACTTGGAATAAAGTGGAATAATTGATATTGGTTATTTGGAAGGGTTGGATACCCATGGATAATCTATGCTTGGATAACTTGTCATAAAGGTGGTAGTTATTCTATGAAACATGTAGAATTAAAGTTATTCCATGTTATTCCACTCAAAGTATATATAGGCCTACGATCAAATCAATTGTCATTACCTCTAATTAATCACTTGTCAAATCAATTATCATCATTCTTTTATTTTTTTATAAATTCTCCACACTTTATTCCCATTTTATTCGAACAACAAAAACTTTATTATTATGTTTTCCAACAAGAATAATTCAAAACACAACCAAACGCTAAATCACTTTATCCTTATTAATGCCGAGTTACACCGAAATAATTGTATACCCAATAATAAATCTTATTCTTAATCTAAATGGGTCTTAGATTTTTTTCCTTAAAATGTGTTATTGGTAACTTACAAGGTGTATATCTTGTCGTTGGATCTGAGGGGATCCTACGGACTTCTGTGGCTCCATTAAAAAACTTATTAATTCAACACAGCTATTACTTGTAATATATAGTTCAATATTCCTTCCATACATGCAACTACGTAGGTAGGACGAATCTGGTTGTTATATTATTAAGTGAAGAAAGAAAGAAAAAACAACCATTTACTTATAATATTAATAAATGTTTTACAAAAACCTAAAAAAAAATACATATTTTAAGAATCCAATATCAATAACAGTTTTATATGGAAATTTTTTTAAAAAAATTAACAGTTTTATATGAAAAGTTTTTTTTAAAATTAACGTGTATCAGAAAGAGACGTCACATGATTAATGACACAATTCACAATTCACAATTCCTGAATAGCAAGAAAACAAAACCAAAGGGCTTACATGCTTGGTTCCTAACTAACAAATAAACGGAGACCCAACTGAATCACTGTCATTACTCTTCCAAACAATGTGTACTTATTTCATGGAGTAACCAAAGGGTGCTGTTACACCAAGGTTTTTTTTTTTTTTTTCCGTCCAATTGTAGTCTCATATGCGTCAATCGAAAATTATCAAAGTATATACTCATGTTATTGAGATATATGTTTTGAAAGAATTTTTTACATTTTCTACAAATATATTTTATGCAATTCATTAGAATATATGCTTCATTTTTTATAAAAACATATATCTCATTACATAGAATATATTATTTTAAAATTTTTTTAAAATACATGTAGATTGAAATTAGAACTGAAAATAGGACCCTACGTCATTAACCAATTAATCCACCACACCATTTGCCCAAAAAAATGGTGCCATCTCAATCAGTTATTGAGAAGGCACAATAAGCATTGCAAGTGGTTTATACTTTATACATACTAGACAGAAATTTAAACACGTAATTAGATTTTAACCCTTTATGAGGAAAATATACGTGAGTTCTAACATATTTTTAGCAATACACAGAGAATTGGTGAGACTAATGAGTACTCTGTATGAAAACTAGTTTAGGTGTTAATTTTTTTTAGAGTTAGATTTAAAATTGAATTTGCAAGAAATTCTCTCTTCCAATTATGAAAATGATAGTTTTTAAATTCATTTTTTAAAAAAAGGTGTCAGTTTTTAATTGGGTTGTAATTTTTATTTTGTATGAAAACGGATTTGAAAAATTCAGTTTCTTATATACCTAAAAATATTTTAAACCCGTTTCTAAACGAAACTTTTAAGATAACATACGAGAACACGATTGATTTTTTCACTTTTAAAAAGTTAATTTTTAATTTTTAATTTTTTTAAAAAACAGAACCTAACCTTTTCAATTAAAAAATTATAAATACAAAATAACTTCCACTGCTCCCTAAACATGCAGGATTTTAAGATATATATAATTTATAAGTTGTAAATTGAAAAAGATCCAATGAGATTCATGATTGGATAGCTTTCCATGTCACTTGATGTCATGTTCACTATGGAAGCACAGAAAACCACATCTCACATGTACACTCGTCAGCGCAAACATAGTCCATCTAAACACACGTATGTACGAACCTCTCAATGTCCCATGAAACACACGTTAACATGTATAGTACACCTATACACTACGCAGACACACGTGTGTCATCCCCTATTCACACCTTAATATACACTGTCACACGTGTGTACCTTACGCACCCCCTCAATTTATATATCACCATCTAAAAATGCTACAATCAATCTATTTTATGGTTCAAAACACAGATGACACGTGTATATGTATTGATAGAATGAGTGAAGGAAATCAAATATGTATATAAAACTGTACTTTTAATTGAGTGAAACAGAGCTCATATGAACACTGTTTTGACCTCTAGAGTCTCAGCCCTTTTAAACAGGGGTGAACCATTCGTAACAGTTTGATTTTGTGTCGGTGGCGATTTGTGTGTTTCAAACACAAATTCAATCATATATAACAAAGCAATATGTATCATTTTAAAGAGAGATTTGGACCGTTTGATCATGTTGGGACCACCAACACCGCCCAAGAGAGGAGAGGGGACCCCATTTTATCGGTATGCAGAGAATTTAACGGCGACTGATCATGCACAGAGACAGTATGCTAAGGACTGTGCATTCAAAACACTAGCTTATTATATATATAAATTTATAACAATATCAGCCAAAAACCTAACTTGTATTTACTCTTGAATGAAATCAAAAGCCTGTGATCCCTGAAACGGGTGATTGTGAGAGTACAGAGCAACAACAACAAAAACATCTTCCCCACCTGACCTCTCTTTCCCTGTGAGATCTCTCTCTCTTTTTAAAAAAGAAATCAGACTCGAAACACACACTACATATAAACCCAAAAACACACGCATAAATATATAGTGAGTGGCCCGAACTCCGAGGGATGGGGGAGACAGAAAAACAAAAGGACACTTCAGCTATTTTCGACCTCATTTGAAATCTGCAGCCAGACCTTTTCTTCCATTTTTCTTTAATTTTAGTTTGAATGTATATAGAGTTAATGATCAGTAGTATTTGTTTGTTGGTATTATTTCATTATTGTTGGGGTTCAGTTTGTGTTGGAGGAATAGTTAATATGTTTTGGTTATATCGTTTTCGGCCAGAAGTGGTGGGGGGGGGGGGGGGGGGGGGGGGGGGGGGGGGGGGGGGGGGGGGGGGAGGGGGGGAGGGGGGGGGTGGGGGGGGGGGGGGGGGGGGGGGGGGGGGGGGGGGGGGGGGGGGGGGGGGGGGGGGGGGGGAGGGGGGGGGAGGGGGGGGGGGGGGGGGGGGGGGGGAGGGGGTGGGGGGAGGGAGGGGGGGGGGGGGGGGGGGGGGGGGGGATCAGTGATTAATAACTCCTGCTTTATTTTACATAACACGTGATGAATATGTATTCCTCTTGAAATTTCAATGGAATTGCATTCAATTCTTTTTCTAACTTATTAAAGGCACCATTTAGATTCGTGTTTGGGCATATTCTGTGATTCCAACGTTGAACTCGAATCAAACCTTTTTTTCTTTTAAATGTGCATATCTTTTGTTCACAGAGTTATTTTTTTGATATTTAAAGAGTTATAGAAATAATGTTTTTGAAAAACCAAAAAGATTTTGAAAATTAATTTTTTCCACCAGGGAGCCAAATGCTATCTAAATTATGTATACCTAGCCTTTATTAACGCCTCATATGATAGAGCTAATTTTGTGTATCTAATAATTAATCCTTCCATTAATAAAAAATAAGGGCGAGAATTAGAAGTGAAGGGAAGAACGACACAAAAAGCAAGCATTAAAAACATTTAGTTGATCCTTCTCCGTTTGTACTACTATATATATATATATATTTATATCTCAATATATATTTTATTTTATATAACAGTGTGTATTTAATTGAGAGAATTTATAATTTTTTTTTTAAATAAAATGTAGACTACAATTGAGAATATACAACAAGCTGAACATATCATTTTCCTTATATATATAAATCATCCATCATCTTCAGTACTTTTCTTTGTTCTCTATGTACCGTCGTGAACTCGTGATTAAAACAGTGGCGATTATATATAGAAAGGGCATAAGAGTGGAGTCAGCGTGTAATAGGCACATTCGATGCCTATGTGTTCTTAATGTATCTGTCGGATGACAATTGTTGGATTACATGATTATTGTTGGAATATAAGCCCACCACGCGACATTTACTATTCACTATTTTTTTGTGTTATTGATGCCTCTGGGCCATAGACTTTGCATATGTCTAACTCTTATTAGGGGTGGTAAACGTCGAACGAGTCGAATTTTAACATGTTTAGGCTCGACTCATTTAGTATCAGGCTTGACTCGACTCAGGACTGAACTTAATTTCATGTTTAAGCTCTACTCGTGTGGCTTGTTAAAAGCTCGGTTGAAGATCGGCTTGGTTCGTTTGTTAAACGAGTCAAGCCGAAGCTCATATCAAGGCTCGGTTCAAACTCGTTTAGTTAAAAAAAATTGTTTAGCATTTCAGAAGTCATTTTTCACAAATTACAACATCTTATACATGTGAAAATGACATAAACTCAGGCTCGGCTTGGCTCGGCTCGACTCGTTTACAAACCGAACTTTAAAAAATATTTCAGTTCGGCTCGTTTGTCTAATTGAACGAGCCCGAATAAGCTTTAATCGAGTCGAGTCGGAAACAAGCCAGAGCTGCTCAGCTCATTTACCACCCCTAGCTCTTATATATATATATATATATATATATATATATACACACACACACTCACACACACACACACACACATATATATAAAGGACTAAATGGAAATCACACACACATATATTTATTTATTTTGAAAAATGTAGACGTATGTCGCCGTCACATTAATTGATGAAAGTGAGATTACAGAACTAAATGGAAGTGAGAAAATACAGAATGAGAAAAGAAAAACAGAAAAATAACAAGCGAAATTGAAATGGACGTAGGAAGCCGGGGCCCAAGTCGTTGTAGATGGGGTATTCACCACGAACCTCGTCAGGATACCACCGCTCAAAATGTGACTTCAATGGTCCCGTTGGACAGCAAAATCTCCCGTGCCCCTGCAATGAAGCATCCCCAATCGCGAATAAGGGTCCGTCAAATAGTCATGAACCCTTGGAATCACTCCCACATGTTCTCAACGTCGACTCTGGATCCACGAAAGATAACCTCATTTCGGGTTCCCCAAATAGTCCAAAAGTTTGCCAGAACCATCGAGAGAGTGATGAATTTGGCCTGTCTTGAAACCGCTGCACACGATACATACACTCCGATACATTACCACAATAGTACTCTTACAAATAATAAAAAATAAATCGTTGAATTTTTTTTTTTTTTAAAGAATTGGTAGACAAATATTATCCTGATTATATTCATCGAAATAACATAAGTCAAAATGAGAGAAGGGCATACAAGAGAAGTAAAAAAAGAAAAACAAGAGATGAGTCTAAACAAAGTAGATGAGGATTAATCTACTCTATAGAGGCCTCCCAAAATGAATTACATTGTAGAATTATCCTTACACTTGAATAATATAGTTGCACAAAAAATTGAATACTGTATATCTACTTTCTACCTGTGCTCTCGACGAACAATATTTCAACCTTGAGGACAATTCATTTGATGTTCTTCATCCATAAATCAAATCTTCCATACATAAACCCACCAACTATGATTAATCTACTAAAAGCTAAGCTAGCCATGTGTACGTATCCATCCTTAATTACTTGGAAACCTACAATAATAAAGACTTGATCAGTGATATACTTTCTACTACAGTGACACTGTGAATTGAAGGGGATTTATTTGCCATTGTTTCACCAGATTCATTGCGCTTCTAAAAAGAATTTTTTTTTTGTACCACATTAGTGGCAACTGTGTGCATATAGTATTAGGAGTTTTTTTTTTCTTGATATAGTATTGTATTAGGAGTTGATAATATAGTATTATCAACTCCTAATATAGTATTAGGAGTTGATAAAGTATTCACTTATATTTTTGGAAATGATCATATTTGGCTGTACCCCCAGTCATCGTTTCTGAATGTTGACTGCAAAATGATATATAGGAGAAAATAAAAAAATACAATATTTATATATAGCTTGCTTTTTTAATTTTGAGTGTAAAAATCATAAATGATACGAAATTATATATATCTAAAACAATCTCTCAAAGATTAAAAAATATAATAACACAAATAAACTTTATATATAAAAAACACTACTCAAGAAGTTCTCTTTTGTAATTATGTCTCCAAAAATGACTTAAACACCTTTATCTTATTTAATTATTGGTCATGATTCACACATATATTCCCCATCGGATTAAATACAAGTTCACAACATATATAGACGGATATATCGACCATGGCATGAATAATATGTATAGCTTTTTTTAAAGATATATAATATATTATCTTTTAAGTTTATTGTATTTTACACAGAGAAAATAGAACATATAATAACAAAGGCCGGGCTGATGGCACCATGAATATGATATTATTCACATTACAGTCTGTTCCATTCTGAATTGTGATATAAATAATCATATTCAAATTACGGCAAATCATCATCCAGCATCATTAATTCTCTTGTTACATTCTATATTTTTCCACAATTCATCATTCATATTCATCCATCTATATATCTAAATTAATATAATAAATATATCAAAGGATGATAGATTGATTCATAAGTTAAATACTATACTTTCTATCATGGGTTTAATTGATGCAGTTACTACCATGGACAACGTATGAAGTATTTTAGTAGCTATTTGCAATTATATGAGAGAATGATATTATGATAAGAGATGATACGCTATATTAGTGTATAAAGTTGCAGACATGGCTAAAAATACATGACATATTCGTGTAGACTGGGTGTTGGAGAGAGTATAAAAAGAAGTTTGGTCCACACAGGCTTGTTTTTTAGCGACGATAGAGATGACAGAAGGAAATAGTGTGGCCGGGTGGGGAGATTTGATTCTTGGGTGAGATATTCGGGCCGGGGAGGCAGAGTAGAGTAGTTAAGTGGATCCCACTCGTACGGCGCTCTATTCAAATTATTATAACAAATGGTCCGAATCGTGAACAGGGATGGATAGCTTTGTTAATAATAATAACAATAAATAAATATATAAATATATAAATATATATAATGGGGCTGGACCACGGGGACGTGTCCCACGTGTGCATGCATGGCGGTGTTTATCAGTCAAGCTTGGTCCTGTCCTTCATTCGGGGCCCACATACGAAAAAATTGGTTTATTAAAAAAATGTTTAATTTTCAAAGGCAAAAAACATTATTAACTATGACATAGATCAATAGATAATGATAAGAATAACTCGAATACAGGAAAAATAAATATTTTATATCTTTTTTTGAATTGATTATTCAATCCAATGATAAGTACAATTGGCTTATAATTGTATATTACAGGGTAAAATGTATGTGGACCTGAAATTTTTTAAACCTACATAAACACTCTCTCAAATTTAAAAACATGCACTTACACCCTTTACCATTATATTTTTTCATTAAGATGTGACAGAAGTAATTTAAAATTACTGTCTTACCCATAACTATCTAAATATCCATAGAAAAAATCAATTAATTAATTCTAGTAGCTTTTTAAATATTAACTTATATAATAATTAATTCTTTAAATACATCTAATTGCATTTTTGTGAGAATTAAGTCACATAATAATTAATTAAAAGGTGAAAATAACCCATAAAAAAAGTGAAAACATGATAAAAATTTAATTTGAAGGGTAAAATCATATTTTTATCTCATCTTAATAAAAAAATTAAATTGCAGAGGGTGTGATTGCATATTTTTGTACTATAGAGGGTGTTTTTGCTTGTTTAGAAAACTTCAGGGGTTTCAAATGCATTTTACCTTATATTATATTATTGTAGTGTATAAAAATTAAAAAATTTTAATTTTTTTTTAATAAATATTTTACTTTTTATAATAATATTTACTTAAATAAATAAATATAACATAAAAAAAACTATGAGGGTTTTGGAAGGGCACGGGGACTGGACATGTTTAGTTCTCGGGAAAGACCAGAAAAACGTACTGGGCTGCTAGATCCGCTGTTTTGGTGCAACTACGGAAAATGATACACCCAGTCACACTCACCAATCAAAACTCATACCTTATATGTTTTTATTTTTTAAAAAATAATAAACATCATCTAATGAGATATATGTTTTGATAAAAAGTGTATATCGCTGTACTTCGAGTTGAATGAAACCATTTTTAATAAGTGTAAGAAAAAAATTAGTAAGATATATACATAATATAAAGAGATATATGCTTTACTGAATTTGTAATAAAATATATAGCTCTAAAAAAAAACTGAATATAACAGCACTATTAGTTGTGAAAATTGAATCTGCTTAAGATCGTGTGCGAAGGGCCTGGGCAAGACCTTTTTAGGCCCATAAAAATCAAGGCCCTGTAGAAGATGTACCTGGCCAGGGTAGATGTTCAAAGGCCGACACTGTAAAGCTGGCCGCCCAGCATGGATCTGACATTTAATGTTCAACGATGGTTACACTCAATTTGTTTTACGATTTAAAATACAGTTTTATACATCTGGTTAGAAATTAAGTAAAATACGTATCTCATTAGTTTGTATATAACTCATTAAATATTTTCTTATAGTTGTTAAAAATAAGTTCATTCAACTCGAAATGGAACGATATACACTTTTTATTAAAGCATAACTCATTGGATGATGTTTACTATTTTAAAAAAAATAAAAATATATATATGTGATCTAAGTTTTGATTGGTAAAAATGACTGAGTCTTACATTTTTCAAAATGATATTCTTTAGTTGGCTAGCATTTCTCTCTCTATGAAGGGGATGAGGATATTAAATTCATGGAAGCACCAACTTTTTTTTTTTTTTAAATATGCTTTTGCCCCATTTGAGATGCAGAATATGGGCGGAGTAGGAGAAAATAAAATATAAATATTATTTTTTTTACTTTTAAAAAAGAAATCAAATAGAAAATATAGCTATCTATCTTAAAATATTAATTCATTTGGATATATTTATATCAATAATGATTTTTGGGTCCCAAGTACTAGACTTCAACCCAAGTCTTATGAGGTGGCAAGTTTGAATTACCTACTTTACCCCCCAATTATTAGACCTCAATGCATTTGGATGACATCAATGGTTCATGCATGCTCTCTGGAAACCAGTGTGTCAAAAGAATTGTCTGTCGTGACTGTTTAGCAAAATGCAGATGAGATTGTAGCATGTGCAAAACAGTCCATTTCATCTGTGGGCAAAACCAGAGAAACAATCTATATTTCAGATACATGCATAATAACCCAATTCCACACCAATAAATACTATCAGTTGTTTGTTATTTTAGATATCCTAAAGGGATTTAAATATGTTTTTACAGAACATACTAGTTCAATATTTTCAAATACTTATAGATTTTTAACACAGCCTATTATTGCTTTTTCTAATTATAAAATGGAAGGTATTACTACACTAGACACTCTTATTCATGGCATAAACAACTTCTAAATGGCATGTAGTGTGAGTAATTTGATATTCTGTTTCTACATTCATGGCATATACATTTGGTAAACGGATTTTCAGATACAATGATCATCTGATTCAGATACATACAGTTATTCTAAAAATATTTAGATATTTTCATTAAACCAACATATGCTAATTATAAAATAAAAGATAATAATACATGATCTATACTCATATGAAAATTAAAACATTTCCTTTGAAAATTAAAATAAAATAAAAGATAATAATACATGATCTATACTCATATGAAAATTAAAACATTTCCTTTGGCTATTATCAATTGTTATTCAATAAATTTATAACAAACAGGTGCACATTATTTGGATTTTCAAATACATGTATTTGAATGTTGTACTCATTATATCATATATTTTCAAACTCAGTAAATGAACAATGTGCACAAGAAAACCTAAAACAAATAAATAATGTCAAATATTTTTTTTCTCAAATCTAGATACATTGGTAAACAAAGACAATGCATCATAACCAATTTCATTATATATTTGACATTATTATTATCTAATAAACAACCAATTAATTCTGATTTTAGATACATGTATCTGAAACTCATATTCTTTAAATGGATTTCATATATACTCAGATTGATAGATGAATAGTGTGCGGAAGGGAACTTTTATTATTGAAACGTTTCATATTTGATTTTTAAAATCAGTGATTTCATATTTCAAGAAGTGCAATAATGTCTACTAATGGTCCTATTTACGTCATAAATAAAAAAATGAGACAAGGAGGTTTCGATCGTGGGAAGAAATCTAACTTTTTTTCTTTGACATTGTTTACGATTATTTGGAGAAGAAAATCAGATGATATAAACTCTTGATCGCCGAAATTTTTTCTTTTTTTAGGATTTCGTTATGAGGCATTAATGATGGTACGATTAGTTAAAGTCAATTTTTAAAAACCTCTAAAGAGTAGTAATGTCATTTTCTTTTTTATTGTTTGGAAAAATCAAACAGGGAACTAATATGAGAATGTCACCTATTAGGGCTCATCAATAGGACCTAATTTATGGGGCCTAATTAGCAACACTGTATTTATATTGTAACCCAAGATGGGCATATAGAAAAACGTTAAGAAATGTTGATTAGAAGACACAAGTTCAACAAAACACAAACCTTTACAAAAAATTAAATTATATTTTCAGATAAATGGAATGAATGAATGAAATCATGAAGGAAATGTTACACCCAACCCCTTTTCACTCCTATTTTCAGTATATACCAGTTTTATCTTTTTAAAAAATTATACACTTTATATAAGGAGGTATATAAGAGGTATATAATTTTATATAAGAAAAGATGAATATTTTAATAAATTATATGAACTCTTGTAATGATTAGTTAATATGAGTATAGACTACTCTGTGCTGACTCTATCTAGGCCCCTCTTATAAAAAAAACCTCTCATGTTTTGGACAAGTAATGTATAAGCCCCTCATATTTAAACTCTAATCTAATTTTTTTTTAAACTCCTTGTTCTACCTCTCACAGAACAGATGACCTAGCCCTCTTCGTCTCCCTGCACCCGGAGGCTTTCCCCCGTCGCCGGTCTCGGAAGCCAAGGCCCAGGTCTGACATTGCCGGGTTCATCTGCGGATCCGACGGCGGCGATGGCTCGTGCTCCTCCTTAGTAGCTCTGCTTTTCCCACTCAATAAGGGATTGCAAGACAGCAAGAGAACACAATCACAATAGGAATCAGGAATTCAATGGAAAAAAGAGAACATTTTGGACATCCAAAATGGAATCAAAAGAATAACGAACCCATCAATCAAAACATATAAAAAACCAATCTTTTGATCACTTTAGGAGGAAAAAAAAAAAGAAGGTTGGTTTAGTTACTGGGAAATACTAATTAAATTTTATTTTTTTTTAAATTGGTGGACTAACTTATTGGAGATGCACTTATCAAAAATCTAAATGGATCTTTAACAACCAAATTCATTTAAGAAAAGTTTACTTACAAGAGAGACAAAAATAGAGTCACCCGTTTAACAAACTCATTGGGCTTTACTAGAACAGCATGGGCCTGACCCGGCCCATTTATCTTCATCAGGGTTAGGGCATCACTTTGTGAGAGGTATAAAAAGGACTCCTCTCTCTTGTTGTGCCTCTGTTCTCTCTTCTTTCACCTTGTTTTTATTTTGATTTTTATTTTTAAAAAAAGAGGATAGCTTTATCCGACGATCATCAACAACGTATGCAGTGGATCTGTGGAGGTTACATGATGATGAAGATTGATTTTTTTTTTTTTTTTATATTGGTCCGTGTTTCTGAACATTGCGTGACTGATTCAATCCTATCTGATCCTCCTCCCACTAGAACTTCGCTGAAAACGTTGTTTTTGTTGTGTTTTTGAGAGGCCGATTTCGTTGTTTTTCGTATTTCTTTTGTGATCTTAGATGGAGTCATATTGTTGGCTCGATGATCGAAAGCCTATTATGGCAATATACGCTATTCTGAGGCATTAGCATAATGTTTGCGGATGAAAACAAAGAATATGAGAGCCCTGTGATGTGTTTATTCCTTCTTGATCTATGATTTTGTTGCAAAAGTTTTTATTTTTATATGCATATTTGTGTTTTGATTTATAGATATTGGGTAGACCCCCTTTGTCATGGGACAATACTTTTGGGATAAGTGTTATAAAATAATTTATATTATAGAGAAAAAAAGGATTAACTTTCCATCTTCCCCTTATTTTGAAATAAAAATTGTAGATTTTTTTTTGTTCCATCTAAGGTCATTTTCAGTCTTATCTGAGTAAAAACTTCATTGGATATAATGTGTTTTAACCATTATTTTATGTTTTACTCAACTATCTTAAAAGTTGTGTAGTTGAAGGAAACAAATAAAGTTGAAAATTTGAGTAAAAATTTAATTTGATATGAATATGAGTAAATGGTTAGAGAGATTTTCATATGATTTTTACTCAAATTTACATTTGGGTAGACATCGGGTATAGTTTTCCATCAACGACCTCTTCCAAGAGTGGCACTTGGGTTTGTTTAGGTAGGCCTACGTCAAAGTAACCCCTCTTTGAAACACTTTGGTATTGCTCTAGATCGGAAGCCCATCTTATTATCTTCTTAGTTTCCCAGGAAGAAAAAAATCGGTTGTTCGTATCATTTCAATAATAATAAGTTTGATCTGTTTTACTGAGAAGGTTTACTGTTTGAGTCCATATGCTTGTTACTTATTTTTTCATTTCTAGATAATTTGGGAATTTTGAAGATCTTTTGTTGCCTAAGTTGGTAATCCAGTGATTCAATGTTAATGTGAAAAACCTCATCTTTTTGTTTTGGTTTGTTGCTTTGTTTCTTGAGAAAGGTAGCCATTGTCGTTTGATTAAAAAATAAAAAGCATAATCAAAGTACAATAACTAAGGGGATTATAGGAAACAGAGCAGGACTACAAAAAGCAAGATTCCACTCTCCATACAAGGAGGGGGTCGGTCCATCTTTTTGTTTTCTATCTAATTTTGTTTCCCATCCTTACATAATTCTTCAATGATTAATGGAAGCTACACTCTTTCCTTACCACGAAAAATGTTCTTTTAATAAAGTTGTTGATATTCTGGTTGTGTTAGAATATTCAATTGTCTCTTACTATCTGTTGGTTGGATTGATGTGATTAAATGATGGTTTAGATAATGTCTTTCTCACCATTCTAATTTTGCTTATAATTTGTCAGTTTATGAGGTATACTTTTCTCTACCATCTCATTTATCAGTCTGTTTTTTACAACCCAATTGATCTTATATATCATTTCATTCTAATGATTTACTGTGGTATTGGCTGAATTTGATGAAGTTCCATTCCGTGTAACGAATATAATGGTTTTGTCAATGTGGGTGTAGATGTTTATGCTGCTCAGGGAATGCCATTGATGCCTTCCAACCCTGGAAAAGGAGTGTTTTTACCTGTGGTAAACAACTGAGCAAGGGCATAAAAGGAGACCTGTGTTTGTGTCAATAAATGTTGATGTTCTTGTTGGCATGTTTTCACATAAATAGAAAGCTTTTGTTCAATGGATGCTGTTTAAAATTGTCTTGCAAATAGGGTTGAAGGGTTGGATGTGGGCTTGGCTAGCTCTTTTCAGAAGATGAATGTTTTGATTCCTTCAGAGCTGTTTGGCTAGAGGAATAAGGGTAGAATAGGGGAAGAATAGAGGAGAATAAGACAAAAAAAAGGTGTTTGAATAGAGAGAATAAGAGGGTATAGCTATACAGAATAAGGAGGGAATAAGTTGGTATTTGTATTCTAAGTCCACCAATAGAATTGTATTATTCCTTCACTGGTATAAGTGGATCCACTTATCAAATCACCTGTCATCACCTCTTATACATCAATGGGGTTCATATGTTAAATTAATTTTCACACTTTATTCACATCTTATTCTTTATCAATTAAACACTCTAATTTTTATTACGTTTCTAATAAGAATAACTGAAAACAATCAAACACAAAATCTCTTATTCCATTGATAAAGTCAACAATTTCTGGAATAGGTATAAACCCCAGAATAGTTTATACATCTATCCAAACGGTCTCTTAAGGATCACCAATCAAAACTCAGATTCACATGTTTTTATTTATTTTTAAATAGTAAACATAATATAAAAATGTATATATTTTGATAAAAAATGCATATCTCTTCATTTTGAGTTGAATGAATCTGTTTTTAGTAGATGGAAGAAAATATGTAATGTGGTATATACATCTAACGAGTTATATGTGGTATAACCCTTTTTCAGAAAATGAATGCTTTGATTTATTTTAGGAAAGTGTGCTATTACACTTAGTTTAAAATACTATTCATTTATCAAATCTCACGTCACATGGAATTTTTTTTAATGCCACGTCAGCTTTAAAAAACTGTCAATGTTGTTGTGAGATATGTTGGATAACCACCACTTCTCTAACCTATAACCTCCCCCACTCTTCAACTCCATAATCTCCCCCACTCTTCTATTCCATAACACTCCCATTAGTGCCCCACTATCTCCCCTCACCTCTATAGACTTGTAACTCTCCACCTTTGGGATTCCTCTATGCATCCTATAAATAGAGGGGTTCTCTCTTGTATTCAACCAACAAAGTGAATAAGAATCTCTCTCTACTTCTCTTCTCTATATGCTTGTGTGGTCTGTTTATATACTCTTATATATCATATTCTATTTAGTTTACAACACGTTATCAGCACGAGAAGCTCTTTGTTAAAGAGAAAGGTTTGTATCGATGGGTTCTTAATGATCTATATCAAAAATATACTTTCCTTGATGTTATGTATTTTTATGTAAATCATCTACTACATACATATGATTAATTTTTTTTCAATATGCATGGAACCGTATGCAAATTATGTGTAGAACCCGTATACATCTATCTTTTATTTTCATCTGATGTACTGCATACATCTATCTTTTATTTTCCATGCATGCAATCCCCGTGAAAATTTTCCATACATATGTTATGATATGATTAATTTATGAAAACTAGTATGCAATTTTCTCATGCAACAGTATGCGGCATCTATCATTTGATTATTTATTTTTCATGTAACTGTTCCATGTTTGTCATCTTTTATAAATATTATACATCTATGTGTAGAACCAGAAGTTCTCACAAATATCAATTAATTTGATATTTATATTTGATTTGAAATTCATTTTAATGTTACAATGTCATGTGTCCCTATAGGATCATACAAAAATTGTAATTACATGGATCCCTGAAGGACCATGTAGAAGTTATGAATAATGTGTTCCAATAAGACCATGCAAATTTTATTCTATCCCTGAAGGACTACAAAAATTATTACATGGATCCTTGAAGAATCATGTAAAAGATATGATTAAAAATGTCCCTGAAGGACTATGATTATATTGTATCCATGAAGGATCATACAAATTTTATTTTATTTTATCCCTGAAGGACTGTACAAAAATTATGATTATATGAATCTTTGAAGGATCATGTAAAATTTTATTTTGTTCTATCCCTGAAGGACTATACAAAAATCATGATTGTTCGTGTCCCTGTAGGACCAAACAAAAGTTATATGATATATTTTTCGGTCCTTGAAGGACCAAATAATAATAAAAAAAAGATCCATGTATCCCAGCAGGAACATGTAAATTATGATTAGATTTCACCATCATCATCATAATGAAGAGGATTTAAAGATTAATACCTCATTGACAAAGGTCCACCGGCCATTATGCCTCAAATATGCTCCAGTTGTAGCAATATTGAGAGCATTAATTTTATATATTCTCGTTGCCGAACAACGATTTTTTTAAAATATCATGTAACTCAACTCAATGGCATAGCATCATTACCCGAAGTAAATGCATTTTATTTTATGTTCGCCATGGAAGTTGTGGTCATGAATGATGAGATCATGATTTATATAGTTGAGAAAGCACAACAATCATAAAGTTTGTAAAATATCTCAAATCACTAGAAGTGATTTGCTATTAAACAAAAGCATAATTGAAGGGAAAGGGTTGCAGAACAAACCCCTAACACAAGGAAAATGATTGTTATGTATTTGATGCTTTAAAAATATGGTCACGTACCTGATGTACGATCAGACTTTTATAGATCCACTTTCTCTAAAACTCTAGAAGAGTATAATGTCCATGAAGAGAAACGAGTTCCAGAAGTGACTACACAAACTCTTGAAGAGGAAAAGGTACCTAATAATATTACGATCTCTATATTTTATATGCATATAAGAGAAATGTGGAGTCGCAAATAAATGATCATCGATGACATATTTATCATACAAAGTAGATTCTCCTTCTATTATAAGATATCTTGAACCATTGACAGGGGATGTTTTTACCGCTCGATTTGCGGATTGTCATTTTGATGAGACAATATTCCCGTCAT